>OX940867.1:25711398-26363955 GCA_954871525.1 Parietaria judaica
TCATACCTGATAAACTTAACATTGCAGGACAACACTATAATCCGGTAATAGATCACCACATTAATATGTGATTAAGTTCACGAATAGTCATTCTTGATTAGAAATTCTCATTCTTAATCTAGACTATGGACCGATTTAAGTTCTTTATTTATGATAGTCAAACCACCTCACTTAGACTCGGTGTGATGACTAAATACAAAAACAAAGTTAAGGAACTAAGGATTAAACATTCAAGTTTATTGATATAATCCGTAGATAACTATATATGATTATTATTAATAAGAACTATTTATTACAAGGTAAATGACCAAAGATCTTATACAAGCGGGATTAGCATCTCAATAGATGGCATATTCAATATATGTCCAACAGTGAGAATGTCGTATTTTTTGTCAGGGATATCTCGCTATCTTTTTACATCGTTTAGCTCATTATTTATAGAGCTTAATAATTGAAATCCGACCTCATAAATGCTCGGTTACAAAATGCGTTTAATTTCTTTATAATTGCCTTAATTGCTCGGCAACAATCATGGGCGTAACTGTCGTCATCATCCCTGAGGAGCCGCTCGCACTGCGCGGATTGTTCCTCGTTGTCTTCGTCTTCGTCGTCTGCTAGTTGGTCTTGTCGCGAGATTGTGCTTCGCCGCTTGACTTTTGCCCTTAGCTCCTCTTGGTCTTCTGTAGCGACGATGCTTCGTTGATGAAGCCATGCTTATGGGCGCATTCTCGTTGACAAATATCTTCGTGGCCTATCTTTGTCGTGCTCCGTCCTCTTGACTGTTGATTTCTTCCTCGGTTGGCCCCCTTGGCTTGGTCAATGGGCCTCGTGTTAGTATTGGGCTTCTTTGATTAAAGCCTAAATTCGTAAACGACATAAGTAAATTTTGTCGAATCAATGCAAATTGATGTGGACGAAATCGTACCTCTCCAGTTATAAATGACAACTATATTTCTCAAACCCCAATTAACACATTTCCTCCTTGAATTTGATATTAGTAGTAGTTTCTTGTTGAACCAATTTTCAATAAATCATACAATAGACAAAGCGGCCATCGAAACTTTCTTTTTTGTGAGCCAAACATTTGGGATTTTGTGGTTGCAATAAAAGTGGAAGTTGGTCTATAATTTTAGTCATTCATATTTTTACCAAACATTTTAATAAAAAGTAATTTGCAACAAAAATGGTTGGGGTTTTAATGAACAATATTTATAACTCCCTCCCTGCCTTAGAAATAAAATTATGGAATTCCCATGAAAACAAAAAAGAAATTTATGTTCTTTTTCAAAACTTTTGTTAATCTCAACCAGTCTTGAACAATTCCCGACCACGGCAACAAGCAAGCCAAGACCAGTTCACGGCCGCCCCGGCCAGAGATCTTTATTTTTAATTTCACTATTTTTTAAAAGAAAGGATGGGCTGCAACAGGTCCCTCCATGACCGTTGTGGCCGGGGGTTCCAATTCTGGCACCTGGAATGGCAAATGCGGCAATAAAGTTCCGGCCAAATAGCCGGGAATAATTTCAACCTTCAATTTTTGCATAAAATTTAAGTTCCTAAAATACCCTTAGCCAACTGCGGACGTTCCATTATTATCAGTGTCGTTTTTTTAATCCATTGACATGTAATAGAAAATTTTATTAAATATTAATTTTGGTCCCATAAAACCATCACTTTATAGTATGTTAAATAAAACGACAAATGGTTTCAAGAGCTCTTAAATACGACATATAATATAGTAATAGTGTTTAAAATTAGCAAATATTCAGCAATTAAAAAGAATTAATTATTCAATCATCAGTACTGTTAAGTGTTAATTACTTTATGACAATTAAACTAATAGTTTAGATTAAAGTATATTTTTACCAAATTTATTTAAATAATTATCCATTAATTCGAGGATGAGTAATTAAGAAGTTTAAAGTCAAGCGCTATAAATGTTCTGAAACAATTTTACTTAATTTATTAAGAGTCACCTTAATTACTACTCTTTCTTAAATGTGATATTAAAGATAATTTATTAAAGATAATTTTTTATTCTCTTTGTTAAAAAAGAAAGAAAAAAAGAAGCTCTGTCACAATCGAATTTTCTTACTTTTTTAAGTGTCTTTCTCTATCACATTTAGTGTGACAACTGACAATATTGTTTTTTGAATATTAATTCCAACAAGGAGCATCTGATTGATCAACGCTAATAGTGATGGATTTTATTCTTGGATTTCCATTATTTCTAGAATATTGATTAAAAAAAAAAAAAAACACGTTTTCAATTTTATTTTTCTTCTCAAATATTTTAGTTTTGTGTCAAATATCACTGTTTTTTTTTAATGAGATGAGTATACTAGTCAAGATTTTATGCACTCGCATTACATTATATATTCATAGTGTTCTAATTATATATTCATAGTGTTAGAACATGCTGACACTATTAGTCGTAAGCAATATCAGTCAAAATTACAAATATATGCAATTTCTATGTTCCGCCACGATTGAATCCAAGATCTCTCGAAGAGTCTTGTAGTGAGTTTATCACTAAATTAAACAAACTGGGTTCACTATGCTTATATTTTCATACCGCGTCAGTATTGTAAGAACTTTGTGGCATAAGTACCCAAAGATTAGGGATTGGCTAATTAGGCCATAAGAATTAATAAGATTAATTAAATGGTAAATGGGCTTAATTAATGTGATTCATAAAGCCCATTAACACTAAACCATATTCCTATATATGGAGACTAAGAGAAAGGGAAACTAAGGCACTTCATAACACCCAATACCAGAAAGGAAGTTTCCCATTCTCTTTCCCTAAGCTAGAATTCGACATCACCTATTCCAAAGGAGGTAATCGAATTCTCCTAGCTCCACAAAGGGTTGTTGGTTCGTTTCTAATCACCGGAGAAGCACTAGTATTCTTGTTCGGTGATTTCCAGCGACAAAGGTGTTCCGTTGACGACGTGGTGTAGGAAGTAGAGAACCGTGAAATTGGACGGCTTTGTGATCGGCATTAGGCGTTGACAAGACAAGGAAATTCAACCTCGACGTGTGCGTGGATCAGATCTTCAAGACGGATACGAGAAGCGTTCTGTAGATATTAATATCTCGTCCGGTAACATTCTTAATAGTAGCATCGTTATCTAGATCACGTGTTTTCTAGGATTTCCCAGAATTTCCGCTTTCGGGAATATGTGTTATCTTAGAAAAACCCATTAATGGTATCAGAGCTATGTCGATAATTCACTTGGATTTTTCGGATTAATTAGAATCTTGAAAATTGATTAGAGTTTTCAAAAAATTAGTGGGAGCAATTTTTGGGTTTAAGTAATTTAATGAAAATTAAGATTATCGGAATTATGAAAACAAATTTAAAATTTTATGAAAATTAACCGTTTTAGGAATCTCAGTAATTGGCCGTGAAAACACCGAAATTGGCGACGACGCACTTTTTTTCTTGCGCCAACGCCATGACGGCGAATTCACGGCCAACGGCGGCCGAAATTTAGGCGCCGAAATATGATGGGCGAAACCCTAGGATTCAGCCCCTAGGGTTTCCACGTCGTGGGCTAATGGACCAGCGCTATAGGCTGGCCAATTGGGCCTTGATTAAGACCAAGCCCAAGCCCAAGCCCAAGCCCAGTTGGAGCCACAAAGGGCTGCCCAGCCCACGGGCTTCATGCCCAACGAGGAAGCCACTGACTTTTCTTGTGGAGCCCACGGGTCAGCCATTTAGGCTGATCCGACCCTGACCCACGGATCGGGTTGGGTCAACGATCCGGGTCATAACCCGACCCGACCCAGACAGAAATAAAAAAAATGTCGCAGGTTTGGGCCTTTTGACCCACCCAGCCCCTAGGGTTTTGACCCAAGCCCAAGCTGAGGCCCACCCATTTTGTGGGCCTCGGCTAAACACTTATGCACTTTTAATTCGGGAATTTATTTTTTGAAATAAAGGATGTTATATTACGGATTTATGAATTATTCATGGAATCCATAATTTAAAAGTTTAAGCACCCATTTAATTTTTTCGAAAAATTAATTTGTTAAATTATCTCTACTGAGGAAATCATGAGATTTAATTATTTACTCTAAACATGTTTGATTGTCTTATGATGTTGTTTTAATTATTTTAGAAATAATTAATTTAGAGAATTAAAATTAAATCTCATGTCACATTATTTTGTTAAATTGGTTTAACTATGATAATTTTAGAATAATTGTGAATATAGTTTTATATTACTTTCACTTTTATTAGTAATGATTATTAATTAGATTAATTAGAATCATTAAGATTTATTAGATAAGTCTTTAGTTAGCATAAGTTTTATCTAAAAGTAAGTTAAATATTTTAATAAGTTTTGATGCTATATGATGTTTAAATGGAACTGATAAAAACTAATTGGTTAGTTTAATAATAAACTCCTCAATAGGAATATCAAGTGTATAATATTCCTGCTCTGACCCTCGTCAAGCTCTTGATCATTCTGGACAGACCTACTTGGGTAGGATGTTTACCGGTTCAATTTTGAGAAGGTGCGAAGGACGTTTTATGAGTCCGCCGGTTTTCGAGCAGGGTGGTGCTTGACCAGAGAACCCTAATTGGATTAGGTAACTGGAGATGTTGAGATCTTTTTCGAATCCCAATGGATCCTAATTGGATTAGGCAATTGAGAACTTTTTAGATCTTTAAAGGGAGTTAGGAATAAAAGGGTAGTTTTATTCCATAAATAAAATAGAGATTATATGAGATGTAAGTATAAGTGTTATTTTACTCAATGTCTATAATAATAAATGTCAGATGATGGTTACTGTATTTATTATTGTTGACAAATAGCATTATTAAAAGTCATTTTATGCTATTGATTATGTATATATGCTCAATCAACAATTTTGCTAATGTATTCTTTTTAGGCTTTTATAATGGTTATGGGGGCAAGAAGTATGTTTCTGAAGGTAACAAAGATAAACCCGTTGCACTATGTGTACTTCGATGACTGGTATAAGAACCTGAGAAGTGCTCTCTATGAAGAAAACCTGATGCATGTGTTAGAAAATGTTTCTTTGACCTACCCAGGTCTTAAGGAACCTCGAGCACTTTGGGAAGCTTATCTGAAACATGTCCGCGAATCTGAGGATGTTTCTCGCCTCATGCTTGGATCGATGATACCGTAAGTCAGAAGCGATTGCAAGCCTTTAGATCCCTACCACATGATAAGGTTCTTAGAAAGGCAGTACCAGGACTTCAACAAGAAAAGGAGGTTCCAGATCACGCGTCAGCTCTTCTAAAAGAATATGCGCCACACTCACTCTGTCAAATTGCATTTAGAGAAGATGATTGAGCTGGCAAACCGAGTGAACGCGGCAAGCATTTCCATTGGACCGACGCTTTTGAAGCTCACGATCCTGAACTCTCTGACTCCAGATTTCAGCGACGTTGTCGATAGGATCCTTGGTGGTAACTCGGTGCACCTTTACGATCTGCTTGAGACACTATTGTTGGCTGAAAGCAACGTACTTTGGACAAAGAAATATGAAAGGGAGATGCACAAAGAATTGATGAATAAAATAAAGAGGACCATTGACTTTTCCACTTCAGGTATAATTGTTATAACAAGTTTCTATGTTTCAGACTGAGTATGAGATACAACACAAAGTACTAAAGTAGTTTATACATTCTGTTATGCCAGGCACTGGAGACAACATGGAGCTTAGGGCAGATGGGAGTATGCATGGACAGATTGTGGCACTCGAAAGTGGCGCCCAGTCTTCCACGAGTGTCTCCCACAAGAGGATGGCCAATTGACGAAGTCTTTTATTTATGAGTGTCATTAAGACTAAGAGTTCATTTCTTTTAAGTGTTATGAGTTTTGAAACGATTGTCCGTAGTAGTCTTTATGAATAAATGATTGTCATTGTTTTCTTTAAGATTTATTTAATTACTATTAAAGGTTGTTATTATTTATGAAATGTTTGTTTATGAAGAGAAAATTATGATCAATAAATTAGTCCTTAATTATATTGACATTATTTGAATGAATAACATTTCCTTAGTAACAACTTGCCCAATTATTAACATTATACAAATGGTTAAATAAAACCTACTCACCTAAGCATATCTTTGCAATTATCAAGTTGTACTAATCAATAAGAAAATACATGAACAAGATCCATGAAGATAGAAAACTTGTACCTCTTTCGATTATGAATCTTACGAAAAATGTAATACTTATTCGATATAGCTGTTAAGGTCAGATTTGGTCAAATCCATCCCTAACACAACTCGTGTCGTTTTGTCCCTAAAACGACGTGAGAGAAGGGCGAGGAGGTTCGTTGACTGACGGTCAACCAAGGAACATCATCGGGGAGGTTTAACCCGCGACGAAGTGTCCCATCACGCCTCGACGAGAGGCATCGACGACGAGGCGTGCAGAGCCGAATGACCACTGACGAGATGTGCATTTAATGATGTCCACCTGCCCACTCGACGAGAGGCGTTGACGACGAGGCGGGCAGAGCTGAATGACCATTGACGAGATGTGCATTTAATGATGCCCACCTACCCACTCTGGCCAACTACCCTGATATGATGCAGAGCATGGGTTAACCATGCTTTCCTAAAATCACTCCTAGAGAAGCTAGTGATTGGATATGACAGAGGGGAGGGGAAAAAAGGAGAAGAAAGGAAACCCTAGTGATATTGAAGAAAAGCTGGCAAAGTCCTCAGCCTATAAATACTATGAGAAACCGCATTGAGAAAAGGAAGGAGGAGGAGAAGGGGAGACTCCAGACGGAGAAGATGAGTCTTTAGAGAGAGAAACTAGTTTTTAGAGAGAGAAACTCCAAAAAAAAAGAGATTTCTTTGTATTTTTTATTACCGATCTATTGTAATCTGATTATATTGAGATTAGAGAGCACATCGTATATTTGTTCATCATACTCCGAGTGTCCAGCTAATAAACGGGGAAACCGAGTCCTTTCGGGAATACAATAAATCGGGAATATTCGTGTTCATCATTATTTTGAGTTCTTTCGATTATTCTTGTGACTGAAAAAGGATGGTGCAAATCGCCCTCAAAAGTTTGGCGCCCACCGTGGGGCTTAGTTTTTCTCTAACTCACAGCCAGGAACTCGAAGAGATGACGACGAACGGCGACAACGACAACACCGAGCACTGATTTTATCTTTACCTTTGATAAATAAAACTCCATTCTTTTCGCATTTTCTTACAGACCTTGCCTTGAGCTTCGATTCAACAGGTCATTCGCCCCTATCAGACGCTCGAGGCAAAAGTTATGGACGCCGGAAGATTGGTCGCCGAGAGCGATGGCTTCGTCAAGCGCCTGCTCGTCGCCCGTCGCTCTTTGGACCATATTCTCGTTTCTATTTATCATCTACATGTGATTTCTATCTTTTCTCGAAGATTATGTCTTGAGCTTCGATTTGATAGGTCATTTTCTCAAATCGGACGCTCGAGGAGAAAGTTACAGATGTTAGAAGACTCGTCACGAAGAGGAGCTCGAGGAGCTTATCACGAAGATGAGCTCGAGGAGCTCGTCAAGAAGAAGAGCTCAAGGAGCTCATCACGAAGATGAGCTCGAGGAGCTTGTCAAGAAGATAAGCTCGAGGAGCTCGTCAAGAAAATAAAGAAGAAGAGCTCGAGGAGCTCATCACGAAGATGAGCTCGAGGAGCTCGTCAAGAAGAGGAGCTCGAGGAGCTCATCACGAAGATGAGCTCGAGGAGCTCGTCAAGAGGAGGAGCTCGAGGAGCTCATCACGAAGATGAGCTTGAGGAGCTCGTCAAGAAGAGGAGCTCGAGGAGCTCGTCACGAAGATGAGCTCAAGGAGCTCGTCAAGAAGAGGAGCTCGAAAGAAGAGCTCGAGGAGCTCATCAAGGAGAAGCTCGAGGAGCTCATCAAGAAGAAGAGCTCGAGGAGCTCATCAAGGAGGAGCTTGAGGAGCTCATCAAGGAGGAGCTCGAGGAGCTCATCACGAAGAAGAGCTCGAGGAGCTCATCAAGGAGGAGCTCGAGGAGCTCGTCACGAAGAGGAGCTCGTCGCCGAGAAGAACTCGAGGAACTCGTTACGAAGAAGAGCTCGAGGAGCTCGTCACCTATAGAAGGTCGTCACCAAAAAGAGCTCGTCACCAGATTGTTCGTCACCAAAGAAAGCCCGCCTCCACCGGGATATCATCAACGAAGACGCCATTACCAAAAGAAGCATGAAGACGGCTGACAAGGCCAAAAGCATGAAGATGGTCGACGAGACCAGAGGCGAGAAGACGGTAGAGGAGACCGGAAGAAAGAAGGTGGAAAAGAGGCCGGAGGCAAAAAGACGGTTGACAAGTCTAGAAGCACAAAGTACGAAAAAGTTACTCACAAAGAGGTTCGAGGAAACAAAAATCGCGAAAATAGCGACGCCCATCCGTCGGCTGCTTCGACGAGCTCGTCGCCAATTTCCTATAAGCACGACTCGATAAAGAAGGAGAGCCCCTTCGAAAGTTTGTCGGCAAATCCAAGGGCACCAGGCGAGGGTCTCGGGATCAAGACGTCGTCCCCATCCAAACCCTAAGGCACGGCCTGCGTTTCAAAGCGACATTTCGAGAAGAGCTGATTGAGACGCGCCCGACGACGACGACCCTCATAAAAACTAAAGTTTGATGCAGGCACGACGAGGTCTATCCTAACTAAGGCGCAAAATCGGCGACAAAGTTGGCTGACCTCATTGCAAAAAGGGTAACAATATACATATATCTACAAAATTATAAATAAACCGGCGAGAGTGCCGAGAAAGAAAATAAAATATACGGCTAGGGCACCGAGCAAGCCCAAACCGGCGAGAGTGCCGAGAAAATAAAAAATACGGCTAGGGCTCCGAGCAAGCCCAAACCGGCGATGCCGAGAAAATAAAATAGCCCAAACCGGCGAGAGTGCCGAGAAAATAAAAAATATGGCTAGGGCGCCGAGCAAGCCCAAACCGGCGAGAGTGCCGAAAAAAATAAAATATACGGCTAGGGCGCCGAGCAAGCCTAAACCGGCGAGAGTGCCGAGAAAATAATAAAAAAAAATATACAGCTAGGGTGCCGAGCAAACCCAAAACGGCGAGAGTGCCGAGAAAATATAAAAGGCGAGAGTGCCTACGGCGAGAGTGCCGAGATAAAAGAGGCGAGAGTGCCCAAACAAAAGGCGAGAGTGCCGAGATAAAAAAGGCGAGAGTGCCCAAACAAAAGGCGAGAGTGCCTATGGGATCCTGGGAACTAATCGGCATCCCCGATAAAGCCCAGCGACACCCACAAATATTAACTACAGCGAGAGTGCCGAGCAAAAATAAAAGAGGCGAGAGTTCCCACGGCGAGAGTGCCGAGAACAGAGATACGGCGAAAATGCCGAGTGAAGAGGTACGGCGAAAATGCCGAGTACAGAGGTACGGCGAAAATGCCGAGAAAAAACATGCGGCGAGAAGCCAAGCTACAAGGCGACAACGAAAGAAGCGCAATGTCCGATGCGACGAACACCAATAACGAGATATAATTCTTCGAGTAAGCAATTCGCGAGGTACTGTTCCTGTTCTTTCTTTTTTTGGAAAAAAGGGAGGATGTATGGATATATATATATATATATATATATATATATATATATATATATATATATATATATATATATATATATATATATATACATCTCAACAATTTGCAATTTCCAAAGTACAATCAGATTTGTATATTCATACTTCTCAAATATGTCTTACATTTACAACGTATATATCACATTTACACTTTTATCGTCGAAGTATATATTACAGCATTTACAGAGTTTAAATAAACAAGGAAAGTCTCTCGAGGAATAGTCAATGATGCCTGGGCCGCATCAACGCCCGTCGGCGAATGACGTCGCCAACAAGGTCCTCTATGACGACCGAGTACTCTGGCTCGTGACCAGGGAACCACGCCAACTTTCAAAGAAGAGCCTGAGAACAACACATAGCGAGAAGAATAAAGGAAGCACGACAAGGAGAAGAAATAGCTCGGCGACATAACCACACAAGGAGCCGACGAAGCGATCGTCAACTTCGACGATCAGTGAAGAAAAGCAATGTGAAGAAAGAGTTAGTCATAAGCAAGGCAGAGGTTACTGCATCCGTGACATAGGCATCGTCATCGCGAGGAGACCATCGCTGGAAGAAGTTCATCGCTGCGAGGAGTTCGTCGCTATAAGCGAGCTCGTCGTCGCGAGGAGCTTGTCGAAGAAGATCATCGCTGGAAGAAGTTCATCGCTACGAGGAGTTCGTCGCTATGAGCGAAGCTCATCGTCGCAAAGAGCTTGTCGCCAAGAGAAGCTCGCCGCCATAAGAAAGATGCTTCACCTAACGAAACCAGTTACAACTCAGCAATATTCTACATCAGCGTCCCGAACGGAATCCACCGATCAACAGCCTACGATGAGGTTCTCCGACAAAGTTTCCCGGGGCAACCGCGTCGACTAAAGTGGTCGACAGAGTTCGCAAATATCCTTGACAGTTCACCGTTACACTCGTCTTTCATTTTACCAAGTGTATACACTTGATAAAATGGGGGACTAACTGTTAAGGTCAGATTTGGTCAAATCCATCCCTAACACATCTCGTGTCGTTTTGTCCCTAAAACGACGTGAGAGAAGGGCGAGGAGGTTCGTTGACCCACGGTCAACCAAGGAACATCATCGGGGAGGTTTAACCCGCGACGAAGTGTCCCATCACGCCTCGACGAGAGGCATCGACGACGAGGTGTGCAGAGCCGAATGACCACTGACGAGATGTGCATTTAATGATGTCCACCTGCCCACTCGACGAGAGGCGTTGACGACGAGGCGTGCAGAGCCGAATGACCATTGACGAGATGTGAATTTAATGATGCCCACCTACCCACTCTGGCCAACTACCCTGATATGATGCAGAGCATGGGTTAACCATGCTTTCCTAAAATCACTCCTAGAGAAGCTAGTGATTGGATGTGACAGAGGGGAGGGGAAAAAAGGAGAAGAAAGGAAACCCTAGTGATATTGAAGAAAAGCTGGCAAAGTCCTCAGCCGATAAATACTATGAGAAACCTCATTGAGAAAAGGAAGGAGGAGGAGAAGGGGAGACTCCAGACGGAGAAGATGAGTTTTTAGAGAGAGAAACTCCAGAAAAAGAGAGATTTCTTTGTATTTTTTATTACCGATCTATTGTAATCAGATTATATTGAGATTAGAGAGCACATCGTATATTTGTTCATCATACTCCGAGTGTCCAACTAATAAACAGGGAAACCGAGTCCTTTCGGGAATACAATAAATCGGGAATATTCATGTTCATCATTATTTTGAGTTCTTTCGATTATTCTTGTGACTGAAAAAGGGTGGTGCAAATCGCCCTCAACAATAGCCAGTTGATAAAAGTCTATTCAATAAGACATACAAAGATAGAATGCAGTTATAAATCATGTTCAGATTTAAATTGAACAATTTATTGCTCATTAAGGCTAAAAAAAGGGAGGCTTTTAAAGGTATTACGATGATTTGTTAATGAAAAGATAGGACTATGTCTTTCTCTCAAGACACAAATCAAAGTTACTTGAAATGTTCAAGATACTTAAATCTAGTAAAGAAACCACCAAACAAAATAATCTAATCGTTTTGATATTATATGATCAAAGCAATATGCATTTGAGTAAATGGCTTAAAGGCACCCTTTTATGAGTGACGATAAAGGCACCCTTGTCGCATCATTGTCTTGGACATATTTTACACGTGCCCTCTATTTAGATGCTAATCTTGCTTGTATAAGATTATGGTCGTTTACCTAGGAATGAAAGGTGCCTATTAATGTTAATCTTATATAGTTATCTGCGGATTATATATAGAGAATATTAATTGAATGATCCTTAGTTTTTAATTTTGCTCTCTTGTTTAGTCATCACATTAGTCTATGGGAGGAGGTTTGACTATCACGAATACAGAACTAAAAAGGTCTGTGGACTAGATTAGAAATGGTAATTTCTAAGGCGTGAACGACCATTGATGAACTTAATCACATTTATGTGATGACCTATTACCCGGTCACAGTGCAGTCTATGCACTGTTAAGTTTGTTAGTGTGAAGTGTCTTCATACTGGACGCACTAGACTTATATCAGAAATCATCAATTAAGTCTGTCACTAATGATAGTACGATAAGGTCGCTTAGGTGATCAGAGTGGAATCGGTTGATGTCCTGAGCATCATGGACTTATACGGTTCAACTTATATAATCTTTTATTTAGTCGTTACAGAGTACGGTTAAGTGCTCCTAGTACTTTTATTTTGGGATTAGACGGTTGACCGGGATAAGTTGAACGATAGCAGATATGGATAATATCTTTATGATATTCTTATTATGGTTTGTGGGAAATGAACAAGTACTCATAATCAGCTCAGCGGATTCAAAATCCCACGAGTGAGTAGTTTGTAATAATCATGGAATAAGATAGTGTCATAAAAATGGCAGAACGGTAATTTTACCCTTTTGATGAATATCATAATAACTAGAAAACCTAGATTACTTGAAATCTGATTCTATCAATGGACACATGTGGTCAGAAAGATAAATATAAATAAAAACTTGAGAATTCAGCCGAGGGCAATAGTGGAATGTTATCTAGGTAAAAGCCTACACTTTTACCGTAGCTCGAGTGTGTATGTCTATTAGTCCCCTTTGTTGCTCCACAAGGATGACACCGCAATTATGTTCAAATATGTCATTTGAACATAGGATATTCCAATCAGACTCAGCTCGTGATTGTTGTCACGAATCACTGATTACCCTAAAAAGTGACAAAAGTACCAAAGTTTGGTAAGCCAATGAAACTGTAAAAAGATAATTGAATTTAATCCTTGGACATCCCTAGGGTTGTAGGAAATTAAATTCTGGTACAATTATCTTTTTGATTCGTGTCAATTTGACGTACGGTTTGAGATTTTTGGTCTAGGGCTGAAAATAATACTGTTATTTAAATAAAAAATTAGAGAAACTAAATATTGGTATTTATACCTGAAATATTTCAAGAGAGAGATTAATAATAGAATTCGTGGTTATATATATAAGCGATTATTTTAATTCAATCTTGAAAATATAAAGATCTGATTTATTAAATCTTTTGGGTATTTTCTGAAAAAGATTTAGTTTGGATTTATTTAAATCAAATCTTTGAGTGAAGATCTCCATGGGGTTGGAGTAAATATCTCAGAAGTGGTTGAGAGATTTTCTCCAAAATGGTTGAGTCATTCCCTATAAATAGGATAGCCCGGTAACCCTAAAAACACACCTACATAGATTCAGACCCAGTAAATTTTTTAAAGGTCAATCCGTATGATAATTTCAACGATCACAATTTCTTATTGGTTTACGGAGACTCTAATGAGTCTAGACCCGTTAGATAACCAGTGGGAACGGTGTTTTCGCGACGCCACTCCCAGCACATTGACTCCCCATACATATAAGGCATACCGATGCTAAATATATATATAAGGAACCTAACCATTTTGAGAATCTAGTTCAGGCAATGATGAAAGGAAGATAGTAACCTAAGTCCTTATAGGACATTAACACTTCGAAATAAATGTGACCACATTTAAAATGTGTTCTGTCAAACAAATGTTTCTATGACGACATATGAGATATGTGTTTGGGTAAGACCCATCTCGTCATACATAGTTCTCAGATACTCCTACGACCACATCAAGGGTTTGATAAGAAATGGTCTAGACTCGGATCCAGAGAAACTATTTGTGTATGAGATATCCTGAGGAAACGAAAGGGTACTTGCTTACTACAACCGAAAACTCCAAATATACTAGATAAAGGAATCGGGTCATTTAAGAAAGAAGAGTTCTTAACTGAAATGCCAGTGGGAGAAAAATTACACTTATAACAAGTAAATGACTCACTGAACAAGAAAGAACAGTTGATAGGATGCATAGACAGTTCAACCAAAATTTTGATGAACCTTTTAAAAATGTTCTTGAGGCTTCTATCTTAATATCGATACACTTTATGATACTGAAAATCTCAAATGGTTGAGGACTTCAGACTGGCCACAAGATGTGACATCATAAAATATATGAACTGTCATATGATACACCAACACTACAAGGATCTGACTGCGGTTGCCATGCATCTTAGACATTGAACCTGCTTAAACATTCGAATAAGTAAGGACTCAATGACTTTTGTGATGACATACCAAAGTCTTATAAAGAAGCAGTGAGAGGGAATGACTCTGAGATATGGCTTGAAACCATATAATCGAAGATGGACTCCATGTAAAGCAATTAAGTGGAAGACTTAATGATTGCATCAAGAGGGGTAAAACCCACTGGATGTCAATAGGTCTTCATAATTATTTATAGGGGTGTAACCGGAGCGGATATCCGATTTTTCGGAACTATCCGAATCCGGATCCGAAAAACCGGATATCCGAAAACCGATATCCGGATCCGGATCCGAAAAACTGGATATCCGGATTACCGGAAATCCGGATATCTAATTTCAAAACCCGGATCCGATATCCGATATCCGGATCTGGTTTTTATTTATTAAAAAAAAAGAGATAAAACGTTAGTTTTAACTACTAAAAAACTCGTACAAGTCTACATATTTTCTTGTTGTCCAAAAAACCGAACAAATCTAATACATATTGTCACATAATACATATAAATTAAAAATGCATTCAAATCGCCGTCTTCAAATCGACAAGAATAGAGTCACCTAAACCTAAAGAATTAAAATATATTAAAAAAAACTTAAAAATATTAAAATAAAGCGGGTTTAAAACCGGATACGGATATCCGGATTTTATAAAAGCAAAACCCGTATCCGAATCCGGTTTTTAATCCGGATCCGGATATCCGAATCCGGTTTTCGGATACGGATTCAGATTCGGATTTTAAGATCGGATACGGATACAGATACGGATTTTTAACCGGATTCCGGGTTTTCATTACAGCCCTAATTATTTAGAAGAACATGGATGGTAATGTATAGACATACAAGATGGAGACTAATAAGGAAATGGTTCCCACCAGAATTATGGTATTAACCATATGCGAAATGTTCTCTCCATCAGCCATATCAAGTCCATAAGGATTTTGCTTGAAGTTGCCATATTTCGTGAATATGGCAAATGATGAAAGAAACTATCTTTCCTAGAAATTGTTTCTTTAAAAGAAGATGTGTAAGTGACACACCTTGAAAAGTTCACAATCTTAGCTAACATACTAAATAGTATAAGCTGAAAAGATCTGATAATGATCTTCATTAAGCGTCTCATAGTAAGAATCAAGGTCTTGATGAATTAAACCAATTCTAGTTTCATTAAACGCTGAGATATCCTACAAGTGTATAAGAAACAGTGGGAGCAGAAACGATCTTCTAATATCTATATGTATGTGATACATGTATGATAGAAATTGATATACCAGAACTCAAAATAATATGGAGATATTATTTGGAAAATGTTTCCAACAGATGAGTTGAGTCGGACTACCTAGAACAAGAAGTAAAGATTTTTTACAAACAGAGCTGGAAACAATGCTAGCCTTAAGTAAGGATGCATGAGAGCTAGAACACATGTTCATTAGCTTAATGGTATGGACCATCAAAATGCACTCGTTTGGTAATATCAATTTAAAGGGAAATATTCTATGTTACCTGTTGTCCCACGGTGAGCTCCACCAGCCACGTCATCACTCCGGGGAGGAAGAGTTTGAAAACTCTCCCCAAAACTGAAACACAACAGAAATAACAGAGTCAGAATGGGGTTTGATTTGATCACCGAGCCTAACATCACAGACCTAACAATAATTCTAAAGGGTCATAGCGATTGGATACGGGATAACTGATTTGAGGTTACCTGCAGTCAGAACCCTAAAGGCAGTTACTACAAACACATCCAGAAGGTTCGCAAGGGTGCGCGATTCCTAAGCTAACCCTAGATCTCTAAAGGTTTCTAAGAAACCCAGAAACTGAAGAAGGAAGAAGACGAAGATCGAAGGGGTTTACCTGTAGTGGTGGAATCCTAGGAGTCTCTGGGCGAGTCTAGCTGAAGGGATTCCAGTCTCCAGCTCCCTCTGCGATCGCTGAGGCACTCGATCTCGTCGTAGACGCGTTGCATGCTTGTCGGGTTCGTCGGAGGAGGCTCGATCACGATCTCTAGCTTAACTGGAGCAGATTCTTCCTTGATCTTCACTCCCGAGGGTCCATGCTTCATTCTCTCTCTGAAGAAGGCCGCTCGGTCACGTAGGAGGTGATTGACAGAGGAGTGGGTGCGCGCATCCACCGGAGCACCGTCGAGCAATCAAAGTTTCATTCACCTATGTAAGAATCAAATGTATCATGAACGCACCAAGTACATAGACATCAAACTACACTTTGTTAAAGATGTAGTCGAGCATGGTGTGCTCAATGTGATCAAGATAGCAACTGAGGATAATCCAGCTGATATGATCACTAAGGTGATCCCAGCTTTCAAGCTCCAGCAAAGCCTCAATAAACTCGGAGTTGGAAAAGCCAACACAGACGAGAGACCAGCCAGGGAAGAAAGGAAAACGGTAATATCTACTATGAGCAACACTCATAGTAGGAAATCAAAACCCTAATACAGAACAGAAGGAAGCCGGATGAGACTGTGACTGGTAAAGCTCAAAGTGGAGATTGTTGTCCCACGGTGAGCTCCACAAGCCACGTCATCACTCCGGGGAGGAATAGTTTGAATACTCTTCCCAGAACTGAAACACAACAGAATTAACAGAGTCAGAAAGGGGTTTGATTTAATCACCGAGCCTAACATCATAGACCTAACAATAATTCTAAAGGGTCATAGCGATTGGATACAGGATAACTGATTTAGGGTTACCTGCAGTCATAACCCTAAAGGCGATTACTACAAACACATCCAGAAGATTCGCAAGGGTGCGCGATTCCTAAGCTAACCCTAGATCTCTAAAGGTTTCTAAGAAACCTAGAAACTGAAGAAGGAAGAAATGAAGAAGACGAAGTTCTAAGGGGTTTACCGCTGGTGGTGGAGTCTGAGGAGTTTCTTGGCGAGTCCATCTGGAGGATTCCAGTCTTTAGCTTCCTCCGAGATCGCTGAGGCACTCGAGCTCGTCGTAGACACGTTGCATGCTCACTGGGTTCATCGGAGGAGGCTCGATCACGATCTCTAGCTCAACTGGAGCAGCTTCTTCTTTGATCTTCACTCCCGAGGGTCCAGGCTTCATTCTCTCTCTGAAGAAGGCCGCTCGGTCACGCAGGAAGCGATTGACAGAAAAGCAGGTGCGCGCGGCCACCGAAGCACCGTCAGGAATCACCGGAGGCTGCAAACCCTAGCGGGGTTAGTGAGAGAAGAGAGACGAGGGAGGTAGAGAGAGAAAGTAATGTGCGAATATAAAAGAGTTTTGAAAACCTAACTCGAATAAAGCTTGAGTGTTTGGTTCTTTCATCGTTTCCTACTTAAAACTACACGTCGTTCACTTACCTCGTACTCTTGTCGTGTGACACACTTGTGTCGTTTGTACGAGTTCTGTCGTTTTGGGCTTGGTGTTTCGGGCCCGAGATTGGGTCTTGAGGTGGGCTAAACCTCAACAAGTGGTATTAGAGCCCTAGAGACCGAGGAAGAAGTGCAAGAACCCACTGGAGCAGTTCATGATTCCGGTGAGGCGAGCCAAGATTCCGGGGAACAGTTCAGAATTTCGATGAAGCAGCTAGAAGACTCAGGGAATGACAGGGGCAAAGTTTGAAATGGAGAAGTTAACGGGGAAGAATGACTTTTGTTTATGGAAGATGAAGATGCGGGCAATGCTGGTTCAACAGGGCGTGGAAGTGGCTTTGTTTGAAGAGATGGATTTGCCAACCTTCTCCTCTACAGAAAAGAAGAACGACATCTTCTCCCGGGCACATAGTGCACTAATATTGAGCCTAGATGACTGGGTTCTAAGGGAAATTTCACACGAGAAGACTGCTCATGGAATTTGGGAGAAGCTTGATGAACTTTAGTCGAAGAAAAGCCTATCAAGCAGACTGGTTCTCAAGAAGAGGTCGTATTCCTTCAAGATTCCGCACGGAAAAACTTTTGAAGATCACTATGATGATTTCAAGAGGATCATCTTGGACTTAGAAAACTATGGAGTCAAGATTGAGGAAGAAGACAAGGCCCTCTTGCTCTTAGGGTCTCTCCCGGACCAGTATGAGACTCTCTATGATATCCTAGTTCTAGGAATGGAGACTCTCACTGTGAATCAAGTCACAGAGGCAATTTACTCTAAGCTTGAAAAGAAGAAAGCCAATGTCAAGCCAGATCATGGAGAAGGCTTAGTGACAAGAGGCAGGCAAACTACTAGGAAGAGATATGGAAGCACGCCACTGTCAAGGTCAAAGTCCCAGGGAAAGGCTGGTTTGAAGTGCTTCAATTGTCACAAAGAATGACACTTCAAGAGAGATTGTCCAGAAAAGAAAGTGTTCAAGGGTTTCCAGCAGAGACAAAACAACATGGAGGACTCTGCAAATGTCTCTCACAACCAAAGTGGCTATGAAAGTGCAGAGGTCCTTTGTGTCTCTGTCCCCGAGAACACGAGGTATGCTTGGATACTTGACACTGGTAGCTCATTTCACATGTGCCATGTCAAGGGATGGTTTGATACTTTCAAGGACACCCCAAATGGGGGAAATGTGGCAACTGGCACCGAGGAAATCTGCCAAGTACAAAGGAAGGGATCACTCACCCTAAAACTTGAAGATGGGACCTACAGAAAGCTTGAATATGTGAGGTATGTTCCCGGACTTAAGAGAAATTTAATTTCCGTTGGAGTACTAGAACAAGTAGGTTATCAATGGAAATCAATTCTGGGAGGCTTTAAAGTAACTAAGGGAGCTATGGTGTACCTCAAAGCCTATAGATACAACGAGATTTATTTTCTTGAGGAAAGTATTGCTAATAAGAACTCATCCTGCCCTACTTCAAGCTCAAATGACAAAGCAAATCTCTGGCATCAGAGATTGGGGCATGTCAGCGAGAAAGGCTTGAAGATTCTGCATAACATAGGTCTACTTGGAAGAGACAAAGTAACCCAAATGGACTTCTACGAGCATTGCATGTATGGCAAGCAACATATGGTATCTTTTGGAAAGGGCAAACACACTACATGGGCAGTTCTAGATTATGTCCACTCGGACCTATGAGGCCCTTCTAGAGTAAACTCACATGGAGAAAACTGGTATTTCATTTCCTTCATTGATGATTGCTCTAGAAAGGACTGGGTCTACCTAATCAAGTCTAAGGATCAAGCTTTTGAGACCTTCAAGACATGGAAGGCTCTAGTAGTGAATCAGTGCAACACAAAGCTGAAGAACTTGAGAACTGAAAATGGATTGGAGTATTTGTCAGAAGAGTTCAATCAGTATTGCAGAGAGCAAGGAATAAAAAGACCAAGGACTGTGAGGCTTACACCTCAACAGAATGGGCTGGCTGAAAGAATGAATAGGACCCTTTTGGAGAGGGTTTGATGTATGCTCTCCAAAGCCAAGCTGTCCATTAAGTTTTAGGGTGAGGCAATTCACACTGCCTCTTATTTGATCAATAGATTTCCCTCCTCAGCAATCAATTTCAATACCCCACAAGAACTATGGACGAGGAGAGAGCAAGACTACTCACACTTAAGAGTTTTTGGGTGTATAACTTACTTTCATGTTAGTGAAGGTAAGCTAGTACCCAGAGCTAAGAAAGGAATCTTTCTAGGCTACCCTGATGGGGTCAAGGGCTACAGAATTTGGAACCTCGAGGCTGGGAAGTGCATCATTAGTAGAGATGTCACTTTTCAAGAAGAAAGCTTCCTTGCTTCACAAGGAATCCCTATAGATCAAAATGCTTCTCTTATACAAGAGAATAGTTTCAATCTGCATGTGGAGCTTGAAGGCACAGATGGAGAGAGTATGGAATAAGGTGGAGCTGATCAGACAGACAACAGAATGGACAGTCAAGCTACAGTCAATACTAAGCCAGATGCCGATGAGAGAGTTGGAGAGCAAACATCAGAAGTAGCAGACCACTCAAGTAGTGAAGAGGAAGAAGATCTACAGCAATATCTGCTTTCTAGGGACAGACCTAGGAGGCAAATTAGACCACCCAACAGATATTCTCATGCAGGAATGGTAGCTTATGCTCTCATGTCTGCAGCTGAAGCTAATCTTGAAGAGCCTCAGACATTCACCGAGGCAATTCAGTCAAAAGCTTCAGGAAAATGGAAAGATGCTATGCAGGAAGAGATACACTCTCTAAAGAAGAATGGTACTTGGGTTTTGGAACCAATGCCTAAAAACTGCTAAGTGGTAGGTTGCAAATGGATCTACAGAGTTAAGAGTGGGAGCTCAGATGCTCAACCAGCTAGATACAAGGCAAGATTAGTGGCAAAAGGATTCACCCAGAGAGAAGGGATAGAATTCAATGAAGTCTTCTCTCCCGTGGTCAAGCACACTTCCATAAGAGTGTTGTTATCCTTAGTTGCTCAGTTCAATCTTGTACTTGAGCAAATGGATCTAAAGACAGCATTCTTACATGGAGAGCTTGAGGAGAGAATCCTAATGAATCAACCAGAGGGATTCAAGGAGAAAGGAAAGGAAGATTGGGTGTGTTGTTTGAAGAAGTCACTATATGGACTTAAACAATCACCCCGACAGTGGTACAAGAGGTTTGAGTCCTTTATGAAGAGCCACAACTATCAGAGAAGCAAACATGATAACTGTGTCTACTTCTCAAGGACTCAAACAGATGCAAGTGTTTACTTGCTCTTGTATGTGGATGATATGCTTCTAATCTCCAAGAACAAGTCAGAAATTGACAAGTTGAAGACCAGGCTGAATGCAGAATTTGAAATGAAGGACCTAGAGAGAGCAGAGAAGATCCTAGGAATGGTTATTCAAAGAAAGAGGAGATCAAGTGAGCTCTCAATCTCTCAGATTGAGTACTTGAAGAAATTTGTAGGGAGGTTCCATATGGAGACCTCTAAGCACACAGCTCAACCCTTGGCACCCCATTTCAGGCTGTCAACTGAGTTGTGCCCTACAACAGACATGGAGAGGAAGCAAAAGGCCAATATTCCATACACAAGTGCTGTAGACAGCTTGATGTATGGAATTATCTGTACAAGACCTGATTTGTCTTATGCAATGAGCGTAGTTAGTAGATTCATGGCCAACCCCAGGGAGGAACATTGGAAGGTTGTCAAGTGGATCCTACGATACCTAGTAGGGACAACTGAGGTTGGTCTGAACTATGGAAGGGTTGAAGGAGAAGGGAGGACGGTCATACAAGGCTATGTAGACTCAGATTATGCAGATGATATGGATAAGAGAATATCTCTGACTGGCTACACTTTCAAGGTGTTCAATAACCTTGTAAGTTGGAAAGCTTCTCTGCAACACATTGTGGCACTCTCTACAACAGAGGTAGAATATGTTGCAATCAATGAAGCTACAAAGGAAGGCTTATGGCTGAAAGGGCTTCTTACAGAATTGGGCTTCATGCGGGATAGCTTTGACTTGTATTGTGACAGTCAAAGTTTCATTCACCTATGTAAGAATCAAATGTATCATGAACGCACCAAGCACATAGACATCAAACTACACTTTGTTAAAGATGTAGTCGAGCATGGTGTGCTCAATGTGATCAAGATAGCAACTGAGGATAATCCAGCTGATATGATCACTAAGGTGATCCCAGCTTTCAAGCTTCAGCAAAGCCTCAATAAACTCGGAGTTGGAAAAGCCAACACAGACGAGAGACCAGCCAGGGAAGAAAGGAAAACGGTAATCTCTACTATGAGCAACACTCATAGTAGGAAATCAAAACCCTAATACAGAACAGAAGGAAGCCGGAGGAGACTGTGACTGGTAAAGCTCAAAGTGGAGATTGTTGTCCCACGGTGAGCTCCACAAGCCACGTCATCACTCCGGGGAGGAATAGTTTGAATACTCTTCCCAGAACTGAAACACAACAGAATTAACAGAGTCAGAAAGGGGTTTGATTTAATCACCGAGCCTAACATCATAGACCTAACAATAATTCTAAAGGGTCATAGCGATTGGATACGGGATAACTGATTTTGGGTTACCTGCAGTCATAACCCTAAAGGCGATTACTACAAACACATCCAGAAGATTCGCAAGGGTGCGCGATTCCTAAGCTAACCCTAGATCTCTAAAGGTTTCTAAGAAACCTAGAAACTGAAGAAGGAAGAAATGAAGAAGACGAAGTTCTAAGGGGTTTACCGCTGGTGGTGGAGTCTGAGGAGTTTCTTGGCGAGTCCATCTGGAGGATTCCAGTCTTTAGCTTCCTCCGAGATCGCTGAGGCACTCGAGCTCGTCGTAGACACGTTGCATGCTCACTGGGTTCATCGGAGGAGGCTCGATCACGATCTCTAGCTCAACTGGAGCAGCTTCTTCTTTGATCTTCACTCCCGAGGGTCCAGGCTTCATTCTCTCTCTGAAGAAGGCCGCTCGGTCACGCAGGAAGCGATTGACAGAAAAGCAGGTGCGCGCGGCCACCGAAGCACCGTCAGGAATCACCAGAGGCTGCAAACCCTAGCGGGGTTAGTGAGAGAAGAGAGACGAGGGAGGTAGAGAGAGAAAGTAATGTGCGAATGTAAAAGAGTTTCAAAACCCTAACTCGAATAAAGCTTGAGTGTTTGGTTCTTTCATCCTTTCTTGCTTAAAACTACACGTCGTTCACTTACCTCGTACTCTTGTCGTGTGACACACTTGTGTCGTTTGTGCGAGTTATGTCGTTTTGGGCTTGGTGTTTTGGGCCCAAGATTTTGTCTTGAGGTGGGCTAAACCTCAACATTACTAAATAAATCTGGGTTGTAATAATTGGACGGCTATTGAAGCCTATCATTCTTAACCAGAATAAGTTCAGAAATCAGGGAGATCTGTTCTGTCTGAAAAAAGTGAAACAGTCATTTAGGCTTCTGCCAATTGTAACAGACTAAACCACTGAAACCAAGTAAAATACTACCTGTGAGGTAGAAATTGAGAAGTCTGGATAGAGATTTTGTTCTCTAGCCCATAAATGATGCTGAATAAAGATGAACCAGTACCACTCTTTTGTAGCTGACAAAAAAGTCATCAACCAATCTTATAAATTCATATCATAAGAGGCTGCGAAGCACATACTTGGTAATTCTATCTCATCATTTTTACGAGATACGGATACATAAAGGATTGAAACGTATAACATGTAGTAAATCATATAAGACAAATATTTTGTCTAGCAGATTCTAAATGTTGTTGGACACGTTTGAGATACATGCGGTAGCAAATAAAATTTAATGTAGATGACATTATTTTGGGTAAATGTATCAAATGATACACTTTTATATAAAAAGGCAAGTTTCGTTGTTTCAAGAGTCTTACACCCGTATCACTATTAAAACAAATTCCCTGGATTGTTATATCAGTTAACTCTCTTAAATTTCCCTGATCGAGTGTCATTATGCGAAATATGGGGGCACGTGTGACACGTCGAGATTAGTATGTGAGAAAGGTAAGAATGATTCTTGACTTGGGAGAAGTCACAATCTTTTATATCATATTGACCTGAGCTATGAGAACTCTAGTCAAACAGACTCGCATTCTATGAGATTCACATGGTAAATATTAAACCTTAGGAAGGTGGCACTGAAATCTCAAGAGCAGACAAACATATGCAAAAGCAATCTTAAGCCTGAGTAAGATCGTAGTTCATTACCTAGCAAGTGATAAACTTTGAGAGCGGTTTAACGTTATCCGTAACCGGTAGTTATAAAAAAACTACTATTGGGTATATCATGAACTCTGTAGAACGAGAATGGTTAAACAAGAAAGCATTCGTCTCTCCTCCTTGGAGTTATACAACTCAGGGCCTCTTGTATGGAGCAGATCATGAAAACCGTGGCCACACTCAAGTTGGTAATGGTTACACTTGGTTAAATCAATGATACTAATCCTAGAAAAACAGGAAACTAGAAACGGACAATACGGAAGTACCGAATCCATAGTCTTTGTCACTTTCCGAGATGTATAGATAAAAGGAAAATGTTGCATGAAAATAAAAGATGTTATTTTGATTGTGGAAGACATGATAAATGTCGGATCACCGAAATTTTGTGAATTGGGGGTAACAATGTCTTACTAAAGGCCTCTTGCTACTAATGTATTAATCACCCATGGCCAACACAACGAAATCCTACATGGTCACACCGAACTCGCAACGGAAGCGGAGTAAGAAACGAAGTTTCGAGACACAAGATGTTGAGAAAAAGGAAAGACCTATTTAAAGAACCGTAATTGGTCCGAGAAGCACAAAAGATTTAACTACATGGAATTCAAATCCCAAAATCTTCGTGCAAGTGGGAGATTGTAGGAACTTTGTGGCACAAGATGTTAGAAAAAGGAAAGACCTATTTAAAGGCTGTAACTGGTCCGAGAAGCACAAAAGATTTAACTGCCTGAAAGTCAAATCCCGGAATCTTTGTGCAAGTAGGAGATTGTAGGAACTTTGTGGCATAAGTGCCCAAAGATTAGGGATTGGCCATTAACACTAAACCCCACTCCAATATATATAGACTAAGAGAAAGGAAACTAAGGCAATTCATTACACACAATACCCGAAAGGAAGTTTCCCATTCTCTCTCCCCAAGCTAGAATTCGACATCGCCTATTCCAAAGGAGGAGGTCGAATTCTCCTAGTTCCAAAAAGGGTTCTTGGTTCGTTTCTAATCACCGGAGAAGCACTAGTATTATTGTTCGGTGATTTCCGGCGACAAAGGCGTTCCGTTGACGACGTGGTGTACGAAGTAGAGAACCGTGCAATTGGACGGCTTTTTGATCGACATTAGGCGTGGACAAGACAAGGAGATTCAACCTCGACATGTGCGTGGATCGGATCTTCAAAACGGATACGAGAAGCGTTCTGTAGAGATTAATATCTCGTCCGGTAACATTCTTAATAATAGCATTGTTATCTAGATCACGTGTTTTTTAGGATTTTTTGGAATTTCCACTTCCTGGAATATGTGTAATCTTAGAAAAACCTAACAATTATTATTGTATTTTTTTTATTTTACTTTAATTGAAATAACATGAAATATATTTTACATTGATAACATGAGATATATTCTTCTAATTTTTTTTATTTACGAGAATTTGAATTTTACTTAAACATATAAGTTTGAATATTTATTTTTTACATCAAGAAAGCTTGAATTTTTAGTTCAAGAATACTAATTGAAACGTTACTTTTTTGTTTAACAGTAATTTGATTTGTTAAAAATCTTAAATTCATCAAATGCTCAATTTCATTTTATTCCAAACATAAATTACAAAACCATATCAAATTATCAATATAAAAATCATAAAGACAATAAAACAAAATTGTTTTACATAGCATTGCACCGACAAATAATTAGCATATCAATATTCGTCGGTCCAAGTTACTGAAACTTAGGATATATATTTCATATTTACATACCAAACTATATTAAATATGTTATAAAAATAAAACAGAAAATCTGATCTCAGACCCAACCTGTTTTCTTTCATACATAGAAAGTCAAAGATCAAAAAAATCTGATCACACTTAGATTCCATGAATCAAATACACTACATATTGTGTCATTATTATACAATAAATAGCCAATATATATTAAACTATTGGTTTCAGAAAATTATATAAAGTTATAAACTACCAAAATTAATGTTAATTTAACATAAGTAAACAATTTTAATTATAGATTTATGATGGACTATTGACCTTACCCGTCGATTTTTATGAGCGACCAACTAAACAAGGAATTAAACCTCTAATTAATAATACTATCTAATACAACTAATTGAACCCATAATGATTACACTTAACAAAAGACATTTGTCCACGTGGTCATAGTTAACGGATAAGTTAACGGCGTTACGAGAATGGAGTGGTCAACTACCCAAATGCAACTTTGAGTATTTTTGCCACCACTTTTAAACTTTGGATACACGAGAGATTCTTTTATTAAACTTTGGGTATTTTTTCCTTCATTAACCCTTAACTTTAAACATAATTTAAGTCAAATTTATGGAATGAATTCCTAGTGTAAGTATTTTATTATTGGATTTCTGTATTGAGTTTTGGAAATTATATAAATAAAATAAAATGAAAAGAAAAGAAAACAGCTAAGGAAAGGTTGGCCTGTATTTAGTATCACAGGCACAGCAGAGAGATTGTGGAGCCCATATATAATATCTCAATTCTCACCCACCAATTCCAATATAAATTTTAAAAATAAAGGTTGACCAAACTTAGACCAAAAATGACAATTTTTTCTAAGTTCTAAGATTATATGTCTATTTATATAATATACATTACATATACACCTACTAAAAATGTTTTTATCAAGTGCTTAAAATGACGATCCTAATATCGATATTTTGATTTTACTCATAAATTTGAATGATCGTATTTATTTTACAAACGATAACGACATATATAATTTTTTTCGATAATCATCACTTGTCGATAAACCATCAATATTCGACGATAGCTTAAACATTGAAGATAATTAAGTATCATAATCCTAAGCGATGTCAGGTTATGAAACAAGCCTATGGCAATAGCCATGAACGTCGAAAAGTAATCGATGCATACCATCGAAGTCTAAAAAATTATAGATCTATGCGAATATATTAAACCGTGAGTTGTAAATGGATCGATATAATATAATATATATAAAAGTCTGAATAAAGATATTGAGACATTCAAAGCGCGACGTCTAAAAAACAAAAGCTTATAATATATATATATATATATATATATATATATATATATAATATTTTTGACTTTGTTTAAGATTTTGAGATGCATTTTTGAATTGTAATTCTATTTTTTAGCTCTTATAAAATAATACATTTTAAAAATGAGTAATTAGGCTTTCCTTCATATTTCATTTATTTTCAAAAGTGGAAATTTATCATCAAATACTTACAGGATAATTAAATAAGTATATAAAAAAATATATTTTTCTACAAAGTTGCACAATATTTTTTTTAAAATGCATATAGAGTATATTTATATGTTTATTAAAGAAATTATAATGTGTCGGTAGTATACAATCTAATTTTATGATATAATTAATTTTACTAAACAAAATTTTGACGAGGAAATAAGTTTGTCTTTATCTTATTTTGAAGAAAGTGTTAAATGCTCTTATAAGTTATATTCGCTTCATCTAGACAAGTTCCCAATCTGATTTGACTCAATAACTAGCTGAAAAAACACACAAATTAGGGAGAATATTAGCTTATTATTTTATTTAAAAATATTTGCGATAATAATACTAAGTTTTTTTTCTTTAAAAAATAACGATAAATTTTATCCTTTTTAGTCGAATAAAATTCCAAAATTATGATATTTTATATAAAACAAGTACTAAAAATCCGATAAAAATACTTGTTTTATATGTAATATCAGAATATTGATACTTTGATTTGATCGACTAAAAAAGTTAAACTTTACTGTTACTTAAAAAAAAAACTAATAATTATATCGCGAATAAACTTTTAATTTATAAAATTTTGTATTTTAATTTAATTGGAAGTTTTGTTACTTGTTACTTGAAAATTTTATATATCTTTATGATCAAGGTATTTTTCCATCATAAAGTTTGATAATGTTAGTAAATTCAAGATGACATCAAGCCTGATTTTGCCAAAAAAAAAAAATTAACTTAAAAAAAAAATAAAACAAGAGAAAATAACTAGAGAGTTAACAAAAGAACAAAAACAAAAAAGTAAAACAAAAAAACAAAAACAAAAAACACTAAAATTTATTAATAAATAAAAGAAGAATGGACTATTGTGTCGGTGTCCAATGCATAGCCGAATGGAAGTGAATCCAATAAAGCAAAAAAACACAAGACATCACACATTAACACAAACTCAAACGGTCCAAAATCTATCCTTATCATTACGCTTCAATTCTTCATGGGTCTTATATATACGCCCTCAACTTTCTATATTGGTGCACTTTACACCACTAAATTTTAATATTATAGTAGTGTCCGCCCCTTAAATTTTCATAAAGTAATATATTGTCTCATCTCATTAAAAATAGCGGCATAATTCTTACTTAGTGACATTTGTATATCGGTACAATAAAACGTTCATAGATCAATTTTACTACAATGATTTTTATTATGTTATTTAGTAATAATTTAATAATTTTAGTTAAAAACTTGTATCATATAAAAATATATTTTTAATATATTGAGTATTAATTTAATAAAATTCTACTATATATTTTTGCCTCAATTATCACTTTTAGCAACAATATCATGTACCTTTTTTTTAATAACACAATGGCCTTATATGCTTAATTAAATAACAAATATAAAATAAAATTAATTTATGCGTAATATATTATTTGATTAATTTTTTTCATAATTTTATTATTACTTAATTATGACATTCGAATTAACAAAGAACTACATAAATTAATATACTAATCTCGTTACTCAGACTTTGCGGGATTACACTACTTACCGTACTCGTCCTCTTTAACTCAATGAATTAATGACCGTCACCATTTTTGCCGAAAAATAAAATTCGCGACCCTAAATGCACCATTATTAAATTAGAGGGGCATAACTACCAATTAATTACTCTAATTTGTTTTCACTTTAATCTCACACCTCACATTCCCCACCTCCAAACTCAACGTGAAAAAAGCTTGGATGGATATAAAATAACCCGTTGAAACTCGAAACCTGTGATTCCATTCACTTTAACATATGATATATTGATATATATACACACATATATATATATATATACGACTGTAATGATAATGGTGAATAACTGTTGAAGGTGAAATGAATAAATGATTAGGGCCTCCTGAAAATGACATAAATTCATCGACGAAGGAAGTCACAGGTGTCACTTCCTTGAGCTATGTGCGTGCTTTTGTTTTAACTCTCTCTCTCTCTCTCTCTCTCACTACTACTTATTGTTAATTATTTATATTCCATTCTTTCGAGCACCATTAATAATAATGGCTGTCTCTCTTTACCTTCATTGCTAGCTTCTTCTTCTTCTTCTTCTTCTTCCTTCTGGGTTTCTGGGCAAAACCCATTTCTCCATTTTCTTCTTCAGATCTTCTTGGTCTCAACTGGGTTTGAGACAGAAATGAAGCTTCATTATCTTAATAATAATAATAATAATAATAATGAGAAAAGCTCAGTTCTTCGATGGCGTTTGGTGACTCTGTTTCCTCTTCTTCTACTTCTTCTTCCGTTCAGCCTCGCTTCTTCTTCCACTTCCTCTGTAAGTTCTTTATTTATTTATTAATTTGTGAGCTCAACTGTAATGTTTTTTTTTTTTTGAGAAAATATGGGATTTTTTGTTTGTTTGTTTTGCTTCTGAAATGGGAATGTATTTTTTTCTAATGTGCAATGATGTATTATGGTTTTATTTTCTTCTGCTGAAGCTTTTAATTTGCTAATTTTGACAAAAAAGGGACTTCATAGTTCAAACACAGAGAAGAACAAGATTTTGTTTTTGGGTATTTTTGGGGTTATATAATTTGGAATACTGGGTTTCTATTTATAGCAGTTTTGGTCAAGGTTTGTTGTTAGTTTGGGGCATATGTGATTTGGTGAGAGGATTAAGGGGTCAAATTGGACTATTTTTTAATGTATTAGGCGGAATCTGATGGAATCTCTTATTTGCTAATCAGCAAAACGCTGACTATTTGATTAGCAGTTCAAGAATTCTGGTTTTAGCTTCTGAATTCTGAATTCTGATGTCATTAGGGTTTTATTGTAACATTTGCGGCGCAAGTACCCATAAAGTAGTATTTTTTATGCGATATAATCTCGTTGTTTGTTTATCACGGGTGAAGTACCCGATGTTACGATAAAATGTGCCCCGGTAGCGATTAACGGGAACTTACGGAGCTGCACACTGCACCCATGATAACCAAACAATAGGATTATGCTGTCCCAAAATACTAATTTATATGTACTTATGCCGCAACTATCCCTAATTATAATATGCATTTGGGCATTTGAAGAGCGCAACTATTAAAGTTGGTGGTGACTTTGGTACCATTTGTAGATCATAGAATTATGAGCTTTCAATCTTAATGATGCTTGAATTTTAGCTTCCTATGTTCTTAGGCAACCAAATTTTGTGAATGAGAAATTCCCTAAATTGTAGCTGAAACGACAATGATTGTCGGAAAATGTAATAAATTCCGAAAAAGAATGTGAAAAGCCCGAAGCAAAATTCGTCAAAATAACATAAGAAGTCATTGATTTGCTAATATTTCAGCTCTAATTTCTAGTAATATGTCTTGAATCGTATCACCTGTCGGAGAAGGCGGTAAACTCTTCAAAGAACGTCAAAAACCCGAGTGAAAATTTGTTTTTGTAGCACTTGAATTGGATGAGTTTCATGATTAATCAATTCAATTTCTAATATGTGTTTTCAGGAAATTATTGTTCCAAAACCAAGGCATTTGAGGCTACTGAAGAGTGCGCTGCAATCCGAAACTGTAAGATCGAAATAATATGTTACATTCTTTTGATAATAAATTTTTTGGTCTTAGGAAACTCTAATTAAAATTGTTTTGCTCCTCTCATAGTCAGACGCAGAAGAATTAGATTTGTGGCGGCCGTTGGAAAATCAAGGATGGAAGCCGTGTGTTGACTCTCCGGCTGACCCGGGTGGGTGATTTAAGTAAACAATGAACGTTGAACTAAGCTTTATAATTGAAAAATGTTAAGCATTTTTTATAATTGTATTAGGCTAATGCGTTATGATTTAATTAATCTACAGCTCTACCGGAGAAATCGTCGGGATATCTTCAGGTTTTTCTCGATGGTGGTCTGAACCAGCAGAGAATGGGGGTACTTTTTTTTTTTTTGTTATCATGAATTAAGTTAAATAAAACAATGTAATGGAAAATTTATATATATATATATATATATATATATATGACATATTTTTGGTTCATAGATATGTGATGCTGTTGCTGTGGCGAAGATACTGAACGCTACGCTCGTGATTCCGTATCTGGAAGTGAATCCCGTTTGGCGCGATACAAGGTGACATATATAATGAAATTCATAATTCATTTATTGAATTTATAATATTGGATATAATTTTAATTCACAGTTTTTTTCTTTTGCAGCTCCTTCATGGATATTTTCGACATGGACCACTTTATGAATGTATTGAAAGATGATATTTCTATAGTTAAGGAGCTTCCGTTAGATTATTCGTGGAGCACCAGGGAGTACTATGCAGCTGCGACACGGGCAACCAGAATCAAATCTGCTCCAGTTCACGCCACTGCAAATTGGTACTTCGAGAATGTATTGCCCGTGATAGAGAGGTCAGTAATTAAATAAATGCGATCATCAGATTACATTTTCATTTAATTTTTCTGAGAGAATAGGTTAATGATTCTATATTTTCTTTGGCTAATTTCAATTTCCATTTTCTGATTTTGATTCAGTTACGGGATTGCTGCAATCTCGCCGTTTTCTCATCGTTTGGCATTTGATAACTTGCCCATGGAAATCCAACGGCTACGATGCAAAGTCAACTTTCACGCATTGGCCTTTGTTCCTCACGTTCGAGCACTTGGAGATGCTCTTGTTAGCCGGTTACGATACCCTTCGCTCAACACAAAAACATCGCTTGGCACTAGTTACCTAAGGGAGACCACTGATCCCGTTGATAGAAGGAGGGCCGGGAAGTTTGTCGTGTTGCATCTTCGGTTTGATAAGGTGCTAAAATAACCCCATATCGCGCGTACGCATGTGTGTGTGTGGGTGTGTACGTGTTTTTAAAAAATGAAAAAGATAAAAAACTTGTCATAATATTGACGAGCTCCAAAAATTACAGGATATGGCGGCCCATTCGGCCTGTGATTTTGGCGGTGGGAAAGCCGAGAAAATGGCTCTTGCAAAATACCGGCAAGCGATTTGGCAAGGAAGGGTTCTTAATTCGCAATTCACCGATGAGGAGCTGAGGAGTCAAGGGCGTTGCCCGATGACTCCGGAAGAGATCGGATTACTTCTGGCGGCGATGGGATTCGATAATAGAACTCGTTTGTATCTCGCTTCCCATAAGGTTGGAGATTTTTTTTTTTCTTTTTACCAACAATGTGTTAGATAAGAGCATCTAGGTTAATCAAGGTATTTTTGGTAATTTTAGTAATTGGGTAACAAGGGGTTTTAGTAGTCAGCAGTGATGGTTAGGGTTTTTCTTTATGAAGAAAATGATTTAAGAGTGTAGAAATTTGGGAGAGGAAGGCCTTAATTTTTCTTTTAATTTTTTTTCCCGTTTATTATATCCGTTTGAATCTTATAGCAATGTGCTTATCTTTTAGATTTTTTTTTTTTGACACTTTAGATAAGTTTTTGATATATATAATGGCTTCAATCTCTAGGTTTATGGTGGGGAAGCTAGGATTTCAACGCTGCGAGAATTGTTCCCGTTAATGGAGGATAAGAAGACCCTCGCATCTTCGGAAGAGCGATCTCAGATCAAAGGAAAGGCATCTCTTCTAGCCGCGGTCGACTATTATGTCAGCATGCATAGTGACGTTTTCGTTTCCGCTTCCCCGGGAAATATGCACAATGCCATGGTGAGTACAACCGTAATCTCATTAACCATCTAAAATCCATGAGAGGATTGTTAAATTGTAAAATCACCTTGCCTAAAATATCCGAAAATTCGTCGTCTGTTCAAAACCTCAAACTAGAACATAAACTCACTCTTAGTCTTACACTGTATCAGTCAAGTAGAATGCTTTATTTCAGTTTACCGTGAAATAAAACTCGGGCTAGCTGAAAAGGTATTGTTTGGCGGGAAGTTCGTATGATCGGGTTTAGGGCTGCCTGTGGTCAAATGTCCAAAAGACAGTAGGGTTTAGGGTTTGATGTTCAGAAGATTGTAGGATTTATTGTTTATGGTCTAATCTCCAAAACTTTGTAGGATTCAGGGTCAATGGTCCAATGTCCGAAACCTTGTAGGATTTAGCGTCCATTATCCGAAAGAGCGTAGGATTCGTGGGTTATGGTCCAATTTCCGAAACATTGTAGGATTTAGCATTTATGGTCTCCAATATCCGAAAGATCATAGGATTCGTGGGTTATGGTCCAATGTCCGAAACTTTGTAGGACTTAGCATTTATGGTCCAATATCCGAAAGATCATAGGATTCGTGGGTTATGGTCCAATGTCCGGAACTTTGTAGGATTTAGCGTTTATGGTCCAATATCCGAAAGATCATAGGATTCGTGGGTTATGGTCCAGTGTCCGAAACTTTGTAGGATTTAGCGTTTAGGGTCCAATATCCGAAAGATAATAGGATGAGTGGGTTGTGGTCCGATGTCCGAAACTTTGTAGGATTTAGTGTTTAGGGTTCAGCGTTCGTTCTATGCGGGAATTGTTGCGTGAATATATTCCGGGTTGTAAAAAAAGAGGTTCTTTCTGAGCAGGTGGGACACAGAACTTTCAACAACCTGAAGATCATAAGGCCAAACATGGCGCTGATGGGTCAACTCTTCTTGAACAAGAGCATTTCATGGGATGAGTTTCAGAGATCAGTGAGAGAAGGCCATGAGAACAGACAAGGCCAGATCAGATTAAGAAAGCCCAAACAGTCCCTCTACACTTACCCTGCTCCTCACTGCATGTGCCAAGCCTGATTAGCTGATTCTAATCCCGTTGAATACCGTGATTAGCCGAAGAATCTGCGGCATCAAGTACCCGTAAAGCAGCCTTTCCGAGCAGCGTAATCCACTTGTTTGTCATGTCACTGTATCTACATAAATAGTAACACTGGGCACTTAAGCCGTGATAAACGAACAACGGGATTATGCCGCCTCGAAAACAGTCTACCTTACGGGTATTTATGTCGTAAATATCACTTTGTGCTTATTATGTTGTTAGATAAATAAGGCAAAATCCCAATTCTCTCTCTCTCTCTTATTCATCATTCATTTGGGCTTAGACAGAAAAGATACTTCCAGAATATGCCTTTGTTGGGAGGTGTTGTATTGTATGATTGGGAAGAAGATGTTTAGGAAATTAGGGTTTGTTGTATTTTAATTATTTCTTTTTATTTTGTGACACTCTAGATGATGATGATATATTATTGTATGAAACTGTGGATTTTCACGGTTGATTTTTGTTCCTTCAATCCTTCTACTTTTGTTTCTATTTAATTTGACCGATTTTATTTTATTATTGATTTTGGTATAAAAAAAAAAAAAAAAAACTCGAGTACGGTGCCAAAATGAAAAAGTGGAATTTTGTTTCCTGATTCTCAAATTTCGGAAAGAAAAAAAAAATCGAAACCGGACTTACAAATCCCAATGGCTTATATGATTAACTAATTTAAAACAACAGATCTCGATTCAATGGTTCAGATGCGATTAATGTATTTATAATTCCGGAATAATTTCAGATTCCAGATATATCATGTGAACACAAGAAATGGGCACTTTTGCCTCTGTCACATGCTATGATGCATTGGACCAATGAGGTTTTGCCAAACCATGAATCACAGATTTTCTTGTGATGATAAAATTCTTTTTTAATTATTTATATTTTTCTTTTTATATTCCAACTTCTACTTAGCTGGCAATCTAAGCTTTGTCTCTTTCAATTTTTGTTCCATCCTTTTGTCAAATAGCTTAGGCAACATTCATATTGAAAAGGCATTTTCATAAGATAACGTGTTCATATTAGAAATCTGTGACCATAAAATATAATATAATAAAAAAAAAATCCAATTTAATATGATATGGGTAAAAGCTGTATTACGTGTCGAGAAAAGCACATAAAAAACGATGCCGTTTATTGCGGATCAAATCACCTTAAAAGGAGGGACAACCATACTGCCATGACTCACTCATTATTTTATTGCTTTCTTCTTCTCTCTTTTAATAATAAATTAAGCCAGGTTTAGGGTATATGAAATTGGGTTAATGAGAACAGAAGTATCTAAGTTGTGTATAATTATGGTGATCGGTGAAGTAGACCTAAATTCGACTTTTGAATTTTGATGGCTTAAATACTCAAATTTGGATTTAGTGCGGCTCAAGATTAAGATAAATCGGTCTATCCACAGCTTAAGTATAGTCACATTTGAATACAAGTTGGGTAGTTTTAAGCTACAGTTTTATTAGTTTTCCATTGATAATCTTTGCAAATCATCTTCGAAAATGCTAACCGATGTATCGGCAAAAACGGCATTTTGAACCTTGGTTTTTAAGTGTATCTAAATTGTGGCTGGCACTTAAATGGTAGCCACAGGTTGAAGATGAGTTGCAGTAAAGTTAAATTTAAGCACTTAGTCACTGAAAAGTTAAATTTGAGTCTATAAAGTATAACTTTAGCATTTTTACCGCCATTAGGCCCACGATATTTGTTAATTTACTGGGTAAGTTTGCTTGACAAAACAGCAATAGAAATAAAATAACACTAACCTCAGCACCAAAATAAAAACGACAGAGAGCACAAACGACACCGCAAGAAACAGAGAACGTAAGAGAAGCGACAGTGAAGCACAGACTATACTAAATGAAACGACAGCAGGCAAATAAACGACACTGAGGCTTCCAAAAAGCCACAACTTAAACGATGGTTAAAAAAAAAAGATCAAAAGAGAAAACGACAATTTAATTGATGCAAATAAAAGGCATGAAAAAAGAAAAAAAGCCGGTTTGATTTTTACATTCAGATGGTTAAGGGTTTTTTGCTATACAAAACTGTTAATCATCTCAATTCACAAAGATGGTTTTACATTCAGATGAACAAAAAGGCTGAAAAGCCGCCAAAATCAGAAATGGGATACCGGGTTTTGAGCTTGTATTTACAGAGTATGTTACGCAATTTTTATGGTTAAGGGTTTAAGGTGTAGACCTTCATTGGTCGGGAGAAGTTGAGCTGGGAAAAGACGGATTTTGCCCTTCTTTCTTGTTGTCCTTATCGGAGGATGATCCTTGCCCTAATCGACAAGAGCTCTCCGTAACTTCTTCAAGAGGAGCGGTTTCTTCCTCAATGGGAAGCGTTCGCTTCGAACCTTCCAAGGCGACTCCTAATACTATATTCTCTTCCAAAGCCGGTTTTGGAATCGCCAGTTTTGAATTCTGAATCGGAATTGGTGCCGTCGATGATCCACCGAGTTTCTCAGTGCCGGATTCCGGTGACAAATTAGTCGGAATCTTTTGATTTCCCGAACGGGAAATCTTCGGCGGTGTGGTGTCAGATCCAGGATCCAGATTTGGAATCTTGGAATTTGATTTCGCCATTTTCGGATCATCTACTTTAGTCTCTATTTTTTGTCCGGTCTTGATGTCTTTGTTTCCGGAAGTTAAAATTTCTCCATTCTTTGATTTTGACGCCGATTTCTCAGCGCTGGTTTCCGACGAAGATGACGACATAGTAGTTGGACTCTTTTGATTTCCCGATCGGGGAATCTTCGGTGGCGTGGCTGATTCAGAATTTGGATTCGTAATCTTCGAATCTGTTTTAGAATCCGATTTCGTAGTTTTTGTATCGTCTTTGGAATCATTCTCCATTCTTTGTCCGGTCTTGACATCTTTGTTTTCAGGTGTTAGGGTTTCGCCGTTCTTCAGTTTCGAAGCCGGTGTTGCTCCAATGTTCAGTTCTACCTTTTTATCCAACTTTTGCTCTCCATTGGTGTTTTTTGTTTTTCCGATCTTTTCATCTGCTTTGTTTTCCGTCTCCGTAATTTCATTGGTCAACGGAGACCGAGCTGTGGTCTTCGGTTGCTCTCCGTTTGGCTTTACGGTACGGGTTTTGGTCTTATCTTCTCCGTTGACCTTGTAGGAGGGCTCAATTAGAAGCAACGGGCGATTGGGAACTCCGCCTCGGGTGTATACCGAATCTGCAAATGGAATATTTTCCAAGTCAATGTCGCTGTATATTTTCTGAACTGTACGGATCGGCGTAGCGAGTCTGGCCCGGTGATGGCTGACGACTCTGAGAAGATCCAGCAATATCGTTTCCTGTTTTAAGTAGCGCACTCGATGAGCGAAATCCTCAACAATAATGATCAAAGTTCTAGTTAATTTCATAAACCTTCGGTCAAAAAATTAGTTCATATATCTATTTGAACCAAGATATGTGGAGATAGTTATTGTTGTAAATCAAACACAAAATAGTAACGAACGTAAAGATGAATCAGTACCGAGATTTAAGTCGAAACCCACTCAAATTTGGGAAGAAAACCACGGGCAGAGGAGACTAAATTCACTATAATCGTAAATGTATTACTATGGAGGAGAGAGAATGATTAAGAAAATAAAAAACAGCTCGGTTTAATTAACCCAAAACCGAAAATTACATAGAAGCCCATAATCCGAAAGATCCATACCACGGGGGAAAGCCCCCATACTTGCCCCCAGAGCCCCCAAAATTTCCAATAAACCTGTCGAACCATGGAACTGGAAATGGGTCGGGACACGGAAAGCGGATTCCGGTCACAAACTCTAAGACATCTTAACCGAGGTAATTGGTGGATATGACTTAACGAAGTTGAGATATTATTATTATAAGCAATGCATAAAGGTGTTACCTTGACACACAGATACTCTTCATAATGTGAGGTTTTGACGAAGCACGAGATTAAGATCTGTAGGCACGAGGCTGTCATACAGTAACCAAAAAGCATATATATATATTATATATATAAGGCTCGTATCCGTCTAAGAGTGTCGGCAGCACTAACCATAAGAGCCTGATTTTCGGGATTGATATTTTCCAGAAACACCCTTCGATGCAGCCTCTGCTGCTCAACATGAGGATTCTTCGACAACACTTTGCGCATGTCAGCAACGATAATCTGCACAAGGACATAAATGCAAAACATGTCAGGGCATAAATGCAAAGATTAGGACAAGAGCGATCAAAGTAGCTCTTACATTGATCTTATGGACGTCCAAGTGGCTAATGGCGAGGTGCGTTTTGATTCGCCAATGAGTTTTCTGGGTGAGATTTCTGACAACGTTCACTGTGAACTTGTGGTTCGGGATATGAACTGCTTCACGATCTTCGCCTCGGACAATTGTGGGCGACCACCATCCTACATGCTATATATATAGTTGACCAGTATAGGGTTATGGGAAAAGTAAGCGTTTTGACGGAGATATGAATAGAGTTTAATCATCATGTTGGAATACAACAACTCCCGTGTTATCGCAGTTTTACTTTCTTTTTTTTTAGCAGTTTCTTCCTTTGGAACTTGTAATTGTAGAGATTTCTCCTTTGAAGCCGTTAAAATTTGACGTTTTAATCATAAGTAATTCGCATACTCGTGTCGGGGGATAATTATCGAATTACCATGCGTTTTGTGGCTAAAATCTTACAAAAGCAGTTTAATTTTTTAACAAATAAGGGGGAAAACTGAAGAAGTTTAGGAGAAAAACTCCGACAACACGAGAAACTCAGGGGACAAGACTGATAATCACTCTTTTGGGTTACAGCTTCTCTAAAGTACCAGAATCTTTGTTTGGATCATACCTCAACAGTACCAGAAACATCATAGCCCTGAATCTTTGTTTGGATCCATTCATTGACAACGAACGGCCGAGTTGCGTGAATCATTGCGCTCGAAAGAAAATTTGTAAATATCTGTTTATAATCATGATTGTAAACATGTGTCAAGAATATATAACTACAACAATATCGTGAGTAGGATTGGAGTCATAGCCTAGGGATGAAATCGAAACGGAATTTTCAATTTAGTAGGATTAGAAACAGAAAACCGAATTTAATATCAAACCAATTAGACAGAATAAATCTGTTGAATTTTGTTTTTGTTAATCTTGGTCTAACCCCTTTGATATACTGCTTCAACACGAAGCTTGAAAACGTTTAACATAAAGTCTCGAACGTTAAACTTATAAATATAAAGTATTTGTTAAATGCAGTTTTCTTGGATCCATAAGACCATAACCAAAGCTGAACCGATTGGGGAACCGGTTCCGATTTAAACTGAAATAGCTTGTAATTTAGGTGAAAAACAGCACCTTCTGTTTTATTTTTTGAAACTGGTCTTTTTCGGTTTCAGTTCTATAACCAAAATTTCTGGTTGTTGTTTAGGCCAAGTAATATGTATACCTCACGACCGGCAAGAGTCAACAATACGGTTCCAAGTCCTCCAGCGGTGACCCATTTCTGTGTAGAAAAACCCAGCAACTCCATAAACAAAGCAAATGCGGCGATCCACACTGCAGAATATACAGCTTTGCCTGCGAAATGGAATCCCATCTGCCAAAATGAAAGAAGAAGAAAAATTGTAAGCGTTATCTTGTCTTGTATAACAAAATTCAGCAATTTGTAACAATAATACACAAATCAATTTACAATGAACAACACAGGCGAATATCATGGTGCGGAATTTATAATTTCTAGCGAAATTCCACGAACGATTTTTATTACAATCAAATTATAGATTAAAGTAGTGTGGACATACATTTCGGGTGTCATTGGAGTCATTAGTCTCTATGAAAAACTTCTGCGTTTGCTGAATAACACTGCATGAAGAAGGTACAACCAGTCACAATATAAGCAACATTGATATTTAAAAAGTATGAAAAATACCAAGAAAAACTTGTATCCTCTTATGAAAAACAGAAACAATATCATTAAATTAATTATCCGACTGAGTGATCAAGGAATTAATAGCAATAATCAGATGTGTCAATTTTTTTTTTTTTATTTGCACGAAAGAATAAAAACAGTTAATCCTTACCCAGAGAGACAATAAGCAAAGGCGAGCACGGTTGACAAAGATCTTACGAAATTCAAGAGTCTTTCTTTAACAATCTGACCAGTTTCTGTAGGTAGGAACACCGGATCCAATGCCCTGCAAGAAAAATGAATAACTGCTTAGCTTAAAATGCATTCTCTTGATTTCGATTTTCTTTCTTCTCCTCTTGATTTTCTATACATTAACTACCAATTAAAATCAGCAAATATATACCTGCATATGAGTAACGATCCAATCCACAAGAGCAGAGGTTGAATATATGAGGTCATGATGTAATGAGTCTTGCTCTTTTTCCAACCATTATCTTTCTTCTGCAGGACGTCATGATTTCGCATAAGACCGATTAAACATTCGAAAAATATATTTAAAAATTCAAAGTAAAAGAGAGAAGTGAAACGCACATGAAGGATCAGATTTCTAATTAGGTGAACAAGCGGCAAAAAACCCCAAGCAGCAAAAGCAGTGATACCAGCAGCTATAGCCAACTTGGGAAGATGAGGACTACCTTGTAAAACATTAAAGGACCTGCATGATCAAAAAGTTATTTAATCCCTAAAAATGTAAATAAATAAAAACCTTGCGATCAAATACAATTTTTGACACAAAACTGATTACTCCTAACTTGGAAGAATCATAAAATTCTAAGCATTGTCTAAGCATTTTGTTAGCGTAACTAAGTTACCATTCGGGAGAATTTGACTTTCCTATTAAATTCTAAGCCTTAAGCTGTTTCGATTCATTGTTTATACAGAGATATTTTACATTTCATCTTAATATAAAATTTACAAGATTACCTTGTCAAAGCCGATGCAGCTATCTTCAACCTGGGGAGTTCCGATAGCGTGCCAGATGGCGGTAAAAAAGATCGGCACGTAAAGGCATTGTGCCTGTATGGTAGATTATGAAGAGGCCTGTATACACTGTCAGATACATGAAAGCTCAAAGACTTGTGTTGCTGAAACTGAAACATCAAACAAAAACGGGTCAGTATACAATTTAACTATCTAGAGTGATTTGAAAATGATTCAATTTCTAGCAATTATTATAACAACTTCCATGGCAAATCCGTAGCGGAACACGAGGATAGAAAACAAGAACTTGAGGTAAATTTTTCAAAAAGATTAGAACTTGTTGCTTGCAGCATCTTTTCATTTCGAGATAAAAAATCAAGTAAAGAGAATAAGGCCAATAATCATACCAAAACACGCGATGAGAGCTTTAAGTCGAGCACATGAAGCTCGGATCTTCCTAATCCACCCTGTAAATAATGAAATAATAAAAAAAAAACTTGTAAATTTGAGAAATATTAGGCTACATGTCGTAAACTTGTGACCCGGAAATAGATTTCACCTTGAATTGATGTCTGTGATTAGGGTTTTTGCACAGTCCAACTCCATGAGCCAATTGCAACGAACCAGTAAAAACCATTACTGGATCGAAACCGGCAGCTCAGAAGGCACCGCCGCAGCCAGCATAAAATCGCAATATCGATCGCTGTAAACTATATAATCACAGTAATAGAGCAATTCAAGAACAATCCAATGCAAGGATCACAGCTTCAAATTCCTCCAATTTTGAAGTAAAACGCATATAAATGAGCACGACGAAGCTTTTCTAAACTCCATTTCATCACAGAAATGAAGATTGCCGATTCCGATCAATACACACACGTGTGTGTATATATATATAATTTCTGGTGAAGAGAATTGTGATGATCAACGAATCTGAATTGAGTGAAAGAAGAGGACTCATTCATACCTTGAGAATCACTATATGCAATGGCGAAGGCGAAATCCGAGGCTGAAAATCTTTGGAAGGGGCTTTTATATATTTCTCCGCAAGCTACAAAAAGATTCTCCTTTTCTATTTTTTTTTTCTCTGTATTTTGCACCACATATACATCTATACATATGATGTATGTATGTATGTATGTATGTATGTATGTATGTATGTATGTATGTGAGCAACAGAGGCTGGTTTGGCGCCACGTGGTGTTTGTTTATATGATGCTGATCGATTGAGCTTTCAAATAAAATATAAGAAAAATGAATGCGACAAAATATATTCAGAGATATTTGCCGGCAAAAATACTCAGTACTTAAGTGAAATTGGCAGTATATTCTTTTTATTTATTTATTTTGTAATGTATATTTTCAATATCGTCTAAAATTTAAGTTTTGAGAGCTAATTGAGTATACTATATATATATATATATATATATATATATATATATATATAGTAGTTAAAATTTAAGTGGAATTGAAATTTTTGACAATATTGAGAATGTACACTTCGAAGAAAAAAAAAAGAGAATATATTGTCAGTTTCCCTAATTTTTGAGTATTTGTACCTTAAGGTTTATATCCATGAAAATGAAAACAAGATATTCGATCCAATACGAACGTAATGTTTCTTCAAAGTTTGGGTGTTTATTTTGAGAACCGGTACGGACGATTCATTTGGACCAAATAACCTATAAAGTTTCAACTTCAATTATCAGGTTTAGGTTAATACTCATTTCTCGAGAGCGAAAAATATCTCTTTACACATTACGACGTATTTAAAATGTGAAAGGTACTAGTATAAACAAGAATAAAATTCTATATGTGTTATGAAAATATCGAGAAGACAATATAATAATAGAAAGTATATAAGCCATAGAGATAATATGAGAGATAATTGTATTACTTGTGTTCATCTTGATTTACAATGGCCTTTACTTATAGGCTTACAATATACAAAGAAATGGCTAGTCTTAATGATAATAAATACAATACAAGTTAAAATAGACATAAATATGGAGTTACAAAACCAAGGGGCATGTATCATAAATCTTGGAGTTACACCATGAAAGTAAAATGTCTTGTAATTTAAAAGACTCCATGAATTTAAAATGTCAGGATCGAATTTGGTCTCACACATATGGTATTCGATAGAAATGGTTCTTTAAAAAAAAAAAAAAAAAAATCGATTTTTCATTTTGAAAAACCGAATCCATATAGTTTCAAGCAGGGTTCGAATTACCGACGATAATCGGCGATAATCGAGCTTTTCGATAGTTACCGGTAAGTTGCCGGCTCTAACACTTATCGTTTTATATGCTTTTCGACGATTATCGAGCTTTTCGATAAAACATTTTCCAACCGATTATCGGTAAAACACGTGTAAAAAATAGGGTCTTTTCGGTGCAAATAAAAAAAAATAGGGCAAATATAAATACCCTCATTTCGCCGAATTTCGAGCTGGTAACCCTCTTCTCGCCGCCAACAGCCCATTTCTTATACTTCTCAGCGATTTTCGAGCTGGTAAGTCCCCGATTTTCGGCTGATCTAATGCTTTTCAATGGAAATCGTGCGCTGCGGCAAAAGTTTGCAAAGTTTGGTTTTAAGCTTTTTCCACCGAATTTCTCCAAAAAAAATTTCGAACTTTTGGGTATATTTAGGAGTTATAATCATAGATCTATATGTTTCTTGCAATTTTTCTTTGATATTTACTGATTTTACACGATTTTGAGATGATTTGCATAAGTTACAAAAACAAAGAGTTAGTTGTTCATGAGTTATGTTTGGAGATTGATAAAGATTGGCACTTTTAGGATTTTGAGTTGTTTTTTTTTTTTTGCATTTTTTTGAAAATATCTTGTTGAAAACTTGTTTCCATGACTTTAATTGTAATTATTTTGTTGTATTTAGATGAAATATATCAAGAATTCAAGATTACAATATGTTTTAGGTTTTTTAATGTAAAAATTATAGAGATTCATATTTTTTAAGTTTTATAGCTATTTAATAAAAAAAAAATTATGTATATAACTGAATAATAAGTTATTTTAATAGTTTTTATGTACTTTGGTTAATTTTTAGGCAGATTGGAGGTTTAATTCGGATTTCTTAATAATTATGGCAAAAGTATTCAAAGTTTACTTTTTGTGATTTGTGAAGTAATCTATTCATTTTTTGGGGTTTTTTCGTTTATTAAATATTTTTTGAAATATTAATCTGATTTTTTGTTGTAGTTTATTTGCAGATTTGACGATAATTCGGTTTTCCTTATAACTGCGGCAAAAGTATTGCAAGTTTATCTTTCGTGTTTTGTGAGGTAATCCACTCATTTTTTTGGGTGTGTTACTTTATTAATTATTTTTTGAAATATTTATGTGATTTTTTGGAGTAGTTTATTTGCAGATTTTAAGGTATTTCGGTTTTCATCATAATTGCGGCGAAAGTGTTTGAAGTTTATCTTTCGTGATTTTTTAGGTAATGTACTCATTTTTTTGGGTCTTTTCGTTTATTAAATATTTTTTGAAATCTTAATCTGATTTTTTGGGATAATTTATTTGCAGATTTGACGATAGATCGGTTTTCGTCATAATTGCGGCAAAAGTCCTCAAGTTTATCTGCTCGTGATTTCTCGGTAATCTACTGATTTTTCTTGCTGTCAGCTTTCATAAAATATTTATTCCTACAATAATGGGGGATTTTGGTGGAATTTAATTTATTTTTTGAGATAAAAATTGTTATTTGCGGTAAAAGTACCTATTTTTGCGATTTGTCTTGCTGTTTTTAACTAGTCTCGTAATTCTTATTGTTGTTTAGGTTGAACTTTGATGATGAGTAAAGACAACATTGCGAGGGAGCATTGCACTCCTTATATGGATCCGAGCAACAACTCGGGTTTCAAGTGCAACTACAGCGGGAATGAGATCAGAGGTGGCGGGATCACCAGAATGAAACAACATTTGGCCGGCAACGATAAGAACAAAAATGTCGCGCCGTGTACCGAAGTCCCGAACGATGTGCGGAACCTCATCAGGGAGACTATGCAGAGTTCCCAAAAGAATAAGCAGAAGAAGCACGATATGACAATTAATATACGGGAAAATATTTACCAGAGTGTTGATGATTCTTCCGATGAAGACCAGACCCAGCCTGTGGACATGAGAAGTAGCACGGCAAGTGAGAAAAACCAATAAAGAGGCAGCGGCCAAACAATGGGAAGAAAACCAGACCAGAGGCGGCGCAAGCAGCGCCGGTGCCGCCACCACCCCGGCGCTGTTCGATAGGCCTTCGAAAAAACAGAAAAGGCTCGATTTAATGTTTTTACCGAAGACTATTTTGAAGGTGGGGAAGTCGATAGCCAAATACTTAATCCACAAAGGGGTTCCGTGGTGCCACGCAGACAATCTTATTTTCCGTAACATGTTGTTTTGCGTAGCCGAAGCAGGTAACCTAATTTATGAGTTTATTTTTATGATTGTTTGAATTTCCGATTACGTATTAAGTTAACTATTAATAATATTGCATTTTACGAGTGTAGGCGTTGGATGCCCGTATCCCACGTCAAAGGACATAGCGGGAAAGTATCTGACTCTTGAGTACGAGGAGTGGCAGAAGTACAAGCAGGATCAGATTCCCGTGTGGCAGAAATTTGGTGTGACGATCATGTCGGACGGTTGGACCGGACCGACGAATATGTCAATCCTGAACATCACGATATTTTCGGCGGGGAGGACAGTGTTTATCAAGGCAATCAACGCGTCCTCCCACGCCAAAAATGAGCATTACTTGGGCAGGATATTTTCTGCAGTGATTGAGGAGATCGAACCGCATAACGTCGTGCAAATTGTGACCGACAACGCCGCAGCTTACAAAAGAGCCGGTCAAGATTTGATGGAGAAGTACAATTTGTATTGGACACCGTGCGCTACTCAGTGCATCGACTTGATGTTTCACGACATCGGAAAAAGGAAGAGCATCGATGAGACCGTGAAGGGGTGCAGACTCATCACGAAGTTTATCTACAACCACGGCCAGGTGCTCGATACCATGAGGAGACATGCAAGGGTGAGATCATCCGTCCGGAGGCGACAAGGTTTTCCACAAACTTTCTCTCCCTGACCAGCTTAAAGGGGAAGAAGGCCGGACTCAAGGCGATGTTTATATCCAATTGGTGGGATAACTCCACGTTCAAGGAGACGAGAGAAGGGAGAGCCGCGGCCACATTGTGCTTGAGCGACTCTTTTTGGGCTTTGGTTGACAATGCCTTGAGCGTGTTCGCCCCCATGTACACAGCACTCCGGCTCGTCGACACCGAGGTGCATCCGACGATGGGTATGGTGTATCGCTTGTTCGAAATCATCGTGGCGGACCTCCGTGCACTTCAAGGAAAACAATGGGCAATCGAAATTATGGAAGCGAGATGGCATCGAAACTTGCAGCATCCACTGCATATTGCGGCCCACTTTTTGAACCCAAGAATCGCCTACGAGCGAGACATTGAGATGCCAAAAAACGCCATCCGAGATGTCACCAGGGTCTACGACCGTTTGTTTCCTCATGACGACGTGACACATCTGGCCGTTGAGGTAAGATCTTACTTTAATTTTGTAATTTTACTTCTTGTGATTAAATAAAATGTAACTTACTTTCTTGTATTGTAGTGCGTGCGGTTTCGTGACGCTGTAGGTCCGTTGCGTGAGCGGTCATGCGTGGCAGCATGGAAGACTCTTGCACCCAGTAAGTTTTACACATCAACATGCTAAGTTTTACACATGCTAAGTTTTAATTTTTTGATTTATTTACAGCTGAGTGGTGGAGCATATTCGGGAGTCCGTGCCCCACATTGCAGAGGCTAGCAATATGGATTTTGTCGCAGACCGCGTCTGCCTCAGCGTGTGAGAGGAACTGGAGCACGTTTGCCCTGATCCACACCAAGCTCCGCAATCGTCTGGCGTACGTGACACTTGAGAAGCTAGTGTTTTGCAACTACAACCAGAAGGTAGCGCTGCGAGACTTGAGGGCGCAGTACGACCAGGTCGACAAAGCCGATCCGTATGAGTACCTCACGAAGTCTTTGGCTATGGCCTCTGCAGGTGTTGACTTCGAGGACGCAATTGTAGAGTGGATCCGACCAGTCCACCTCGATGACGAAGATGGCAACCCAGACCTAGAGATCACCGCGGAGGCTCGATCATACGGAGTTGTGATCAGCCGAGTCCTTGGTGAGCAAAGACTCGGTCCTACCCCCGACCCCCCGGGGGTTCATGGAGGAGTTGACTGCGGCTCAACCGTTGCTGGGCCTAGTTCCAGTCAACATCATACTCATACGACTGGTACTCACTGTAGTTCCCCTCCCCATAGCCCTTCGCATAGTGGCTGGGGTGGGGGAGGAGGTGACACCCAGGGAGGATGGTGTGGCGGCCAGAGAGGTTGGGGAGGTGACACGCAGGGAGGATGGGGTGGCGGGCAGAGAGGTACAAGTGATTACTATTTTTCTTTGAATGTATCGTTTATTTTAATTTTGTTGATTGCATGTATATATGAATGTCAACTAATATGTTTACAAAACAAGTGACCTGAACTACGACCCTGCCAACATGGGATACATTCCCGACCGACAGTACGGCGACCAGCAGTCTTCTCAACAACAAGACGATGCATCTTCTGCTGTTGGATTCTACTTTGGAAGTGACTATCACTCTCAGAGCGAGAACCCCGTCGACTCAATGTCTGGGTACTTAGAGACGATGTCGCTGGGAACTTCGGTGAGCACTCAGTTTGCAACTCCGCACCCTGTGTTCGAGAACAGTGTTTGGGCGCATCCGTTGTATCCAAATCGTGGCATCTTTACGGAGCAAAACGTATATGATTACCACGTGAGTTACTTCCGTACGCATTTCGAACCACATGGCTTGTTTTGGAACACATATCTGAACATGCATCTGGAAGCAAGTGGTGCCACCGGTGTTCTGGAAGCCCACAGGAGATCGTCGTTTTTCTGAGGTCAGAGAAGTCGGTTTGAGTATTATCTACCTATTATCTATCTATTATGTGTTTGAGTTTTAGACTATGTGTTTGATAGTTTAGACATTTATGAGACTATGTTTTATTAGTGTTTTAGATTTGAGACTAGTGATGGAATTATATGTGTGTATGACTTTATTTACATATGTTTTGTGGTATGATATTATAAAAATATTTTGTAAGTTTTCCGTCGAAAAGTATCGAAAAGTGTCGATAATCCGTCGATAATCTTCGAAAAGTATCGGTAATCGGTAAGCTACAGTATTATAAGTTTTCCGTCGGTTAATCGGTAAGCTATCGATTAATCCGTCAAAAATGGTAACCGATTTATCGACAAGTTCGGTAAGTTGAACCTTGGTTTCAAGAGTAAAATCGAGACCCGACACTATCACACGTGCCTATTTGAAATATTCTTACCCACTTCGCATTCCAAACGTCTCTTTCTTATTTGTTTGATTCCTCTAATTATCACTTGAAATTGAAATATTGATTGAAAATGTAAGCTGTTTTTATTGATAGCAACAAAAGAATATGAAGTCATATGCTTTTACTTGGATTGCAAGGCTATTCCATTTGTATTCTTTTGTGTTTCATCTGATCACTAGAATGACTATATCAAAATAAATATTTAGCATATACTCAATTGGGCACTTGAAAAAAATCATATAGAATAAATGGTAAGCTTTTTTATGACGTCATAAAAAGCTTACACATATCTTAGCTCAGATTCAAAATACAAGCTCAAAATACAGAAGAAATGAAAGAATAGAACAGAAAGTTCCATGCTTTTTTACATAAATTGCATGGCAAGTTAGCGATCTACTAAGCTTAATGTTGTCTAGTAAGACGAGTAATACGTGCCACGTGTGTAGTTTCCGTTACCTCTCCTGTTCGTTGATCTCTCTGAACGGAGATCTCGCACCATTGTTGCTGCTCGCTTCGAGTTTCTTCGCTGCTGCTAGACTCTCCTCGTTCTCTTTCCCGCCCATGCTCGAATCCGTCTGGGAACCGGAGTTCTCGCCAAAGACCATCATGTCCTCCAACATTTTCATAAGGCTATTGTCTGACTTCAAAAGCTCGGAAATTGAATCATCGCATTGCCCAATGAGTCCCAACATGCTTTCCTTTTCCGACGATAATCTGGCGATATCTTCAACCAGTTTTCTCCTCTCGCTCTTGAGATCTTCGATCACAGCCTCGGAAATTTCCAGCTTCGTCTTCAAATTATCGGTCTTCTCTTCGTATTCAGCTGCGATTTTCTCCGTCCGTTTCTCGGAAATCTGCAAAGAAAGCGCTTCTCTGTTGGATAGGATTAATCGCTCCTTTTCGATTTTCGCAAGTAGAAGTTCTTCGAATTCTCTTCTCAAGGTTTCTTGCTCGAGAAGCGAGATGCATTTCTGGAGATCATCGATAGTTTTGTCTTTCTCTTCAACGATAGAGGAAATAAGTTTTTCTCCGACGATCACTTGCGCTAGAAGAGAAGCTTCCAGCTCTTTGCGCACTTCAAAACCTTCTTCAAGATCGACTCTGAAACGCTCAGCAACCGATTTCCAAATATATAGTTCAAATTCCAATCTGTTTCCTTCGCCGATTTTCTCGGCCAATTCGGAGTTTGCTCTCTCGAGTTCTGCAGAGACCAATTTTAGCTTTTCCCTGAAAACGCATTCGTTCTGAAGCAATTGCTCCCTTACGAAAAGCTCACTGATCGATGATTCCATAAGCATTTCTTCATAATTCTCGAGCTCCTTCGATAAAGACAATGTCTTCTCACGATCGTTTCCGATTTCTTTCTGCAATACTTTGATCTCAGCGTTTTTCATCTCCAACTTCTGGCTCAATTGGGAGACATTTTCTTCTTTCTCAGAGATCGCGTTCTTCAAAGCCAGCAGCATTGCGGAAATCTCCTCGTTCTGCAGCTTAAGCTCCAAGCGCGAATAATTACAGTCTTCCATGTCTGATTCGAGCTTCTTCACCCTCGCTTCTTCATCATCAAGCTCGGATCTCATGGCTTCAAGCTGACTCTTCCATTCATCTTCTTTGAGCTTCAGCTGTTCCCTCAAAACACGTTGATTCTGCAATAACTGCTCTCTCACGAAAAGCTCGGCTATGAATGATTCCATAAGCATTTCCTCGTAACTACCGAGCTCTTTCTCCATTTGAAGATGCTTCTCGTGATCATCGGTTTCCAAAGACTCGACCCTCTTCAACAAAGACGATATCTTCTCGCGTTCCTTTACCACGTCGTTTCGCAATCTGACGATCTCAGCATTTTTCATCTCTTCTTTCTCGCTCTCATTCCGGTCCATTTCCAGCTTTTCAGTATCGATCATCACCTGCGCCTCGGAAACTCCATTCTTCAACACCAATAACGTCATAGAAAGCTCCTCGTTCTGCAACTTCATTCCTTTTACTCTTTCATCTTTATCACTGATCAAGGACTTCATACTTTCAAGACGATCATTCCATTCGGCTTCTTTCGACTTTAGAGTTAGAGCAAAATCTCCACGAACTTCTTCAATCTCCAATCTCAGTGCTCGTATTATCGCCTCTCCGTTCTCTAGCTTAGTCTTGTAGTTGACCGTCTCTTTTCTGACCGACTCGATTTCGGATATCCTCTTCGCTTCAATAGCAGCGACATTCGTGGAATAATTTTCATGACTTTGCTCGATTTCCATCTTTAGCTCCTTCACTGTTGCTTCTTTCTTCTCCAACTGAAACTTATACTTCGCGAGATCCTCCTTCATCTTCTCTTCTTGTAATTTCAGTTCAGCTTCTCGATTCTCAAACCGTGAGATGGATGCGGAATCTCCATGAATGTGTGCCAACTCCGTCTCGAGCTCTCTCACTGCGGCATCTCGGCTTTCTAACAAAGACCTAAAATGGTTCAGATCAGTTGTAACCTTTTCAAGTTGAGAGGTCCTTTCGGCTTCTATAGCCTCAAGATTTTCGGAATGCTCTTCGCGCAATTTTTCGAGTTCTTCATTCAGGCCTGCTATCACTTCATCATTCTTCTCGAGCCGAGACCAACACTGTTTGAGATCGTCCGTGATTAATTCTACTCGAGACTTCCATTCGGTTTCTCGAGCCTGGAGATTTGCAGTAGATTCAGAGTGGATCTGCTCCAATGCCATTCTGAGTTCTTCGATGATCACATCCCGGCTTTCTAGTTCGGATTTACAGCTGACCAAACCGTCCTTGACTTTCTCCAATTCGGAATTCTTTTGGGAACCTTCAGCGTTGAGCTTTGCAATATTTTCATGCAATTCCTTCATCTCTGCTCTGAGATCGTTTACCATCTGCTCTTTTCTCTCAAGCTCCGAGGCACTGTTGTTCAGTTCCCTGGTCAGCTTCTCCAGTTTTTCGTTCATTTCAGCTTCTTTCGCCTTCAGATTTTCCGATGAATCTCTGTTCATATGTTCCAGAGATTTGACCTTGTTTTGCAGCTTCGCCACAGAAGCCGAAGCTGGAGCTTTTTGAGTTTGAATTTGACTTTCCCGGAATTCTTTCAGGGAAACATGAATCTCTTCATTTTCTTGCTCCATTTGTCGCTTCTGATACTCCATCTCCTTAAGAACTGCCTCTTTTTTGCTCAGCAAGTGCCTCAAAGAAGCGATTTCTTCGTCCCGTTTCTCGGTCAAACCCTGGAGCTGGAATTTCGCCTCTTCGTAGTCGCTGAAGACGTTGTCGAATCGGCTTTGGACGTCGGAGAGTTGAACTTCAAGAGACTTTCTTCTGGTTTCTTCGCGAGCTAAGGCTTGATTGCATATCCCTAATCGGCTTTGAAGGTCTTCGGATATTCGGGTTTGGGAGTCTAAGCTTGTCTGTAATGAACAGATCTCGTCAAGCAACGAAGATTTCTCAGATTCCCACTCCTTTTCACTTCTCGAAAACTGATCTCTCAATTTCCGATGAGCCTCTTCGAGATGAGTAAACTGCTCCTTTTTCCATTTCAGCTGTTCTTCAATTTTCCTCTTTCCCTCCTCAAGATCAAGAATCGCATCGTCTTTCTCTCTAGCTTCCTTGCTTCGAATCACTTTCGCCTCAGCTTCCGAGCATTTCTTCTGCGAAACCGACAAGCTACCTTTCAAGCTCCTGATCTCTTCCTCGAAAGCACGGATCCGGTGCTCCTGCTCAAATTTTTTCCCGTTGACCTCCTCTAGGCTAGATACCAAAACCCTAGCTTCCTCTTCCAACTTCTTGACCTTCAAATCACAGTCAACTCTAAGCTTCTCATTCACAGCAGTAAGCCGTTTTACCGTGGAATCCTTTTCGTTCAAACCTCCTCGCAGATCGTCAATCGTCTGTTTGAGCGTCGAGATCTCCTCGGCCTTCTCGCTGATTTCTCGAGCCTGGTTCTCGATTTTTGAATTCGCTTCCTGGGATTTCGCGAGATGCTCATTGTGAGATCTCTTCAAGCTTTCGGATACTTCTGCTTTTCTCTTACATTCTTCTCTGAGCTTCTCGATCTCTGCTTTCGCTTTGTCGAGTTCTTCATAAACTCGCTCCATCGCTCTTGTTCCTTGTCTCTCAAGTTATCGCAATTAAGACTAACGGAAAACAATACAACCTGCTCATAAAAACGCATAAACTTTACATCAAAACTTATAATTCTTTACTTTCCTGCCAAAATATGAGAGTTATGTACATTTCTTTCGAATCAAACTTGGTATTGTCATCTTAGTTCAAATCAATAATGAGGGATATTTACAGCATAAGTACCCATAGAATAGTATTTTGGAACAGCATAATTCCGATGTTTGTTTATCACTGATAAAGTACTCAATGTCAACGAATTTCCCCAATAGTGTTCAAATTGGGTACCTTAGAAACACATTTTTATCGTAGCATTACGTACTTAACCCGTGATATACAAACAATGGTATTGTGCGGGTACTTACGCCGCATATAAATCCCTAATAGAATACAGTTCTGGAAATTCAGTTCAAGGAAGAAACAAGAAACATTGTACATATATGATTCATTGCAAGAATTAAATAAAAAATACCTGCAATTCAACGAATCACAAGACTTCACATTCGCGCAATATTGGGGGAAATCGAAATGCACAGTTGGTCTCTCTTCTCCCGATTGTCCCAGAAGCCAAACAAACAGGTCCGAAACTGCGAGAGAAAGTCAGCCCGAATCAGAAATTTCTCCAGGAATCACCGACGAACAGAAAGAAACGAGTTCGAAGTCCTTCAATTTAAGAAAGAGACGGGAAATCCGAGCAAGTACCTGGATCATCAGAGATTATCCATTGATGAATCAGAAACCCTAGAAATCGGATTTCAAAGCAACACGGAGAAAATGAAGAGAGAGAGTAGAGAGAGATTGAAAAGTAGCCGTTGGAAGAGGGAAGGTTTTTAAATTAGAATATTTATTTATTATTATTATTATTTTTTAAATCTGTTATGGTTATAAACGGCGTTACCGTTGGATCCATAAAGCCGTTAAGTGAGTTGCTTTTAAGTTTTAACAGAACTTTAACTGAAAGAGGGGGTAGACTAGTAATTAAACTGATTATGATGTTTTTCAAACGGAGACACGAAATCGTTGGTGAGAGAAAGTGGGCCCAACCGCTATCTTGTTTGTACGACATCGTTTTGTTTATCGTCGTTTTTATAATTTCAGAATCCAAGAAATGTGTCGTTTTCATTAATTCAACATCTAAGCAATGTGCCGTTTTATTTATTTCCGTTTTCATAGTTTCGATATCTAAGAAATTTGTGGTTTTTTGTTATTGTAGTTTTCTTAATTTTAACATCTCAGATATGTGTCGTTTTATCATCTCAACATCTAAGAAATGTGTCGTTTTGATGATGGTCCTTTTCATAATTTTTTCCCTTTCATTTGGGAACTTCATAAACTAACCCTCAATACACCAAAAATTCTATTATTAACTCTCAAGTTTTCATAATTTTCAAAACAATTTTTTCAAATTTCATATTACCAAAATACCTCTAATACTGTCCACTTTTCAGGACTACATATGTCCATTTTCAGGACTAATAAGTCCTGAAAAATGGACAGTATTAAAGGTATTTTGGTATTTGAAAATAATGTTTTGAGAATTATGAAAACTTGAAGATTAATAATAAAATTTTTGGTGTATTGAAGGTTATTTTATGAAGTTTCTCTTTCATTTTCAACAAGGCTAGTGTTTGAGGAGAAAAAACTACTTGAATAAAAATAAAGATAAAAAAATCCAAATTATACCAAAAATCAAACATGTTCAGGTAAAACATGTTAAGATAAATTTAAATATTATTTCCAAAAATCATCAAGGATAATTTTGTAATTAATTCTTCTAGATTTCTTATGTACTCAACTCAGGAGGTATATCACTCACATTTTGAACAATAGTGAACGGGATATTAGGTCCTAATGAGTCTCCGGTACCCTTTCTCAATTAGTAAATCGTATTAAGTGCCTTCATATATGCAAAGAAAAAACAAAAAGACAAGATAAAACGCAAATCTTTTCTAATTAAGCACATCATCAATCAAACAATACAATGAATGTATACAATAAGAACACATAAATCTGTTAAAAGCCGTACTTCCTGTTAAAATGCCTTCATATATGCAAAGAAAAAACAAAAAGACAAGATAAAACGCAAATCTTTTCTAATTAAGCACATCATCAATCAAACAATACAATGAATGTATACAATAAGAACACATAAATCTGTTAAAAGCCGTACTTCCTGTTAAAATGCCTTCATATATGCAAAGAAAAAACAAAAAGACAAGATAAAACGCAAATCTTTTCTAATTAAGCACATCATCAATCAAACAATACAATGAATGTATACAATAAGAACACATAAATCTGTTAAAAGCCGTACTTCCTGTTAAAATGCCTTCATATATGCAAAGAAAAAACAAAAAGACAAGATAAAACGCAAATCTTTTCTAATTAAGCACATCATCAATCAAACAATACAATGAATGTATACAATAAGAACACATAAATCTGTTAAAAGCCGTACTTCCTGTTAAAATGCCTTCATATATGCAAAGAAAAAACAAAAAGACAAGATAAAACGCAAATCTTTTCTAATTAAGCACATCATCAATCAAACAATACAATGAATGTATACAATAAGAACACATAAATCTGTTAAAAGCCGTACCATACGGCGAGTTAATATACACTGGAAACCGAGAACGGCATAAGAAAATGCCGGTTCCTCTGTCAGAAAAGGCAGGCTCATCTTATCTTGACCATAACTTTTTCTTGCTATCTCTCTCCTTCACTCCCTGAACTGGGTCTCTCACAACTCGTTTGTGGCTCAAGAGTGAAGATGATTGAGCGGCCGTCGGTGCAGCAATCGGTTTTATGGTCCTCACAAACCTCGTGATCTTAGGCGGGTCCGACTTTCTGATTTTGTTATTACCGTCTTTGCCACTAGACACCATCATGACGTTCTCTGTGTTGAAATCCCGCTTCCTTCTCGTCGTCGTCCCTTGGACCATCGGGTCGTTGGTAAACCCTCTCATCGAGCCTTGGCTCATGGGACGATTCACCGAGTTCAAGCTCCTCAAAACGTAGGCCTCGATGTCAACCATCGGCTCGTCTTTGATGCACAGTTTGGATTTTTCAGCCGGGGTTTCGTGAGCAACGATGCATGGGATGCTTTTCTCTTCTTTTTCTCGAATTATTTCCTCGAGTTCCTTGATCTGAAGAACAAGCGTTTCAGATTAATCACAATATTTTAATCAGAAAATGAACTGCACTAAGTCATAAATATATACATTAGTTTAATGTTTGAATGAATAACTAATATACGGATAATCACCACTATCGAATCTTATTCAACAAGTAACGTGAAACACAAGAAACTCGCCACTAATTTTAAACACGGGATGAAAAAAGGTACCTTCTGATGAAGTAGGAGAGAATTTTGGTTCTGTTCTTGCTCTTCTTTCAGTTTTATCTCAAGCTCTCTAATCTGTTTAGTAAAGAGAGAAAAAAAATTTAGTTCCATTTTAAACTTGTGAATAGCGAATGCACGACGAGCAAGTAAACGTATCGGAAACCAGAACCTTCTGGTGAAGAACGGCAGCTTGAGACTTGGCCTCCTGTACTTGGACCGCCAGCTTTGTTTCAAGATCATTAACCTGATTCATCCATCAGAAACTTGACTCTTAGATCTATGACAACAATGCATCTTCAGATTCTGAAAAAGAAAATGTAAAAAGTCCTTACCGTTTGTTTGAAAGCTTCGGATTCCGACTGTTGACGTTCTCTAAGCTTGACCTCCAACTCTTTGACCTGAACGAGTTTTAAAATTTTGTAAGGAAAAAAAAAAAAACCGATAATTGAAATTAAAAAAATAAAAACTAATAAACACACACCTTTTGTTGTAAAGAGCAGCAAATTTCTTCTCTCTCTTGCAACTTATCTGAAAGCTGACAGACTTGCTTCTCCGATTGGCTATGCGAGTTTGTCCGGACAACAAGTTGACCTTCGAGTTCTTTGATCTTGTCTTGTTGACTTTTGTAGATTTGATCTTTTCCTTTTGCCTTGTTCTCGAGGCTCTGCAAGTTAGCTTCCAACTTCTTAATAGACTCGTCTTTCGATCTAGCTTCTTGCCTCGCTCTGTCAAGCTTTTTGTCATGTAAAAAAACATAGAAACATGGTTAGTTTTTTCATATTTAAGAAAAAAAATAATAACTACATTTAGGACTGAAACTCGGTCACTAACCATGGCTTTCGTCTTTTGAAGCTCACTCGTATCAATTTGCTTTCTTGCAGGACCCAGATCAACTCCGCGAACCCGAGTAGCAAAGTTTAGCGAGCTAAGGGTCTCGCCGGAATCATGTTCTGAAGGGCTAATTTGCACAAACATCAAAGTCTTTGAGTCACCACCTGCAAGACAAACATTACATTAAGTCTCGGTACTTAAGAAACAGTGGCACAGTTTCAACACGAGAATAATTAAGCTTTTCCTCACCTAACGAGTCTTGAAGAAGATGCGTCAATTTCGAGTTCCTGAAATCAAATAATGAGTGAATTTAAGAACATGAATAAAATATATGCAGAATACCCTTCTCAACTATATAGTAACGACAAAAATCGTGTATTTGGCCTCAAATGAAAATTCAGGGGCAAAGCAAACCAACAAATAAAGCCGAGGGAGGATTAGTGCTAATTACCATTAATACCCACATGAAGTTTCAACTTGATGAAAAATATCCCTCGGCTATAAAACTATAGATATTGTTATCTACGTAACCTCGTTGGTGGACGAAATCTATTCTTTAGGTATATAATAACTTCTATCAGTTTATAATTAAAACATAAAGGGGGGTATTCTGAACTAAAATTAAAATTTAGAGAGCAAAGTTAACCAATTAAATGAAGTTGAGGGAGAATTAGCGCTCATTGGATTATGAGGCTATACCTGTAAGGAATGTGACTGCTTTTATTTGCTAAAGCGGAAATCACATCACCCAAAGCCGAAAGAGATTTATTGATGCTCTGCGCTTCCTTCATGCGTTCTCCTTGGGCGTCGGTTTTGGCAAGTCTCTCACTGCCTGCTAAGTCAACCAGCCAAAGCTTGCTTCTGGTGCACTCGTCGCTCATCAAGTTCTTCGCTTTCACCGTTATACTTAGCAAGCTGAACAAAGAAAAGGTAGTTAAGAACAAAACCGATATTACGATTATTTAATCAACGAGAACGTTACCGATGAACAAGATAAACAACCATGAAAATGAAAAGTTAAACATATATCTCAAACGAACACATATTACGAGAATTCGAAATGATTATTTTATATCAAACATTTATCTCAGAAGAAAACGAGATATGTACCAGTGGGATCGACTGCTATGCTCGTTGACATTGTTGCTACCGGTAGCTCTTGCATTGCTTCCGGCTTGCAATACATTCCAGGCCTCGTCGATATTGCTTACTTTAGCTTCCACAATTCCCGGGACGTGATGAGATCCTTCGAGATTTTGTTTTATCTCCAGCCTGTAACAAATTAAAAAAATTACTTGCAATTAGTCACTACAACTTTTTCACGTTTTAGATAAACACTACAACTTCAAAAACGTTCAATGCGGGTCTACGGTTTAGTCGTAAATTCTTTTCCTTAAACTTGTGAAAGTCAAAGCCGTAAAAGTAGTCTTACTTCTTAGATGTCGGTGCTAACAAGTCCCTGATCTGCTCGTTGTATACTTCGAGTACACTAACCATTATCTCATAAGCAAAAAATTCAGCTCTCTCCAAGGCAATTTCAAAAAGTTGCTCAAGCGTCCGATAATTTACTCCTCTATTATGCCCGTTTCCCTCCATAGTGAATGTCTTTCCCGTCCCTGTTTGGCCGTACGCAAATATGCATACGTTGTATCCGTCCAACACAGAAGTAACCATCGGGGACGCATCGGCAAATACGTCAACTGCCAAAAAACAGGGAATTAGAATACACTGAAGTAACCATTATGAAATGAATTACTGGAAGAAGAAAAAAAAAGACTAAATAAATTACACATGCTAACAATTGGCAATCAATACCTTGACCGTCTTTCGGGGAATAAACTCTATCGAACTTGAAAGACTTTTTTGTGGTTCCATTTGTCAATACTCCAAGACATCCGTCCTTCGCTGCATCGAAATCTACTATAGTTGCGCTCCCGGAATCTAACTCTGCCTTGTTTAATGGACGACACCGGCAAAATACTCTTATGTTTCCTGAAAAAAGTTTAATAAGTTAAGTGAGATTATACACCGAACTCAGTTTTCCAACATTTTAATAAACTCATTGATTTGCAACTTTATAGTCATTATAAAGTGATAAACTATTTTAGCATTTATTTCTAATATATAACATAACATTAAGAAAAAAGTATTACTTTTTTGTATAAGAATAGTTTTTTTGACAATTTTTTTTATCATCCTTCGAAAATCATAAAAATCAGGTTTCAGTAAGGAAAAAACAATTCCAGCTTCCCTTGACCAAACAACGACACCAATTATCCGGACCCTAGTTTCTATACCTTTATCGGGATTTAACATAGGCAGTTCGGGAAATACCTTTAGCATCTTGAACTTCATTGAAGAGCTTCTTTCTCTTAGCTTGCTCTTCACTGTATCTCAATTTGAGATCTTCACACTGTGCAACTGTAGAACAACTCTAGGAATTCATGCAAATGAATTGTACAAAGGTAGTGTTATGGGACGGCATAATCCCGCTGTTTTATACTGCGGAAGTACCCATTTATACAACTTATGTGGCTCCGTTAGTTCCCATAAGTGTTCATATTGGGTACCAGGAGACACATTTATCATAACATTTGGTACTTAACCTGTGATAAATAAACAACAGGATTATGCCGCACCAAAACACTACTTTAACGGTGAAAAAAAAGTATCAACAATTGCATAATGACATACCTAATCCTTGTATTGCAAATACCATTTTATTCATAATTGGAATCGTTTCGGCACAATCATGCGCTATGAGTGAAAGTTGAGCGTGCTCGTTCTTCATAAACTGTGTGGCAATAAACAAATTTACTGGTCAAGCCAAGCCAATTTAAATTTTTTAATTAGGAAAACAAGGTCCTAATTATTTATGTTACCTTCATTTTTTCTTGCAAGTCGAAAACAGCCGATGCCCAGTGCTTCTTATCGTTCTCGTACCGATATGAAATACTTTCCAAATCTTTAGCTTGTTTCTCAACGGTTTGTTCTGCATTCCATGAAAAAAAAAAAAAAAAAACATTTCAAAGGACTTCAACTCTAACAAACTTGCATCAAATATAATATCAACGCATAAAATAATTACCTTGCGAGAGAGCTTTAAAGGTCACATTGTCAAATTCCATTCGGACGTTGTCAAGTTGTTTATTTGCGGAAGTCAACGAAAGCCATGCTTCATGGCATTCATTTGCTTTAAGCTGGCATTGGGTGGTCAGCTCTTGAATCTTTTTCTCAAACTTTGCCGTTGACTTTGTTTGCATAAGTTTCATCTGAATGCAATAAAAAGATCCCGAGTTACTTCATTCGAACGAGCTAATAATGCAAGCTTTCTCCGGTTTCAAAACTCTTTCACGTTATTTCTACCTGAATTGAAGGCACTAGAAGCTCGGCAGAGCAGTTCTCACATCGAAGAGATTCTTCTGTAAAGAAATAACATCTCAAGCTTATCATATCTCTGACAAAATCATGCTCATCTTGACAAACAAGAAAGCTAAAGACGAGGTGTGTCTAGATATCGGTTTAATGGAAACTGGCTTTTTGGACACCGGATTTTAAACAGTTCTGGCGTAAGACTGGTACAAAAACAGTTCTTATGAAGAAAAATATATCATTAATTCTCAACAAGTTTTGGATAAAAAAAAATATAACTTTATATGATTCTGAAACACTAGACTAACCGGTTTTAAAAATTAAAACCAAATAGCTGATTTTTTCTTTTCGGAAATGAATATGGTTATCAATAACCGGTTTTTTGGTGTATAAATAAATAAAACTTACACTCCTAAGAAACCATCCATAATATTCAACAAAGAGTATTAAGTTTATTCTGGATGTACCAGAAACATTCAGTGCTCTTCTTATTCCGATCCCGCTAATTGACGGGCTTCCTATAACACCTTCGAATCTCACGACAAGTGCTTCCTTCTCTTTCACAGTTACTCTCAAATCCACCACTTGCAACGGCTTATTCGCCCCAACGACGGAAAAAACATCAAAATCTGATAAAACCTGTGATTTTTCGCCACGAAAAATTTCGGTAAATCCACGAATACGGAATAAAATCATAGATATTACCACTTCTATTCATAATTTACCTTTTCTTCTTGGATGTACACATTGAAAACCCGCATTCCTACAGGCCCGTTGGTATTTATGATTTCACTGAAATGAAGATCAATGTAATATTCTCCCGGAGAAATCTCATCGAACCGATACCGAAAATTCCCGAACCGGGCAGTTTGGTAGACGAACGGAAAATCCCCAGCTTCATTTATGGTTTCGTTGGTCCGAAGAACAGTTCCTCCCTCAAAACAAGCGTCCTTAACAAACTTCAAGCTCGAATCTTCGAAGCTTACAGCTTCTCCGCCGGCATTAACGAACATCACGAACTCATCTGCTCAGAAAATCTCCAACCAATCAGGTTAAGCTCTTCGATTAACGAACCCTAATCATCAATTCCCATCTACAAATCGACTTCTCAACAACCATACATTTTCATATATATATATATATATATATATATATATATATATATATATATATATATATATATATAACAGACCTGTGGAATTGGATCTGGTTAGCCCAGAAGGAATCAGCTTAGAAGCGGAGTCGCAGAGCATTGAGTCCACAAGAGACGCGTCAGCGACAACCATGGCGGAATCTTCCCGTTCTTGAACCGGCAACTTAGGGTTTCCGGCGCCGGCGAGCGACGAACTTGAATCTGGGGCTTCTAGGTTTTGCCAAGAATCGCTCGATCGAGTGTCTGCCATGAAGATTGATGTTGGAGAAATGGTAGAAAATTGCGAAGAAATGAGAGAGTGATTCGAATTTGAATTAAGAGAGCCGTTGGGTAATGGGTAGTAACTGGACCATAATTCCTACCTTTTTTTTTGGGTATTTTGTGCCATGATCCCTCAACTTTTAACATGTGCACTTTTAAACCCCCAATATATTTTCTTTTCTTATAAACCTTCTTAAGCTCAAGGTTCTAAACAACGTTCTAAATATCGATAATGATGTCGTTTCGCACTCTCCATTTTACGGATATATCGCTTGCCGACGAATAAATGGGAAGAAATAGATATATCGCTTGCCGATAATACCGCATAATTTCACGGATATATCGCTTACCGATCGAAATATCGACGGATATTCCGGAAAAATATTTCTAGTATTTCAATCATTTTTTTTATATAGTTTCTAAATTACCTATTTAATAAATTTAACACATAGTTATAGCCTACAAAACACACTCACAAATCATAACATAACATATACATATAAATATTGTCAGACATAACATAAAATAAGCTAGCCATCGTAATAAAGTCATAGAGTACGAACATAAATACGAATATAGAGTACGAAGTACGAACATAAATACGAAGCATGGTTCTAAATGCCAATATCTATGTCGTTCCACACTCTCCATTTTTACGGATATATCGTTTGCCGACAGATAAATGAGAAAAAAAAATAGATATATCGATTTCCTGCGAATATCGTTTCGCATTTCTCATTTTCTGGACACGTCGTGGATATATCGAGGACATATCCGGATATTTAAAACCATGGTTCTAAATGCCGATATCGGTGCCGTTTCGTACTCTCTATTTTACAGATATAACGCTTGCCGACGGGCATGCCAACAAATAAATCGAAAGAAACAGATATATCGTTGTTTATGTGGGACTTCGTCCCATCACAACCGACAGTGAGTTTTCTTAATAAACAAGAAAGACGACACAAACCTAGTAGAACGGTGGTACAACACATACGACGTGGAAATTAAACCACGTTCAGAAATGGGCCTTCACTACGACTTGGCCCATCGTCAAAGAAATCTCATTCAAAGCCAGAGTATTCAAGCCCCACAGCGTAAACATAGTATTCCCTCTGATGACCAAGTAACCCCGAAGACCAGGCGTATATACTCCAAGTTGACCAAATAAAGAAGCAGCCACGTCAGAGCACGAAGGAATCATACTCGAATGTCGTGGGATAACCTTTACACGTGGCAATCATCAACAGGTCAACATGGAATCAAGTCTTATAGTCGTTGCACAAGATCATGAGGAAGGGATGAAGACTATGAGGCTATAAATAGAATAGATCAAGTTGAATAGGGCATTACGTCAAGTTGAATAGGGCATTACGTATTTTTGATAGAAGATACTTACTATTTACGATCACAAATATTCTTTGTACTGACACTTTGGATCAAGGAATAAAAAGGCTTTCATTCATTATTCTATGACTCTCGCTTATTTATATATACAAATACACATTGTTCATCTCGTTCAAAGTAGATTGACAACGAATTATTCATTATCAAATGTATCACTTCGTGACAGTTGGTCGTGATTATTTACATCAAGAATCGCTTGCCGATATTACCACATAGATTTCACGGATATATTATTTGTCGATCGAAATATCGACAGATATTCCGGAAAATATTTTTGAGTATTTAAGCAGTATATTTATATAGGTTCAATTTCAAAATAACATATTTCATAAATAGAAATGATAGCTAATAACATAATGTCAAGATCATCAACAATCCAATATCAATTAAATAAAATTAATTAAATCTTAAACTAAATCAAATATACTCTAAAGTTTAAATTATAACCAACTAATGATTAATTATCTAACTATTACCTAATACAATTTAATAATTACTAATCGACAAATTATCATGAAGAATTTAAAAATATCAACAATTCAATATTAAGATCCAAAATTCAAATTTTCAAGTCAAGAGGGTCGAAATGGGAAAGCAGGGAAATGAGAAAAATTGGCTTTAGAGGGTCGAAATTCCATGGAAAAGTAGAGAAAATGGGCATTCCGGCAGCATGCCCGCGATATTTGGGAATATCGATTTCTAGGGAATATCGTTTCGCATATCTCCAAAAAGATATATATCGGCGACATATGGGTGGCACGCCGAGATATTTAATACCATTAAGCTAGTCAATGTCGACGAAGTCACAAAACTATCTACTTTTGCAGTATTTGCGATAAAAGTAATCATATATTAGCTAAATTTTGACTTACATTTTTATCACATTAACGATGTATATAAGAAAAAGCAGGTGAACTCATAGTTCATATAATCATATTTAACCTTACACTTTAATTTTTGTTTCTATTTAACCTTTTACTCTAAAACTCATCTGTTTTAAATTTTTACTTTGTAAGCTTTTAAGATGAACATATTGTTGGATGTCATATTAATGGGTATTCTCTTCTTAGGACCTCAAATTTTGTTCCTTTTTAACTTTCAAGTCCTGAAAGGCTTAGAAATTGTGTGATATTTTGATAGTCACTCACAAGAAACCATTTGGTTCTCATGGAGATCCCACGCTTCACAATAATTAAGGAGCTAATTAATCAGCTTTTCTTGTGAACGGCCCATTCATTCCACAAATATCAAAATAACTTTTTCTTTTTTATGATTCAGTGTAAATTAAATTTGACTTGACCGTAATGTTTTCCAAATGTTCTTATTGATTTTAAAATTAAAAAATTGTTAAAATTGACGATCAAATGGCTAAATTCGCATCAAAATTATAAATAGTAGAAGCTATTTCTACTACTTATGGGATAGAGACCAAATCCACACTAAAATGTCGCAAAGAAAACATCATTTCCATTACTTCTATAAAATTCTCGTACTAGAAATACACAATCATGAATAATACTGTAAAATTTTCATATAGTAATATTGTTACGACTTCATACCGAGTAATAATTTAATAATATAAATTAGAGTTATACTTAATCAAATTTATTAATATTAATTAGAGTTATGATTATACAAAAAAAATATTATTTAATTAAATTTATTAATTTATCGAGTATTAATATAATAAAGTTATTACGATTAGCCAATATAAAATAATGCCAAAAATCACATCTTGTACAGGGCAAAATCTCTCCTAAATTTATAAGTAGTTATGCCGCAAATCTCACATAAGAAACACAAAGGGCAAAACTAGAGTATCGAACGAATAAATAATGATATTAGAGGTGTGTTTGGCTTTAACATTGAGTGTCAAACGACACTAAAAGAGACAAAAACGACATATGTTACAGATCGAATCTATGTTACAGTGTACACAAAAATATTTCACTGCAACAGTCCGAGCGAAGCTAGTATTTGATCACGTGGTGTCGTAGCCAGAGATCGTACATTACCATGTGAAACGCGTCGTATTTCACAGGCGGCGAATTCCACTGGAAGTGTCTCTGGACCTGAAAGACGCTCGGAAAATAAGAATTCGGGATGTTAGATTTACGTGAATTTTTTTATTTTATCTATCATACTTCAGAGATCTCTTGCTATGGAATCAGAAATTAGTGTCTCAGCCTTATAAAATGAGTCTGAAAATGAAAAAACCGTCGAGAACTTCGTGGATAATATCAATTATGTGTTCTAAAAATGTGTTTTTTTTTTTTTTTTCATGTAGTTTTCGACGATATAATCAACCACGGAAAAATCAGGAATCAACCCTATAAATACGGAAACTATCGGAAAGAAAAGAAAAAGAAAAAAATTAAAAAACAAAACAAAACCAAACCAAACCGAATTCAAAATTCTGTATAATCGACTAAATATTCATTAAATTACAGCTACCTTCCTTGAATCCTACAGTTCTAGAACGCGTAATCGGATCTAATTTTACGAATGTACGAATAGATAACAAGTTAAAAACAGAAGATTTTATTAAAATGGTGTGAAGCCGAGAGTATAATAATACCTTCACTAAGCCATTATGTAGTGCAAGAAAGCTCTGATCAGGTATCCTCTTCAGGATTTGCTTGAGCTTATAGACGTCACTCTCCTTAAGTACCACGGCAAACTTTTGCCAATCGAGAATATCGTTGAATGGTAGGTCGTAGTAATTTGACAATATCACTGCAAAAAAACCCAGTAGAGAAATATAGCTTAGTGAAGTCTTCCGAGAAGCCTTTCGAGTATTCGGACGAACAGCTATATGCTATTTTCAACAAATGTATTTGGACATACATGTTAAGAATAGCTCATAGGAAAGATGCAAATGTTGAATCTGGACACAAATTAATCTGGAAATCGGTGTTTTGAGAGAGAAAAATAAAATAAGTAATATATATATATATCCTTACCGGGAATACATCCATAATGTATTGAGTCGGTAATCCGAGCACTGTTGACCTGCGAACCACCGGGGCAAATGCAATACTTGGTGATGTAGAATCTCTTTTGATACAGCAAATCCCCATTAGCTCTATTAATTCGGTTGTTCAGTACATAAAGTTCCGTGTCATTTTCCCAAACTCGGGCCAGAATAACTCGGATTTTGGAATTTCGATGACCAGCCCAAAAACCAAGCTTTGTCCTGCAAACAGTTATTTGATTTAATTAATTAAAAATCTAAATTAATTCTTTTGGTAACAAAATAGAGCCATAACATCAATGTCTATGAAAGCTTGTAATTGCTTGGGAAATTTTGGTTGATTGGAGAAGCAAGAAACAGTTTGTAATTGCTACAAGCAGAACTAAACCTGATTTTCACCTCAGTTTCTCAATAATTATTTGAATTTTACGGATAAAGATAAACGGTCCTAAGAACAAGCTTTGTCTAGCAAAAATACGGTTTCCTAAATTTAAAAGTACAAAGTAAAATTCTATCAGATAACGAGATAGAGCTACAATATGGAATTATGTGGTTGGGAAAATGTTTATATAAGCAAAATTTTGGAATAATTTAAAGTGGTAAGCTATTTAATTATGTCATTTTAATTATTTAATTAAGTTTAGAGTCCAGTTATGTATCTTTAAGGTTTTATTAATTAGGTCGAGCTCGATCCGGCCCACATGGTTGTAACATTTGGTCTTTTTAAGAGACCATATGCTAGTGAAAGAGGTAACAAATAATCATTCACAAAGTTTAATCTCTCTCAAATGATAGGACATTGGGCTTGGTGAATATTTGGTGACGCTCCGGTTTCAAGAGAGGATTGCGGGTCATATCAGAAACTTAATAACTTATAGAAGTAGAAAACAGTAAAATTTCAAAAAAAAAAAAATTGGAATATGCCATCAACTTTGAGGTACTTCATGGTACTTTTGCAGCAAATATCCCTTCTAATAACACCTTCTAAAAACTTAGAAAATGGCAGAAGCAATCTTACCTATTTTCAACATCATTCCCACCAGCAGGAAGAGCAAATGGCTGCAGTACCTGAGGCAGAGCAACATCTTTGTGTGGAATGAAACCGACATCATAGCTTGGAGAGCACACAACACGAATTGAATTCTTTATAAGAAATGGAAGTCCTTCGGTCGCTCTAACACCAACATCATGACACGTGACGAAAAAGTGATCGGAACCCAATGTTCTATTCCAGTAAGGGTATTTGGAGATTAGGCTCTCCACATAATTTTGGACTATAATCGTCATATTCTCATAAGATGTTCCCTGCATAAATGTACTAGAGCATTATAACCAGCATAAGAAATAAGTTCCTTAAGATCAAAGTTTGTTAACTATATAATAGAAATTAAAGAAGAAATCAAACGTGAACCAGCGGAAATTCATTGAAGAGATGAATTCTCGATACTTTTATTGAATAAACAGAACCGTATAACAAACGAAGCATCCGTTCCTTATAGAACAATACCTGAATAGTTTATACCCCTTGTGAACCAAGCTTCGGAAAAATGATTCAAAATCACCTCTAATATTTGATCTTGAAAAACATCTTAATCGCAAACAAAACCCGATATAACAGTGATTTTTAGGATATAGTAAGACCCTCATAACTCTATTTGAGCTGATAGGGTGTGTTTGCTAAACCAGAAAAGCTTATTGTACAGAATAAGTATTGCTTAAGACCATAAAAAAAGTTAAATACGAAGCTCTCACACGACATAAGCTAATACAGCATACAAAATTACAGCACATTAAACAATATAGTTTTGTACAGTAATCCATTCACAAGCCTAGGTTCCAATTGTTTCACTGTTTTCCCAATCACAATGTCAATGATCAGCTTCTTCACCCATAACTCTTTATAGTTTTTTACCTGAATCCGTATTTTGGCCTCGCCCCTTTTGTAGTTTCGAGGTGCTATAATATTGTATTAGATATTTAAGGACATTTCGGATTAATGGACTATCCAATTGACGGTTTCAGGGTTGATTAATCTAGCCGTCATTTATTTATCGGGCACTCTCTTATATCATAATTCGTTTTCGATCATAGTGAAATCTCCTTATATGTCCGTGGTTTTCTTTCCAAATTCGGTTTCGACTTTCGACATAAATTCATGTGTCGATTTCTCTTTATTTCCATTCGTGTTTAGCGTTTGATCGTCATCTAAGCTACACTAAGATATCCAGAACTGAAGCAAAACAAGATTCACAGAGTTGAAGATCTCCCTTGCACAATATCACTTCATTTTTCTCAGATCCAATGTAAACATGCATTTCACAATTCGAAAATCCTGAATCTAGCTGCTGAGCTACGTACCTTCCCTCGCATTTTGTGGCACGAAATCGGGATGAAGAAGAGGTGAGCTTCGTCCGGATCCTCGGTGCGAAACCGGCTCTCGCGGATGTTCTGGAAGAAGTACCCCTCGCTGGCGTACTTTCCGGTGAGCTTCCTCGGCGTCTGGTAAAACGTTTTCGAATCTCCGTCCGGGTAGATGTACACCTTGAATTTCCTCTCCATTTCCGCGTAATTCCTGCCGAAAACCTCCGGAGAGTGGAACACGTCGGAGAGATCGTCGTCCTCGGCCACATTCTCCGATTCGACTTTCGCGGAAACCTAAACAGAATTCAAGCTCAAAATCAAAATCAAATCGGATGAGAAGAGATTGAAGCTGCTTCGTCTCTCGACGTACCTGAGGCGTGGAAGGGGGGTTCTGGAGAGGCGAGTTGAGGGATTTGAGCGAGAAGCATGTGAAAGAGACTATGCTGAGCGCGGCGAGGATGAGGAGAGATCGCTGGAGAGTGCAGAGAGTCGACGAGGTCGGAGGCTGAAACTGCTTGCAGACGCCACTCATCGCCGGTGATTTCTCCGACGAAGAGTCGCCGGATCTCTGTGTTCGATCGGAGTTTGGATTCAGACGAAGAAGAAGTGGAGTGGAGTGGGAGATTTGGCGAGTCGAAATTGAAAGAATCGGCTAAAAGAATTTATCTGAGACATGGTTTCGCTCTTACCCGTTATAACATTTTATTTCTTTACATTTATTTTTTCTCTAATAAAAACAAATTGCGAGTTACTATTTACTTTTTACTCAGTATTTTGCGAAATTATTAATTTGTCTTTTAGTAGTTGAACGGTTTATTTATGGGTAAACTGCGGCTAAAATACCCAATGTTTCATTTTATTTATTTATGTACCCAAAGTTTTTTTGTGTGGCTATAATACCCAAAGTTTATTCCGTTAACACCAAACGTACCCACCGTTAAATTTCTGTTATTTCGCCCGCGTGGCATATATATATATATATTTTTTACAGGGCCCACACTCTCTCTCTCTCACTGAGACACAAAATTAAAAACGTACAAGGGTTTCGATCACACGCCCTCGTTGAACCCGCAGACACACTGAGCCACCATTCCACCTTCATCTCCTGCTATGGTAATCGACATTTAATTTTATTTGTAAAACAAGTGTACATATATTGTAACATGCAAAAATGTTACATTTAACGTATAATTAGACTTAAAATTGTGACATGTTAAAGTGTCATAAAATTTAATTAAATATAAATTATCCATATTAAAGTGAATGAAGTAATATTATATTTTTAAATAATATAACAAGTAGATAATTTATATGTAACATTTATAAATTATATAATTTATAAAATGTAACATGTAAAATTCAATTACAACTATATAATAAACATGTAAAAAAATATAATAAAATAACATTACATGTAAATATTCATAACTAATAGATTGAAATAAAATTATAAAATATAAAATAACATTATGCTAGATATATTATATATTACATTTATAAATTACACAATCTATAAAATGTGTATGTAAATATTATTTTTATAAATATTTATAAACGATATTATAAATTGTCTATTAAACCCTAAACCCTATTAAAAAAATATATGCCACGCGGGCGAAATAACGGAAATTTAACGGTGGGTACGTTTGGCGTTAACATAATAAACTTTGGGTATTATAGCCACCAAAAAAAAAAACTTTGGGTACATAATTAAAAAAAATGAAACATTGGGTATTTTAGCCGCGGGCAAAATAACGGAGATTTAACGGTGGGTACGTTTGGCGCTAACGGAATAAACTTTGGGTATTATAGCCACCAAAAAAAAACTTTGGGTACATAATTAAAAAAAAATGAAACATTGGGTATTTTAGCCGCAGTTTACCCTTTATTTATTACATTTTCTTTAGGTTTTTTTTTTTCAAACACATTCTCTCTTCTTCTCCGTGATTACTTCACTTCGACGCTTTCTATTCCCATGATCCTCTCTTCCAACTCCGAACGTTTTTATCTTCTCCACCGTACTCCTCGTTCTTCTGTTCTGTTCATTCTGGTTAGCGAACGACTTCGAGCAACGAGGCTTTCTTCTCTTTGCTTTCCCGGCGAAGGACGATCCTTTCAGCGACGAGTTTCTCCGATCATCGTCTTTATCCTCCCCAAATCCACATAAATGGAGGTAAATGTTTATTCTTTGAGAAACCTATGCTTTGCGAACTGTTTTGACTCGTAATGATGTTAGGGTTTACTTATTTTACATGCAATATACTATACTGTGTGGTTTACGAAGAAGAACGAGTGTAAGGTTGGTTTTGTACCTATTACATAAATACCGCTATCTATTTACGCTCCGTTCAAAGAATACCGTTAGCAGTTCGTCGTTGGTCCGAATATACTGCATTACCTATGTTTTTTAGAATTTTCGCTAGCTATCTATTTACACCCCATTGTATATTACCATAGCGGTTTACCGATGCTCCCTATACACTGCATTACCGCTATGTATAATAGAAATTAATCTAGTTATGATTTATTTCTTGTCCAAAATAGCTAAGTAATGTCCTCCGGACGTCCGAGGTATACGAATGTGATGTCTTCTCCGACGAAGCAAACTTCAGGAGGATCACGAATCTCATTAAAACGGAACTGACGGAGGAAGAGCTTGCGTGGTACCAGATGACACAGTTTGGGCCTCTATTAGATGTCCCCACTCGCTATGCGTTCTCTGCCACACTGTTTTGGACATTGGTATCGAGAATCACGAACGAACAAGTTCTCTTCGAGATGTGGATGTTGGTCAACAATGTTCCCCTACGATACTGGATTAAGGAGTTTGCCATCATCACCGGGCTGAATTGCGCCGACAATGCTTTAAAGTGGCCTGCCCAAAGCCCCCTAGGTGTCCCATTGCTACAACAGTTGTGGCCAAATGCAGTGGGAAATGTGACAGTCGGATTGCTGGAGGAACGCTTTGAAAACTCTCATCTTGACCCGACTATGAGCAGTGATGATAAGAGAAGGTTGGCGTGCCTGTGCTTCGTCTTCAGAGTCCTATTACCCCAGCGCATCCGCGGTGAAACAGAAGTGCGTCGTTGTTTCTTGTGGATGGTGGAAGACCTTTACTCCTTCGTAATGTTTCCTTAGGGTCGACTGTCATTCTCGCAATCGCTACAAACGCTCGTGAGTGAAGGACGACGTCGAGCACTACGAGAGAACATCCCTAGAAACGCGGTGGAAAGATGGGAGAATGAGATGGCGCCACCTCCCATGACCTTTCGGGGGTTCATCCACCCACTACTGGTATATGTATAAGTTTTAAGTTATTTATTTACCATGGACATCTTATATATCAATCTAACATATTAAGTTCATGCAGATTTTGGCGTACGAGTGTTTGCCGGAAGTGGCAAATGTTACAACGGAGGTTCTAGAGCTAGAGGCTTTACTTCGTATGTGCAAATAGAGAACCCAGGAGTTGTACACCGGGATTGTGTTGGTGAATCACGTCTCGGATTCCATGTAAATTATCACGAATTGTACCTCCGAACCGTTCGGGTAACATTTAAAAATTATTTTAAAGCGGAAAAAACTTGTTATCCGTACAATGGTCCGAATATCGGATAATTTCCATATCCCAAGATCTGATAAATATTATGTAATTTAATATTCATAAATCATTATTAATAAACTAGTCATAATAGGAAATAAATAGAAAGCAGTAAATGGTTGCATTTATTAACCCAATGCATAAGGCCGTACCTCTTATGACGACTTCCGGCTGCGCGTTCTGAATCGGGCAGGGCTCCGCCGGTGCTGAGGGAAACTCCCGTGATCTTCCGGGATATTCTCCTGGAATCCTCGTACCGAAGCGTGGGCTTCGCCGGCAGGACTCCGTCGCAAAATTTTAACTGATGGTTCTTTTTAAGCTTCCGGAGAAATAGTCTCCTAAGCCGAACCAGAAAAGAGAGATCAGAGAGAAAATTCGCAGACCCTGAGGAAGAGGGAGAGTTCGAATTTTTCTCTGGGGAAAGGTGTGTAAAATGTGTAGAATGAGCCTCCTATTTATAGGCTCAAACCGTAACCGAATTGGAGAAATTCCCTCCCTAAAATTCGAATTCTATATATTAAATATAATTAATTATCTTAATCCAATGGTCCAGATTTAATCTCATCTAAATCCAATGGACATAATTAATTAGGGATTTAATTAAATAAGAAAGATTAGGATAAAATCAAAAATCCAATCTTATCTTCTTATCTTTATTAAATTCGAATTATCATATATATTTATAATAAAATTCGAATTATCATTATCTAGATCCAACGGTTGAGATAAATCTTTAAACCGATCTAATGGATCAAATTAGTTTAGGATAAAATAAAATATAAAAAGATTTATTAAAAACAATTTCGATTTTATCCTTAACCTATAATTCGAAAATTATATAAATATATATAATTAATTAATTTCCAATCCGACGGTAAAGATTAAATCTTAGACCGATCTAACGGATATAATTAATTAACCAAATTCGAAAATTCAAACTTGGTCACCAAGTTATCAAATTCGAATTTATCAATATCCTAATCCAACGGTTGATATTAAATCATAACCGATCCAATGGATAATATTGATTTTAGGGATTTGCTAAAATACTAAAACATTTGGTACTTATGCCGCAAATATGGAAAGACCAAATCATATTATTCAAATTGCCTAGGGTTTCATATTATGAAACCCTAATTCGAATTTACACATATAAATATATACAAATATATATTTTATTTATTAATATAAATCTATTAATTATTAATTAATTATTAATAACATATTAATAATTAAATCCAAATAATTAAATCATATTAATATTTCCTGATCTCAATATCACACATTAAAATGTCATGGTGCCACACCATCATTTAAATTCGTGACATGTGATTTAATTTCAAAGTTCATCGAACCGATCACGAACTTAGAAAATCTATAAATCACTAACCGTAAGTCGAAATGACTTGGTTCAAAAAGCAAAGTTGCTTAGAATTTAATTTCCAACAACATGGTGCTGATAGAAAATCTAAATTCTAACTTTCTTTTATCAGTTAATTTCGTGTACCAAAATATGGTACTTTTGCCACGCTAACGATAAAACTATCTGACGTCTGCCACAGACCTTTCAGTTTTATAAGTCAAGCCAAATGATTAAACATTATCCAGAATGTATTTTAATCACGTACGTATCATCCGTTACGGAGCTATCCTGGGGACCATGGACCCGTATCACTTAAGCTCCAACGAACTGCTAGTTGTTCGTCAAACCTCGAAGTGATTCCACTATAGACCCGAGGCTGCACTCTTTAGTGATACGGTATATATTATTCCTTTTATAACAGCAGGGTGTCCATTGATACAATCAAATTCGGGTTATTGATCTTTCACTTGATGATCCACACATGAGCAGACGGTTTCTACCGTTATGCCCCTCATTGCATTTTCATCATTGACTCAGTCAGTAATATTATGAGTAACCCACTTATGGTTTCGATTCATAAGTTGCGCACGGGTACCTCTCACTTCTCACCACCGACAATCAAGGGAATCATCATCACTCTGAAGAGAGCTGTGTGATGCCCATGTCTATGACCAAGCTACCCTTACTGCTGACTATCATGTTCCCAAAATAATAGTGTTGGGAACAGCGGTAATATTTTGTGTTCTTTAACGGTTAAATCAAAGAACAATCAAGCCAGCAGTTTGGACTCAAGATCACTCAGGACTTAGATCGAATATCCATTTGATCATCTACTAGTGACTCAACTCCAAGTTATCAGTGACGGTCTTATATGATAACTTCCGGAGTTTAAGTCAGGTCCAGTCCAGTATGAAGACACTTCATACTTAATGCACTTCTAGTGAGTGTGACACACACAAAATCCAGAATAGGATTGTCACTTAGTCACATTAATGACCTTATACGATTAATGGGCTCCCACCCAGTTGATCAGGTCACGGACATTTTAAGTTCATTTATTATGATTATTAATTCTTCCTCACATTGACTCTGTTGTGATAATAATAACATAATTGCATCCTTCATGAACTAAGGAATCAAACATTCTATTTTACTCTACCAGAAACTATAATAAGATTATCATAATAAGCATCGTCTTTATTCAACGACTTGTCATAATCTTTTACAAATGGATAAAATATCTTGTTTAAGGACACATATGTCCAACAGATTGAACTTTGTATTCACGATCGTCTTTTACGTGGGAGGATCCCGGGGGTTAGTTAGTTTGTTGGTTTGCTTTATTATAAATCTACTTGTATCAATTACTTTTTTATAACATTACTCTCCTAATTGCAGGCACAATTGAGTTTGCTTCGTCCCACGGCGGTGGAGGCCACATTGCCTTATGTAATATCCACCCGACCGTACGAGCTCGAGAGCGACTCATGCTACCACATTCTCATGGAGCGTTTGGAACATGGTTCATGGATCGTCCAGCGATAGAGGAGCCCGCAACCAGCTTCACCGCCACCGCCGCCGGGGTTTGAAGAGGATAATGACGACGAGACGGAAGTAGTAGAGAGTGACGTGGAGATGTAAGTGGAGAGTGCGAACGGCGGTGAGGATGGAGGTGAGGCAGATGGAAAGTCTGAAGGTGAATATGGTGAGTCTGGGGGTGAGTCAGATGGTGAAGCTGCTGCTGAAGATGGTGACCTGGAAGTGAAGATGGTGAGCCTGGAGGTGAAGATGCTGAGCCTGGCAGTGAGTCAGACGGTGAGCCTGGAGGTGAAGATGTTGAGCCTGGAGGTGAAGATGTTGAGTCTGGCAGTGACTCAGATAGTGTAGATGCTTGTTACACGGATCTATTGCCAATCTCACCAGCACCGAAGTACCTCGTACGCATGTTCACCTATTGGTTAGATCGCGACACGTCTCTGCCGTGGGGATGTGGTATCGGAACATACGACCAGGCCTTTTTTCAGAGGATCGTCGACCGTGATGAGTGGCTGCACTGTGGGGTAATAATTCTTCGATGGCAATATTTCTGTATTTATTTTATTTTTATATGTTGTTACCAATGTTAGGCATATTGCCCTTAAACAATGTTTTATTTACCCATTGTAAAAGTTTATGACGTCACTCTTAATAAAGAAGACACTTATTATGATAATCTTTTTATAGTTCTTTATGTATAATCGAATGTTTATCCATAGTTCATAATGGAATGCAATTGTAATCTATCCATCACACAAGAGTCAATGTGAGGAAGAATTGATAGATGCAATAAATGAACTTAAATGTATCCGTGACTTAATTAAGCGGGTGGGAGCCTCTTAATTGATAAAGTCATTAATACGACTAAATGGAGAAAATCCTATTCTGGATAGATATGTGTGTCATACCCATTAAGTGTATTAAGTACGAAGTGTCTTTGTACTGGATAGGACTTGACTAAGTTCTGAAAGTTGCTCAACTAAGACCGTCACTGACAACTTTGAACTAAGTCATAAAAGATTATCAAATGGTAATTAATCTAAATCCTGAAGTGATCTTGAACCCTGACTGTTAGCTTGATTGTTCTTTGATTTGTTAGTTAAAGAACACAACATAACGCTGTTCCCAAAGCCGCTATATTGGGAACATGATAGTCGACAGGGAAGGGTAGCTCGATCACATATATGGATATCACATAGCTTTTTACTAAGTCAAGATGATTCCCAGAATTGCCGGTCGTGAGAAGTAGTATGGGACTCATGCGCAGCTTACATCTCGAAATCGTAAGTGAGTCGTCTACAATACCACCGATGGAATTCAGGAAGAAAAGCACTAAGGGGCTAAACGGTAAAACGCCTGCTCAAGTGTGAATCATCAACTGAAAGATTAATCACTGGAATTTGATTATATCACTGGATACCTTAAGATATAAGGAATATATTATTCGCATCACTAAAGAGTACTGCTTTGGGTTTTTAGTGGAGTAACACCAGAGTTAACGGATTAATCCGTTGGAGCTTAAGTGATGTGGGTCCATGGTCCCCATGATAGCTCTGTAAAGAACTAATCGTACAATTAGGATATTTGTTATTCTAATTTATGATAGAACAATTGAAACTGAAGCTTGTGACAAGTTTTGGAAAGTTTCAAAAAGTTGCGGCAAAAGTACCTAAAGTTTTGCCAGAGAAATAGTTGATCGGAAAAAGTCAAAACTGGAATAAATTGTCAACATAAATGTTGTAGTAAATTTAATTCTAAGAGTTTTTTCTTCTATGATTTTATGTGTAAAAGCTACGGAGAAAAAGATATGAATTATATATCATAACAAGAGGTTATGTTAATTCATGAGAATTACTTAAAGATAAAATTAATGGGCTAGGTCCATTGGGTTTAATCTTAGCTTATTATTAGAGAGGAAATTCGACCAAGCCTTGGTGGATAAGCTCACTAGGTATTTTCCTTATCATATTTTAATAAAAGATTAATTATGTTAATTATCATGATAAACATACAAGGTAAGATTTTGAATCATGGAAATTGCCAAGCTTGGTTACCAAGCATGAGTTGGCGATTTTGAGCATGAGTAGAAATCGAAATTTATGTGTTATGATAATTTGTGATACTAATTAATTATATACAAATATGGTATTAATCTAAATTAAATAAGTAAGAATCATATCATGAATATTAATTATGCATGAATCATAAGAACTTGATTTGCAAGTTTTAAATAATGATTTATAATGCATGAGAATTAATATTGATTGATTCATGACATTATTTAATTGATAGGTTATTTACAAATAAGGAAAAGATTGATAAATCATGTGTAGCCTAAATTGATTTAATTGGAATTAATTTTTGATTAAAAATAATGTTAAAAATCGCATATACCTATTCATGGAATGGGATTGGATTTCTTGGTATTTATTTTAATCAAAGAAAATGTATTCCCTTGATTAAAATATGATGAAATCGATTTTTACCTAATAAGGTAGGTATTTGATTTTCATGATTCATATTTAAATCATATGAAATTAAATCTTTTGGTACTTTAATCATCACATTTTCGATTCCTATACTAAATGGGAAGGTCGGAATTGTTTCTTGATTGATTTGTAATTGACACTAATTAAGGTTGATTGATTTATCTATTCTTGGAAGTTATGTGTGCATGCCTTTTACTATAAATACAAGGCTTAAGCATCACATTTCTAGACCACTCTCATATGCAAAACTCGAGTTCTCTCTCTAAGAAGCTCTCGAAATTCTCTCTCTCTCTAGAAATCGGCTAGGCTAGAAGCAACGAAGTTCCGTCAAACGAAGCCCACGCTTTGTGTACGAGGAAGTTCAAGAGAATATCCCGGAAGGCTTTAGGAGTTTCCTTGTTGTTTTAGAAGTCGTGCGGAAGCTCTGCTCAACCTCCCTAGGCGCATTCTCAAAGGCCGGCGGAAGCTCTGCCCAAATTCAGAAAGCGCAGTGGAAGTCATCATGAGAAATAGGTACGGCCTTATGCATTGGGTAAATAAATGCAAAACCATTTTATTGCTTTATTTATTTCCTTGACTAGAATTAATAATTACGTGTTTGAGTAAATAACTAATAACTTAACTGATCGGATCTCCGTTATCTTGGTGCTCGGTTCTAGAAAAAGGAAGTAACTTCGGAAAGTGTAAAATGGGCCTTTCCGTGTAAAACAAATTTTTAAAGGTTACCCCGATGGATCGAGGGCCCATCCCGAGATATGATGGAGGGGACGGTAATATTTTCCCCAACAACCAATTCATTGATATTAAATGCAGATCATCGACCAGATCACTTACGAGCTCCGTAAGCCACTAGAAACTTTTCCCGGGAGTATTCAAAATTCTAGTTCAATCGCTGTTGTCGATACTTCCTTCATGGCCCAACTGACTATCATTGTTGGGAACATCCGTAGCGGTGCACTAGAAGAATCATATTTTGGGTCTATAGATTGGGTATCAAGAGACGAACCAAAGTTTTTTGGCCAAGCGTTGGCAGATGTGGACAAGCTGTACTTCCTGATCTAGTTTGACGGTCAATGGATATCATACAGAGCCGATATCGAAACAGCACGGTTTAACATATTTGTTCCCAATTCAAACTACGGTAGTGAAAATATGTTGTCAAATATATTGCAGGATACTTCCCTTGGATTTTGGAAGCGTCAAACTTGATTGCATTACCCCAGCATGCACATCTCAAGAACCGGCGTTGGACATGGAGGCGTACCTCAGGCCCAGAAGTGACCCAGCCTGTCGACTCTAGAATATTTGCTATGAAGTTCATAGAACTTGACATGACCGGCAGCTCCCCTTTCTCGATGGTTGACCGTTTAGTACCTTCAGCCCGGTCCCGATACGCGATGGAAATCTGGTCGAATTGGTCGTTTCGACTTTAGAACTATGTTTATAAGCTCTGTAATATTTTGACTACGTTTTTTTACCTATTTTGTTTGGACGAGTATGTGGTAACTATGCTTATTACTTTGGACGAATATGTTCTGTATTCACCTTGTTTAATTACGATATACGAGTATGTTTATGTTTTTTGATTCACTTGTTTTGCAAATCTGTATAACATATTTATCAATCCCCAAGTGTTATCGCTAGGTTCATTCTCTGATACTATCACCTCTAGTAAAATGATATAGCCGTTGTGACACCGCTATTACCAAGTGTACGTCTACCGCTATACATTCGAGATAATATAGTTTTTTATTAACTTTAACCAAAAGTGTGTCAATCCCCAAGTGTTATCACTAGGTTCATTCTAAGATACTATCACCTCTAGTAAAATGATACAGCCGCTGTGATACCGCTATTACCAAGTGTGCGTCTACCGCTATACATTCGAAATAATATAGTTTTTTTTATTAACTTTAACCAAAAGTGTGTCAATCCCCAAGTGTTATCACTAGGTTCATTCTCAGATACTATCACCTCTAGTAAAATGATATAGCCGTTAGGATACCGCTATTACCAAGTGTTCGTCTACCACTATACATTCGAGATAATACATTTAAATTTCAACCGTCAAGCAATAAACAGAAACTTGTTTTTTAACAACCGGTGTTCTACCGCTAACAAAAACTATATTTTACCGCTATTACAAAGCGTGATACATACGACATAATTAATACGACATAATTAGGGTACCGCTATACAAAGTTGTTCCGCTAATAAGCAAGAAACCTTATAACCGATATACATATCTAATAAGCAAGAAACCTTATAACCGCTATACATAACTAATATGGGCACGAAATCTTACAACTGCTCTACATAACTAATATGCACGAAATAATCAAAATACAGAGACTATGCACTCCACGTAATCATGGGAGGGCTCAACGTACATGTCATTCTCCGCGCCCCATACATTTCTACCGTCGGAAGCACGGTTGGATTTTCCTCGAGACAAAGCACCTCGTCTCGCCAGTCGAAGGAAATGAATGTTGATTCATTTTGCCGGGAGTTAATCAGAACCACCCAATGAAGTACCCCGTCCACTGTTACCGCGTCCCGTGGCCAATGAAGATCCTCTGGTAGTGTCAAGGACCCACAATCTCTCCATGCAAGTACGCTTTTGGAGAACACTTGTGCGCATATGGAAAGCAAATCCTTGGCTGTGCATAGTCGGACGATCTTGTAGTCGTTGATAGTGATGTCATACGTGAAACCAAACACCCCATTGTCATGAAAGACAGGTGAGTAGGGTGTTGGAATGGGTAGCCGCCTCACTTGCCCAGTCGCCGGATTCCAAAGCACGAGTCTCGTCTCATGCACCTCGAACGACAGGCATATCAAGCCGTTGCAGGAGCCTACTATGTCAAAGTGTTCGTAATTTTCTGCGTGAAGATACGACACGTCGATGTCCGTCACCCGTTGGCCGGAGAGCAGCAGTATTACTTGTTGGTAGTCCCGTTTGGAGGCGGCAATCAGGAGTGGGCCGTTTCTGGTCCGCTGACGAATTTGATGATTGTTGATGAACGTTGAGTCGCCCCCTGATATTCTTGCCAGCCAACGTTTCGAGACGCTCTTTAATCCCATCAGAATTTTTGTCGGCAGTTCGGGTAGGATCTTGTGGAACACAAGGTCTTCGGGAAGGTCCTCCGACGTGTATTCCATTATAGTTTCTGATAATACAATTTGAGACACTGACCAAGTGCGGTTAGAAGTTAGAACCATCTTTTTAATAGACACGAACGGACATGTCCTTTCAAATAGCAAATCCAAACTCTGCTTAATTAAAGCTGCTCTTGAGATTTCCCATGACGTAATCATAACCGCTACAGAACTGATCCTGCCTTTTTGTTGTGACGGTTGAGTTGCTCGATGTCTCGGTAACTGCTACGAGCTCTGTCCATACCGCTAATTGCTCATGATCCCGCTAGTTGTTTTACAGCTCTTACATGCCACGTGTTTGTAAGACGACGGACACGTCATGTTAAATATATATCACGCTAGTTGTTACAGTCTTGAGCATAATTAATAAAAATATATATACGTTTGAGATTTCTAATAGTAAAATCATGATCATAATTGATTACCGCTACAGAACTTAATGAATTACGTTTGAGTTGCTCGATGTCTCGGTAACTGCTAGGAGCTCTGTCCATAAGTCTCAATATTTATTTCTCTTTTTCCTTGACTAAATCGCCGCTACTCTCCACAATGAACCGAGAGAAAAGGATTCTTCCACTCACTGATGAAGTGATACAGAGTGATATTGCCCGCTTTTATGGCTTTGATGGGGGCCTACTGAAGGCGATATTGCCCGACAAGTTTGATGATGAAGACCGGAAGGATATTTTGCCCAATAAGGTTCATCGTAAGTACAACCATACCTACAAGCACGACGATGGCCGAACTTACTCGGCATGGAGCCGCAAACACTTGGAGGCGGGGGTGACGTTCCCCCTGGCACCTGAGTATATGGCGATTTTGAAGGTTAATGGTCTGGCGCCATTCCAACTTGTCCCTGAGGGTTACCAGATCATTGCGGCGCTGTATGTCCTCGTATACCACGTCGAGTTGCCGCGTCCAACGGAGAACAATATTCTGAGTATGTTTGGATTGAAGGAACTTGGAGGCGATTTCTACACACTCACGGAGAGGCCCTAGCTTCACCATATGGGGCCCGTGCTCTACAGAGAAGCCAACGCACTTAGCCGAGTACCAAGTCGGTACTTCTTCGTGGCGGGGCCGGAGAAGTTGCAGGATCATACCACCAATCCGACGTGGACCTTTGCATCCTTCAATTGTCTAGAGAAATATAGGAAATATGTCACCTTTATCGCCAGGCTCCCTCCCAGTCAGCGTATCCTAGGAAAGTTAACAAGCTACCGCAATTTGCGGGATGCAGGTCTTTTCTATGAATGGGCTCGCATGGGGCCCTTCCCTCCCAGAGCCGCCCGGAACTCCGGGTCACGGATGGGCTAGGGAAACATCGATCCCGGTGGTCCTATTCTTTTGGACGTTGGCCCGGGGACGCCGTACCTGGCGCCCCTTGTCCGCACGAGCGAGAGCAGTCGTCCCTACTCGGTGTCTGTCCGGAAGGCTCTCCGTCACAAAAAGGAGCTGGCGGCAGTTTACGATTGATTTGTATAATAGTTGGTATAACTTTGTTTTGTAACCGCTACTAATATAAGTTGCTTTACTTTGTTACCGTTACTAATATAACTTGCTTTATTTTGTTACCGCTGCTAATATAAGTTGCTTGACTTTGTTACGCTGCTAATATAAGTTGCTTCAATTCGTTACTGCTACCAATGCTAATAGTAGTATTTATTTCTAGTACAGATTGCTTTACTTTGTTACCGCTACTAATTCACGTTTCTTTATTCCTTTACCGCTACCAATACAAATAGTAATATTTCTTTCTAATACAAATTACTTTACTTGATTGTAGTATGTCTTACTAATATGAGATTATGAGTTGCTTTACTTATTTACTACTTTTGCTATATTTATCTTACTTATAGCTGGTACTTTTATATATAGAACTCAAGTCACCACGGTTAGAAACTCGACTATAAAGTAAAGGCACCCATGTCACCAGATCACAAGAAAGCCCAGAAATTGTAGATCTACTTTCGACCTTAGCAGCTCTACAATGTACGACCTTGTCGATAGTTCAAGCACTTCTTTAACTCAGAAGAATCGTTGGTGTCTTTGCAAATGCAGCAACAACACGATAGTCTTAACGTCAAACACGTGGAAGAATCCAGGAAGAAGATTCAGGTGTTGTTCGAAGATGAAGGTACGTTCATTGATGACAACTTTATACTTGATCTCTGAAATTTTCATAAGGTTGTGATTTTGGGTATTTTGCTTGTCATCAGGGAAAAGATAATTGCGGATACTTTGCTTGGGTAGATACAGAACCAATTCCAGAAATTGATGCCCTTCGACGAATTCAAATACTGGAACGACGAAACTACTATGAGTTCATCAGTTGGGGAAAACTAATGTTCGTAACTTTCTTTGTCGTTTCATGGATGTTCTTCAAGTGAGTATTTGTCTGGTACGCGGTGTGGTGTTTTGTAATGAAGACGTGTTGAAACATTTTGTATTTCAATCTTTACCACTATGTTAAAGCTATTATATTGTATGACAATTAAACCGCCCTTTGTTAATGCTATTATATCTCACCTTAACAATCGTACCGCTATGTTAATAGAATTTATCATAGTGTAACTTTCGATCTAAATTACTGCTAGCACCTTCTCCGGTATCGAATCACCAAAACGTCAGACAATAACTGAGAGATATGAGTTAGCTAACACTTTGGTAATGCGATACCGGAGTTGGTGCTCATAGGTTCGGCAGTTCATTAAAAATATAGAGAGAGACAAGGAGAGGAGGCGGCGGGCAACTAAATATTGCAAATTGTGCTCCATTGTAGGATTTTCTTCTATTTATATCGATAAAAGGGTATTTTCGTACTTATAATCTTCTTACCGCTATTCCTTATAGTTTAGTCTGCCAAACAACACAGAAATAGTAAATATTGAGTACCGCTATATGTTACATAATAGCGGGATTATCAAATACAAAACAAAGATAAATAATAAATAATAAGATATTCTTCATTCTGTAATACATCACACAATGAGTAAATATTGAGTACCGCTATATGTTACATAATAACGGGAATAAATCATTCAAGAAGCACGGATGCAGCTCCTCCTAACACGAGTTGCTTCATTTCGTCCGTAGCGGGAAGAAACAAGAAGCCGACAGCGAAGAGGATCAGGGAAACGAAGCTTGCAGAGGTAGAAGCACGACTGCAAAGAAGCAAGGATGCAAACGAAGTTTTTCACCTCCTTGTAAATATTGTATGAATGCACGGCGGCATAAAAGATTGTTGACGAGCAGCCGATAAATAGTAAATATTATCATAGAGAGAGATGATGGATATAATTCTATTGTTTAGGGTTAGGGATTGTTCTTTTTATAAACGCTTGGGGGGAGTTGGACGAGTAATCAATACGACCTGCATGCAATAAAGGCACATTAATATGTTTCTCCAACCACTAATTCGAGTACTTTTGGTGAACAAAGATTACCGCTATGTCTTCTCATAGCGGTGGCCACTAAGCACCTAACGGTTACCTAGCGGGAAAAGAATAGAAACGGGGAAGGTTAGTGTTTCTATCAGTTTGTTTCATTTTACCGTTAGTGTGCATAATTAAGTTTATCGTAACAACTAATGGTAAGTGAGATGGATCATAGGCGGATAATGAGTATGACAAAAGAACTAGCAAGTTTGTTGGATCGAACAAGTCTCTATCACTCGTACACATATGTGAAGCAATGCATATTTCACTCGATTAACTCGTTCTTATTTCAACTTAAAAAGGTAATACACTAGTAAATATGATTAAATAACCTTCATTTTACTAACAAAACTAATTACCGCTAATTGATTTTCTTATCCGCCGCTAGACACTCATAGCACTACCGCTACGGGTTATGAAGTAGCGGTTTTTGAAAAAGTTAATACACCAATAAATACGTAATACTCGTATTATTCGGTAATACAACACACAGGTAGTGGCGTCAACAAAAGATTAATCTTGCACAAGAACTTGCAGCTTCTGCTTATACCGCTATGATCCCCGTCCTTAATGTGGCCTCAGGAAATTGCTTCTTCTCCTTCTTTATTGCGGATATCTAATACGTGTTGTTTCATTTTGTTCCTATATTGGGAAGAAATCATACAAGAACCATGCATGTATTCATAACCCGAATCCAGGAAGGAAAGAAGCACGGCTAGAAGATCACCTTGCACCTCCTTGTTAATATTATATGAATGCACGGCGGCATAGAAGATTGCTGACAAGAAACTGACAAACGTTTCGGCGGTGGATTCATACAATATTATCATGGAGAGAGAGATGATGGATATAATTCTATTGTTTAGGGTTAGGGATTGTTCTTTATATAGACGCTTGGGGGAAGATGGATGGTTTAAACATGTTTGGGGGGATGAACTAGTATTTAATACGACCTGCATGCAATAACGGCACATGAGAAGGTTACTCCAACCACTTATCCGAGAACATTTAAACCATAGCAATTATCGCTACGGTTTTGTATGACATTGTACCGCTATAGGTTTCTTAATAGCGGTTATTAGTTTAGTTCGATGATTTCTTATTAAATGAACACGTAGCGTTCAAACAATTTTTTTAATCAACACATCTATAATTGATGCTCTCCGCCGCTACCAAATATAGTACTCCCACTAGAGGTAATTATTTAAACAAGTAGCGGTAAAACAACACGTAGCGGTAAAACAAGTATTTGAACAAATATTAAAGCACGCGGGAAAGTCAAACCGTCAAACCATAATTTAATACCAATCGGGGAAGACGAACTAGTAATTAATACAACCAACTTAATAATACTTGTCAGTGAATAAAGACGAACCACCAACTTATTAGAACCACTTACAATAAACGCAACAAACATGTGTCAAATTATACAGTTCTAATATCCGAATAATTTAGCCATTCACAAGCATTTTCTACAGTATGGCGAAGAGAACGCTTGGTCTTTTAGGATCGATTTTGTCTTCGGAAGTATTCTCACGCTTATTTTCATTATTCTCACGCTTCTTTTCAGTATTATCATATGATCCCTTTTTTCGCATATTATTGTGGAGATTTTTTCAGGATTAAAGCTTGCAATGAATACCGCTATACTTTTTTTGCAAATTGCTTCCTTCTGAAACCATTCACGATAAGCTCGGCACTCCGGCACTCCCCATGGTCCAAATTTCTTTAGCTCTATCAATACAAATTAACTTACCTCTATATAACTATTATCTTACCGCTATTCTAGAAATCCTTAGTTCATAAAAAAATGAAGACGAGGTTCATATATTTTTGTGCATAGTACACGTTGTAGCATAGTTCACAAATTAACTTTATACAAATTCATGGTTCATACAAAAAAAGAGGAAGTTCACATAGTACACATTGAAGCATAATGTCCGTCGCACAAGCATTTTCTACAGTACCTATACTTCCTTCCGCTCTCCCTAAATGATTGAAATCTTCTTGTCCCCTTTCGTCCTTTTTTGCAAGGTTGTACCTCCGGCGATCTAATCTTCCCAAAGACTTGACGGAGTTGAGAAGGTACTTCCCAATCTTCACGTAGCGGGATAGGTTTTACGGCAATAAAATGCGCTTTAGACCAGTTGTCCAAACTTAATAATTTCCCACAGAAATTCTCAGGATTTAACCCAGCAGTGGAGATTGCCGAGACGGCATGCGCACATGGGTATTCCATAGTTTGCCAACGTAAGCACGTGCACGTTTTTCTACCGATCACCACAACCTCTTTGGGGTGGCTTCTTAACAATGTTCCACTCGTCGTCACTTCCCACTTGTCATCGTTTAAGTTATCGGCCGTCATCGTCTTAAATTTGATCTCGTTCTTTTTTTTATCTTTGCTCGAATCCACGGAGTGACTGGAGAGGACGATTCTATAATACATTTAATACTCGCATCATGGTATTTACTTATAGACTCATATACCTTCCCAAAACATTCATCTAAAAGGCCAACAATAGGGTAACCTCTAGCTACTTTCAGCACACTATTAATGCATTCAGCGTTGTTTGAAGTCAGTATGTTATACCTTTTCCCCTGAAGTACGCTCTTGCCCAATTTGATCTTCTCCCAACTTGTTCATCGAGATATTGTGCAGTAATTGGAAACTTAATCTTGAATACATCCCATCTTTTCTCAAAGTCCTCCTCTTTATATGATCGTACCATTTCCCAATAATGGCCCATTAGCCTATTTTTTTTTCTTGTTTTCTTCATCGGGATCAGGATTCGTTGATACACCGACGGTTTCCTCATCGGGATTTAGATCCCTTGATACGCCACCGGTTTCTTCATCGGGATTTGGATCTTTTGATACACCTGTTTCTTCATCGGGATCGGGATCACTTGACTTCTTCTTCTTCTTCTTCTTCTTCTTCTTCTTCTTCTTCTTCTTCTTCTTCTTCTTCTTCTTCTTCTTCTTCTTCTTCTTCTTCTTCTTCTTCTTCTTCTTCTTCTTCTTCTTCTTCTTCTTCTTCTTCTTCTTCTTCTTCTTCTTCTTCTTCTTCTTCTTCTTCTCCTCCTCCCACATTTCAACAAGTTGCAACTGATGTGATAATTACAATATCCATGATGTGCTTTCGGATACACTGTACGTATACCATGAATGATGGATCCCCCTCTATCCGATATTGTAATTATCATATTAGTTGCAACTTGTGGAAGTGTGGGAAGAAGAAGAAGAAGAAGAAGAAGAAGAAGAAGAAGAAGAAGAAGAAGAAGAAGAAGAAGAAGAAGAAGAAGAAGAAGAAGAAGAAGAAGAAGAAGAAGAAGAAGATACATTGTACGTATACCATGTACGTATACCATGAAGATACAATATCCATGATGAAGATACACTGATGTGATAATTACAATATCCATGATGTGATTTCGGATACACTGTACGTATACCATGAATGATGGATCCCCCTCTATCCGATATGAACACCAAGTCTTCCTCATCCGGGAATGATTCTTTTAGGCATTCTAAAAACCATACCAACACTAAATGGTTATCCTCGTCTGTAATACCGAAAGCAAGAGGATAAATACGACCATTGCCATCCATAGCGGTTGCTACGAGTAATACACCTGCGTACTTGCTATACGAGTGGCATGTGTCGAGACAAATCACCTTCCTCAAACTTTTGAATCCTATAACCGACGCGTATAATGCCATGAAACAGTATAAAAAACAGCCATTCTCGGTAATCTTAATCGCGGTACGGGAACCCGGGTTTTCTTTTTCAACCATAAAAAAATAATCTGGTAAAAAGTCATAATTCTGAGTCGGAGTACCTTTCATCTTGTCAATGGCGTTACCCCTTACACGCCAAGCGTTCCAGGAACTGACCTTGATACCCTTATTTGATAGAAAATGTTGAATCAATTTCGCGTTTGGAAGTAGTTTCAAGCCATGGAATGAATTAGAGATCAGGATGGCGAGATACGACGAAGTGGCCTGTCGAATGTCCATCTTTTTGGCCGGCAACGGAACAAGTGTGGATGTTTTCATATCTCAGTACGGTGAACGTGTTACAGTTCTTTATCTGCGTTGCACATATCCTCCACGTGCATTTCGAATTTAGGCATCTGACTAAGTATGATGTTGTTGTAGACTTTACTGACCTTAACTCGAAGGATCCCTTGGAAGTACCCTCAGCCAGAAATTTTTACAATTCCGACTTTGATGAAAACTCCTGACCAAGTTCAAGATTCATACCGTCATGAAAACCAAATGCCAGGTGTTGTCCTTCATCAATGCTCAGACAACACGAATTTGATGCCAAAAAATAATTTGACATCCCTCTGAATTGTGACAATATCACATCTTCATCATTACAGTTAGCTTCCGGCATATCAGTCGGGTGATCTTCTGGCGTATTAGTGGGATGATAATCTGGCACATCAGTCGGGCAATCTTCTTGCATATCAACAGGCACGCCGGATTGAACGACCCGTTCTCTATCGACTTCATGACCTTCGTTTGCCAGTAAACCGATGTATAATTGATCCAACCACGCCGACCCATTGGCGTCCCACAGATATGTTGTCAGGTCTGTATCGTTTCCAAGCGCTAGCGGCTGACTACTATCAGAAGGTTTATAATTTACCTTCAAATCATATTGCCTTGAAATGTTGCAACACATGTATAGAAGCTCTTTCAAATCAGCATATCCATTCAATGTAGACGTTTCAACCTGAATACAAGTTCCCGTGTCTCGTCTCCAACCCACCGCCACATATAAGCATCGTATATCCACTTTCCTCCACAACTGGCGATCACCAAGTGCGGAGACATTAAGAAAATGAAAAGGAATGAAACCTGAAATTCAAATACCGTAACATTATACGATACCGCTATAATAATTAGTATCACGATACATATTACCGCTAAGTTATACACAATGCCATAAAGCGGTTATAATGAAACAATATTGTGTAATATTGAGCTTAAATTCTGTAATACCGTAACGTTGTACGATACTGCTATATTAATTATTATCAAGGTTTAAAATGTCGCTTGCCGATGTCGTTTCGCATTTTCCATTTTACGGATATATCGCTTGCTGATGGGTATGTCGATGGGCAAATCGTAAAAAAAGGGCATGCCGCATGCCGCATATACCGAACTTTTTTATGGAAATACCGCATGCCGATGGGGTTTTCGACGGATATTTTGTAAAAAATATTTGAGTATTTAAGCAAGAAATCTATATAGGTTCAAAACTACATATTTAATAAATACAAGACATAATTGTATACAACAAAACACATTTATAACATAAATATGTAGGTGAAATGTATAATATTAAGTCAAATTATTATGTGAAGTGAATATGTATGTTAAGTGTGTAATATTAATTGAATATGCATGTTTATTGTATATGTATATTAATAAATTTAATATTAGTTGAAGTGTATAATATTAAATGAATATGTATATTAAGTGTATATGTATGTTAGGTGAAATGCATAATTATTTTTGCCGAAAGTTTAATTGGTATTTTTGCCAAAATCTACCAAAAATATGATTTTTTTGCGAAATTCCAACCATTTTTCGCAATTTTTACTCACAAAAACGAAAAACGATATTTCATCCACGTGCCCCTGCAAATTTCGCGAAAATGGTAAAAAACCAGCGAAATGAAAGGGTTTTCCTTTCGCATATCCTCGAAAAACGAAAATCGGTCGACATTTCCATGGAAAATTACAAAATTTAACACCTTGATTATTATAACGATACATCCTACCGCTACGTTATAATAATGTCTTATAGTTGTTATATTGAAACAATATAGTGTAGTATTGAGCTAAAGTTCTGTATGTTTAATTTACCGCTAATATACAAGGTGTACCGTTATAACATTTTTACCCAATGAATAATAATAAATGTGAAAGTTTCAAGTTTCAACTAACCGTTCAACGTGAAAGTTGATGCTACTTAATGCAAAAGAACGGGAGCCGAACATTGAGTGGGCAGCGTAGGAGATAAAGAAAAAAATGGCGAATCGTCGAAGAGAGAAGAGGAGCTTAAGGATTCTACTACTGGTTAGTCAGAGAAGAAGGCGACTAGGCGAACAACGCAGGAAAAATAATAATAGAAAAGGAAGAGAGAGAAAGTTTGCACGAAGAAAAATTAATATAATAAGAGGAGAGAGAAATAAAAGCGCGCAAAAAATATAATAAAATAAGAGGAGAGAGAAAGAGAAACGAGAAACAGATATAATAAAATAAGAGGAGAGTGAAATTTACTTTTAACCTCATTTACGGGCCCACTTCGTTTAATGAAGGGTATGGATTGATAAAGTGAACAGTACCGAGGGTAGAAACCTCTACCAAATCCTAAATAAGGTCATTCTTGCGATTAACCCGTCGAAATTGAACAGCAAAATCTATATGCTGATATTTTCTACACATTTTGATTAATGTAAGGACTAGTTTATGCAAATACGTGTAAATATCATTAACACGGTTGGCTCTCCATCGACAAGTTAACACGGCTAGAATCGTTTAAAGGCATAATCCCTTGTTTACAATGCTCTTTAGTGTGTATTCTGAGAAAGAGTTCGACCATTTATCATTTCATTGTCACACAACTAACGTAGTCTGAGTTTTTTTTTTTTTTTTAACTGAAGGTGGATCTAGTGGGCTTCGCTTCTACCATCGATTTGATGCAGATTCACAAAGTTTCAAAGTAAAATAAAAAAAATGACACGTAGCAACAAAAAGTGGAATTGTAACAAGTCTCTTGTGCATTTGGAATACTCGCAACAAATCTCTTTACAACGATGTATCTTGGAGTCTAAATGGGTTGATTGATATTACCAATCATTGTTTTGTCGCTTTTTCCTCGTGCAACGAGTTTTCGATGTATTCCCTCACGGATTTTTTGAGATATTGGGTTGGCTCTCTTTAACGGGTAGTCCTTGTTTTTCTATTTTTTGTGGTAGAGTTTGGTCTATACAGTCGGACCAATTTTTGACTTGGCTGATCGTAAATTATTCTCGGGCCTTACATTGTAAAGCTATTTTTATCAATATAATTGATGTCTATTTAAAAAATAATATGTATATATATAAATATATCTCTCATTGATTACTGTTGATGTGCAGATTCGTCGTTTATTTAATACGACATATAACATAAAGTTATGAATTATTAAATTTGTAACTAAGTCAATAAAAGGCTTTAAAGAATAGATTATTATTCGCAAAAGCCCACTCGCGAGGCCCAAAGACCATCAGGATATCTGACCCTCGCAAAGCCCAACGAACAGGAAGTTACCCGGCCCAAAGCCCAAAAGCTATCCGTCACCAACCAAGGAGACGAAGGACAAAACCGTCATATTTCCTAGCCGGTCTCATCAATTCAAATTAAGCCGAAGACCAAGAGCACGAAGTCAAGTCTTCAACGAATCTATCTGGTCAAGAATCCAGCTCGGCGTAGAACGCGTAGTCGTGGGACACGTGTCAGTAAGACTAGCCAGTAAGCTTGGTCAACTCAGAAGAACGGCTCCAAGATTTCTGGAAGTTCAACGGGAAGATTTGAAGGCTATAAATACCAAGCTCGACCACAAACCAACACACACAATCCCCAAGATAATACACGGAGAGCTTTTCTGTCCGGCACTTTTGTCCTTTGAGAGTTTTCTTTGTATTTTCTCTGCTTCTCCTCATCTCTTTCTCTTCTTAGTTCGTATTTGTTGCCTGTAGCTATCCGTCCATGTTCATTGTCACAATAAACTAACAAAGGACGTAGTCAACTAACACCTTGGGACGAACCTCTATAAAAAAAATCCCTCGTCTCATACATACAACTTATATATATATATATATATATATATATATATATATATATATATATACATATACGTACGGAGTGATTGAGAGTTTGCAACACGAAGGATCGAATTCAACAAAAAATACGAATTCCAAATATCATACACTCACAAGTCGTATTGATTGATTGAGGTGGGAAACCACGTCAATAGTTTGGCGCCGTCTGTGGGAAACTGATCTTGCTAACATCTACGAGCTCAAGAGCACTCTGCAAACATGAGCAACGACGAGATCCAAATCGTGACGGAGTCTGGGGTTGATAATCTCGGACAGGATGCTGAATCCAGCGATCTCAAGTCTCAACTGGAGGCGAAGAATGCTGAGAATCAAGAGCTGCGTAAGTAGCTCGACCTTCTCATCGCAAACCAAGCCCATAATGAGCACCATCGGAGTTCTGGCCGTATAGATCCAGGACAGAGCAGCCTTAGCGCGGTCCACTTTGACTTTGCCGATTTGGATAACCCACGAGCCCCGAGGCAAAACCTACCCAGCCGCCCAGCAGTCCCAGACCCGCAACGCCTCCGCCGCCTGTCGACGAAGCGCAACCATTTTTCACCCCGGTGTCGAGGGTTAACTCGGCCGGAATAGAAAACTTTGCCTCATACAACCACCAACGCTCTGACCGACCGAGCAACTCGGAAGGTTACGAGCGAGATTGCGGCATTAGCTATGGCCCTTGGGGCTAACCCGTCCCTTATCCAAGATATCGCAGTCCGATATACGGACAAGAATCTCACCATCCCGCGCGTCCTGAGCTGGCGCCTCGAGGCACAGAATTGGAAGAATTGAAGCGCACCATGGAGCAAATGAATGAGAAACTCATCCAAGTGCACTTCCGGGTGCACAACGCTACCACTGCTGCCCCAAAAATTGAGCGGTTAGTGGAAGAGTCGAGAAGAACACCTTTCTCACTCGCTATAACCAGCATCAAGCTCCGGGACTGCGGGCGCGTGAACGTGCCAAGGTACGATGGGACGACTGACGCCAAAGTGAACCTGAGATCCTTTAGGATCACAATGGGACGGGCAAACCTAGAGGCACATGAGTTAGACCCTGGTCGTTCCCAGTACTTCGATGAAAACCTAGCAGGTCTGGCGATGGAATTGTTGGGAAGTTCATTACGTTTCCCGATAATATTATCACGATTTATGCCGTCAAGCCGTCCGGGTAACATTTAAAAATTATTTAAAGCGGAAAAACTTGTTACCCGTACAACGATTCGAACATTGGATAATAACCAAAATCAAGATCTGATAAATTATTACTAATTTAACTTTCATAAACTCATTATCAATAATCTAGTGTATAGGAAATAAATAAACTATAAATAAAGGTTTGCATTTATTTACCCAATGCATAAGGCCGTACCTCAGGTGATGACGATTCTGGCTGCGCGTTCTGAACTGGGCAGGGCTTCGCCGATGCTAAGGGAAATTCCCGTGATCTTCCGGGATATTCTCCTGGACTTCTCGTACCGAAGCGTGGGCTTCGCCGGCAGAACTCCGTCACAAAAACTTTAACTGATGGTTCTTCTGAAGCTTTCGAAGAACAACGTCTCACTAAGCCAAACCAGAAAAGAGAGATCAGAGGCTAAGAAATTCGCAGACTCTAGAGAGAGAGAGATCGAATTCTTGCTCTGGGGAAGGTGTGTGAAATGTGTAGAATGAGCCTTGTATTTATAGGCTCATGGAGAAGCCAATAAGGGAAGCTTCCATGCATGAATTTCGAATTCTATAATGAGCAAATATAATTAATCACTCCAAACCAATGGCCAAGATTGAATCACCAATGATCCAATGGTTAGGATTAATTAGGGATTTAACCAAATAAAGAAATCATTAATAAATCAATTATCCAATCACTTCCTTATATAAGAGAATTCGAATTCCCTATGCATGCATATGGAAATTTTGAAATCAATAAACTTGATCCAATGGTTGGAATTAATTCCATAACCAATCTAATGGACCATATTGATTTAGCATAAAGTCAAGCCTCATTACTTGTTCACCAAGCAAAAATTCGACCTCCATTATAAAGAATTCAAATTTTGCATTTCCGTATATACATGATAATTAATTTCCAATCCAATGGTTAAGATTAAATCTTAAACTAATCCAATGGATATAATTAGTTAAGCAATTTCAAAATCCATGCTTGGTCACCAAGTCATTTTCGACTTTAGCTTTCCAAATTAATTATCATAATCCAAAGGTTAAGATCAAACTTGACCGATCTAATGAACCAAATTAATTTCAAGGTTTTCCATTAATACCTAAACATAGGTACTTATGCCGCATATTTGGAAAGTCCAAATCCAAGTAAATTCGTGTAAGCCCAACTCACACATTTACTTGGGCCGCATTATTTCTACACATTCATATATATACCAAATATATATTTTTATTTAAATAACATAAAATTATTAATTATTAATTAATTATTAATAAGACTATTAATAATTAAATCCAAATAATTAAATTATATTATTAACCTCTGATCTTAATATCACACATTAAAGGTCGTGGTGCAACGCCACCATTTAAATTTGTGACATGTAATTAAATTTCACATATTTACGAAAACGATCGTAAACTTGGAAATTCTCTAAATCACAAACCGTAAGTCGAAACGACTCGTATCCGAAAGCAAAGTTTCCTAGAATTTAATTTCCAACAACTTTTCAGTTGATGAAAAATCTAAATTCGACTTTTTTTTATCTATTTAAATTTCCAGCACCAAACTTTGGTACTTTTGCCACGTCAAAAATAAAACTTCCAAGGTCTAACACAGACTCTAGTTTTATGAATTCTGACAAATGATAAAACATGCCGAATGTTTAAATCACGTACGTATCATCCGTTCTGGAGCTATCCTTGGGACCATGGACCCGTATCACTGAAGCTCCAACGAACTGCTAGTGGTTCGTCAAACCTCGGTGTTATTCCACAATAAACTTGAGGCTGCACTCTTTAGTGATACAATATATATTATTCCCTTTATAGCAAGGTGTCTATTGATACAATCAAATTCGAGTTATTGATCTTTCACTTGATGATCCACACACGAGCAGACAGTTTTTACCATTTTGCCTCTCATTGCATTTTCATCCTCAACTCAGTTAGTAATATTGTGAGTAACCCACTTATGGTTTCGATTCATAAGTTGCGCACGGGTACCTCTTACTTCTCACCACTAACAATCAAATGAATCATCTTGACTCTAAAGAGAGCTATGTGATGTTCGATTCTATGACCAAGCTACCCTTATCTGTTGACTATCATGTTCCCAAAATAGCATCATTTGGAACGACAGTAAATGTGTTCTTTACAGTTAAATCAAAGAACAATCAAGTCAACAGTCTAGGCTCGAGGTCAATCAGGACTTAGATCGAATATCCATTTGATCATCTACTAGTGACTCAACTCTAAGTTGTCAGTGACAGTCTTATATAACAACTTCCGGAGTTTAAGTCAGCTCCAGTCCAGTATGAAACCATTTCATACTTAATGCACTTCTAGTGAGTGTGACACACACACTTAATCCAGAATAGGATTATCACTTAGTCACATTAATGACCTTATACGATTAATGGGCACCCACCCAGTTAATCAGGTCACAGACATTTTAAGTTCATTTATTATGATTATTAATTGTTCGTCACATTGGCTCGGTTGTGATAATAATAACATAATTGCATCCTTTATGAACTATGGAACAAACATTCTATTTTACTCTACCACAAACTATAATAAGATTAACATAATAAGTAACATATTTTATTCAACGACTTTGGTCAAAGTCTTTTACAATTAGGGAAAATACAACTTGTTTAAGAACACATGTCCAACAGCCATCAGCCTGGTCAAAGCTGCAATTGTTGGCAGTCGTACCTTTGTACCACGCGATTAGCGCGTCCATATCTTTCACCCTTCGGCGATATCGGGAACGGACAACATCCTTCTCAACCTCGCTGTCAAGCGCTTGCTGCCTGGCCTCAGCCAGTTCGGCAATGAGGCGCAGGACGTCCTCCTTCAGCACGGTAGCCTCTTCTTCCTTCTTCTTGGCCGCTTGCTAGCCCGTCCTTTAGCCGCATCGGCGTGAAGCATATTCGTAACAGCCACCCTCCGACCCTCCTCAGCCTCCTCGACTAACCGAGTAGCATTCTTCAGCTTCTCTCGAAGGTCCTCAACCGTGACCACCAGACCTTTGGCTTTTGCCTCAGGAGAGATGAGCCTTTGGTTCAGAGCTTGCAGCTGATCTGTCCTCGCCCTGATCATATCAATAGTGCCCTTCAACTCCTTCTCCTTCAGAGCCAATTGCTCCGCTGCACCTGCCCCTCTAGCCGCCTCCTCCAGCTGATCCTTGTAGTCCAGCACCATGTTATTAATGGTTGTTGTGAGCTGCACGTCCAAAACACAATAAGGAATCTAGCAATTAGAAATCAAAATTAGGAAATAATTCAAATAAGTAAGAAATTAAAACTTACTTGGACTTGAAGAGCAGAGACCTCCTTGTAGATCCCTTTCTCGGCAATGCGCCTCAGGACCTTATCAACCCCATTATTGGTAATCTGGTGAAGCAGGCCGGCCGCAGCCTTAGGAGCTTTGAAGAGACCTTTGTCTCCATACCAGGTAGACCCGGCCTTGCAGGTGATCTCCTTCTCTTTGGCCACTTTTTGGGGTTCAGTCTCCCCGGCCTTCTTCCCAATCACCAAGCCAGACCCCCTGGCTTCTCTCATTACTTACCCCGGGAAGGCTCCCTGGAGCGGTCAACCTCTCGGTGAGGCTCTTTCCCTTTGGCCTTCTCCAAGGCCTTAGGGACTTCCATTGGAGCAGCATCACTCATTGCCTTCTTCCGGGCCTCATATTCGCCCCCATACTATGGGCGCTTCGCCGCTGCCTCCACCTCCTTTTGAGGACAGACTGTGTCCTGAGAGGGACGAGCTACATCCTTATTAGGACGAGTAGAAGTGGGAACCAGAGTGCCCTTCTCCTCTGTCACCTTTTCCACTGGCATGACTTCCGGTGTGTCATCCCCGTCATCAGAGATATTGACGACGTCCCCTACCTGGGCCACTTTCGAGGCAACTTCAGTGGAAGTTACCTCCGTCCTCTTCTCCGTCATTTTACGGGCAACTTCATCGACAACCACCGGTGGGCTGGCCGTAACCTTCTTTGTTGATGGGGGCACCGAGCTGGATGCCCCGGCTTGCTCAGTCGCTTTTCTCTTCACCCTTAGGCCTAGCAACATCCATCTCTTCTGCAAAATAGAACATTTATACTAGTAAAAAATCCCATAAAATCAAAACAAAACCCTAACACTAAACCTCAAAAGAAAGCTTACCTGGAAGATCGGGAGCATTTTTGTCGTAGGGGATGAACTCCTCCTCGGGTTCCGCGGGCCAAACTTCGATGGACTCGAATCTCTCCCGCGTAAAAAAAGACTAAAACTCCGGGCCGTTCGAGAAGAACTTCTTCTTCAAATCCCTCTACTCGTTCGTTATAGCAAGAGACTTAGGCTTCTTGGAATCCTCAGCTGCACCGAGCACAAAATATCAACATTAGTAATCCAAGTAAAAATAAGAATGTACCTAGTATCCTAATATCTCTACCTAGATTCTCAACTATCTCATGAACCCAGTTGTTCACATAAGACGACCAGGTCCCAAACGTCTCTTGACTGGCCTGGAAAAAGAAATACTTATGGGTCCACCTACTCTCCTTCTTAGGCAGACCCGTCAAAATCTCACCCTATTTTAAGGAATAAAAAGAACCTGCCCTTCGCCTTATTATTAGTTTCGACGACTAGACCCGTAAACAGGTTCTCGAGAGTAAGCACGTGCAAACACTCGTGGGCCCGGACAAGAAAGACCGTCAAAAGCCTGAAGGAATGAGGGGTAAACTTCCCTATTGAAATCCCTAGATGTGTGATATATCTAAGAATAAGCTTGGGAATAGGAAATCTCAGCCCCCCGGACTCGAAAAACCTTTCGTATACACAGACCCATCCGTCGTCATTCTGCTCGTCTGCATGTTCATTCGAACTCGGAAGCCTGAGCTTGATTGACTCTAGGATACTATATTTTGCTCGAATCCTAGTAAGATCCTTAGACTTTAGAATTGACTTAGGAGAATCTGTTGCCAGAAACTCTATTTGCCATTTATCCACAACTTTATTAGGACCAATTTCCCTGAAGATTCTAGAAACACTGAAAGAATCCCAAGTCTAGCAAAAAAAAAAAACGAATGAAACCCTAAAACAAATCAAGTATAGAACCTAGAAGAAACTCCCAGAGAAAAGCTCGAAAAGAAGAACAAGGAAGAAGAATTGAACCTTGAAGAAAACCTCTAGACACGGGAGTTAGGGCACGAAGAACACCTTCGCAGAACAACAATGGCGATTGCAGAGCTTATCTCTCTAAAAAACTTGATTTCTCTCTCTAAAAAGTCGAAAATGGAATTCGAATGCAAAACAATATATAAATAGAAGAGAGAGAGGTTGGTTACCTTCGTGGGAACGTGGGCCAATTATAAAGGGACATAATAACTTTTATTTTTAATATTCAACTTTAAATATTTTCTTCTTGTTAAAAAATTCATAATTTTTAAAAATAATACATTCACCTTTTTTAAGTGATTTGAAGATACTAGTTCAATTACTCGACTAACTCGGCAAGTTATATAGTCATTTTCACCGCTTTCTTGCGTTTTAGGGAACTCGCGGCCGCAGTGGCAGCAAACGACAGCACAGGAAGGCTCCTGAAGTACGACGCATGCACCAAACAAGTGACAGTGCTTGCCAAAGGCCTCGCCGGAGCCTCAGGCGTTTCAATCAGTGTCGACCGCTCCTTTGTCCTCGTCGCTGTTAAGGTCGGATCCAGTCGGATCCCCTCAACCAATAGCAAAGTGACGTTCGAAGAAGTGACGGGATGACGAGGCGAAGAGAAGGGGAAGTAGTGTCGACGGTATGATCGAGGAGAGGGCCATTATGAAGCGTCGATGGCACGAGCGAGGGGAGGGTTACAATAAAGCGTCGACGACACAGGAGAGAGTCGATGAGACTCTGGTGCGACGAGAGGTGGTAACAGATGGGACAAGAATTTAATGCCCAAGCATGCCTCGATGGGACAAGGATTTAATGCTCGAGCAGGCCTCGATGGGACGAGCATTTAATGCTTGAATAGGCCTCGATGGGACAAGCATTTAATGCGGCCATGCCTAGCCGCGCCTATCCAGCTCGGGAGTAACCACAGTCAGCTAAAACCGCGCGAAAAAGGGGGTGTGTCAAACCTCTGCCGACCATATGGGGGAATGGGCCGATGAGACTCCAATTTAGGCGGGAGGACTGGCCTGTTGGAGAGAAATAGAATGTATAAAAGGGAAGAAAGAACCCCATTAGAGGGGTTGAGAGATTCAGAGAAAAAGGGATATACGTGTAAACGGATTAGTTACGATATTATCAATACCAAATCGCCGTCTTTTCCTAGATAATAAACGGAAGGAACCGAGCTCTCTGTCTAAGAACAAGAGAAATCTTGTGACGGTTGAGGGTACGAAACGCCCTCAACAGTTTGGCACCTACCGTTCTATCGAACAGCTAGGCGATTGGAAGAATGGCGACCATTGACATCCGTGAGCACGCTGAGGAACAGGCAGTGATGACGTCACCCACCGACGTGGAACGCAACCAGGTCGTAATGGAGGAGCTCCATCGAAAACTCACAGCAGCAACCGTGCGGAACCAACAGCTCACTAGTCTGCTAGACCACTCCGCCAACGCAAGAAGGCAATCCCCGCAGAGCCTAGTCGTGAGGGCATCAGCTCCGAGAGAGGAAGATCCTAAGAGGCGGACAGAAGGCTTCGCATCCGCGCAATTTGGAGTAAGCCGAGTCCTCCTCCCCTCTCCCGACGGCACGTTGCGACGAGGGAACGAGGAAAGGTTCCACCGCGAGAACGGGATACCACCTCCCTCGCATCGCCCGGTACAAGAGCATCGCCAGCAAGGAGCACTGAAAACGGCAACAGAAGCACGGATTCAGGAACGCGTCGACCAAGTGCTCCAGGAGCTGACCTCGAAGATGGGGTATATGACTTCGCAGGTGCATAAAGCGACGAGCGCGGCCCCAGAAATCGACAGACTCGTCGAAGAGTCTAGATTCACACCATTCTCGCCGCTCATCAGTAGCGTCAGGATCAACGAGATGCCCAAGATTACGCCGATGATGTATAGAGGAGCTACCGACCCCAACGCCCACGTGAAGGCATTCAGAATCGCGACGGGATGAATCAACACGCGAGGACCGGAGCGAGAGGCCATCATGTGTCATCTGTTCGTCGACAGCTTACAAGGATCAGCCTTGGAGTGGTTCGCCAGACTCCCCTCTAATTCAATCAGCTGGTTCGACCACCTCGTCTCCCATTTCCTACGGCATTACACAATGTACATACAGAACGAGGTAAGCATGACTAACCTATGGTTGCTAGAGCAGGGAGAAGGGGAGACCATGCGGAAGTTTGTCGGAAGGTTCAAAGACGTGATGGCCCGGGTGCTTGGTTTAGTTGATGGCGTTGCGATCCAGGCCTTGAAGCATAGCCTATGGTTCGACGCGCCATTCTGAGAAGAGGTTATCAAGGCACGACCATCGACGATCGAGGACGCCCTCCACAAGGCGTCGATATTTATGCAGATAGAAGAGGAAAAAGCAGCGCTGGCCAAGAAGTATAGATCGAAGGGCAAGGGAAAGCCATAACAGATGAAGGAGAGCATGGATTACATGGACGTCCCACCAACAAAAGCAAAGAAGGAAGAGGAAGGAAGAAAATGGTTCGGCCAACTGCATGGACGAGAGGGCCAAAGGTAGATGGTCTACAATGTCGAGGAAATGCAAGAATCAACGGAATGAGAGCAAGGGCAACGAATATGGCCCAGCGACTCGAACAAGTTCTGCAGCTTCCATAGGACAAAGGGACATTCCACCGAAGATTGCGCTTCGCTAAAGAGAAGGCTCGTGGAAACGTGCGCGAAGGGAGAAATGCAGGGAATGGACCTAGGCGATCCTTATGAACCAAGGCAGGACGGTCGACAACAACCTCGATGGGAAGAGCTGCAGCAGAGAAACGAACGGGGAAATACCTGGAAAAGGAGAAAACCCCCGACCGAATGGGCGACGAATCAGCAAGCAGGACGAGAAAGCGGCGAGGGCGAACCATCGAAGATAAAGAGAAGAATCGAGATGATCATGGGAGGGTCGTATCTGTGCGATGACTCTGCCAACAGCATCAAAGCCTATCAGAGAAGGGCAAAAGACCACCATCGGGGAGAAGTGATGATGGGAGGCATCGACACCGAAATAGCTTTCGTCGAAGATGACGCCGTCGCTGACCCTCATGACGACGCGCTAGTACTATCGCTGGGCGTCGAAAACTGCGATGTTGGCAGGATACTGGTCAACAACGTAAGTTCTGTTGATGTCATCTTATACGATGCGCTGAAGAGAATGGACATAGAGGGGATGGAGATCCAGGGAAAACCAAGAAGCGTCTCGGGGTTCAACGGAGATGTCACGACGTCGCTAGGAACAGTCAGGCTTCCGGTGAGTACAGGGAGCATCGATAAGATGACAATGCTGATGGTGCTGGATTGTCTTTCGATCTTCAACATGATCCTCGGACGACCGTGGATACATTCCATGGAGGCAGTTCCGTCGACGTATCACCTGGTCATCAAGTTCCCGGGGAAAGGAGGAAAAGTGGAGGAAATCAAGGGAAATGCAGACGCGTACCGAACCTGCTACCTAATGAGCGATAAGACGTCGGCGCAGGGAGCAGAGAAGAAGAAAGAGCGATTATAGCAATTATCGCCGCCGACCGATTCGGCGGCACGAGGAGAAGGAGGCAGCAAGAACATCGGAGTATCCGAAACAAGGGAACAAGAGAACCAAGAGAGGGGAGCACGGATAGAAGAGGTGGAGCAAGTTTGCATCGATGACTCGGAGCCAACCCGAACCGTCGGCATAGGAGCAGGGCTTGATCCAGATTTCAGGCAACGACTGGTTGAGTTCCTGAAGAAAAATAGGAGCTGCTTAGCATGGACCCACAGGGACATGCTGGGAATAGACCCGTCGATTGTGTCACATCGGCTCAACGCTGATCCGACCCATCGACCGGTTAAACAGAAGAGAAGGAAGCTGGCACCAGACCGAAACAAGATCATCAACGACGAGGTGGACAGGCAGCTGACAACAGGGGCGATCAGGGAAGTCACATACCCTGAATGGTTGGCTAACACCGTCGTCATGAAGAAGAAGAGCGGGAAGTGGTGAGTGTGCGTGGATTTCACCGACCTCAACAAAGCATGTCCAAAAGACAGTTTTCCAATGCCGCACATCGATCGGCTTGTCGAGGCCACCCACGAATACGAGCTGTTGAGCTTCATGGATGCGTACTCGGGCTACAACCAGATCCGAATGCACCTGGATGACGAGGAGAAGACAACCTTCATTATAGAAAAGGGGACATATTGCTACAAGGTCATGCCTTTCGGGCTGAAGAACACAAGTGCGATCTATCAACGGCTAGTGACCAAGATGTTCAGCAAGTTAATCGGAGGGACGATGGAGGTCTACATCGACGACATGGTGGTGAAATCCTTAAAATCAGCAGTGCATATAGAGCACCTAGCAGATTGCTTCGAGATCCTCAACCAGCACAAGATGAAGCTCATCCCCGCCAAATGCACCTTTGGGGTAGCATCCGGGAAATTCCTCGGCTACATGGTTACCCGGCAAGGAATAGAAGCGGATCCGGACCAGATCGACACCATCAAAGGCATGCCATCGCCTCGAAACAAGCAGGAGGTGCAGAAGCTGACCGGAAGAATTGCGGCCCTGAACAGGTTTATTTCTCATTCGACAGACAAGTCCTTTCTTTTATACCAAATTCTCTGGAAGAACAAGAAGTTTGAGTGGACCGAGGACTGCGAGAATGCCTTCCAGGAGCTCAAGACCTACCTTTCATCGCCAACGGTGATGGCCAAGACGACGTCAGGTGAACCGTTGTTCTTGTACGTCGCGGTATCAGAAGAAGCGGTGAGCGGAGTGCTAGTCAGGGAAGGCAAGGGAGAACAGAAGCCTGTCTCTTAAATTAGTCGAAAGCTCCTCGACGTAGAGAGAAGGTACCCGCAACTGGAGAAACTAGCCCTCACCATATTTGAGGTGTCGACTAAGCTACGACACCATTTCCAGGCTCATTCTATCATTGTCATAACCGAGAGGCCGATATAGTCCGCCATCCACAGCCCGAGCCAGTCAGGAAGACTAACAAAGTGGTCAATCCGGCTAGGTGCATACGACGTCGAGTACCGGGTCCGGACGAGTTTGAAGTCCCAGGTGTTAGCAGATTTCCTGATTGAGCTCCCGACCGACGAGGCAGAGTTCAGTAATGAAAACGGGACTTGGAGGCTAAACGTCGACGGATCCGCGACGTCGCAAGGATCAGGCATCGGAATTAGGCTGGTCTCGCCTATGGGAGAAGTCATGGAGAAAGCATGCCGGCTCAGCTACCGCGCCACAAACAATGAAGCCGAATACGAAGCACTCATTGTCGGAATGGAGTCGGCTCTAGCAATTGGTGTTAAGTGTTTGGAAGTCTTTTCGGACTCTCAATTGGTGGTCAATCAAGTCAATGGAGAATACGAGCGACACGATTAAAGAATGAGGTCCTTTCAAAGAAATTCGCTCGCTTCAGCCTCACCCAAGTAACGAGGGGGACAACACATTCGCCAACACTCTCGCAAGCTAGGGTCGACGAGTGGGGCAGGAACGCCGCGCACAGTCACGGTGGAGATGATTGAGAAACCCAGCATTCCGAGGGCGGAAGACCGAGAGAAGAAGAAGGCAAAGATCGACGACTATCACCGAGACGAACCCTCGAGCGACGAGGAGCTATGCAACATTGAAGACGACGACCAGGAGGCTGCAACGGGAGAGGAGCAGGACGTGGTCAACGACGACGAAAGCAATGACTGGCGGACTCCCCTCGCTAAATATATTCTCGACGGAACCCTGCCCGATGACCGACAGGAGGCGAGAAAGACGAAGATGAAAAGTTCGAGATACGTCATGCTGCAGCTGAGGTTGTACAAACGCAGCTTCACCGGCCCTTACTTGAGATGCCTTGGAAGAAGGAAGTCGAGCACGTGCTACGGGAGGTGCATGAAGGGGAGTGGTTGGAAGGGAAGCCGAAGCAGTCAATAAAATAATTTTCGACACCATCAAGAGGAGGCTCGACAAAAAGAAAAGACTGTGGTCGGAAGAGTTACAAGGAGTATTATGGGCATATTGAACGACGCCTCATTCGGCGACTGGGGAATCTCCCTACGCACTGGCCTTCAGAGTCGAAGCAATGACCCCCGCCGAAGTAGGAATTCTAAGCCTTAGGCGAGCGATGGCCCCGCATGACGAGAAAGCAAACAACGATAACTTGCGGCACCAGCTCGATCACGTCGACGAGAGGCGGGAGCAAGCGAGCGGACATATGGCCAACTACCAGAACATAATCGCCCGCCATTACAACAAGAAAGTCAAACCAAGGATTCTGGGTGGGAGAGTTGGTCCTCCGGCGAGTCTTTCAGAACACGGCGGAGGCTAACGCCGACAAGCTCGGCCAAAGCTGGGAAGGTCATTACCTCGTCGCAGGAATCGTCAAGCCTGGCGTCTATGAACTCTAGAACTCTAAAGAAGCCAAAGTAATACGAAGTTGGAACATGCGGCACCTGAATAAGTATTACCAGTAACAAAGCGGCGACGGGAGCATGAAACACAGCAGCCTTAGTACTACTGAAATCGATGTACATTGGCCCTTAAACGGGATGGCCTCCGATTTTGAAATAGAGGCTCACCTTTTACAGCAAAATATACATATACATATACGTAAATACACGGCAAGGTATGGCCTTGGTCACGGCGCAATAGTCGCCTAAGACTGAAACTACCGAAGGCTCTTCGACCCTGCCGGCTCGAAGGTAAGACCAGTGACGCCACAAATACACGGCAAGGTATGGCCTTGGTCACGGCGCAACCGTCACCGAAGACTGAAACTACCTAAGGCTCCTAGACCCTGCCGGCTCGACGGTAAGACCAACGACGCCCCAAATGCACGACAAGGTATGGCCTTGGTCACAGCACAACCGTCGCCTAAGACTGAAACTACCTAAGGCTCCTGGACCCTGCCGGCTCGACGGTAAGAACAGCGACGCTTAAAAAAAAGGCAAGGTATAGCCTTGGTCACGGCGCAACCGTCGCCTAAGACTGAAACTACCTAAAGCTCCTTGACCCTGTCGGCTCGACGGTAAGACCAGTGAAGCCACGAATACACGGCAAGGTTGGCCTTGGTCACGGCGCAACCGTCGCCTAAGACTGAAACTACCTAAGACTCCTGGACCCTGCCGGCTTGACGGTAAGACCAGCGACGCCTAAAAATACACAGCAAGGTATGGCCTTGGTCACGGCGCAACCGTCGCCTAAGACTGAAACTACCTAAGGCTCCTGGACCCTTCGGCTCGACAGTAAGACCAGCGACGCCACAAATGCATGACAATGTATGGCCTTGGTCATGGCGTAACCGTCGCCTAAGACTGAAACTACCTAAGGCTCCAGGACCCTGCCGGCTCGACGGTAAGACCAGCGACGCCCCAAATGCACGACAAGGTATGGCCTTGGTCACGGTGCAACTGTCGCCTAAGACTGAAACTACCTAAGGCTCCTGGACCATGCCGGCTTGACGGTAAGACCAACGACGCTTAAAATAATAAAAAAACGGCAAGGTATGGCTTTGGTCACGGCGTAACCGTCGCCTAAGACTGAAACTACCTAAGGCTCCTAGACCCTGCCGGCTCGACAGTAAGAACAGCGACACCACGAATACACGGCAAGGTATGGCCTTGGTCACGGCGCAACCGTCGTCTAAGACTGAAACTACCTAAGGCTCCTAGACCCTGCCGGCTCGACGGTAAGACAAGCGACGTCTAAAAATACACGGCAAGGTATAGCCTTGGTCACGGCGCAACCATCGCCTAAGACTGAAACTACCTAAGGCTCTTGGACCCTGCCGGTTCGATGACGGGGCCAACGATGCCAATATACGTAATACATCCATAAAAGCCAAACTTTGGAAGAGAGGGGATAAATATACACATATATAAAACACATTCGGAAAAGCAAAGCCGCACTTATATATTCATATCCAAAATCCAGTTACAGGCTACAAACACAAGTAACAAACTACAGACTACCGAAGAAACAAAGGAAGGAAACCTCACTTCACGGTCGACAATACCAAACTCTCAGAAGCTAAGGTCTCAAAGAAGGGTGAAGATAAGGAATGCGAAGGGGCGCGATTTAATCCAACGGACCAGAAACAAAGGCATCAAGCGAAGCAACGGTCAAGATGAAGCGTCGTTTTGACTCCCCAGGAAAACTCGAGTGTGACATGATGTGTCATAATGAAGGCTGGTGTTTCACCTACCCTAGGCTTACACGACCTACGAAGTGACTCGAGACAGGCCTAGCGATAGGTGGATATCGGAAGTCAAAAAGCCCTCGACAGGGAGCCCTCGACAGAGAGCCTTCGCCAGAAGATCCCTCAATAGAGAGTCCTCGGCAGGGAGCCTTTGGCGGAGAGCCCTCGACAGAGAGTCCTCGGCGGAGAGCCCTCGGCAAGGAGCCTTTGGCGGAGAGCCCTTGACAGAAAGCCCTCGACGGAAGAGCCCTTGACAGAGAGTCCTCGGCGGAGAGCCCTCGGCAGGGAGCCTTCGGCGGAGAGCCCTCGGCAGGGAGCCTACGGCGGATAGCCCTCGACGGAGAGTCCTCGGTAAAAGGGCCCGACAGAAGGCCGTCGACGATAACCTTCATCGGTTCGAAGTTTCGTCCTCAAATTTTACCAAGTGACCAACACTTGATAAAATGGGGGACTGACTGTTAAGGTCGGATACCCTCAACCAATAGCAAAGCGACGTTCGAAGAAGCAACGTGATGACGAGGCGAAGAGAAGGGGAAGTAACGTCGACGCTACGAGTGAGGAAAGGGCCATTATGAAGCGTCAACGGTACGAGCGAGGAGATGACCATTATAAAGCATCGACGGCATGAGCGAGGAGAGGGTTATAATAAAGTGTCGACGGCACAGGAGAGAGTCGAGGAGACTCTGGTGCGACGAGAGGTGGTAACAGATGGGATAAACATTTAATGCTCGAGCATGCCTCGATGGGACGAGCATTTAATGCTTGAACAGGCCTCGATGGAACAAGCATTTAATGCGGCCATGCCTAGCCGCACCTATCTACTTCGGGAGTAACCCTAGTCAACTGAAACTGCGCGAAAAGGGGGGTGCGCCAGACCTCTGCCAACGATATGGGGGAATGGGCCGATGGGACTCCAATTTAGGCAGGAGGACTGGCCTGTTTAAGGGAAATAGACTCTATAAAAGGGAAGAAAGAACCCCATTAGAGAGGTTGAGAGATTCAGAGAAAGAGGGATATACATGTAAACGGATTAGTTACGATATTATCAATACCAAATCGCCGTCTTTTCCTAGCTAATAAACGGAAGGAACTGAGCTCTTTGTCTAAGAACAAGAGAAATCTTGTGACGGTTGAGGGTACGAAACGCCCTCAACAGTCGCCTAGTTCATTGGGCGGAGGATCTAGAAGCTCCAACTGCGAGGCCTCCCCAGTGAAACTCCGACGCCACATGTCCTCGTCAACCTCCCGGGGATGCCGCACAACATCAAGAGGGCGCTCACCGGCAAGTTCTGGGTCTCCCTAAGCGTCAACGGGGCTACGGCGGCGACGAGGATTGACCGCTTTGGCAACGTCCGTGAAACTGTCTACCTCGACCGGTTTTACAACCGGACCGTAATCAGCTAGTTCCAGTAGCGCGAGATTGAATTCTTTTTCGGTTCTTCCTCCGCGGATTTTCTCGGTGTTTTGTCGCGAATCGTTTGATTAGTATTGCCTCATAAATAAAAGCTAGTTACATCAATGGTCTCTCTATTAAGAATACGGGCTTAAATAAAACTTCTGAAAATAAATGATTATTTCATATATTTCCGTACTTATAAGACAAGTAATAATAATTTGTAATAGATTAGTCCCATTTTTATAAATTAATATTGTTGGGATAGAAAAAAATTGTTAAACTATAGAGATTATCAATATAATATAGAATCAAACCTTTATAGTTAGACTCGGGATCGGATTTTTTTTTTAATTTACCGTGTTTATTCATTATCGAGTATCGACAATGCAAAAAATACTCAAAATTCGGAGTATTGATACTATTTATCCATTTGTTAGTTGTTCATGAGAATTTGACATATTTAAATGTGTGAATTAAATTTTGAAACTTTTCAAAAAAGGCTTAAATCTAAGCTGTAAAATTAATATCATTGAATAATCTTAATTAGATATTATCAATTTTGAACCCAAAAAGAAGATTAATTTTTATTTTATTTTATTTTTTTAAGAAAAAGAAGATTAAATTTGATCTTTGAAAATATTATTGTTATGTGCATTTTTAGTAACATATAAAAATTGGGCCCTTTTGACAAAAGTCAAAGCCCACCAACAAAAGTCAAGGCCCATCACCAAAGTCAAAGACTTGAGGCCGACGAACCAAGACATTGGCGACGCCTGGAGTCAAAAAAGACAAAGAGGACAAGGTCCTTGAAAGGCTGACGAGGTGACAAGTCGACAAGGCCGACGAGGAGACAAGACGACAAGGCCGATGAGGCGACGAGCCGACAAGGCGACAAGGCGGACGAGGTGTCAAGGCCGACGAGGCGACAAGCCGACAAGGCCGACGAGGCGACGAGGCGACAAGGCCGACGAGGCGACAAGGCTGACGAGGCGACAAGGCCGATGAGGCGACAAGGTGACAAGCCTGACAAGCACCCTCATCATAACTTGACGAGGGCATAACTTATAATTATTCCACACGACGAGGAGATCCGAGATCACGAAGATCCCCGAGAAATCATCCAGATTCTCCCGGACTCAACATACGAACTCGCGGGCCCCTGGAGGTGCAATTTCAGGGAATTGGTTTTCCTATAAATAGGAGTCTCCCCTGGAGGTGCAATTTCAGGGAATTGGTTAAGATCGTTCTAGAAGAAGAGTCTCAGCCTCGACAAGAGAAGTTGTTCGACTAGTCAACGAAGGAGTCCCTCGCCAGGTGGTCAAGCTTGCCAACACCCGCGAGATCAACGACAAAGGAGCATCCCTTGTCAGGTGAGGCGCCTTCGCCAACCTCGACAAGGTCGACAAAGGAGCATCCCTTGTTAGGTGACGCGCCCTCGCCAACCTCGACAAGGTCGACAAGGAGCACCCCTCGTCGGATAAGGCCCCTCGTCACAACGAGCTCGCCTACACCGACGGGGTCGGCGAAGAACACTTCCCGCCGGTAATACCCATCCACCTGGCCAATGGTCACCCCCGCGCCGCCAACATCGGCACTTCCGACGAGTCAAACTACATCGTCAGTCACCCGGCGTTTATCACTAACCCTGAACTACGTGGGACCTGATTCTCTTAAATTGAGATACGTAGGCAGCCTCGCCTAACTATAGGCGACGGGGCACGAGCTCAATCTATCTTTTTTTGCAGGTCTTCCCTCGCCGAAGGAGCTCGCCGAGGAAGGGAAATCACGAAGAATCATCAAGACAGGAGCTTCGCCAAGACAAGGACTCCGCCCCAAGCAAGGAGCTTCGTCGTGATACAAACTTCGCCACCACGAGGGAAGTTCGCCGATGATCGCTAAGGACAGCCCGGAGACTCATCCAAGACGACGGATTCGCCTCCAGCTTTGACGATCATTAGTTTAACCCGCGTTGATTCAGCATTCAATTATCCACATATTCAACGGGTGGATCTCGGGACCCGAACCTTGGATCCGATTCTAACCTAAAACCATTTTTACGCATTAACAATTATAAACATTGAAACAGCAAGATATATTAAACTTAAGTTTAATCCCTATGAACCTAATAGTTAAACTTATAGTATTTTATTTCATAATTATAAAATACTAATTACTAATATACTAAAATAAATTACATTGTAAAATTATTATAACATAAAATCCATTAAAAAAAATATTATAACGGAAAATAAATATTTAATCGACGCCATTAGCGCCAAACCAAACTGCTGAAACTTTTGGGAATATTTTTAATTTTGACTTTCTTCGATCCGCCATTGTCAGCTTCTCGCCGAAACCCTAGCTTCCTCGGCGACCTCGAGCTTCCCTGCGTCCCGCGACCATGGCGCCGAAGCGGAAGCTCGATTCGAGTGCCTCCAACGTCAGCGAGCCCCAGAACAAGCTCCATCAGGTCGAGCACGAAGAGGTCGTGGAGGAAGAGGAGTACGAGGAGGTCGAAGTCGAGGTCGAGGAAGAAGTAGAAGTAGAAGAGGAAGAGGAAGAGGAAGAGGAAGAGGAAGAGGAAGAGGAAGAGGAAGAGGAAGAGGAAGAGGAAGAGGAAGTAGAAGAAGAGGAAGATCCGGTTCAGAATATTCTCGAACCGTTCACGAAGGAGCAGCTGAGGGATCTCCTGCTTGAAGCGGCGGAGAAGCACCGCGACATGGCGGATCGGATCCGGAACATCGCTGACGCGAGCACCGACCACCGCAAGATCTTCGTGCACGGCCTCGGTTGGGACACGACCACGGAAAATCTCCGGGCAGCCTTCGCGGAGTTCGGGGAGATTGAGGATTGCAAGGCGGTGCAGGACAAGGCCTCCGGCAAGTCCAAGGGCTACGGCTTCATCGTCTTCAAGGCCCGGGCCGGGGCGCGAAAGGCACTCGCGGAGCCTCAGAAGAAGATTGGCGACCGGATGACCGCTTGCCAGCTGGCGGTCACGGGCCCTGTCCCTGCATCGGCCCCGGCACAGGCTCCGGCGACCCCAGCGTCGGAGTACACGCAGAGGAAGATCTACGTGAGCAATGTCGGTGCGGATGTCGACCCTGGGAAGCTCTTCACCTTCTTCTCCCAGTTCGGGGAAATCGAGGAAGGTCCGATGGGGCTTGACAAGGTCACCGGGAAGCCGAAAGGGTTCTGTCTGTTCGTCTACAAGACGGTGGATAGCGCGATGAAGGCGCTCGAAGAACAGCACAAGAAATTCGAAGGCCACATCTTGAATTGCCAGCGAGCCATTGATGGCCCGAAGCCCGGGAAGCTCCAGCAGCACGGTAAGAACAAATTTCCCCATCGCCAGAATAATCAGAGGCCCGAGAATCCGAGCTTCCCCGGAGGCTCGGGTCCAGCTCATCCAGTGGCATCAGGCACAACGGGAATGTCATATAATCAGGTTCAGACAGCACTGAACCCCGCGCTTGGGCAGGCGTTGACGGCGTTGCTTGCGAGCAACCTGCTGTCGGGTTTGGCAGGAGCAGCTGCGCCTACAATGCAGGGCGGGTATGGGAATCATCAGGCGGGTGTGAGCCCTGGTCCGGGTGGGGTGGGGTATGGGAGTCCGGGTGCAAACCACGGGGGTTACTCGGGGGGTCAGCAGATGGGGCGGGGCAGAGGTGGAAGAGGGAGAGGAAGGGGACGGGGCGGTCGCGGGCAGTACGGCGGAGCCCAAACGTATTAGGGGCAGTTAACTCGCACGCTCAGGTATGCTTGTGTCATGTACATATATAGAGTTTATACATATAACTATATATATAGATAGATAGATAGCTTAGGTGGTTTTGAATTGGTAGATCATAGAAACTTGTGTCATATACATATATAGAGTTTATATATATATATATATATATATATATATATATATATATATATAGCTTAGGTGATTTTGAATTGGTAGATCATAGAAACTAAGGAATTAGATGTACAGATTGACAGGGTTGTCTATGATGCCGTGAATTAGTATGCACTATAGACTTTCGAAGACCCATTCGACCTTTTTGTGCCCATATATATATAAAACCTCTATAAATTGGGATTTGAGAATTTTATCGAGGTTATTAATTTATCGAGATAAAACGTAATAATATTAGTTAGAGTCGGGGCTCGGGACCATATAAAAATATTATTTTATCGAGTATTAATTTGACGAGGTTCTAAATCTTAGTAGTTTTTGAATTAGTAGATGTTGACTAATTATCGTATTTCATATCGGTTTAATGATTTACCCATAAAATCATATCAGTAAACCTATTTTTCCCGAAAACCCATCGGTGAACCAATAAAATCGAATCATCGGTTTTTTTTCATCGGCAATGGTATTTGAAACACTGGTTTGAATAGCGTTTTTAACTTGCATTTCGATAAAGAAAAATCCGGACAGATTCAAAATGGATTTGATATTTTAAAATCTCTGTTGTCTTGCTTTGTATTTAATGTGCAGATTCCTTATAGCGTTGTATCGATCTTTTCGTACCAAACCGGTGAATCTTTTGAGGTTTAAGGAGCTGATGGCGAAGAATCTTATAAAATCTCAAATGATTTAATTATCTTGGCTTTCCTCTCTTTGAATTTTTTAAATGATTTCAGATCTCGTCTTCCAATGAACAAAAATGTTTTTATGTTTTAAATAACTATCTGTAAATGATTTTTATATTTTCCCGACTACGGATATCGGCTCGTCGATTAATATTATTATTATGAAAATTATGTGCCAAAAGTGTAGGGTTTATGTGCTTTTGTGATGATTTTGTAAAATATAAATATATGTAGAGATTACCTCTCTTGAACATGTTTCTTTAAGAGATGTAGATTTTTTTTTTTTTTTTTTCATGTTGTATATAATAAATTCAAAATATTATCTAGCTATGATTATTAATTTGGTGTATCAATTTCTACACAACCACACTCCCTGATATTTAGACTTGTTTGATGTTACTTACATTTAAATGCTTCTTGACCCAATGAATCCAAACCAAATTATTTGGTATCTCAATTTTGTGTTCTTCTTAACACAATCATATATATATATATATATATATATATATATATATATATATATATATATATATATATATAGGATAGAAAAAGAAAGCAAAGATGTTCTCCGTGACTACTTGAGTATTTTTGTCAAATGTCAAAACATATTAGATTACGAGACTAGTAAAATTTCAATAAATATTGCTACCCACGAGCGGTTAATATATGATATATATATATATATATAAAATTAAAGATAAATAATGAAATTCACGAAATAACCTCAAACGAGCGTCACGTACAAATTAATATTTCATTTAACGCAAAGAGTTATGTAGATATTATTGTTAAAAATTAAAATTCAACGGGCAAATTCGAGGAACTTGCAAAATTCGGGGTTTGATGTTGCAATTCCTTTAATCTACTAATAATAGCTTTAAAAAATATAGTGATATGTTTAATGTGAAATGTTGATTTATTTTCACACTATCTTAGTCAACAATTGTATGCTCTAAATTTCTTATAAATACTCCCCTAAGTGAATGAATAAAATTCACTCTCACATTTCTACACTTCCATTCATCTCACCTTATCTTACTCTAAATCTTAAAATCTTCTCCATTCTCCCTTCCATAAATCATATTTCATAGTAACGCATCCATTATACCATATACACATCACCAAATTTCTTACCACTATAAAATTAAGGTGCAAAAGTTAGTGATTTTACGAGGAAGAAACTTAATTCCACCATAAATAAATAAATATAATAATATATGTGGTTAAATTGAAAAGGAGGTGGAATTAATGAGGTTGAAGGGAAAGAGTACAGCTCAGCAGAAACGGTTACACCCAATTTACAGCCCAAAAGAGAAACGACAAGTGACACGTTGGAAAGCGTGTTCTCTGCCCGTGGCACGTTCGTAATTACCGCATTCTAGACACCCCTTTTCGTCAAATGCAAGGAAAAGCTACCTCTCTCTGTCCACTATGTGACTCGCTCGTGTCACAATATAAAGCTATATCTATCCATATATATATATATATATATGTATATGTATCGTCTGTGACTCTCTCTCTCTCAGCTTCCGCTTTCTTCTTCTCTACTGTTTGGGTGATCCAAAGCCTTCAAGCGACGATTCTGAAGAAGCACGAGCTCTCATACTCATACTCTCCTAATCCTTCTCTTATGGAAGATCGCAAGGAGGTTCGTTTACTCTCTCTCTCTCTCTCTCTCTCTCTCTCTATATATATATATATATATTGTGGTGAGCTTTGGAAGATAATCTGAGCTCGTGCATGCACATCGATTTAGAAACGAGAGTGAATTTCGTTTGGGATGCGTTGTAGTGTGTTTTCAACTCAAGTACTTCTTCATCATTAATGGCGTTTTATGTATCTATAGATGTATCAATAGATTATTAAATTCCCCTGATTTTGAGACCTTGACCTTGAGGGATCGATTTCTCTGTATTTTATATGTCTCTGATTTTATATATTTCAGTCGGCCTCGGTCTAACCCGTTGTTTTCCGAGATCGATTTTGGGTTGTAATAGAACCTATTCGAGGCGGAATTTCTTTCTTAGGAATTAAGAAAAGAGAATGTTTGGGGAATTGCAGCTAGTTTGAGCATAAATTGTACAGGCTAGCTTGTTGCCTTATTAAGACCATTCAATCTACTTGGGTATATTGATGTAGTGATAGTTGCTCACCATGATTTTGCCAAAAGTTAGCTTAAACTTGAAGCAAGCTCTTCTCCATATATATTGCTGTAATAGTTGTATTCTCTCCTCAACTCTTGAATAAAGATAGAGTCAAACAATGCACTAAATATTATTAAAAGATTGAGCAGCTAAGCGTATGTTTGTTCTATTATTGCAAGTAACATGCAATACAACTTGAAATATATATATATATATATATATATATATATATATATATATATATATATTTACACTACATATATGTACCCTTTATACATTATCAAATTTATGAAATTTTGGGTTTTTTTTTTTTTTTTTGAAGATCTACCCCTTTGTTGCAATACCATTTTTAATGTTGATTTCCTTTGATTTACTGAAAATCGGTAATAGCTACGAAGACGATTATTCGTTTTAGTGGGCGTACGTGATCAAATTTATAAGATTTTGCTTCTTTTTGAAGCTTTGTTACAAAATGTACTGAAACTACTCTTAATGTAATGCAGAAGAATGCCCCGTGGCTATCGGTTCCGCAATTCGGGGATTGGGACCAGAAGGGCGGCCCGCTCCCGGACTACTCCATGGACTTCACTAAGATCAGGGAAATGAGGAAGCAAAACAAGATGGATGTTTCCAGAGCGAGTCTCGGAAACGAGGAAGAGCTTATAGCCTCCGCAAACGCAGAGAATGCTGTTAACGATAATCACCACCTCCCTCGGTGCCATGAAAATGACCCCTCGCCATCGGTGAGCTTCCTTTCCCTTTTCTTTCCAATGCTTTGTGGTGCCTTCCCGTAGCTCTTTTTTTTTTAGTTGATTCTCCTATGAACTTGTGAATTTTAGTAACATTCTTCTTTTTTACTAAATATCGACAATTTTCATCAAATTTTAAGCTGCTGCTTGTTTAGCTCTAAAATTTGGTGAAACCCGTCAAATTATTTGCAAGTTCACGAGAGAAACTTCTGAAAAATAGAGGAAAAATTGAAACAATACAACAAGTTCAAGGGCGTAAGAGAATTATTTTAATTATCATGGCCATTCACATGGTGTAGCATTATTACATGAATATTTGCATTCAATGATAAGATATAAAGAATGTTTATATATATATATAAAACATCAATTACCTTTTGGGGGAATCGGAACCAAAAAGTCGGTGTTTTATGTGTTTGTTTTTGTTTTTGGGAATCATTTTCTCTTTTGGGCTAAAGTCAAAACAATAAATATCAATAGCTGTATTGAAACAATGAACTCTATTAAAACTCATAAAACATAAAGCTTTTTCCTCTCAAATTTATTATTATTATGAATATATATATATAATTATATATTGTCAAAAGAAAATTCCTTCTTATAGTTTTCAATGAATACGACTTAAATATTGTTGATAATCAAATAAAATAGTCAACGTTTGACTTTAATATCTTACGGTCAGAGCCTTCTATCGTTCAATTGGGTAGTATTTATTTAATTCTCTATTTGGATTATATTCTCGACGATGTTTCTATAATTAATTATTCAAAAACGACATTTGTGAATAATATATGTATTAATTAGGAATGTCTAGATATAGAGAGAGAGAGAGACAAATTGTAGTTGGTGCACATGCATTTATTGCTTTCGGCCACTAATTTTGGTATGACTTGTTTGATTGAAAAATGTGTCACCAAATTAATATATTTTTTTAATCAATTGTTTTTTCTTTGAAACAGCCGAGAAGAAGCATTTTCAGCTGTTTTAATTGCTGCGTGAAAGCATGAACCAGTCAGAGGCAATAAATAAATCGAGGAGGATTTTTCTATATATTGTATGCTCTGAGTTTATTTATTATAATGTATCATTCGAATATATATATTATATTGTGATACAATTTGTGTAAGCACAAACAATGTAGGCTTTGACTGATTGTAAATTACATCAAATTTGAAGTGTTGAATCCTAATATATAGTTTGTAATCAAATACAATAGTTTTTTTTTTTCTTTTATTACTGCTAATTAAAATCAACTAAGTACAAAAACAAAAATAAGGTGAAAGCGGTAAATACAGTAAATGCTCTTATATTCGGTATTTCGCTAAGGGTATATTTTCGCAAAAAATGAAAGCCGATGGAATAAAAAAATAAATTATCCTTGCTATCGGTAAAATTATTATCTTTCTGTTTCTTTTCGTGATATATACCGTGACTTACATTCTCTTTCTTTTCTTTGCGACATAAATATTTAGAGGCCCGACTTCGTTAAGTACTACATACTCATAGCGTGTTTTGAGTGATCCACGTAAACGGGGAGTTCAACTTATATATATATATATAGATAAACTTAGACAAAATATGTGCAAAATTTTAATTGTAGAAGTCCATATGGTAATTTCATAACTCAATTCAAGTTATCAAAGAAAGTTTAGTTAATTCACTACAAGGACCAAAAACACTTAAATTTACACATCAGACTCTTCAAAATACTTTATGCGTAAATGGCACCATATAAAGATTTCTCAACTTTCAAGCACTCTTACAAGGACTCCTCTCAAAACCGGTTTCCCAACAAACTGAGAACGAAAGTGCAAACGGATTACGGATCACTCAGTTCCAATTGATCAGACCTTTTTAATGATCTGAACAACATCCTCGTCTTCGAGCTCGTGTTCCTGTTGTTTCAAAACAGAACTCATGAAAATGCAAACTAAATGTACAGACACAAGAATAAATTTGGGGTGTAACGGATACCCGGCTTTTCGCATTTTTGGGCCCAGTCCCAGTTAAGTGAAAAAAGCCCGGTTTATATTATTAATTGAGCCTAAACCGAGCTTCGGGGCCATACTATTGCCCCTACTAATAGTAAATGTTTTTTAAGACACTAGTTGTATTAAATGAAGTAATTAAGGGATAATACAAACCTTGCCAACTCTTTGTGGCTTGTGTTTCACGCTAGACCCCCATACGAGAGCACTGCAAAAAAAAACATTTTCGGGAATCATTTCTTGAAACAGGATCGAAAAGAAGAAACTTGAAGTGATGATATAGTTATCTTGACCCTTTTTAATGACAGAACAATAAATTGTTAAATTTTTCGGAAGAAAATACATGATAGAATTTGACCATAGGGGTATTTTTAGCTAAGACTAAAAGACTAAAGACCTAATACTTAAATGCAGAAATTAAATATTAACTAATCTAATATAAGCTATTTTTAATAGAGCGTTCGGCCTCAGGTGACAGGCCTATATTTGGTTGACTACGCCCAAATAAACCGATACCTAATAATGGTAGTATATGAGCATATGAAAGAATGAATGACTGAGGAAAAAGGTCACTTACTATTTAAATTGCCTTAGCATGTCCTTATGAATCCGCTCGCAGAAATCTTCGACCGTCCGATGCTTTGATGACATAATCACGGGGTCTTCGTAGTCGGGATTAAGTCCCTTTGGTTTTGTATAAATGCGGGTTAAATTTAAATACTCCCATATTTTATCAAGCAGACCATCAAGATTCCACTCTAAATGAGAACTGCATGATGATAAATATTATAAGATATCTCATTTTAGTGTGAGTTAGGATCCAAATGCCAAAACGTACACAAAATAAGCCAACGGGAATTCGCCAACATTTTTGCAGTCAACGAATAATGAATGTGTCTAACCTCCAAGAGCAAGCTGCATACTGCATACTCTCCATCGTTAGCCTTCCAAGCTAACGATGCGGGTTCGAGCCCATATATAAATTATTTCGTATTGTTTTTCATTTCCTAAGATAGATTGGTTATTTACATAATTTTAGGGACTAAATATGTTAATACGATTATGCCTGAATATCATCGTAACTTTCATTCAAAAATTGCATTTTTTAAGAGAAAAAAAAAAGGAGAGAGCCTAAAGACACGATTTTGGTCCATAGTTCTCATAATTTACTTTAGGAAATTGATGAAATTTGGTAACGGCGAAGTACCTGATTGGACAATAATGCGGAAGTTTGTCCAAAATCTCCAATTCCTCAAGGGTAATCTGGTCAATTTTGTTCACGACGTATATGCAAGGCATATATATTCTGCTGCCCTCGATTACGTCAATAAGATCATCGGCCGTTGCATCGTACCGAAGGGTAATATCGGCATTGTGCATTCTGTATTCACTACATATTGCCTTCACAGTGTCGAGGTCAAGATGCGTGTTCGTAACGGTTGAGGTGAAGTTAATTCCCCCTTTCTCCTTTTTCCTGAAGGTTAAATTTGGCGGTTCTTTGTTCAACCTGTTCCATAAGATAACCATTAATAATTCTGAATATTACTAAATGATAATAAATAGGGCATTATTAACCACGTATTGCTAATTTATACCTAACTTCTTATATTTCTACAGCTAGCTAGCAACGTAAAAAAAAACGTCATAAGAACACCTTTCGAATAGTTTTTAGAGAACATTCAGGGAGGGGAAAAAAAAAACATTTTTCAAAACCGGGAACCGAGCCAGGACCAAAGGAGTCCGATGATACTGACTGGGCCGGGAGCCTGGTACTTTTGTCCCTCGGTCGGTTCCGGGCTTTCTGACAAAAAGCCTAGTTAAGGGACACGATTTTCACTCCTACTAAATTAAGTCTCACCTAATACCGAATCCCTCAAGCTCCTTCTCTATAAGACGCTTGTGAGTTATCGGCTTAATTGCATCAAGCACGATCAAAATGCAATTGCATGTCCTAGCCGTACTGATAACCTGGGATTGATATGAGATGTCAGATAATGAATGCCAAATCAAATTAATTTAAAGCGACATTGATACTTCATCATGATTTATTTATCTCTTTACTATGCTCCGTCATTTGAATCGAGTTTAATTTCAGTTAATTAGATTATTTAATATGCTAATGTTTAGGGATTATTATAGTGAGACCAAGTCTGACCCATTAGGATGTTATAGTTTAATGATTTGGTCTACTTAATATACCCACGGTTATTGAGAAAGCATGAAGGAATTTTTCAGAAAATTAGTCTCTTTGATAAAGCGTAGTTACTCTCGAGATTAAGGTTTCTCAAAGTAGGGAAACAACATTCTATCATTTGAAGGCCCGTCCCGAGAACGATGTATTGGGGACATAATACATTACTGGGAAATTTACCTAGAAACAAATGCTTAACCTATATTTGATCATATGTCTTGAATTAGCTATTTATATGTTTTCTCCCATTTATCGAAGATGGTATCATTATTCACTAGCTAAGCACCACAATCAACTTGATCAAACTGATCCAAATATCATATATTTTACCTGTCTACCTCTACCCTTTCCGTCCTTGGCGCCCTCGATAATCCCAGGCAGATCCAAAAGCTGCCAAAGGTAAAAAAAAAAAAAAAAAACCGTAATTACAATAAACAACTATATATAATTGGCATTACAGTTTTAGCTTTAGGGTCAGTTTTTACATTCCTACAAACAATAATATGTATAACTGTTTTGCACACCTGAATTTTAGCTCCTCGGTACATTATCACACCCGGAATGCATGTTAATGTGGTAAATTCGTACGACGCAACCTGAAGAAGTAAGAATAAGATAAATAAGATGAAACTTATTTACATAAAGCAGTGCTTCAATATGAAAAGTCAGCTTCCACTCAACATTACACATTTTAGTGCTTTTTCGTGAGTAAATCAGCAACAAAATTCAAGTCCCTTCAGAAAAATATATGTGGAGCTAAAACATGTGATAATTTCATACCTCTGAAAATGTCCCGGTTAACTTATTCAGTAGTGTTGATTTCCCAACAGACGGAAAACCGACCAGACCAACTCTTGCATCACCACTCTTGGTAACATCAAACCCCTCCCCGGCACCAGCACCTCCTTTTGTTGTAGGCGTTAGGAGATCCCTCCTCAATTTTGCAAGTTTCGCCTAGTGAAACCAAACAAAATATATTAAATATTCAATTTCATACAAAAACAATGTGATCCAAAAACTGCAAGATTCACATTATTTCATTTTATTTTAAGCTAGCCAACCATTAATACATAGGATAATAATCAAACACCTAGTGGAATCAATAACCGAGTAAGCAATTCAAATACCGCCAATTTCCTTAAAATTGTTTTAATTATAATATAAGCCATATCTCAGAAGCAATGGTTTAAGGTGGCCAATTAGTGGAGGCTATTTTTGATAATAATGACTGGTTAGAGAAATAACCAGGTTTGTATTATAATTTTTTATATATGTGTATATAGATATAGCTACCATATAAATATTAATCAATCACCAGACAAGTGAGAGCAATAAATCAATAACCAAGTAGGCATTTTCCATATATTTGAGCATTAAACATTCCTCAATATTGTAAGTAATTACCTTGAGCAAACCCAAGTGATGGGCAGTTGCCTTGTTCTTTTGGGTCTTCGCCATCTGCAAAAACACCGAAGAAATCGATATTCAATGTCAAGCTTCTGAATCAGAAATCTTCTAATAGCCCTATTAAGCCTCAAATTCTGAGCTTCAATTCAACCCTCTAGCTCTACTATCTTTAATCAAGGTTCTCACAATTTCTCACCAACTATATATATATATAACAATTCACAGTCTAGGATTCATCAGTCCAACTAAACCACCAAAAAACAATATAAAGCTAAGTAATTAGCATGAGTTTATCGAACTAAACCCCTAAAACATCCGAGCAGAAACGCTCCATTTGTTTTCCCTCGCAGTCTGGGAGAAAAAAGTAAAAGAAATACCTCATCTTCAATGTCCTTGATCTTCTGCATAACGGTCGCCATGGCTGACGGAAGCTTCGAATCGCAGAGAAAGAGAAATCGGAGTTCGAGGTTTTGGCTCCAATGGCTACTTCGAAGCTGTTCTGAAGAAGAAGAAGAAGAAGAAGAAGAAGAAGCTATGGGCTTGAGGTTTTGAGGAAAGCCCAATGGGCCTTTTCTTTGTGATGATTTGGGCTTTATATGTATTCAATGGGCCCACTATATTAATCTAATTATGTTTTATTTTAATTATGTATTAAAGATTTGATTTTAAAAATAAAAAATAAAACCTTAAACATTAAAACATCTACAGTAGAACCTCGATAAATTAATAACCTCGATTAAACAATAATTTTGTCCGGTTCTGACTCGGGCCTAACTAGCTAAATTAATAATTCGCTAAATTTATAAGATAATAATTGTTTTTAGAAGTATATAGGTCACAACTGATATATAAATTAATAATTCAATGTAAAAATAATAATATTACATATATGGTTATGAAACCACTATAAATAAAATATAGCATTGCATAAATAGTTAAGAAATCATCTTAAATAGAGAAAAAAAAAATTACACTCATTGACTAATCATGTAGTGTTTTTAGAATGTGATTACGGAATTATTTGCTTGTTCTTGAAATTTATGTCTCATTCAACTTCAACTTTAAACTCCGCATAAGATTAAGAAGGTCTTGTATTTTCGTGATGTAAACGAAAAATTGTTCAAATTGACCGTCGCTACAATTACAACATTGCATGAAATAAGCTCTATTTAAGTAATATCATGATTACAATATTCTTGCTAACTAACTTTTTATAAATTAATATTCGATAATAAATTTTGGTGGTCCTAACATTATTAATTTATGGAGGTTTTACTGTACAAAGTTGTTATTAGGTTTTTTCATTTTCATAAATAACAAAATTGAAATCTGCACCAAACTGTTATTAAAAAATAATTCCAAAACAGTTCACTGCAGCTACAAAATTCTGAATAGTGAAAAGAAAAAAAAAACAGTTTAAGTTGACGGCCAAACAACACTATAGATCAAGGTTTGACTTTTCGTCGATTTTCGGTCTTACCGGTAGTTATTGGTAAATTTTTGGTCATACCAGTTATTGTTTTATGAACTTTTCGGTGAAAATCATGAAAATCGATAACCTTTTTACCAGTCAATTTTCGCTATTTTCAGTGTAAAAATCTGGTACTTTTCGGTCAATTAAAAAAAAAATAATTTTTAGTGACTTTTCGGTCTTTTGACAGCCGACGACCAAATCTTATACGATTTTCGAGCTTACCAGTTGAAAACCGAGACTTTTCGGTCTTTTCGATAGCCGACGACCAAATCCTATACGAAAACATGATTTTCGGACTGGTAAGTGTTGATGTGAATAATCATGACCAACTGTCTCGAAATGATTACACTTCAATATGATATGAAAGGACGGTGGATCTCAATTATTCGTGGTGAATCCACTTCGGTGAAAATAGCGAAGGCAATAAATCAGTAGATAATGTAAACATTAAAGAAGAGAATATTGCTATTGCTCGATAACAAGGTGAGTACAGAGTGCGGTTCCCCCGACTCGGATATATCTCGGTCTCGGGGGTGGCGGAGGTGGCATCATGTTTCCTGTATTCAGCACCGTATCCTGTCTGACCGGGGTTCGAAAATCGGAATCTCTTTGGGTGATCCCGTCCTCATTCGTGAGTGGCATTGAACCAAGATTAGGATTTTCCATGGGGTTAGCCCCCTGGGATGCTTATCCGACGTTGGGTCCTCCACGGTCCCGTACTTGGGTGGTGTTACCCATGCTTACGGACGCGGTGTTTCTCACCTCGTCGGATCTAGGGGTATCCCGCGACTCCGAGAAATCGAGAATTCTCCGTGGTATTGCATTACTGCGAGGTGCGGCGGAGAGTTGGGATTGGATTGAGCCCATCACTTCCGTCAGAGTTCCTTCGATCCGGGATTGGTTCGAATTCAAGTCTTCCAACTTCTTTTAGAATTCCTTGTTCGTCTCGTTTCCCTTTTCGATTTGTTTCAGGATGGTCTCCATCATTGCCTTCACAGCGGGGTCTTGCGGCTGGGGAGCCGGGTTGACCTCGGGCTGATTTGTTGGAGTTGCTACAACAGGGTCAGATGTTTTCCGAGATCCTGTGCCTGCCATTTTTAGCTTGCAGAATGGAGTAGCTTAGTGTAGGAATGAATTGATTCTTCCCACAGGCGGCGCCAATCTGTTGATGTGAATAATCACGGCCAACTATCACGAAATGATTACACTTCGATATGATATGAAAAGACTGTGGATCTCAATTATTCGTGGTGAATCCACTTCGGTGAAAATAGCGAAGGCAATAAATCAGTAGATAATGTAAATGGTAAAGAAGATAATATTGCTATTGCTCGATAACAAGGTGAGTACATAGTGTAATTATGAAAATAATTGTATGAAAGAGTTCGTTTGGCCATATTACATCATAGGATCTATACATAATGAACATTACAATGTCTAGGTTCCTATTTCCTTGCTACGGCTATGAGACCGAGCTCTTTTCCTCTTGCTTTTCTTTGGATGCCACGTGTAAAGGTGATTCCGTAGAGCTAGGTCGTCTCCGACGTAGTAGTAGCTCGAGTTGGTCAGCATGGGACATTCTCGCCTGGTTTTGTGGGCTGCTTGATCTTCAATGATTGACCTATAAAGCGTGTGGTCTTCGACTGGGCCTTTCTTGACGTGATGGGCCATCTTCATGTTGAAGCCCATATCGTGCATCGTGGAAGATGAGGTCTTGCTGTCGTTTGCTCATGGTGTCGTTTTGGGTCGTTGGCTGAGCTTGATGTCGTATGTCATCCTGAGGTCATGTTATTGTCGTTTTCTGAGGGGACGAAGTCCCACATCAACAGTGAGCCCCCCAGTGTACAAAGTGAATATCACTTGGTGGACTTTAGTGTGTTGATGATCGGAATCTATTTTCCTGAATATATATTTTTTATATATATATTTCTTCAAATAATGTTTCCCATTATTTCAGAAATCTCGAATTGAAAATGAATTCAAAATGGCGGGCAAAAATTTCAATTTTCGCGATTTGGGAATTGACCTTGTTGAATTGTAATTGACTCGATTAGATTAGGGTTTTGCTTTGTGCATGGCAGGGATGCGTGGAGGAATGGGATTGGCTTAGCGTGTGATAGCTTGGCCTCGATCCTTCACGCCGAGAGATTGACCAATGGCGTGATCGATTTGACAACGGTCATGAGAGGCCTTTTGGTCTTTGATTGTCACGCCAATTTCGGATGTGATGGGGGTTATTAAAACCCATCAACTCTGCGGTTTTGCCATCATTCGCAGTCCATCGGAAATCGTGTGAAGGAGAGTGGCGATCATGGCATAGGTGAGCTTTTTCCTTTATAAGCTTATTTCTTTTCGTTTCGCTTCACTTTCTCTCTGCATTTCTCTCCCTTTTGTCTCTCTGATATCGTGAAAAAATGGCTTCCTCCTCCAAAGAGCCTTGGCTGCTAGATGTTTCTCCTCCTTCTGTGCTCACCTCACATTATATGAGGGAGCTTCTTACCGTGTACGATATCCCAGAGTTCATCGAGCTCGATGCTCCTAAGAGGAAAGATCACCCGTTCCTGGCGAAGGAAGGGTGGACTGTTGCGTACGAGGCCTTCTTGGAGGCCGAGATCGATTTGCCTGTTCCGGAGGTCGTCGTGGAGTATCTCCACCATCTGCGTTTGGCCTTAGGCCAGCTCGTTCCCAACGCTTATCGCAACCTAGTTGCTTTGGGTGTTGTTGTTGGACGTACCTGATAAGTATGCCCTTTAAATTCAGATGCCAATGCCACTTGTATAAGATCATGACGTTTTCTTTATTCAAAGATTAAGTTTTTAATTTATCAATGACAATTTGGTTCAGTTTTTCCTTCAATGAATATGATGAATGTTTTGATTCCATAGTTATTGTATAACCTTGCAAATTGTGTACTCGTTATCACTGTGGTTTATGTGAGGAGGTTTAACATACACAATATATAAAAATAACTAAAAGAATGTCCTGAGGTAGAATCAGTTGATAGAATCAGTTGATGTCCTGAGGTAATGTAATTCTATGCAGTTTAATTTAAACGATCTTTGATTTAAAAGCGACGGTTTAGAATCATGTATTCCAGATACTTTTATTTTGGGTTCGAAAAGATTGATTGTAGTAGACTTATGATTACAAATATGGATAATAACTTTATGATTTCCAATGTTGTGATTTAAAAGGTAAACATGTACTCATCCGGAGCCTAACGACTTCATAAACCGTTAGGTGAGTGACTTTACAATAATCATAGAAACATCGGTAGCATTGTCTGAACGGGTATACGGAGATCAACTCTAGTATAGACAAGAATCATAATAATACGAAAACTTAGATTCTGATAGTCTGACTGTATCAATGGACTCTTGAGTCATGAAGATATAATTAACGCATACTAAAGAGTTCAGCTTCGAGCTATAGTGGAATGTATCCGAAGTTGATGAAAGCTCTTCATTTTCATCGAAGCTTAAGTATGTGTGTCCATTTGTCCCCTTTGTAGCTCCACCAGTTCAAAACCGCAAACCTAATTGTGTTATTCTAAATAACATAGAATAAATTAATCAGATAAGATTTTATGACTTGGTCATTTGATAAATCTTGATTTACCAAGATTGGCAAAAGTACTTAAACTTTATGTCAATACAGAAACTATAAAAGATTGTGAATTTATTTCTTGATCAACTACAGAGTTGTAGGAAATTAAATTCTAATACGGATATCTTTTTGAATCGTATCATTCTGACTTACGATTAGAGATTTATGATAATATCAATTTTCAACTTGGTTGAATATGGTACTGATATTTAAATCAAAAAATTAGAGAAATTAAATATTGGTATTTAAAGAGAAAAATTGGAATGATAAAATCGATTTTGAATATATATATATATATATTTGATTTTTACTTTTGAAAATATAAATATTTAATTTAATTAAATCCTTTAGGGTATTTTCAAGAAAGATTTAAACTTGGATTTATTCTTTATTTGAATCAAATCAAATCTTAGAGTGAATATCTCCAAGTAGTTGAGTAAATCTCTCATAAATGGTTGAGTGATTTTCTCAAAATTGGTTAGACTTTTTCCTATAAATAGGAAAGACCAAAACCTAAATCTAACACTCCAGACATTTCAGAAATCGTTTTCTCTCTCTCATTTAGGGTTTCTGCGATTTTCTCTGAGGTAATATTCAGGGAAAAATCGATTTCGAGTTTATTCAGTGGGAGCCCACACATCCCAGCGGTCAAGATCCAGAGAATACATCGGAAGACACGTGGGAGCTATCTTCAGACTCTACAAATTCGCAGAGGCTCAAGAACGGAGAGCACGGAATTCAGAGATCACGCAGCAGAAGTTAAAACGCAAAAAGGTATGTGTTTTTTGTGCTTCGTAAATATTAATTATTTTTATCTATACTCATGAATGCTCAAATCTAATAAGGGATTTTCTTCTCAAAATCGAAAATCGAATATCAACGATCGGGTGATTAATTTTCTTGAGTTCTTTGAGTCGGATAGGGTATTGAGATTACTGGTATGGGACTTTAATCTCAGAAAATAATTTTAAAGAATACCCTACGCACTCATTGGATGTTCGTTTATTAATCAGAGGGGATTCAGGAGAATCAGACCCCTAACAGTTGTGGCAAGGGAGAACGAGGTGGTGCTTACCCAGGATGACCTGGCTCGTCTGTATCACCCCAAGGGCTCCGGGAAGGCATCTGGTAGGAACTACCTCAATGGTAGGAGTGGGAAGATTCTCCACGGTACCCCGGATGTGAGGGGTGCCTGGACAGAGAGATACTTTTGGTTCTGGGATACCCGAGCCGGGGTGGCGAGGTCGCCCGAGTAGAACTCTACCAGTGGTAGGCTTCAGGCCCTTTTTTCAGGCTGTTTTCGTAGATTTCGAGGTGTGAGTATTTTTTACTGACTTCGTCTCGCTTTTTGTTTGTTTTCCAAGTAGGTCAACTCATCTCGAGGTGGATTCGAGGTTCTGTACCATTAAGAAGAAGCTCGTCCCTAAGGGTGGGCTTAACTGGGCGGATTTTCTTGTCGCTAGAATCAATAGCTCGGGCTACTGGCGGTATCGAAGCGCGAAAGGGCAATTGATTGCAGCTGTCCCCCTGAACGTATAAGGTAAATCCCTTTTAGACGATGTGATGAAAAACGTTAAAAGGTGATTTCACCTCGTTACTGGGTTTGAGGTGTTTTTCCAATATCGTTTCACGTTGTGTAGGCCCTGAGGAATCCATGAAGTCTTCGAGCGGAACGAGTGACACTTCGAAGCAATGAGGTGACACCTCTATCCCTGTCGTGGAGGTCTTTTCCTCACCCAATGATGAGACTCTCGACGACGCCTCGCTCGAGACCCTCGTGGCCAAGGCTCAAGAGGTGCAATCTGCTCGCCTCGTCAAGATTGAGGGCGAGGTGGCGCATGCTGCCAAGCCACGCGCTGAGACTGTTGCTGAGGAGAAGATGAAGTTATCTGACGCGCTAGAGGTCCAGGCGGCGCGTGCTATGAAGCATGGTCGCTTTGCCAAACGTATCTAGGTGCCTCTCGTGCCCGCCAAGAAGAGCAAAGTGATTCCAGAGCGATCTGCACCTCGCACCAGGTCGAACCCACAAGGGTACCCTGCAGCGCACAAACGCTCCGACGAGAAGAAGAAGGCGCCGGTGGCGGCCGAGGGGAGCAGAAGTCGCTCCGTTTTCGGCAAGGAGAATGTCCAGCATATCTTCATCAAGTTCTCGGCCGACAAGTCTCTCGTTGACTCGGCGCGCGCCTCTTCCCGGTACGTAGCCAGCTCGACTCATCTCGGTCGCCCTCTGGACGTGGTGGAGCTCGCCCACAGAAAAGAGTATGAGTGTATGGCTCAGCTTTGTGTTAGGGTAAGTAACTCGGCTTTTCATGCTCATTAATTTCTCATGGATTGCTCGTTTGAGTAACATTTGTCATTTTCAGTTTCCGACGTATCTGAACGAAATGGTTCTGTCGTACGAGAAAGACCTGGCCGGGCTTAAGTCCGAGCTCGCTGAGGCGGCTGCGTCGGGGTCTGGGGGCCAAATGAAGGAGCTGGGGGCCAGCTTGAGCGAGAAGGGGAATGAGCTGCTCGAACTCAGGGGGAAGCTCATGAAGGCTGATGAGGAGATGTTCGGTGCTAAGATGACCATCGAGCATCTGAGGCAGGCGGAGGTGAGTCTTCGAGGTCAACTGCACGAGGAGCGCCAGCGCGCGGGGGCCCTTACTGAAGAGGTGTCTGGCCTACGGGCTAACGTTTCTCAGGGGGAGATCTTGAGGGAGAACCTTGAAAAGGTTCGGGCCCACCTAGTGAGCACCTCAGCCGAGCTACAGGAAGCATGAAACGAAGTGATCATAGCATCTCGTCTCGCCGTGAAGAAGGCTTCCGAGAAGCTTCAGAAGCGAATCGACCGCAGGGACTAGACCAATGCTAAGTTGGGGGCCCAGCTGAAGAAGCAAACTGCCTCCGGCACCTCCCAAGGTAAGTGTTCGAACTATCTCGGATGCTTTTGTAAGCTTGTTGCCGTTGGTGGAGTTGTTGTAGGTTTGTGCGTGCTGGGTTTCATCTCCCAGGTGGTCTTTTGGTTGGGAGTCCGATCTGGGCATTTATTTTCTGTAATGTTTGAATTTCCACTTCGTTTGTTCGAGGTATACTTTTGCAGTTGGTAGTCCAACTATTCTTCCCTTTTGCAGGACCTTTGTGCCGTAAATAATATCCTAGCTTTCCTCTGTTAGTTCTGTGTTGACTTCGTTTGATCTCGTTACGCCTCGTGTGATTGTCGTATTTCGACTCTACTTTGTGTTGGACATATGTCCTTAAACAAGTTGTCTCTTCCCTAATTGTAAAAGAATTTGACCAAAGTCGTTGAAAAAAAATGTTACTTATTATGTTAATCTTATTATAGTTTCTGGTAGAGTAAAATAGAATGTTTGTTCCAAAGTTCATAAAGGATGCAATTATGTTATTATTATCACAACCGAGTCAATGTGAGGAAGAATTAATAATCATAATAAATGAACTTAAAATGTCTGTGACCTGAATAACTGGGTGGGAGCCCATTAATCGTATAAGGTCATTAATGTGACTAAGTGATATCCTATTCTGGATTAAGTGTGTGTGTCACACTCACTAGAAGTGCATTAAGTATCAAGCAACTTCATACTGGACTGGACCTGACTTAAACTCCGGAAGTTCTTATATAAGACCGTCACTAACAACTTGGAGTTGAGTCACTAGTAGATGATCAAATGGATATTCAATCTAAGTCCTTTGTGACCTCGAGCCTAGACTGTTGACTTGATTGTTCTTTGATTTAACTGTTGAAGAACACATTTACTGTCATTCCCAATGCTGCTATTTTTGGAACATGATAGTCAACAGATAAGGGTAGCTTGGTCATGAAAACAGACATCACATAGCTCTCTTCAGAATCAAGATGATTCCCTTGATTGTTAGTGGTGAGAAGTGAGAGGTACCCGTGCTCCACTTATGAATCGAAACCATAAGTGGGTTACTCACAATATTACTAACTAAGTTGAGAATGAAATGCAATGAGAGGCAAAACGGTAAAAACCGCCTGCTCGTGTGTGGATCATCAAGTGAAAGATCAATAACCCGAATTTGATTGTATCAATGGACACCTTGCTTTAAAGGGAATAATATATACTGTATCACTAGAGAGTGCAGCCTCGGCTTTATAGTGGAATAACACCGAGGTTGGACGAACCACTAGCAGTTCGTTGGAGCTTCAGTGATACGGGTCCATGGTCCCCAGGATAGCTCTGGAACGGATGATACATACGTTATTTAAACATTCTATATGTTTTATCATTTGTCAGGATTCATAAAAATTAGAGTCTGTGTCAGACTTTGGAAGTTTTATTTTTGACGTGGCAAAAGTACCAAAGTTTGGTGCTGGAAATTTAACTGATAAAAGAAAGTTGAATTTAGATTTTTAATCAACTGCAAAGTTCTTGGAATAACACCGAGGTTTGACGAACAAATAGCAGTTCGTTGGAGCTTCAGTGATACGGGTCCATGGTCCTCAGGATAGCTCCGGAACGGATGATACGTACGTGATTTAAACATTCGATATATTTTATCATTTGTCAGGATTCATAAGATTAGAGTCTGTATTAGACTTTGGAAGTTTTATTTTTGACGTAGCAAAAGTATCAAAGTTTGGTGCTGGAAATTTAACTGATAAAATAAAGTTGAATTTAGATTTCTCATCAACTGCAAAGTTGTTGGAAATTAAATTATAAGAGACTTTGCTTTTGGAACCGAGTCGTTTCGACGTACGGTTTGTGATTTAGATAATTTCCAAGTTTACGATCGTTTTCGTAAATATGTGAAATTTAATCACATGTCACGAATTTAAATGGTGGTGTTGCACCACGACATTTAATGTTTGATATTGAGATCAGAGGTTAATAATATAATTTGATTATTTGGATTTAATTATTAATATTCGTACTAATACTTAATTAATAATTAATAGATTTATGTTATTTAAATAAAAATATTTATATATATATATATATATATTAATGTGTAGAAATAATGCGGCCCAAGTAAATGTGTGAGTTGAGCTTACACGAATTTATTTGGATTTGGACTTTCCAAATATGCGGCATATGTATCTATGTTTAGGTATTAATGGAAAGCCTTGAAATTAATTTTGTTCATTAAATCGGTCAAGTTTGATCCTAACTGTTGGATCATGATAATTAATTTGGAAAGCAAAATTCGAAAAATGACTTGGTGACCAAGCATGGATTTCGAAATTGCTTAATTAATTATATCCATTTGATTAGTTTAAGATTTAATCTTAACTATTGGATTGGAAATTAATTAACATGTATATATGGAAATGCAAAATTCGAATTCTTTATAATGAAGGTCGAATTTTTGCTTGGTGAACAAGTAATGAGGCTTCACTTTATGCAAAATCAATATGGTCCATTAGATTGGTTATGGAATTAATTCCAACCATTGGATCTAGACTATTGATTTCAAATTTTCTATATGTATACATAGGGAATTCAAATTCTCTTATATAAGGAAGTGATTGAATAAATGATTTATTCATGGTTTCCTTATTTGGTTAAATCCCTAATTAATCCTAACCATTGGATCATTGGTGATTCAATCTTGGTCATTGGTTTGAGTGATTAATTATATTTACCTATTATAGAATTCGAAATTCAAGGAAGGAAACTTCCCTTATTTGTTTTTTCCATGAGCCTATAAATACAAGGCTCATTCCAACCATTGGATCTAGACTATTGATTTCAAATTTTCCATATGTATACATAGGGAATTCAAATTCTCTTATATAAGGAAGTGATTGAATAAATGATTTATTCATGGTTTCCTTATTTGGTTAAATCCCTAATTAATCCTAACCATTGGATCATTGGTGATTCAATCTTGGCCATTGGTTTGAGTGATTAATTATATTTACCTATCATAGAATTCGAAATTCAAGGAAGGAAACTTCCCTTATTTGTTTTTTCCATGAGCCTATAAATACAAGGCTCATTCTACACATTTCACACACATTCCGAGAGCAAGAATTCGATCTATCTCTCTCTCTTTCTAGAGTCTGCGAATTTCATTGCCTCTGATCTCTCTTTTCTAGTTCGGCTTAGTGAAACGCTGTTCTCCGAAAGCTTAATGTTTTTGCGACGGAGTCCTGCCGGCGAAGCCCACGCTTCGATACGAGTAGTCCAGGAGAATATCCCGGAAGATCACGGGAGTTTCCCTCAGCACCGGCGAATCCCTGCCCAGTTCAGAACGCGCAGTCGGAATCGTCATCACCTGAGGTACGGCCTTATGCATTGGGTCAATAAATGCAAACCTTTATTTACAGTTTATTTATTTCCTATAGACTAGATTATTAATAATGAATTTATGAAAAGTTAAATTAATAATAATTTATCAAATCTTGATTTTGGTTTTTATCCGATGTTCAAATCATTGTATGGGTAACAAGTTTTCCGCTTTAAATATTTTTAAATGTTACCCGGACGGCTTGACGACATAAATCGTGATAATATTATCGGGAAACGTAATGAACTTCCCAACAGTTGGTATCAGAGCCATCATTCAAGGAAAAATAATAATGTAATTTATTTAAGGTTTTAAAAATGAACGAATTATTTGATGAATAAATTTATTTTAAAATTGAAATTTAATTTTTAGATATTTTAAAATTAATTTATTATTGGGTAATTACCTTACCCAAAATTTTTGGATCGGGTATTGGGCTGGGCAGCACTAGGCAGCCCAACTCGTAGGGGTCACGAACTGGGGCTGCACTGCAACCTCGGGTACTTCGACCAGGCCCACGCCACGGATAAACCCAGCCCAGGCCATTCGGCCAGCGAACAAGGGCACGCCCTAGGCCTAGCGCACGGGCAGGCCGTGCAGGGTTTGGCTCAGGCCCGGTAGGCGTACGCTGCCTGGCAACGTCGTGGGCCTGCGGGCCCGTGCCAAGGGCACGCTGCCTGGCAGCGTTCAAGGCCCTCGGTGGGCAGCCCGTGGGGAATCCGTGGGCATGTGGGCTCGGGCTTAAGCCCGATTAGCCCACGTGCTTAATTTTATGTAATGGGTCGAATTTCTTTACCCTGCCCAAATTAATTATGATTAATTAATTAATTAATTTTATTTTTGAATTAATAATTATGAATTAAATTAATTATGTTTGATTAATTAATTAATTAAAATATGAATGTTATTTTTGGTATATAACATTGTTTTATTTTAAATAAAATATGGATGTTATTTTTGGTAAATAACATTATCTTATTTTTTAATTCATAATTTAAAAATATGGATGATAATTATTTATAGAAAATATCATTGTCTTATTTTTAATTTTCATAAATAATTATTAATGGGCTAATTTTATGAATGATAATTCTTAGAGAATAAGTATCTTTGACATATAATTATAAATTCATCATAGATATAATTTGTTAAACATATTTTCATAACCCTTGAAACATAGTGTCTATGTTAAGGTCATTATTAATATGTCGGTATAGGATATATATAAAAAATGAACCGTAAATAAGATATATTTGTTAATAGTCGGAAAAATTTCAAACGTACAATCTTGCCTAAGGAAGAAGAAATCAAAAGTGGGGCCGGTTCACCATCCACTTCTGGGTGACCGGTTAGGACCCCTCCTATCGACCTGGAGAGCGTACGATTTGATCTATCACTACCGACGAAGTAATAAATAAATGACTAGGCTTATTAGATATTACCCCGGTAATTATAATGCCTTAAGATAAATATTTTTAATGTGTGTCATTAAATGGAATTTATAATAAGTTTTAATAACTTAGGAGATCAAAAACGTTATTTTCTAAAAACAGTGGCAAGTATAGAATATCTCAGAAAGGTCTCCATTATTACTGTCACATGGTCTACTGACCACACCGCCTCGAGTCACCTTAGTGTGTCCATTCCTCAAGGATGGTGTGCTTGTGGAAGGTTTGACACCGTGATAGGTCTAAAAGAATATGGGGACGGAGGAATCTTGGAAATGGACCGCGAGTCACCTTAGTGTGACCATTCCCTAAGGATGACGTTTCCAAGACTAATCCGAGAACCGAAAATAATGGGTTAAGCTTGCACGGAAGTTGGTGCTTCCCGACCGTCTATGGTGATAGTTAATAATCATAGGGAACTTTGGTAGTTCTTGTTTTGAATATTAATTAAGTTTATGACTAAAACTTAGTTTAACCAAACTACACGGTTGATCCCACTGAGTCACCCTAGTGTGACCATTCCCTAAGGACGGCAACGACATGTACAATCGGTTAAATTATCACGAAATAGTTAATGGGTTTAATTAACGTTTTCCCGGAACATGTTTGCATCATGTAACTATTTCAAATCAATTTTTCCTAAAACATTCTACCTATAATAAAGTTTAATAAGTTTCTTTTTCAATGCCAGTCTAAAATGTCAATCCCAATTATATAGAATAATCTGATGTGTATTCAGTGTCAAGACAATAAAAGTCCGAATAAGTGATTTTGTTCACTTATTGATTATCTTTTGTGTCTGGCTGGTATTTCAACTCGAAATTACAAGGGAGTAATTAGAAAGTTCTTGAACTTGGGAAATGGCTGAAAGATTAACAAAGATAAGATAATCACCCAACCCAATGATTGGTTAAGGTTGGAACCTTTGACTGAATCCAGGATTCGGAAGACAATCATAAGTTGACTATGTTAGTCAAAGTAATGGGATAACTATTTCAGTGAGAGCAAGTCGTTTAAATATAATATATTGTTGTTTTCAAGAACAATATTCATTATACCCGTGACTTACGTGGAAATTCAAATGTCCACTTATATAAACAAAGTTTTATCATTGTAGATAATAATGAAACTATTATTTATGAAATGATCTAGTTGTGTATATTGATTGTCCGGTGAAGTGAAATAAACGAGCTCAAACCATTGTGAAATAATGAATGAATAATATGGATGTGACATCCAGAAAAAGGTTAACTATGAAAGTGATCAATCATACCTAAGGCATCTAAAAGATAGTCATATTAATTTGGATGAGATAAACAGGATGGACCAATGCGTGAACTGTTCGTCAGTTCTTTGCCTGTTTGAGAATCTTGTCTATAGATTAAAATGATTAAAAGACCATTTTGTGAGAAAAGCTCTAAAGAGCCACAGTTCGTATAAAGCTTTTACATACTTTGTGTATGTGGTCTATTATACAAGCTCGAGAAGGATATGAATACTTTATCTAATGATTGGCAAGTATTCAAGGTAATCGTATGGATGCAAAGTAAATTAGAACTTTTGTGAGTTCAAGTAATTTATTGCATGAATCGAATTTTAAATTCGACAAATCACTAATGACTTTTCAGTTATACTGATGGGGTGAGTCTGAACATTTAATTCAGTGATCACCTAAAAGAGAAATTAATTCTCTGTTAGTCAACGGTTCCTGGCACACCAGCACAATGAGGTGTTCTAGAAAGAAGGAACAAGAACCTTTTTAGAAATGATTAAGGGGAGATAATCATTTTATATTATTCATTAAATGGAATTTGGATAAGATATAGTTTTTCATCATATAAGAGAGTAATTGCTTTTCAATAGTAACTCTTTTGGAATATGACTCTATGATAAACTATGAACCTCAAAGTAAAATATTACTAGAGGAATTATTAAAGGAAAAAGTAAATACACAATCAACATTGTATGTTGATAATCAAATAGAGGAAACCACAGGTCCCAAATCAGAACTCTGGGTACTCAGATGTAGTGGGAGATTCAGTCTTTAGATTGAACACTACGAGCACCGGGAAGAGAACAACGTTGTCGTGTCGACGGTAACGTTGATGATACTTTGACTCTTAATGAGGTTATAAAGGATACTGATCATAGGAAATGGAAGGGTGTCATGAACCAAGAGAAACAGAATCTATGAATTCTAACTAAGTCTGGGAACTTGTAGACTTACTGGATGGATTCAAACCCATTCGCTGTAAGTGGATCTACAAAAATATGAGTGGACAGGAAGGTTTAAACCTTAAGAGCTAGTTTAGTGGACAAGGGTTAAACCCAGAGAAAAAGTATTTGTTTCGAAGAAACTTTCTCTCCTGTCACTAAAGTCCATTCTAACCATAGCCTAAAGTCTCAACTATGAGATTTGGCAAATGGACGTCAAAACCGCTGTCCTGAACGGGTACATTGACGAGAACATCTATATGGAGCAACCAGAAGGGTTCATGCAAAAGGGTCAAGAAGGGAAAGTTCGCAGATTACTCAAGTCCTTTTATGGATTGAAGCAAGCTTCCAGATCCTGGAATATAAGATTTGATGAAACCATCAAGACCTATGGATTCGTGCAAAACATCACTGAGGCCTGCATTTATAAGCTCAATAATGATAATGTGGAGATTTTCCTTGTTCTGTACGTCGACGATATTCTTCTCATTGGTAATAATGTGAAAAAGTTATCGGACGTGAAAGCGTGGTTAGCTACGCAATTCCAAATGAAGGATATGGGAGAAGCCATATATGTTCTTGGGATCCGTATCTTAAGGGATCGCAACAACAGGCTTCTGGCCTTATCGCAAGCAGCCTACTTTGATAAGGTACTTGATCGTTTTGCAATGGCAAATGCCAATGGAGGTAATTTACCGACTAAACATGGAGTATTCCTCGATAGGAAACAGTGTCCAACTTCTCTGGAAGAGCAAGACGCGATGAGGCGCATACCCTATGCTTCAATAGTGGGAAGTTTGATGTAGGCTATGTAGTGTACTAGTCCAGACATCTGTTACGCTGTGGGAATTGTTAGTAGGTACCAATCCAACCATGGTATGGCTCGCTGGACAGCAGTGAAGAACATTCTCAAGTATCTTCAGAGAACGAGAGACTATATGTTTGTGTTTTTAGGATCTAAACTGAATCCACTAGGATACACTGATTCGGACTTTATGTCTGACAGAGACGCAAGAAAATCGACGTCGGGAGCAGTGTTCACCCTTGCTGGTGGAGAGATATTTTGGAGAAGCGTTAAGCAATCCTGTATCGCAGATTCCAGAATGGAAGCTGAATATGTGGCGGCTTGTGAGGCAGCCAAAGAATCAGTTTGGCTAAAGTATTTCTATATAGAGCTGGGAGTAGTCCCAGATGTAGATCGGCCCCTAACGCTGTATTGTGACAATAATGGTGCGGTGGAAAATTCTAAAGAGCCCAGAGAACATAACAAGTCAAAGCATATAGAACGAAAATACCATCTCCATCTCATCAGAGAGATAGTACGTCGTGGTGACGTAAGGGTTGTGAAAATAGCTTTGGGAGAAAATCTGGCTGATCCATTCACCAAGATGTTGCCACAGAAAATATTCAGGAGGCATCTAGAGAGTATGGGTCTGAAAGACATGGGTCATCTTCTTTAAGTACAAGTGGGAGATTGTTGGACATGTGTCCTTAAACAAGTTGTCTATTCCCTAATTGTAAAAGATTTTGACCAAAGTCGTTGAATAAAAGATGCTACTTATTATGTTAATCTTATTATAGTTTCTGGTTGAGTAAAATAGAATGTTTGTTCCATAGTTCATAAAGGATGCAATTATGTTATTATTATCACAACCGAGTCAATGTGAGGAAGAATTAATAATCATAATAAATGAACTTAAAATGTCTGTGACCTGATTAACTGGGTGGGCGCCCATTAATCGTATAAGGTCATTAATGTGACTAAGTGATCATCCTATTCTGGATTAAGTGTGTGTGTCACACTCACTAGAAGTGCATTTCATACTGGACTGGACCTGACTTAAACTTCAGAAGTTGTTATATAAGACCGTCACTGACAACTTGGAGTTGATGATCAAATGGATATTCGATCTAAGTCCTGAGTGACCTCGAGCCTTGACTGTTGACTTGATTGTTCTTTGATTTAACTGCTAAAGAACATATTTATTGTCGTTCCCAATGCTGCTATTTTGGGAACATGATAGTCAACAGATAAAGGGTAGCTTGGTCATAGAAACAGACATCACATAGCTCTCTTCAGAGTCAGGATTATTCCCTTGATTGTTAGTGGTGAGAAGTGAGAGGTACCGGTGCGCAACTTATGAATCGAAACCATAAGTGGGTTACTCACAATATTACTAACTGAGTTGAGGATGAAAATGCAATGAGAGGCAAAACGGTAAAAACCGCCTGCTCGTGTGTGGATCATCAAGTGAAAATCAATAACCCGAATTTGATTGTATCAATGGAAACCTACTTTAAAAGGAATAATATATACTGTATCACTAGAGAGTGCAACCTCGGGTTTATAGTGGAATAAGACCGAGGTTGGACGAACCACTAGCAGTTCGTTGGAGCTTCAGTGATACGGGTCCATGGTCCCCAGGTTAGCTCTGGAACGGATGATACATACGTTATTTAAACATTCTATATGTTTTATCATTTGTCAGGATTCATAAAATTAGAGTCTGTGTCAGACTTTGGAAGTTTTATTTTTGACGTGGCAAAAGTACCAAAGTTTGGTGCTGGAAATTTAACTGATAAAAGAAAGTTGAATTTAGATTTTTAATCAACTGCAAAGTTCTTGGAAATTAAATTCTAAGAGACTTTGCTTTTGGAACCGAGTCGTTTCAACGTACGGTTTGTGATTTAGAGAATTTCCAAGTTTACGATCGTTTTCGTAAATATGTGAAATTTAATCATATGTCACGAATTTAAATGGTGGTGTTGCACCATGACATTTAATGTATGATATTGAGATCAGATGTTAATAATATAATTTAATTATTTGGATTTAATTATTAATATTCTTATTAATAATTAATCGATTTATGTTATTTAAATAAAAATATATATTTGGTATATATATTAATGTATAGGAATAATGCGGCCAAAGTAAATTTGTGAGTTGAGCTTACACGAATTTATTTGGATTTGGACTTTCCAAATATGCGGCATATGTACCTATGTTTAGGTATTAATGGAAAACCTTGAAATTAATTTGGTTCATTAGATCGGTCAAGTTTGATCTTAACCGTTGGATCATGATAATTAATTTGGAAAGCTAAATTCAAAAAATGACTTGGTGACCAAGCATGGATTTTGAAATTTCTTAATTAATTATATCAATTGGACTAGTTTAAGATTTAATCTTAACCATTGGATTGGAAATTAATTAACATGTATATATGGAAATGCCATTGGTTTGAGTGATTAATTATATTTACCTATCATAGCATTCGAAATTCAATGAAGGAAACTTCCCTTATTGGTTTTTCCATGAGCCTATAAATACAAGGCTCATTCTACACATTTCACATTTCCCAAAGCAAGAATTTGATCTCTCTCTCTTTCTAGAGTCTGCGAATTTCTTAGCCTCTGATCTCTCTTTTCTGGTTCGGCTTAGTGAGACGTTGTTCTCCGAAAGCTTTAAAAGAACCATCAGTTAAAGTTTTTGCGACGGAGTCCTTCCTGCAAAGCCCACGCTTCGGTACGAGGAGTCCAGGATAATATCCCGGAAGATCACGGGAGTTTCCCTCAGCCTCGGCAAATCCCTGCCCAGTTCAGAACGCGCAGCCGGAATCGTCATCACCTGAGGTACGACCTTATGCATTGGGTCAATAAATGCAAACCTTTATTTACAGTTTATTTATTTCCTATAGACTAGAGTATTAATAAGGGTAAACTGCGGCTAATGAACCCAATGTTTGTTTTTCTGCGGATTATGTACCCAATGTTTATTTTCGATGGCTAATGTACCCAAACTTTATTCCGTTATATTTTTTCGTGTTTTCCATCACTTGACCGTCATCGAGTGATATGTACAATTTTCGTATTTTTGACATAACTCACTCAAGTTTTATCCAAATTTTATGCACGACCTACGGTTGGAAAGATAAGAGATATATCTACAACTTTGGTGTTTTAAGTTTTGTAAAACAAGTTTTTTATTATTCCAATATGTTAATTACAACGTAAAACTGGACATTAGTTTAATATAAAATTTTTGTTTCGAGTAAATTTTAATATACTTAATGACTTTTTATGATGAAATGTTGAACTACAAAGTTGTAGATAAATCTTTTATCTTTCCAACAGTAGTTTATTTATAAATTTTGGACAAAAAAAGAGTGAGTTATGCCAAAAATATGAAAGATGTAATGTGAAAAAAGCTTTCGTATTTTTGGTATAACTTACTCATTTTTTATCTAAAATTTATAAATAAACTACCGTTGGAAAGATAAAAGATTTATCCACAATATTTTTGTTTTACATTTTATCAGAAAAAACCATTATGTATATTAAAATTTTCTCGAAACAAATATTTTGTATTAAACTAATGTTCAGTTTTACGTTGTAATTGAAATTTCGTATTTTTCTAAAACTTTTTTTTACAAAACTTAAAATGCAAAAGTTGTAGATCTATCTCTTATCTTTCCAACCGTAGGTTGTGCATAAAATTTGAACAAAAAATGAGTGAGTTTTGTTAAAAATACAAAAAATGTACATACTCATTGACGGTCAAGTGACGAAAAACACGAAAAAATCTAACGGAATAAAGTTTGGGTACATTAGCCATCGAAAATAAAAATTGGGTACGTAATCCGCAGAAAAACAAACATTGGGTACATTAGCCGCAGTTTACCCTATTAATAATGAATTTATGAAAAGTTAAATTAGTAATAATTTATCAGATCTTGATTTTGGTTATTATCCGATGTTCAAATCGTTGTACGGGTAACAAGTTTCCGCTTTAAATATTTTCAAATGATACCCGGACGGCTTGATGGCATAAATCGTGATAATATTATTGGGAAACGTAATGAACTTCTCAACACTTTGTTCACCCTCGCTGTATGTTGGTTTATGTGTACCGAACGAGCTGACCTTTCGGCGAGATGTTTTCTTTCTAAGTGGTTCTCCTCGGAAGTGAGTTAGACTCGCACTAGATTGAAATCGAATCATGTCGGGCTCCCTACGTACCCATGTTTGCTGGGATACCCACTACGTAGTTCTAGTGGGTACCTCCCTTTAGGAGTAATACCTTTTGAGGTGTTGGGTGTTCCAACTTCGGAGGACTTTTAGCCCTTCCGAATTCATTAGCCTATATACGCCGGGTTTTACTATCTCAAACACTATGTATGGCCCTTCCCAGTTTATCCCGAGTTTTCCGGCATTTAGTTCCACCGTGTTTTGAAATACTTTGCGTAGTACTAGGTCTCCTACTTCGAAGGATCGTGGCCGGACTTTTGCATTGTAATATCTTGCGATTACCCTTTGGTAATTTTGATCCTGCATAGTGCGCGGTCTCTTCGTTCTTCGATGTAGTCGAGCTCGTCGAGCAGCATTTCGTTGTTCTCTTCCAGTTTTTCCTGGCAATATTCTCGCCGCAGACTTAGTGACTTGGCTTCCGCCATGACCATTGCTTCTATTCCGTGGACTAGCGCGAAAGATGTTACGCCGGTTGCTCTCCGAGGTGTGGTTCGGCATGCCCACAGTACCCCAAGGAGCTCTTCCAACCATCTTCCTTTCTTGGCATCCAGTCTTTTCTTGATCCCGTCGATGATGGTTCTGTTTGCCACCTCGGAGTGTCCGTTGTCTTGTGGGTACCTCGGTGACGAGGTATTTGTTGGACATGTGTGTCCTTAAACAAGATATTTTATCTATTTGTAAAAGATTATGACAAGTCGTTGAATAAAGATGATGCTTATTATGATAATCTTATTATAGTTTCTGTTAGAGTAATATAGAATATTTAATCCTTAGTTCATAAAGGATGCAATTATGTATTATTATCACAACAGAGTCAATGTGAGGAAGAATTAATAATAATAATAATAATAAATGAACTTAAAATGTCTGTGACCTGATTAACTGGGTGGGAGCCCATTAATCGTATAAGGTCATTAATATGACTAAGTGACAATCCTATTCTGGATTTTGTGTGTGTCACACTCACTAGAAGTGCATTAAGTATGAAGTGTCTTCATACTGGACTGGACCTGACTTAAACTCCGGAAGTTATCATATAAGACCGTCACTGATAACTTGGAGTTGAGTCACTAATAGATGATCGAATGGATATTCGATCTAAGTCCTGAGTGATCTTGAGTCCGAGTTGCTGGCTTGATTGTTCTTTGATTTAACCGTTAAAGAACACAATATATTACCGTTGTTCCTAACACTATTATTTTGGGAACATGATAGTCAGCAGTAAGGGTAGCTTGGTCATAGACATGGGCATCACACAGCTCTCTTCAGAGTCATAATGATTCCCTTGATTGTCGGTGGTGAGAAGTGAGAGGTACCCGTGCGAAACTTATGAATCGAAACCATAAGTGAGTTACTCATAATATTACTGACTGAGTCAAGGATGAAAATGCAATGAGAGGCATAACGGTGGAAACCGCCTGCTCGTGTGTGGATCATCAAGTGAAAGATCAATAACCCGAATTTGATTATATCAATGGACACCCTGCTATATTTAAGGTAATAATATATACTGTATCACTAAAGAGTGCAGCCTCGGGTTTATAGTGGAGTAACACCGAGGTTTGACGAACATCCTAGCAGTTCGTTGGAGCTTAAGTGATACGGGTCCATGGTCCCCAGGATAGCTCCGTAACGAATGATATGTACGTGATAAAAACATTTGAAATGTTTTTAAGATCATTTGGCAAGACTCATAAAACTGAAGTCTTGACAGACATCAGATAGTTTTATCAGTAGCGTGGCAAAAGTACCATATCTTGGTAACCGAAATTAACTGAAAAAATAAAGTAGAATTTGGATTTTCTGTCAACATGAAAGTTGTTGGAAATTAAATTCTAAGAAACTTTGCTTTTGGAACTGAGTCGTTTCGACATACAATTTGTGATTTAGAGAATTTCTAAGTTTATGATCGTTTCGGTAAACTATTAAATTAAATCACATGTCACGAATTTAAATGATGGTGTGTCACCATGACATTTAAATGTGTGATATTGAAATCAGAGAATATTAATATAATTTAATTATTCGAATTAATTATTAATATATTGTTAATAATTATTCAATAATTAATAGATTTATATTAATATGTAAATAATATATTTTCATATATATTATAAGTGTAGAAATCGAATTATGTCTTGGAATGTGGAACAATATGCATTCGAATGGATAGACTTTGGTCTTTTCATAATTGCGGCAAAAGTACCAAATGTTTTGGTATTTTAGAAAAACCCTAAAATCAATTTAATCCATTGGATCGGTTATGATTTAATATCAACCGTTGGATTGGGATATTGATATATTCGAAATTAATAACTTGGTGACCAAGTTTTGATTTTCGAATTTGGTTAATTAATTGTATCCGTTAGATCGGTCTAAGATTTAATCTTTACTGTCGGATTGGAAATTAATTAATTATATATATTATATATTATTTTCGAATTATAGTTTTGGATAAATTCAAATTTGTTTTTTATTAAATCTTTTAATATTTGATTTTATCCTAAACTAATTTTATCCATTAGATCGGTTTAAAGATTTATTTCAACTGTTGGATCTAGATAATATGAATTCGAATTTTAATATATATATATATATATATATATATATATATATATATATAATTCGAATTTTATAACGATAAGAAGATAAGATTGGATTTTTGATTTTATCCAAATCTTTCTTATTTAATTAAATCCCTAATTAATTATATCCATTGGATTTAGATAAGATTAAATCTAGACCATTGGATTGAAATAATTAATTATATTTAATATATGGAATTCGAAATTAGGGAGGGAATTTCTCTAATTCGGTTACAATCTGAGCCTATAAATAGGAGGCTTATTATTCTACACATTTTACACACCTCTCCCAAAACAAAAAATTCGAACTCTCCCTCTCCTTCTGGGTCTGTGAATTTTCTCTTTGATCTCTCTTTCTGGTTCGGCTTAAGAGACTTAGTTCTTCAGAAGCTTAAAAAGAACCATCAGTTTAAATTTTGCGACGGAGTGCTGCCGGCGAACCCCACGCTTCGGTAAGAGGAATCCAGGAGAATATCCCGGAAGATCACGGGAGTTTCCCTCAGCACCGGCGGAGCCCTACCCGATTCAGAACGCGCAGCCGGAAGTCATCAATAGAGGTACGGCCTTATGCATTGGGTTAATAAATGCAACCATTTACTGCTTTCTATTTATTTCCTATGATGACTAGATTATTAATAATGATTTATGAATATTAAATTACATAATATTTATCAGATCTTGTTATATGGTTATTATCCGATATCCGGACCGTTGAACGGATAACAAGTTTTCCGCTTTAAAATAATTTTTAAATGTTACCCGGACGGTTCGGAGGTACAATTTGTGATAATTTACACGGAATCCGAGACGTGATTCCCAACAGTATTTAAGGATATCCCTAGGCCTGCGCAGAAGTTTTTGAACCCGTTCGAGATGAATTATGGACCGTTGTCAGCTATGATCTCTTTGAGGAGACCAAATCTACAGATGATGTATTTCCATACGAATTTCCCCACATCAATGTCCTTGATGGGGACGTATGCTTTTGCTTCTACCAACTTCGTGAAGTAGTCGGTGGCGATCCAGAGGAACTTCGTTAAGCCTTTGGCGGCCAACATGGGTCCTACGATGTCCATTGAGCACTTCATGAAGGGGTAGGGAACTGTGACAGAGGTGAGCTTTAAGGATGGTTGCTTGATTGTGGGAGCATGATTTTGGCATGCATCGCATTTCCTAACGTAGGATTCACTTTCTAACATTGTTGGCCAGAATAAGCCTTGGCGCTTCACTTTGATTGCGAGCGACCTGCCCCTGGAGTGGTTCCCATATGTTCCTTCGTGTACCTCGCGAAGTGCATTTACTGCTTCTTCTTTCCCGAAGCATTTCAGGTATGGTCCTCTGAAGCTCCGTTTGTATAGTGATTCTTCGATCATGCAGAATCTCGAGTTCTTAGCTTGGAGTTTTCTAGCTTCTTAGCAGTCTCGAGGTACTTCTCCATCTCGGATGTACTTTACTACAGGGGTTCTCCAGTCGTCATCTTGGAGCTCGATGATGTTTATGTTGAGATCGATGCTTGGTGCGTCTATGGATTCTACCGGGATGATTCTTTTCACCTCGGGATCCGAGGTAGATGCCAGCCCTGCTAGGGCGTCAGCTTGGGCATTTTTACTTCGTGGGATTTGGATGACCTCAACCTCGTTGAATGAGCTTATCAGCCTTTGGACGACTTTTAGATAGGCGTTCATTCTCGGGTCTTTAGCCTCGTATTCTCCCGTTATTTGGCTTGTCACGAGCTTTGAGTCGGAGTGAGCTTTTACTCGTGATTCCCCGACAGCTCTTGCGAGTTTTAAGCCGGCTATGAACGCTTCGTATTCTGCCTAATTATTTGAGGCTTTGAATTTTAATTGAAATGATTGCTCTATCACCTCGCCACTTGGTGATACGAGGTGGATTCCTGCCCCCGATCCTTTTTGGTTTGATGATCCATCCACTTTTAGGATCCACACTTCGTCCAAAGTTCTTCCTTCAGGCTGGTCCGCGGGCAATTCCACTAGGAAGTCGGCAAGGACTTGTGATTTAGCACATGTCCGCACCTTGTATTCCATGTCAAATTCGCTTAATTCGACAGCCCACTTCGTCAGCCTTCCGGATTGGTTTAAACTATGGAGTACGATTCTTGGTGGCTGTAGGGTCATCACTACGATCGTGTGAGCTTGGAAATATGGTCTGAGTTTCCTTGCTGACGTTATGAGTGCTAGTGCAAGTTTCTCTAGTGCTGGATACCGTGTTTCGGCATCCTCTACGGATTTGCTTGTGTAGAATATTGGCTTCTGATCACCTCGGTCTTCTCGCACCAGTACGCTACTGGCGGCAAAGCTGGTTACCGTGAGGAAGATGAACAGGGGTTCGCCAGTGATTGGGTTTACCAGTATCGACGGCGTGGAAAGATATCTTTTGAGATCTTAGAATGCTTGCTCGCACTCCGGTGTCCATTCGAACTTCTTGTTCCCCTTCAGCATTTTGTAGAAGGGGAGACATTTATCCGTGGACCTCGATATGAATCGGTTTAGGGCGGCTATTCTCCCGGTAAGTCTTTGAACTTCCCTGATGTTCGGAGGTGATGGCATATTATCAGAGCTCCGATTTGCTCCGGATTGGCCTCGATACCTCGTTGGTTTACCGGGTAGCCTAGGAATTTGCCGGAAGATACTCCAAATGAGCATTTAGATGGGGTGAGTTTCATTTGATAGTTTTTTAGTACCTCGAAACATTGCGCGAGGTGAGTGATGTGATCCCTCGAGTATTTTGACTTTACCAGCATGCCGTAAATATAAACACCTCCATGGTTTTTCCCAGGTGTTCTGAGAACATTTTGTTGACGAGTTTTTGGTAAGTTGCTCCGACATTCTTTAGACCGAATGACATCACTTTGTAACAGTAGATACCCCGTTCAGTTATGAAGGCCGTTTTTTCTTGATCTTCGGGGTGCATTAGTATTTGATTGTACCCCGAGAAGGCATCCATGAAGAAAAGTAATTCGTGTCCGCATGTAGCCTCGACCAGTCTGTCGATGTGGGGAAGTGGAAAGCTATCTTTTGGACAAGCTTTGTTCAGGTACGTGAAGTCGATACATACCCTCCATTTCCCGCTTTTCTTCTTAACCACGACGGTATTAGCCAACCAATCGGGGTATTTGACCTCGCGGATTGATCCCGCCTGGAGAAGCTTCTGGACCTCGTCGTTCACCGCTTGGGATCGTTCAGGGGCCAATTTCCTCCACTTCTGTTTTACGGGTCGGAAGCTCGGGTCGACGTTTAGTTGGTGGGAAATGATCTCGAGACGGTCTTGCTTGTAATTGCGGTTTTGGAACCACAGGTGCAGGGTTGAACTTCGCTGCTAACGCAGCTCATTCCTCTTCCACCCTGATCCGGTTGCTTCTATGGTGCATCACGTCTTTGATTGACGTGTAGCGGTTTAAGAAGATGTCTTGCCGGAACTTGGATTTATACCATAGTCCCGAGGTGAGTGCGGCGATTGTTGTTTCATCGCTCACCCCGATAAGGCGGGATAGCACGTCCTTGAACCTGGAGATGAAGTTACAAAGTGGTTCGTCCTTAGATTGCCGTAAGGCGTACAGTTGAGCCACTGTCGTTTCTGTCTCCATGAACATCGAGAAATACTTTAGGAAAGTCGTCGTCAACTGATCAAACGAGCTGATCGAGTAAGGTTCCAGCTTAGAGAACCAATCTAAGGCAGTTCCTACGAGGTGTTCACCAAAAATCTGGCATTGTCTAGTGTCTCGTTGAGCTGGCCCAAGGTTTGCTCTGGCCATTGCGATATGAAAAGCGTGGAGGTGCGCTCTCGGGTCTGTCTTCCCGTCGTACAAAGGATGTTCACCCTACCGATGTCTCTGATTACCACGTCGGTAATCTGGGGCATAAACTGGGTGCACATTGATTCCCTGATGAGACGGTCAATCTCGGGGGCAACCGAGGTAGCCTTATGGACCTTCGAGTTCACCGCTTTCACTTTGGTGCGGACTTCTTTGACGCTGTCCTTTAACTTCATTAGCCATGCTTGGAATGGCTGATCGGGGTGTATGAGGAAGTTCACGTTGTCTGCACTTCCTGGGTTTGTCGGGGACAGTTCACCTCGGTCTTCCATGATGGGATTCTCGGCGGTTCCCCCGACTCGGATATATCTCGGGGGTGGCGGAGGTGGCATCCTGTTTGCTGTATTAAGCACCGCATCCTGTCTGACCGGGGTTCGAAAATTGGAATCTCTTTGGGTGATCCCGTCCTCATTCGTGAGTGGCATTGAACCAAGATTGGGATTTTCCCTGGGGTTAGCCCCCTGGGATGCTTGTCCGACGTTGGGTCCTCCACGGTCCCGTACTGGGGTGGCGTTACCCGTGCTTGCGGATGCGGTGTTTCTCACCTCGTCGGATCCAAAGGTATCCTGCAACTTCGAGAAATCTAGAATTCACCCTGGGATTGCATTTCTGCGAGGTGCGGCGGAGAGCTGGGATTGGATTGAGCCCATCACTTCTGTCAGAGTTTCTTCGATCCGGGATTGGTTCGAATTCAAGTCTTCCAACTTCTTTTGGAATTCCTTGTTCGTCTCGTTTCCCTTTTCGATTTGTTTCAGGATGGTATCCATCATTGCCTTCACAGCGGGGTCTTGCGGCTGGGGAGCCGGGTTGACCTTGGGCTGATGTGTTGGAGTTGCTCCAACGGGGTCAGATGTTTTCCGAGATCCTGTGCCTGCCATTTTCAGCTTGCAGAATGGAGTAGCTTAGTGTAGGAATGAATTGATTCTTCCCACAGGCGGCGCCAAACTGTTGATGTGAATAATCACGACCAATTGCCTTCGCTATTTTCACCGAAGTGGATCTGTCAGAGTTTCTTCGATCCAGGATTGGTTCGAATTCAAGTCTTTCAACTTCTTTTGGAATTCCTTGTTCGTCTCGTTTCCCTTTTCGATTTGTTTCAGGATGGTCTCCATCATTGCCTTCACAGCGGGGTCTTGCGGCTGGGGAGCCGGGTTGACCTCAGGCTGATGTGTTGGAGTTGCTCCAACAGGGTCAGATGTTTTCCGAGATCCCGTGCCTGCCATTTTCAGCTTGCAGAATGGAGTAGCTTAGTGTAGGAATGAATTGATTCTTCCTACAGGCGGCGCCAAACTGTTGATGTGAATAATCACGACCAACTGTCACGAAATGATTACACTTTGATTTGATATGAAAAGACGGTGGATCTCAATTATTCGTGGTGAATCCACTTCGGTGAAAATAGCGAAGGCAATAAATCAATAGATAATGTAAACAGTAAAGAAGAGAATATTGTTATTGCTCGATAACAAGGTGAGTACAAAGTGTGATTATGAAAATAATTGTATGAAAGAGTTCGTGTGGCCATATTACATCGTAGGATCTATATATATAATGAACATTACAACGTCTAGATTCTTATTTCCTCGCAACGGCTATGAGACCAAGCTCTTTTCCTCTTGCTTTTCTTTGGATGCCACGTGTAAAGGTGATTCCGTAGTGCTAGGTCGTCTCCGACGTAGTAGTAGCTTGAGTTGGTCAGTATGGGAGATTCTCGCCTGGTTTTGTGGGCTGCTTGATCTTCAATGATTGACCCATAAAGCGTGTGGTCTTCGACTGGGCCTTTCTTGATGTGATGGGCCATCTTCGTGCTGAAGCCCATATTGTGCATCGTGGAAAATGGGGTCTTGTTGTCGTTTGCTCATGGTGTCGTTTTGGGTCGTTGGCTGAGCTTGATGTCGTTGCCATCCTGAGGTCATGTTATTGTCGTTTTCTGAGGGGACGAAGTCCCACATCAACAGTAAGTTGCCAATTTTTCGACAGATTCTTATATTTTCACTGATTAATCGATTCTTGGCATACGTTTCTAAAGTTTTGATTTATTCATTTTTTAACTGAATTTCTTGGATTTTTTTTTTTTTTTTGTAGTTTTTGGTAAATTAATGACTCATAATGTTAAATCTATATGAATCAACCATTTCTTCTTTGATATATACTAATTTATACAATTTTTAGAGCATTTTCATGAGTTCATATATAAAGAGTTAGTCTCATATGAGATTTATGTTTAAAAATGAGTACAGAATGGAACTTTGTCATCTTTTGTTTGTTTGTTTTTTTTTTTTTTTTTGCATTCTTATGAATATTTTTTTCATGAAAACATGTTTTGATGACTTATTTTATAATTATTTTGTTAGATTTAGGTTAAATTCATATTATTATGCTTGTTAGGCAAAAGTATATAAAGTTTTGAATTTAGGAATTTACTAGAAATGTACATATTTTGTTATGATTTGATTGTATAGGTTTCAAAGTATTATAGTTACTAAGAAATATGAATGTTTGAGCTTTTGAGCTCTTGAATTTTCAGATTACAAGACTTTATTGAGTAAAAAGTCTAAAAATTCACATTTTTTAATTTTTGAAGTAATTTATTCAATTTTTTTATGTTTCTATTTCATTAATTAATTATTGAAATATTAATCTGTGATTTTGGTTTTTTTTTTTTTGCATATTTGAGATTAATTTGGATTTTCTCGTAATTGCGGCAAAAGTCTTCTAAGTTTATCTTCTGTGATTTGTGAAGTAATCTATTCTTTTTTTTTTTGTGTGTTTCATTGATTAAATATTTTTTAAAATAATAATATGAGATTTTGGTGTAACTTATTTTCAGATTTGAGCTTAATTCGGATTTTCTCATAATTGCGGCAAAAGTCTTTTACTTTTATGTGATGGAATTATATGTTTTGTTTATGATTTTATTTATATATGTTTGTATATTATATTATTTTTTATATCATGACATGCTATTAGATAATAGAATAGAATCAATAATTATCATGTCATGCTTTTATTTTTGGTATTTTTAACACACTATTTTAAAATTGGGCAAATATAAGCTTAAAAATATTTTATAAGTTTTCCGTCGAAAAGTATCGAAAAGTGTCGATGATCCGTCGATAATCATCGAAAAGTGTCGGTAATCGGTATGCTACAGTATTATAAGTTTTCCGTCGGTTAATCGGTAAGTTATCGAAAAGTTCGTCGAAAACGGCAAGCGATTTATCGGCAAATTCGGTAAGTTGAACGTTGGTATAGATAATAAGGTTCATTATACCCTTTGTTTTATTTATGAACAACTTCTTTTTGTTCAATTTAGTTACGAAACCCATATACCTTTTGTTCAATGTTGAGGCGGCGTTTATAGAGAATAATGAAGTTGGGCGAGATTAGGGGTTGTATCTTCGACGATGAAGGAATAAGAACCTAAAATAACAAGCCGGAAAAAATTCACAACCAAAATCCGCGTCTTTAAGTTAATTTAATTTCCAAGTTGATCAACGGGATTAGGGGTGCAAGCGGACCGGGTACCCGGATTTTTTGCCATACCCGCTACCCGGATCCGGAATCCGGGTTTTTTTGAAATTGAAACACGGATCCGGATATTTTTACATAAAAACCCGGAAATCCGGATCCGGGTTAAAACCCGGTTTTAAAATAAAAAACCGGTTTTTAAACCCGGATCCGGATTTTTATTTATTTTCGGTTTTAAAATCCAGTTCCGGGTTTTAATACGGATTTGAACCTAAATTTTATATTTTTAAAAAAAACTTGAAGTAATTATAGCCAAAATTAAAAAATCAAACTATATCATAAACATAACACATATACTTACAAAAACTGATAAGTAATTAACATAATAAACACATGTAATGTTTTATACTATTAGTATTGTGAGAGAAAAAAATTATATCAATTTGGACTAGAAGAAACAAATAATTAACCTACAACATTAGTTTGGAGTTGGATGAGAAACAAATAATGAATATTTCTCTTGATAGAAATTCAATATGTATTTTTTTTTTGTATGAAAATTCTAAATATTTTTATGTATATATTTAATAACCGGGTTTTAGTACGCTACTATGCGGGTTCTGGGTTTTTTATTCTTTAAATCCGGTACCCGGAACCGGTTTAATCCGGATGCGGTTTTTTTAATAAACCGGTTCCGGTTTAACCCGGATTAATACGGTTCCGGTTTATTTAAAATACGGTTCCGGTCCGAATGCGGTTTAAAACCCGCATTTCCGGATTTTATTTGCACCCCTAAACGGGATAATACATTGGAACAAATGAAAAAGAAAAGTAATTTAAATAGAAAAAGAAAAATAAATTGTTAACCTCATAAAATCACAAACAAAACGACAAAAAGAAAACAAACGTGAGTCTCTCTAAAATATATATCCTCATTCAAAAAGTCAACGACCAATGGTATGCTCTTTCAACGGTTGAGATTCGCCGGATCAAATCATTGCAAATTCACTCACGTTTAGAGAGAGAGAGAGAGAGAGAGAGAGAGAGAGGTTTTGGCCATGGCGTTCTCTGCAACACCTTCTCGTTGTCCTTCAGCTCTTCGCTTCCCCAGGAACCATCCCTCTCCGAGCTCTCCTAGCAGCTCCGTTTCCTTCAGAATTTCGCCGACGAAGCTCAATCGCAGAGCGACTCTCTCGATTCGATCCTCGTCGCTTCCAGGTTCCTAATTTGTTTCATTTTTTTGCTTTTTCTATTCGTTTCACGGTTCAGTGTTCGACTCATGAAGTTTCCTAGAGATTGTTCTGTGAATTGAAAAGAATCGATTGTCTCCGTCTCTACATCGCAAAGGGTCACAAATTGTTCCTTTTAATCATCGCGAGTTGGATTAGTCTGTAATATTTTTTGCTAGGTTTCGTTCTTTGAGGAATTCGCTGGAGAATGCTTGGTTCATCAATTGGATAAGAAAATAGTGAATATATATATATATATATATATATATATATATATATATATCTTTACAGAACTAACTACTAAGTAAGCTATACACTATTACAGTATACACTTTGTTATAGAATCAAAGAGAACTGTCATTACGTGGTAAGTAACGATATCGAAACGGAACAAAGATGATCACATAAGCCAACGGTAATCACCAACGTGATGATTGCCGGGCACTTTTATAACGAAAAAGACCATCCCCTTGAGAACATGGACAAAGCGATCCGCACGTTATATCGAGTCACTGTACAAGCAGAGCACGAAAATGGGACAATGCCCTAGGCGTCCCCACTGACGGTTTCCTAAATTTTTTACTTAAACATAAACTATAATTGAAGACGCAAAAAGACATAAGTAACAAACTAATTGACCGATTTGCCCCTCCTTCGTTCGGGTGTGAGTACCGGAGGATAAGGAAAACCCAACGAATAAGAAGCGTGATATACATACGTACCGGAGGCTTACCACAAGGAGAACCTTCTCTGGCATTTGCAGGGGTGTAATACGAAAAAACAAGCATAATAAACATGGTTTATATGCCAGTTTGATTTATTTATTTTAAATTATTTCGCTTTCTCACGTTTTTAATTGATTATGGCATCACAATATGATATGGGAAGCGGCATAAAAACTATAGCCAATTTGTTTGTGTTCCTCAATGTTTCAGCCGCACCGGCTTCTCAGGGGATCGCGCCTGCAATTTCACTCACAAACGATGCGTTGAAGCATTTGAACAAGATGAGGTCTGAACGCAATGAAGACTTATGCTTGAGGATTGGAGTCAAGCAAGGTGGATGCTCGGGAATGTCGTACACTATGGAGTTCGAGAATAGAGCAAATGCGAGGCCGGACGACTCCGTTATCGAATACGACGGTTTCAACATTGGTACATCTCCCCTATACATAATTATGCTAAAGTAGATTTTGATTTATCTATATAATATATCTTTTTTATTTAGTATGGAAGGTCTCTTGAAATTTGATGTTATTCATGGACATGTTTATTCCGTTACTTAACTTGTGAACACGTAGAGTAAATCATTGACGCAGTCTTAATATAAAATAAACCAATTTAGAGATTTTGTAGTAAATAAATTCTTTCGAACTATTGGGGAAACGCCTATGATTTTACGGTGTTGACCGTTCCATGAAGCTGTTATATCTCAACGCCTTTTTTCCGAGAAACTGAATATTTGTTTAAAAGCATGCCTGCTAAGCTGATCGTGTTGGCACCGTTTCCATCCTTTTTTTTTTTCCTTTCTTCAGATGCTCTCCTTAACTTCTAAATTATAACAATTTCCCCCGATTCGTTAAAAAAATTGATGGTTTCTATCAAACTTTAAGCCACTCCACAAATCTCGTAGATATATCGTGCTTACCAGCATGTGACGTGGACATAACCCGTCGATTTTTTACCGATCAGGCTGTTAAAACTAGATTTTCGGGGAAACTGCGACGAAGGACTGAAACCGGGTAAAAAAACCCGTTTTTTTTTTCATTACCCGAAACCCGAACCCGGATTTTCGGGTTTTGACTTTTCAAACCCAAACCCGTTTTTTTAAGACAAAATCCGGAAATCCGGGTTCGGGTAGTTACCCGGTTTTTATTTGAAAACTCGGATTTAAACCCAACCCGGTTTTAACCCACTTTTTATTTTTTATTTTTTTTATTTGAAGTAAAAACAATTATAAAGCCATTAATACATAATATTACCTAATCTTAAATACACCAATCCAAACTTTGTACACATAGATGTAGTATTAATGTCAGTTTATAAATATAATACTTAGTAAAAACAAGTTTATAAACATTATAAAAATAAATTAAATATTTATAAATATTTATTTAAAAATCCGGGTTTTAGTAACCTACTAACCGGGTTTCGGGTTTTATAACTCAAAACCCGAAACCCGGAACCGGTTTAATTCGGTTACGGGTTTTTCAAAATTCGGTTTCGGTTTAACCCGATTTTACTTCGGTTTCGGTTTTTTTAAACCGGATTCGGTCCGGTTTCGGTTAAAAACCCGCATTTGCGGGTTTTATGTGCAGGCTGAAGCAACAAGTTCAAGGGTTTAACATTCCGTGGACTCTTTTTTGCAGTTTGCGACCCGAAGAGCCTTCTTTTCGTGTTCGGGATGCAGTTGGATTACAGCGATGCTCTAATCGGTGGAGGTTTCTCCTTCAAGAACCCTAATGCTACACAGACTTGTGGATGTGGTAAATCCTTTGCTGCAGAAATGTGACACAAACTTATGTATATGATTACATAGAGATACACTTTGTATTATTAATAGGTTCTTGTGACTTTAAATTGGATGGTATAGTTATGGAATCTTATAATTTTACTAATTAAGCAATTTTTTGTTGAATTCAGTCAATGTATTTATATATCATTGAGATTAAGAAAAGAGGATATACGTGACATAAGTACTCGATTTGAACTGAGTTTATCTGCATATTCCTAATCGCTTGGCGGCAATTGTACCCGAAGGTCACAAAACAAGAAGTCCAATTTCGTTCATGTTGAGTTAACCTCCATTGAGCTAGAGACTCACGTCTGTCCTAGTTTAATAAAAGTGTTTAATAATTAATAAATGCTTTTGAAGTTTAATCGTAGATGCGTACACGTGTCTCTTGCGTATTAGATCTTAACAAGCCATGGATGAATTTGATGTAGACAATGTTCTGTGGCCTTTGAGTACAATTGCTATTAAAAAAATATATATACTGACACTTAAACAAGATTAGATACTAATAACGAATAATATTCTCAAACTAACCATCTCACGTCTTATTAAACATTAGTTTCTAGTCGTCTCGCAAATGCTGTCATTTTCTTACAGAGTCGTTTTTCAGTTTCTTATTGTTTTTGTTTATCAAATCTCGTTTTCTAAGTTTTACCATTCCAAACAAATAAACACTAACTTATCATCGATGAGCAATATTATTTTCAATTTTCATTACCGAGACATAAGTATATGTCTCAAATTTATACAAGTGATAAATAATTGACGTTGTGGAGTTTAGTCATTGACATATACACATATCCCTCCTAAAACATTAACATAGAACTAGACATCAACTCTATTGTGTGGTCTATGAGTACTCTTGGCTTTAAAAAAAAAAAAAAAAAAAAAAATCGACATACTTAGTACAAATTTATATACCTATGCTCCAGAAATCTCTTAAAACATATTTATAGTTCTAGTTATCATAGAGAGACGAGAGACCCTCCTTTAGGACATCGTCGCACAGGCCATGTGTCGTCGTGACCGGTGGAGCTTACAAGGAACAATAGACGTAAAAACAAATATATAATTAACTATTTATATACACAGTACAATCTTTATAAATTAATAAAGTCGGGATCATAAAAATTATCGTATTATAAAATTTATTAATTTATCAAGTATTAAATTTAATAATATTAAATTCGAATCAAAATCATACATAATAAGGATTTGAATGCCGTTTTTGCCGATAAATCGTTTGTCGTTATCGACGAACTAATCATTTACCGATGGATTAATTAATCGATGGAAAACCTATAAAAGTTATCGTTTGCCGTTATCGAAACTTATCAAACTTATCGATGGATTAATCGGTTATCGATGGATTTTTCGATAGAAAACCTATAAAATATTTTCATACATATTTTACACTAAAAACATAACATAGCATACTAATGTCACAAAATATAAACATGAAACTCTCACACCAAATATAACATAAGTTACAAACCAAGTCTCATACTAATGTAACCAAACATAAACTGAGTCTCATACAAAATATAAATAAACCAAGTCTCATAAACACAAACATCAACGCAAACAAAGAGTCGATACTCGATACTACCTCAGTTGAACGTGTAATGGCAGACCGCTTCCCAACTACCTTGGTGATGGAGGTGTGGGACCGACGTGCCGGAAATGGCGTACGTTCATGGATTGCATGAGACTCCGGATTTTGGCGATCTTGATCGGCGCTATCTTGGGCTGATGAAAATCATTGTGATATCTGTGATAGAATGCTTATCTAAAAGCATAATGACATTAAAGTATGGAAGTTCGTTCAACACCTTCAGAAGGTGTATGAGAGGCAAGCACAACACGAGCGATGCAAGATCATATAAAGCTTAAAGAGTTCCAGAATATCTATAAACTCTGAAGTTGGATATCATTTTCTGAAGATGATAACATCGTGTTGGATTCCTTGCCCTACTTTCATAAACTGTTTGTGATGAAGTAACATAAAGGGCAATGGAATTGTGGCTCTCAAAGCAAAAGGTGAATGGGACTCCAATCTTAAGGTGATCACATAGTTGATGTAACATAAGGTTAGGTCCCAAGATCTAAAAGTGCATTTCACTCCAAGTAACGAGGACTGCCCAACTTATCTTGAAGAAGTGAAGAAGACAGAGTAATGACTCATCTTCAGGTAAAAGTGTTTTTGAGATAGTCAGACTATTTCAAAGGACACATGTTTAATATATATGATATTTAACATTGTACTAAAAGGGCTAAAACCGTACAAACTCAAAACGGCCTATCTCTAGCATTGTCGACTGAGTCACAATAGCAAGAGGCGCATTAGCAAGCTCCATATTAATGGACATCTTGATCGTTATGATTATGAATCTTACGAGACATGTGAACCTTGTTTAATTGACAAGATGACAATGAGCCCATTCAAAGGGACAAACTAGAGATTGATTGTAACAATGAACCTCACACATTCATGTGTATGTGGTCCACTGCTCAATTAGGCAGAGAAAGTTAAAGGTACTTCATTACCTCCAACTGATTACTTCAGTCGGCACAACTATGTCCATTTACAGACATACAAGTTGGAATCCCTTGACCGGTTCAAGGAATTCAAGAATGAAGTGAAAAACCTAAACAAACAAAATAATTAAACTCCTTCGATCTGATCGAGATAGTTAATATTTTGAGCTATAAGTATAAAGCTTTCTGGAGAGACAAAAGGTTTGTCTCGTTCATTGACTCCTCCCGGTGCATCCGAGAGAAGAAATCGGACTCTGTTATACATAGTCCATTTTATGAGTAAAAAACGGATATGCCAATGTCCATTATAGGACATGCACTTTACAGTGTATCATCTATATTGATTCCGACGACACCATATCAGATATGGTAAAGGATAAAACCCAACATGTCATTTACGAGAACAAAGGACTGCGACGTCTACGTCAAAAGATTGATGAAAGACAAGCTTTACCTTAGATCTTACAAATGTCAGATTGTGAGATACCCAAAGGAAACTAAGGGTACTGATTCTACACCCCGGAAGTCTACAAAATAGATGTGGCAAGAGCGGGAAGTTTTCTGGAAGAAGAAATTCTTACCAGGAATTTTAGTGGGAGAAAGAATGTACTTCATGAAGTACATGACTCACAAAATCTCGAGGAACATAAGATGAACAGAGAGGATGCTCAACCATTGGTTGATGAAACTCAAGATATGATCATGGAGTAAAGTCAAGCCAAATGTAAGATACTTCATTACATATTTATATATGTTGAAGCATATGAGCAACCAAGTATGACACAACCACCAATTTTAATGAAGTGGTTGAAGGTGAAGACTTAGAGAAATGGCTAGGAGATATGAAATCTGAATTGGACACCATGTATACAAACTAAGTATTTACTTGGTTGGAGCACCCGAAGGGTCAAGGCCCATAGGATGCAAGTGGATCTTCAAATGAAGATATATATATATATATATATATATATATATATATATATATATATATATATATACATGGACGGTAAAGTACAAATGTACAACGGGAGACTTATAGAGAAATGATTCCAACAAGCTCATAGTAGAGACTAAGAGGAAACACTCTCTCTCATTACCATGATTAAGTCCATTAGGATTTTGCTTGCAATTGTCGTTTTCTATAATTATGAAATCTGGCGAATATATATGAAGAATAATGTGTTTCATAATCGGATTATGGAAAGGAATGTGTATCAAACACAACCTAAATAACTTCATAGATCAGAAACATGCATTTGAAGCATGCAAACTGAATAGATTTATATACATATATAATCTAAAGCAAGCATCCAAGAGTTGAAATCAATGTTTCGATGAAGCAATTTCAGAATTTGACTTCATCGAAGACAAAGATTAACCTTGTGTATACACGAAAGCTAGTGGGAGCACGGTAATCCTTTTAAGATGATAGAAAATGATACGATGGAACTTCTTTGAAGTAAAGGAGTGATTGAGAAACAATTTCTCAATGAAAGACTTAGATGAGACTACCTATATTCTACGAGTCACATTTATAGAGATAAGGCTAAAAGAAGATAAGGCTAAAAGAATATTAGCCCTAAGTCTAAGTACATAAGTATTGAAAGGTTATAAAGATGGTTCAATGTGGAACCCCGAAACTAAGGGCTCATCTGATGACCCATGAGTTACATCTATCAAGTAAGCAGTGCCCTTAAAAGTTAGAGCAAAATCAACATAAAGGAAAGACTCCATATGCTACTGCTATTGGCTTCATATTGAATTCCATGTTATGTACCCGTTACGAGGTATCATTTTCGTTAAGCATGAAAAGCCAGTTCCAAATCTAATCCAGATTCTAGTCACTGATCTTTCGTCCATTGCTCGAAGTGTGCTTGTCTACATACAATCTTGGTTTGTCTGGATATTTCTTTTTTGAGTTCCTCCATGTCTTCATCGGTCGTAGACGGTAAAATAGTAGACCTCAAGTGATCCGCCACATCCCGTTCAAGATTTATCCTCTTCTTTTTCTTTTTCTGCGAGCTCTCGAGTGATCCTCGAACTTCTTCGCGAGCTTCGGGCGGAATCTTATCACATATTCTCGTATTCTTCTTCGGATCGTACCTCGACAAGTGGGCCTTCATCCGAGTTATTCCGCCACCCTTTATTTCAGGCCCGCAATAGCTGCACTTGAAGCCCGAGTTGTTCCCCTCTCCTAAAGGAGAACAATGTTTCCTCGCATAATCTCTACTCACTTTCCTGCAAAGGATAATATCAAATTATCAATTAACATATAATAAAACAACTATATTGAATTATTGATTATTAAATTATTAACATATTAAGTTATAACATATAATATTAAATGATCATTTATTAGCAATTATAATATATTAATAATAATTATTATTTACAAATAACAATTGTAAGTTATAAATTATTATTTACAAATAACAATTATCCTATACCAATTAATGTTAGTAAAAATTATAAATTATAAGTCAAAATTTTCTCTTTAGTTATTTACAATTAAATAAAATATGCTTTTTTGATAGATTTTGCAACAAAAAAAAATTCAAAATCAAAGTCATATTTTACAAAAAAAAATATATATTTGAAACTCACAAATTATCAATTATATAATTTCTGTCCAATTAAAGTTATATAAAAAAATTTGAAGAACTAGCTCAACTTAATTTTGCTGCAATATTTGGAAAATATGAAATTACAAAGAAAAAATTATATCAATATCATACTTTCACAATTATATACAATATTACAAAAGAAAATATATAATTTTTTTTTGAAGAACTAGCTTAATTTAATTTCAAAAAAAAAAAAACATGTACTTTTGTCGTAATAAGGTCACAATTCGAGAAAACATCAAATTACAAAAAATAAAATAAAATTATGTCAACATCACACTTTATAAATTATATACAATGTATTATAGTGGAATTACATCAAAAAAGTTGATTAACTAGCTCAACTTAACCAATTTTCAATAAATATGTACCTTTGCCGTAGTAATTGGACAGTTCAGAAAAACCGCAAATTACAAAAAAAAAAAAAAAATATGCCAAACTCACAGTTTTCTAATTATATACAATTTTACAAAATGAAATTAAATTTAAAAAAATGAAAATATACCTCTAACTCATAATTTTCCAAAAAATGAGTACTTTTGCCGCAATTAGAAATAATTCAAATAAACCCTCAAATAGAACTCAAATCTGCAAAAGAAATTAACAAAAATCACATAAACCATCTTCATCCATCTATATTTCATCATGAACCTAAAAAAAATCATTTCTCATCAACAACAATTGATTCAAAATCACAAATGTACACTTAAATTAATATGAAACTCAATATCTAACTTGCATTAAACCTAATCGATTTGTAAGTAAATAATATAAATATAGAATAAATTTGTGAAAATTTGACATGATTCATATATATACAACATTTAAACTTCAAAACACTAAATTTCTAGTAAAAATACTTTTAAATTCCAAAAATAAAAGAAATCGGTACATCTACCGTGGTTTGAGGAGAGCTTTGAAAATCACTAGATCTTACGAGAAGCGAGCCTCTTTTCGACGCGATTATAGTGGCAAGTTATAATATTTTGGCAAGGTGCAGTGAGAAGAGGGGGGTTTTGGCGAGAAATGAGGCGCTGCTCGCAAGAAAAGAAATTAATACTAGGGTTTGTCAACTTATCACTATTTAGCGAATAGACCTCCACTTTTTGAATAATTGACTTGATAACTTCCAGCGCAAAGTACTTCATTTTTCGACTCGAAAAATCGCAAAAACTATAAAACGACAATGATTAAGAGAGATAACTTACCGAGAAGTTGGTTTCAACGATTAGTCGCTCGATTATCAAACAAAAATCGTGAAAATGGAATCCTTGCTAAATACCATTTAACCGAAGTTATTAATTTATGAAGATTTTACTTTATTATTGTTTCATTTGACTACATATATCATCATCATTTTTATTTTCTTATGACGAAAAAATAAGGTGTGTATGGTACTATGGAGTATGGACATTAGAAAACGACGTCGTTTTGAGCATCGGAGTAGTGAATTTACAGAAATACCTTGTCTCTCTCAAAGACTATGCCAGATTCCCAGATAATAATATTAATCGATTTCTCGTTCCCTCTCTCTCAGCCAAACCCTAATCTCCACTGCGAGCTTGATCTCCGATCATGGCGTTCTCGCTCCGTCTCCTCTCCAAATCCAAGCAGGTCAGTGCCTCACTCGCGATACTCCATTTCTTCCCGATCGTTTTTATTCCCCGGATTGCTTGATTTCTCTCCGACGAGTGCGTCCTCGTGTTTCCGTCGTTTGATTCGTTTTTCTGGATTCGATTGGTGAATTTTAGTTTTTGTTTGTTCGGATTGTCTTTGGAGATTGGAAGTAGCCTCTCCATTTCAATCCGGAAGGTTTCATTTTGGCCATTATTTGGGGTTTGGATTGAATGATGCTAAATTCATCGATGTTAGACCTAGATGGATCTGTTTGATGTTTTTTGTTAGCGAATTTTTGTTCTTGAAAATGGTTTTCTTTTCTGTTGCATTTGTGTTTAAAATTGGGGAAATGGCAATTGCAAGCTCAGATAATATGGTTTTTCATCATTTATTATTTAGGTGCATTTCGCGTACGAATTTAAGCCACGATACCTTTACATTGAGGAGTACAATACCTTGAATTGTTTGAATCTTGATGACCTATCATAGAGGAGTAAAACATGCACAATTCGATTGTTTTGATAGTCCAGTGATTTCAACACGTTTCCTAGAGTAAAATGTATACTACAAGTTTGCTGCTCTCCAATGAATTTTGATCGACGATAGTGATTGCGTTGGGTGTCACACAGATCAAATGTATCTGTTATATATTTATACTTCTCCTGTAGTTGAATTTAGTGGGCATAATTGTATGTTTATTATTCATCCAGCTTTGTTAATGATTGCGTGTTTCTGTAAAATTCAGCTATCTGCTAGCCGAGCGATTCTGCAACAGGAGAATGCTATTCCTGTCCGTTACTTCGCCAAGGAGGCCGCCCCTGCTGCTCTTAAGGGAGATCGTATGTTAAAATCTATAGCTAGAATTATATGTTTTTTTTTTCATTATATGTACTATTACTTCATCATTATCATTAGCCTTGTCGGCTTTCCTAAGTATCCAAAGTTTAGCCTACCAATGTCGGTGCGTTGAATTCAATTAGAGCTTAAATATACCATCATTTCACAAATATTTATGTTAATTTGAGGAGTTTTTTTGTTACCAACTCTTTCAAGTTGATACACTTCATTGCTAATTTGCTAATGTTGTTTGCAGTATACTATATGCACATATATCATTTATTGTTTCTTTTTTCTTTTACATGCTATCATCTATTTACTATGTGCACATATTTTCTTGGAAACAGAGATGTTGAAGAACATCTTTCTGGAGGTTAAAAATAAGTTCGAGACGGCAATGGGTGTCCTTCGGCAAGAGAAGATTACCATTGATCCAGCGGACCCAGCCGCAGTGTCTCAGTATGCTAAGGTCATGAAAACCGTGCGGGAGAAGTGAGTATTTTTCTATATATTATAAAATGATATCGAACATATATTACAAAATCAATTTATGCTATTAATGGGGGCTAAACCTAGTTATATACTTTACTTGTTAAGGGGCTTTCATTTGATATAATCATTAGCTTGGTTAGGATATTATTCAGCCTAATTCAGAATTTTAACTATTTTTTAGTTGTGTCTGAGAATCTTCAGGGGATTTGGATAACCAGGTTTTGTATCAACGTTTACTAAACAACCAACATCTATTGTTTAATTGTACTTTTTATTTGATGAAGTGGCTCATGTATTGATATCTCTTGCCCTAATGGATTTACATTTCTTTGTTCTTTCAAGAACCGACGTATAATACATATTGGTTTATGCAGAGCGGATTTGTTATCAGAATCTCAACGCATTCAATTTACCATTGAAAGCCGGACAAAGGATACCCTAGATGCCCGTTCATATCTGCTGACCTTGAAAGAAATCAGGATCAAGTATGTAATTTGAAGTCTACGTTCAATGCTTATTCTTGTGTCTATTATCTCTGATTTAACATTGAATATCCAATGTAGAATATTTTTTTAATTCCTAATAAGGAAACATTGAGTTATACATATTATATGAGCCATTTTCTATTTATTCACATTATATAGTTAATATTAAATATAAAATTCTCACTTTTGAACTTTTTGGTACTACAATCCTTGGCGCATAGTATGATTTTCGCTACGCTTTTGTGCAGCATAAGAGTCCATTGATAATCCAAATAGTAATTTTATTGTGTCTTTGATACTTTAAATTGAATTATATTTATAATTTTTGTTCATCCAAAGATAAGAAAATATTTGTTTTTACATATTATATGAGCCAATTTAATTGTTGATATTAATCTGAAATTCTCGTTTCTGAGCAATACCAGAGTGGATTGATAATCCAAATAATATATAAATTGTATGTTCATATACTGATTCTCATGTCTTTCTCCAATCTTTTGTAGGAGAGGTCTCTCTGATGAACTCGGTGCGGAGGCGTTGATGTTCGACGCTCTGGAGAAAGTTGAAAAAGAAATTAAAAAGCCACTTCAGAGAAATGACAAGAAGGGAATGGCCCTTCTCGTGGCCGAGTTTGAGAAGATCAACAAGAAGTAAGCCTTTAAAGACCGCTTTTCGGGGCTGAAAATTTTATAACAGAAACCAACTCCAGATTTTGCTTTAAAAACCTGTTTTTAAACATTTTTTCCATCACCGTAACTGACTCTGAAACTGGTCCCGGTACCGGTGTATTGGCCACACCAGAAATCCGTTATCAGTTCTATTATTATTCTTTCAATGTTTCAAAAAGTTGTATAGATTTTTGGTATTTATTTATTCAATTTTAGATTGGATCAAAACCAGTTTAATGCCGGTATTCATTAAGATTAAGGATTTTCATAAAATAAACAAAATGGTTCTGTTTTTTAATTCTAAATAAATACGGAAATATGGCTCTGGTTTTGGAGTGACAAAATCTGAAAATAAAACCTTTTGCTGGTTTTCAAGCTCTATAAATTTACAACTGATTCTCTGTTTGATCTTAGTTTGCATGTAATTTTTAGAAAACCGGGTAGGCAGATAGTTCATCATGTTTATCTACTCTGCCATTTCTTAGATAGCTAGTTTATCTACTCTAGCTTTGTCTTGTTAGGCTCGGAATCCGGAAAGAAGATCTTCCTAAATACGAAGAAGATTTAGAACTCAAGATTGCCAAAGCGCAATTGGAAGAGCTGAAGAAGGAAACCCTCGAGGCAATGGAAACTCAAAAGAAGCGGTATTGTTTTTACGACATCGAGTTAGAATTTGTCGGTGGTTATTTAGAGTGTAATTTTCCTTTTTTTTTTTTTGGTTACGTAATAAGAAAAACACTTTCACAATTTTATTTGCAGGGAGGAATTCAAGGATGAGGAGATGGTCGACCCGAAGGCCTTGGACATCAGAAACTTCCTCTGAGACGCTCGTTCCGTCAACAGTTCGACTTGTTTTGCTGCCAAAGAAATGCTGAGGCCAATGACAATTTTAGGGTATAAGCAATGCCTCTTCTGTTCTAATAAAATGCGCTTATAAAGATTTCGGCCCGCGAAAACAACGGAATATTAAGATTTTTTGTGCAATGTTTTATTATTGTTTGTGTTCCAGTACTGGTTGCAATTTATGAAATTCCTTGTTTTTCCCAACTCATTTTCTGTATCTCCAAATTATGTCTTGAACTTAATAAATTTTGGAGAAGAGAATATATATATATTTGCAGTGGTCAAATATTTTTATTACAGTGTATGTTCAGATAATTTTATAAATTAAAAAAATAAATCAAATGAGTTAACAAACGACGATATGTTTGACATTGACTGTATATATTCTCTTTTAACGTGAAAACGACAGTTACACAACACATCAAAAGTAATTGAAAACGACAGTTAATGCTAACGATAATAATTTGGTTTAATATCAATAATCTGAAATGCAATGCCAATGGTAAGAAGTAGGGGTGTACAAAAAAGACCCTAAACCGAATTTAAAACCGATAACATTAATTTACCGATTTTTTCACTACCGAAAATTTATGCTTTTTATGAAATACCGAAAGATGCGGTTTAAACCGCTACCGCTTTTTGCTAAATGGTAGCGGTTACGGGTTTCACGGTAAAAACCGCTACCGATTACCGATTAACCCGATATTAAATTTGTATGTTTTTATACATTTAAAAATAGATAAATGTAAGACTTTTAGCATTCAATATCTATATAACAATGTTTTGGCATGGATTTTCTCATTCATTGATTCATTTAATCTTATTTTATTTTGAATAATTTTTGTTATTAGTGTAATTATTCTTCCCATTTGAATAATTATGAGTAAATGTCAAGAGAATTAACTCTATTTGAATTATTTCATCAATTACTTCTTTTTTTATACCTTAGATTGTGTAGTACTAATTTGATTTTTAAAAAATATGATGATTATATTGCGTTTCATAAAAATGCGGTTAAAACCGAATTTAAACCGAATTTAATACCGATATATCGGTAATTGGTAAAATTGGTTTTAAACTTCAATAGTGCGGCTTTCGGTTTTAAAATTAGAAAAACCGAAAATGTGGTAATCTATATAAATAAGTATGAAAACCGAACCGAAGACTCGTTTGTTCACCCCTAGTAAGAAGACGTGATAATGTTGAACGACATAAAAACGACATTTTATTTTTATAAATTTTTTTACAGGAAATTGCCTTTTTAAATTGAGACTTTTATTCAAATCCTAACTAATTTTGTTTAATCTTAAAACGAATATTAATATATCATTGAAAATTATTAGTCATATCATATGCTCTCTTCAAAATAAAACAAATAACAAATAAAAAGGGCTACTAATATTTAATATTTTTAGTGTTATAAACTCAATTTTTTTAGAGCCAAAGTTCTTCATAACTAGTATTTGTTTCTCTTAAAAATTTTGACCATATTTTCAATCTATTTAACACAATTTTAGACCTTCCGTAAGTCACTTCTTATAATTTTCATTTCTCCTTTTTGGTATTCATGGCTCTTTAAACAATTTTAGAGAGAGACAAAGTAATAACATTAACAACTTTGATCGAAAAACAAAGGTTTATGCCACACAAAATTAAAATATTGAGTATTTACGCCGCTATTTGCCCAAATTGAAGGATTGGCTTATACCTGTCGTTTTGTATTGTCACTAAACAATGTCGTTTTCTGGTCATAGTGGAAACTAAAACATATAAAAGCCCTTCTTATGTCACTTTCTCTCTCTTCTCTCTCTCTCCTCTCGCAGCTAGGGTTTCTCTGCATCTTCCCTCCGCATCAATGGTGAGTTCATCTCTCTCTCTCTCTCTCTCTCTCTTGCTTCGATTTCTCTTGCTCCGAATTCGGATTGGTTTCATTTGGTTGTGGTGGAATCAGGGCAAAGGTACGGGATCTTTCGGTAAGAGGAGGAACAAGACCCACACGCTCTGCGTCAGGTGCGGTCGCCGGAGCTTCCATCTCCAGAAGAGCCGTTGCTCGGCCTGTGCCTACCCTGCTGCGCGCAAGAGGAGCTGTCAGTCTACTCACTCTTTCTCTTTGCTTCAGCTCGATTTCCCTTCTGGTTTTCCTCCATTGCTGGATAATTTACTGGAACTGTGTTGCGTAAGGAGAGATATTGAGTTTTCGATTCGATCCGATCCGATCAAATGATATTCGGAGATTTCGTGTTTATGTGTGTGGAAGAATCAAGGCATTGCCATTGTTAGTTTTGTTTTTTTAGTTCATAAGTTAAAAAACTTAACATGAGATGAAATGTGAAATTCTTTTTCGTGGATTTTTACTTTTAGCGATTGATGTTGGAAATATTTTGCCCGGGAAAGTAATTTTGTGTTCTCTGTTGCCATCCGTTTTAAAAGATACCAAAAAAGTTATATATGTTTTTGTATCTGTATTTACGAGTATGGAAGAATCAAGGCATGGTCTTTAATAGGTTGTTTAGTTTCAATAGTTTGTTGGTCTGCTATTTCCCCGTCTCTCGTTATATCGAATTCATTCTCTATGGTTTTTCGCTTTTGTCTTTTTGGTGATTGTTGTCTTGACTTTTAGTGAATTTGTTGGTATTATTGTAGTGCCTATGAAAAAAAAAAGAAGAGAGTTTTCTATAGCGGCCGGGTCAAAAGACATGAGGCTATTTTACAGTTTCTGTGTATTTACGTGTGGCGGCAGTGAAGGATTTTGTACTTTCTTTTTTCTGATACCTAACTCGTTTTCTATCTAATTCTTGACTCGATTGTATGTTCTATTTCGATCATATTTAAAAGAAATCAAGATACTGGTCTTTCGTGCATATCCCGGCCTGACCTTTACTAGTTTTATTTCCTTATTTATGGACTTGATAGTAATTAAGATCTGTTCGTAATCGTCGTCGGTATGTCTTTTTATAATTGGTTAATAACAATTTTTGTTGGTGCGAATTTCAATTTTATGCTTTTCCATTGCTTATGATGTTCTTTTTTTTTTCAGACAACTGGAGTGTGAAGGCTATCCGCCGAAAGACCACCGGCACCGGAAGGATGCAATATCTCCGCAACGTTCCTCGCAGATTCAAGAGCGGCTTCAGAGAGGGTACGATTCGTTAGATCAGTCACGATTCTTCATTGTGCGGTAGTTAATTATACACTGAAATTGTTCGTTGTTTTATAGGTACTCAAGCAGCACCCAGGAGCAAGGGGGCTTCAGCTTCCACTTAAGTGCTCATCTATCGGGTTTATTTAGAAAAATCGATTGTCGGTTTCTTCTGTGACCTTTGTTCTTCTTGTTTTGTTTTTCCTAATTTAGTTTATCTAAATTTTGCACAAGGATAGTTAAGACTTTTGCCGTTTTTCTTCAAAATTTTGGTACTGTTTTTGTCTATTTATATGCTCCAGAATCGATTCAAAGATGAAATGCTGTTAATTCATTCATGTCGGCACTATAAATAATCTTATCAGTTGCGGTATTTTTCGTAAAAAATCGATTATCGCTGCTACTGCATGAAATATTAATATTGAGTGTTTTTCCCCGAAAAAAAGATAAAGAATGAGACGCCAAGTTTGATTAATTTACCGGTATTTATATTGCAAATAAACCTAAATGTAATTAAAGACTAGAAAAGAAAACGACAGGAAAATAAGATGTCGGTGAAAATGTAAAAAAACAAGGGTTAATTGCGGCAAAAATAACTAACCTTTATCAATATTCTCCGATAGGTACCCAACCTCAATAAAAGTAGGCAAAAGTACCCAACGTCACACTTTTGTCGTCGACCAACTAACGCAGTTAGGCACTGCCTACGTGGCCGTTAGGCTGTCTCATGTGGAATGCCACGTGGTCAAAGATTGGGTACTTTTGCCGCTACGTGGCCAAAAGTTAGGTACTTTTGCCGCCATGAGGCATTAAAAAAAAAAAAATCTTTCCGTTAGCCAATATGTTTTTCTTTTTTTATGTATATCAAACATGATCAAATAATTTTATAAAATATGTACTTATAAAAAAAATATACGTTATTTTTTTAAATAATCAAATAATTACTTAAAATTATTAATTTTAATTTATTTAAAAAGAAAATCTATCCCGTGGCACATATTTTTATTTTTTTACATGTGTTAAATATAATCAAATAATTTTATAAAATATGTTTTTAAAAAAAAAATATTTTTTTCTTACAGTAATAATTTATAATTTTTGAAAAGATTATATTAAAATTTTGAAACTAAAACATTATTGTATATAATATCATGGGTATTTTAATGTTAAAATTAAGTCTGATATGATTTTTGAAGACATAGATCATATATGAAACTAAGACATGATTAAAACAAATAATTGTATCAAATACGGTTCAAACTTAATTTAAACCGAAAGTTTGGTGATTGGTAAAAATTATATTTAACCTTATTATTTTTTGTTTTAACCTTATTATATTGTTGCTTGATTGATATTGATACCAAATTCAGAGTAATTTTATTTTATTTTATTTACAGGAATTATTTTGAGGTCACCGCAAATGAATGCTATGTTGGAATGGAGACTCATTTTATGTTACGTTTTAGATAAGTGTTATGCGTATTTTCCGGAGCCTAGAAAAATTAAGGCCCAAGACATATTAGGCCCACTAAATCGACTTTGACCCACTCAGGAAAAGTCAAAACCAAACCGGCCCGAAAAAGTCAACAAAAAGTCAAAGGGCCCGGCCCGAAAAAGTCAACAAAAAGTCAACGACCCGACCCAGAAAGTCAACCCAAAAAGCAAAGGGCTGACCCAAATGGTCAACTGAAAAAGTCAACGGGCCCGACCCAGAAAGTCAAGCCAAAAAGTCAATAGACTGACCCGAATGGTCAACCAAAAAAGTCAACGGGCTCGACCTTAAAGGTCAACCGAAAAGTCAACAAAAAGTCAACCCGAACTCACTCGGGAAATGTCGACTCGGCTCGGCCTAAAAACATGCCTTCGGGTTGACTCAAATACTCGACTAATGTTGAGCGTCGGAGCGGGCGACAGAGGACCCCCCCTCTGTCCCCCTCTAGAGTACAAAACGAGTTCACGTTTTGTACTCTTTTTACAGGAACGGAGGCAGGTTTTACAGGGAAGATTTTCGGCCCATCAAGACCGAAGATCAAGCTTCAAAGCCCGTTTCGACCGTTGTGCGGACATCGGGCCCGGCCCAAAATCAAGACTTGGGCCGCATTCATGTTAATCAATTTTTAGGCATTAACAATAAGTATTGAAGTTTAACTTCTTAACAATGAGTTTGACACATTACTACTTAGACTTTATAATCGTTCGCTATTTAATATATTTATGATTTATGAAAATAAATTAAATAATAAAACATTTTTGCATTTTTAAACATTGCATGAATATATATATGTATAGACAATAAATGAAAATTTGAAGTAATTTCAAAGTTTCATGATCACCATGTAATCAACAAACTTTGAATATTCAAGAATTGAGAGAAATTTATGTCTACCCACTTGCAATTTATGTTTACACTCATACTCAATATTATCTTAGAAGATAAAAAACAAACATGTTCTATTTAATGACCGTATTTATCGTGTTTACTTGTCAAACTCATTTAACCGATTCAAGTATTTTAAATGATAAAATAAAGTCAATTTAGACTCATTTATCTTAATTTATTTACTTATGTTATCTAAGATTTTAAAATTAGTTAACAATTTTTTATCATCAATTAAACAACGTAATTAATAGAATAGTTTTTTTTATGTATAATAAGAATTAGAACTCATAATAATATATATAAAATGTAAAATAATTTTTATTTCTTAATCGTGTCTAATTGTGTCACATCTTGTTGTTTTGTTCAAGCCGTGTTTATCCGTTATTTAATCATGTTCGACACGGCTAGACCTAAATCCATTTATAATTGATACCCAAACTCATTTATATTGTTTCGTAATCGTAATCTTATTTCACGTCTGACCCTTTATTGTTACTACTATTACAAAAGAATAATAGGATACAAAAACACTGGAGCGATTGACCTTATAATAAACTCTTTGATTAATAGGCCTCCTATATCCTACGTAAAGAACATCAAAATTTACCTTATAATAATTAAATATTATTACAATATTCCAAAGAAAAAAAAAAACCTAAATAAAATAAACTAGGTAAAACAAGTTGGCCACTAGTGCTTCGCTTTTAGCCGCTTTTACCCTCATTCCTGCTTGATTTCATGCTGACATCGCCGGAGCAGAATTTTTCTCACCAGCCCCGCAGAGTCTCCTCAAAGTCCGCTCCCCCAATGGCGTATTGCTGGAGCATCTCCGGATCAAGAATTCCGGTAGTGTCGGGTTTCATTTTGCCTGGCAGTGTCATTTTTATTTCTTCGGTAGAAAAAACCCAGCATTTTGAGAGTCAATTAGTTTCTTGGGTTAAATGAAATATAATGTTGGAGATTAGTTCGTGTGATTATAAAAGACGAGCACATCGGAATGGCTTGATCTGACGGTCACAAATAGAAACGGATTTTAAAAATAAAGTTAAAAACATAACACGAAAAAGTCAGAAAATTTTGAAACTATTTCATTACTTCCTTTATGCTATGGTAAACACCAAAATCGACCTCTAAAATACAAGAATATTCTTACTAAGGGTGTACCCCCATATAACCGAGTAACAGGCGTTTGACCTGAAGTCGAGCTTGACCCCACTCCCGATTGAAAAGCCCGGGTTAAGAAGAAAAAAGAAAACAAAACAAAACAGGCCGGGCCGGACTCGGGGCCAAAACCAGACTTGGTAGCTAGAAGTAGAACTGTCAACCCTGATTCTTACAATATTAAATAAAACATAAAATAGGTAAAAAAAAAAAAAAAATTGGCAAAAATCTGTACATGCTGGCCTCAGCTACACTCACATGCATACATGTGGTGAGAACCACATGAGCTCAGGTTTGCCCTAATTTCAATGCTGTGATTTCTTCTTCTTGCCTGATTTCGATTTCTGATCGCTACTATTGCTTCGCTTCTTCCCGCTTTTTTCCTCCTTTCTGCTTGATTTCACGCTGACAATTCCTCCGGATCGCAATTTATCACCACCGCTTCGCAGAGCCTCCTCGAAGTCGGCTCCTCCAATGGCGTATTGCCGGAGCATCTCCGGATCCAGAATCCCGGTCGTGTCGGGTTTCATTTTCTCCTGAAAGGGCACACAAAGTAAATTTCAATTTATTTCATCAGTAAAAAACCGATATTTTTTAAAAAAATTCCATAAAATATTATAACTAACATATTTTCATTTTCGCCCAAAAGTGCACACCGAGTAATTTTAATTCGATTTCGTCCAATGGAAATGCAGGCTGGCAAAAAAACTGAATTTATTCCAAGTTGGTCCTTAAAGCAACGACGAGTTTGTCCTCGTATTCAAGAACAATAATAAGTTCAAATAAATAGCATACAAAATAGAATTTCTATCTGTTAAATATGTGTTCAAAAAAATTAATTGTCTCTATTTTGGAAAATGTTATCGGATGAGAAAAATTGAAGAAAAAAAGAAAAACACGAACAACGAAGGATACCTCGACCTCTCTGGCAGCTCTTCTGAGATCCTGCTCCATTGAGACGTCATTCGGTTCCATCGGAATCTGAATAAGTAAATAAATAAAACGTCACGGGAGTTAAAAAAAAAAATAAGTATAAAGTATATGAACAAAACAGATGAGGAGAATGAATGTTGAATAAGACTATTGTTAACAGCAAGAGAGAAGCCTGTTAACGTGGCCAAAGTCTCTAAAACGATTCTTGAGTCAACCCGACAAAACAAACATAATCCCGACACTAACTCCTAATTTTTCCCTAATTACAACTTACCAAAACAAAAACAAAAACAAAAAACCTAGTCCTTAGAATATAATAAAAAGATACTCGAAAGGAACTACTTGAATTTGAAATGACTCATTTGCCTTCTACCGTTGGTAAGTAAGCACTTTAGGCTTATCAGCTACATGAAAATCAAGAGCAAAATTGTACTTTTGGCTTTCTTTCAAACAAAATGCACTTTAACTTACCTGATTTACCGGCCGTTCCAGAGGCGTGCTCAATTGAATCTCTTCCTTGGCGATAGCATGCAGATGTTTGTGGAACTTCCTCATTACTTTCATGAGTAATGACAAGATTTGTGGCCTATCAAGTTTAATCTGTGCCTGTTACATTAAACAAATCAATTTAGGAGCATCGAGTTATATAGTATTTATGAAGTCCTAAAGATAAATAATGTGTTGCGGTCCCAAATTGTACTAGTACCGAGAAATTGTATTTCACTACGATGTCTAATACGAGTTTAATTTTCTGTATAATTCTTTCTCATTGATTTAGGATAACAGACATAATTAATCTTTAGCAATATTATTAACCCTAGGGGTAACAAAGTCACATTCAGAAAACGTACCGACTTGGGGCCAAAGCCTAAAACCCTTGACCAAACCCAATGCATAATTAAATAACAAAATGTAAACAAGACACAATTTACACATAGATAAGTCAGTTCGTGACAGGACAGTGACATGATAATGTTAACAGAAATAGCTAACACGTCACGTGAATTTCGACAACGTGATGTCGCGAACCAAGATTTGATCTCGAAACTGGAGTTTCGCCAACCTTCACAAAACCCAATCATCCCTCTCTTGAGAGAGACAAAGTTTTTTTTTTTTTTTTTTTTTTTTTTTTTTTTTTTCATTTTTCGTGAATGGTTATTGGCTACTAGTTTCTTGAATAGACAAACATAACAATGTACCAGCGGGCCCAAAACTCTAAAACGTAAATAAACACAATTAACTAACCAACACAACGTATTTATTTTTAAATACGAAACCTAATCTTAGGAATTTAACACATAATAAAGGGAACAAAATATAGACCTCAATCTGTGAGATGCTTTGAGCTTGCAAACCCTTGCATAGCAAAACACAAGCTTGAGGATAAGAGAATGTAATTGGAATCTTCTCTTCGAAATACAGGCGTCCCAGCTTCCGAACTAGGGGTACAATCTGCAAAAAGAAAATAATTGGGGTGTTCAATTCACAATATCGGTACATCAGGAAAATAGGTTATCATCATTAGGTTCTTTATCACGAGACAAATAGAGCGTAACTGATAGGAACCAAACACGACTTGAAACACGAATTCAGCCAACGGGAATTCACCATTGCAATAAATCCCCTTCTCTACTACGATTAACCAATAAAGAGTCCCGATCTTTCATTCAAGAGCAAGGCCAAACGCTCCACAAAGAAGCGAAGAGAAGACAAAACAAACAATATGAACATTTTTAGACTTTTTTTTTTTTTTTCTTTCTCTTGCTTCTCAAGTTTATGGTTCCCGAATGATTAATAGCTTGTATATTTTCAAAATGAAAACTTACGCCTGAAAACGATATCAATAACGATAAAACGATTAGGAGTATTTATTATACCTTTATTTTCTGAACACAAGGTAGAAGAGTAAATTAAACAATTTTGGATATCTTACCATATGATAGTCACAACCGTTGTTGGCATAGGCTTCTAATATCTTGATATCATGAATTGAAAAGAGCCCCTTGATAGAGGTTAAAGCCCCGTCCGCCTCCGTGAATTTGATTTTTGGATCCAACACGCTGTACGATTAAGACTGGCGTGAGTTTATTATTGATCAACAACAAATATGCATCTCAAAGAAACAGGGAAAATGTCAACACTTACGTCATAGCAAGTTTGTGCTCCATTTGACGAAAAGTATCACCCAATAATTCGATAAAATTTAGTCTGAAAACTGCAAACATTAAAACAGAGCACGATAATTAGAACACAACGGTGGTAAACGAGCATAAAAAATGAGTGTTCATGGAAAGAATGACACACCGCTGAAACACCGTTTGAGATTTCCCCATTCAACTTCATCATTGGCCAAAGCTTTAAGGACCATACAGGTGTGCTCGCCAGTAATAGAACTCTAATTCATACAAATAATAAAAAAAAAGTTTATTCTCCATAATAGTGAAACAATTTTTACGAGGGGTGAAACTTGTAACTCAGTGTCGCTTTTTATAGCTTCAAAATTGGTACAGGCTTTCCAGTTTTTTAAACTAAAAAATGGAAATGTTAATATCTCTAGAAATCGGTTTTCCGCTTGGTAAAAATATGAATATTTAAAAATAACAAGAATAAATCTATACAAAAATAGCATGTTGATTCATTGTTCATACTTCATACTCCAAATTAAAATATTAAACATATAGAAAATCATAACATATCCCAAATCTAAATAAAAAATAGAACAAAAAACTAAAATATTAAAAACTACTAACCGGTAACGGATTACCAATACTTTCAAAATTGGTTTCAGAAAATTATTTTTACTGAGTACACATATTTACCGACTCAATAAAATTGTGATAGAGCAAAATCTTATTGGTTTCAAAACTGGTTTCAGAATTATAATTATATCTTAACTGGAGTATGGCCGATAAAGAATGGAGCAAAATCATGTTTTCTCCAAAAGCGGAGGAGATCCAAGGTAAGCCCAAAGGAGACACCCATATACTGAAGCTTCTCAGGTTTCCTATCTTCGAGACGAACGAGCAAAAAAGGAAGATTTTTCCGAGGTTCTATAGTCTCTTCTAGCAGCGAAACCTGTAAGTACGGTATCAAGAAGTCAGACCCTACAATATAACCATAAGAAACATATGTAAACAAAAGAGTAATTAGTAGTGTAGAAATATAGGATGTTATTATAGTGCTTTGTCAATTTTTGTAAAAAAATTCAGATAATCAGATAGGAGTTTTTCCCTTTCCACAATTAAAAAGTATTGTCATTTTAACGCGTAGGAGACAATGTGCTACTCTTGTTATGTAGATGGGATATTGCTGCCAAAAACTAAGGTCAAGGGCAAAACGCACTAACATGTCAGGTTTAGGGGGCATAATGCCATTTACTCGTAAACAAAAAGGGTAATTTTGGCATAAAAAACTAAATGTAAGAAAACGTCGCAACATATTCTGCTTCTTGTTTCGTCACAACGTATATTCCTAATGTTGTCAAAAGTTCCTAGCTACCCTTGATTAAGAAAACAATGAAAAGAAGAAAAAATAAGATACAAGAGGACAAAATTAATAAGCAGTTTATGTAAATAGACCTTTTTAGCTGCTTCTACAACTGTGACGGGTGGCGTGTCCTCGTCAGCATCATTTTCAGAAATAGGAGCAAAGTCTCCTTTGTAGTACCTGCCAAAGGTTATACGCCCGAATGGATGCTATCACTCCTTTGAAATAAAAAGAATCAAACTCCAACTAAAAATTGAACTGTGGAAAATTTCTTGAATTTGATTGTATATAAAGAAAGAATCATCAAATGCCTAAATGAATAATATAACTTCCTTTATCTTGCTCTCAAAGGAAACACCGTTTCTGTTGTAATTCATTTATTGATTAATAAAGAAAAGGGATACGCTAGCTTAGTGTATCCCCGTCAATTGGATTTTTGTGGAAATCAGGTTTTGCCACAAAGAATCTAAGAAAATATGAAGCATAGAGATATAAAGACATACCTTGTCAAAAGTTTGACTGCTTGAGAACCATACCCAAGCTGCAAATAAAAAAGGAAGATATATAAAAAATATACGAAAGAGATAAAATTTATATATATATATATATATATATATATTAATATGTTAATAATTTTACCTTCATCTTTTTTGGATGGGTCGCAATTCGCACAATGCGAGCCCCTGATAATGTTGGGAATTCAGAGTCTTGGAAAACTTCACTGAATTTCCAAGGGATCTGATCTCCGGGTGGTTGACGACCGGTACTCAAACTATTGAGAGCAGACTTTCGAGAAATTTGACCCTCCAAACATACCTATATATATATATATCATTGTCAAATAGATAGTTTATAGTATGCGACGTAAAAAATCTGCTCACAGATGTATGATAATTGTTGAAACCCTTCTTCAGTTGATGCGTCGTAAAGTAGATTTTATTAAAATACACATGCATATATAAGCTTAATTTATCAATAGCTTGAAATGTAAGTTTCTTTTGAATATTTTCAAATGTACTATTCTGTTTCATCTTATGCTCATCAAGCCAAGCATATGACTCGGGGATGACTTGAGCATGAAGGTCGACACCATTATATTTTTTCATCTCAAGAGCTCAAGCCCAACAAATATATAAATAAGTAATGTAAGTGACCACCAAGCTGACCTGAACGACACACAAAATATCAGGAAGTTGATTGTCGGACTCAACCGGAGCTGCAAGAAAAAAGGAATTAGATATCCAATTATTGTTTCGAATTTATTTTAATAGAATTTTTTACTTAAAAACGCATAATTTTTTCATAACAAGTATAAGATTACAAAATACAAACATACCAACTAGTACAAATAAGTGGTGCGCCGGTGCATCTGCCATTAGTTGTAAGTCATTCGGGGAGTTTTTGTAGTGCGAGGAAACATATAATGCCATCATCCGCTGTAGATATTATAAATAATGTTAAGATACCAAACATTCTAACATTGAAATAAATCTCAAACAATTTAATAATTGAAGCAATATGAATTCTTACCTGTAAAAACATTTCGCTCTCCTTGTGATAAGAGAAAAGCGTATCACGATTGACATAGTAGAGTTCGCACGCACTCGGAGGAGGCATCCTAATTTCAGATAAAGAGTCAATTAATAAAACTACACAATTGGTTCTTACTTGCTGATTTTTTTCTCAAAATAATTTCCTTACTCGCTGAATTGAGGGACAAAATTTGCAACATCCAAGCACAGCAAGCCGTTGAGCCACGTTTCTATTGGATCTCCACTCGCATATCGAATAGATTCGTTCATTTCTATCTTTTTGAATCGACCACCTACAACAGAGTTTAAAGTAGGAAGAGTTAACCTCAAAACAATGAACACAGTATTTGTTTGACTTTTAAATTATGTCTTTACTTGTTTTTTTAATATATAGGGGTACTAGAGGCATTTAGAATAATTCTAAGATTATTATAATCCAAAAAATAGGTGCTTCCATTAGAGTTTTCCTTTATTTATTTTCAGTTCAGTTTTAGAGATGACGCTATAGTAACTATACCAAGAGTATTATTTATGCGCATTGTTAAGTACAAAAGGCAAAGCAAAGAGATACCGGATATAGAACTCGATGACGCCCCACTTTGCTGTTCCAACTGCTCGATCAGCTTAAGAGACAATGATCGACCGGTACCTTCATAACTATAGGGGGAGAATAATTACATCAATTAGTGTTTTAAGGATTCAAGAGCCATCTCATCATCTAAAAGACAAACATTGGACAATAAATGTTGATATAAAATATTTATACATGATAAGAGCTCAATATCGGATCGAAAAACTAACTAACTGTTTTTCTTTTAAGAAACAAAAGTACTAACAAGCTGTTATATTACACAGTATTTAATGTTCAAGAGCAATCTCATCTGCTAAAGACAAATATTGGTGACTCAGAGTCAGAACTGATAATTACATATAAGAGAGCACTGGTTTTTTAAGGGATATTTGGGTAAAATACCCAAAAGATATTTCCGCTAATATCCCTAGTTTTAACTGAACAAATATAATACCAAGGTTTTAAAAAACGATCTAGGCGCACGCCTCAAGGCGCGCCTCTGGGCGAGGCGGCGAGATTTAGCCTCCGGGCGTTTTACTGTGCGCAAAAAATCAAGGCTTACGCCTTTTTCCGATGGAGGCGCTCGAGGCGTGCGCCTCTGTATTGAGGCGCGAGGCTAGCCTCGAGGCGAGCGCCTCACTTGGGTCGAACATGAGGCCCTGTTTGGGCTTTTTTTTTCCCAAAAAATTGGGCTTTTTTCATCGTTTTTTTTTATGCCCTAAATCTCCCTCCTCCTCTTCGACAACTCTGCCTGCTCTGCCTCCCTCTGCCTGCTCGACTTCTCTTCCTCCTCTTCGACAACTCTGCCTGCTCTGCCTCCCTCTCCCTGCTCGTCCGTGCTTCGCTGCCTCCCTCTGCCTGCTCGTCCGTGCTTCGCTGCCTGCTCTTTCTCTCTGCCTGCTCGAACTCGACTTCTCTCTGCCTCCTATTTCTCTTCGCTGCCTCCTCTCTGCCTTCCTTTCTTCATTTCGGCCAGGTTACTTTCTTCCTCATTTGATTGATTTTTTAATTTCGTTTTTTAAAATGTAATAAAATTTAGGGGTTAAATCGTTTTCTTTTTTGGTCATTATTTAGGTTTAAGATGTCTAGTTCTACTAAGTTATCTGATCCGGCCAGGAAATATTCTAAGGAAGTTAAGATACCGGGCAAAACGTACAGTTATTTCACGTGTAACTTTTGCGCGAGATCGATATCCGGAGGAGTCTCTCGAGTAAAAGAGCATCTTGCTTGCACTAAGAAAAATGTTGCCGGATGTCCTACTGTTCCTGATGAAGTAAAGAAAGAAATTGAAACTCATTTGAAGAAATTCCAAAGTGCAAAGAAAGCTAATCAAGCCGAGTTTGAAGAGCTAGTAGATGGTGGAGTTTTTTATAATGCGCTCGATCCGAGGGCGTCGGTGGAAGTCGGAGATAAGAGTAATTCTTGTCCGAGCGGTTCTAGAGGTGTTAGAGGGCCGATGGATAGGTACATGTCAATGAAAGATGGCGAAGAAAATGAAGATGAAAATGTCGTTATGTCTCCATGTCAATTGAAAGAGCTACGAAATAAAGTTTGCTTGGAGATAGGACGATTTTTTTATGAAAATGCGATTCCTTTCAATGTAGCCACAAGTCCTTCGTTCACGAGTATGTTGCGAGCCGCTGCTCACATTGGCCGAGATTTGAAGATTCCATCGATGCACGATTTGTCGACATGGATACTAAAGGAAGAAACCATGAAGGCACAATTGATTGTGACCGAAGTTAGAGAGACTTGGAAGAAGACGGGAGTCTCCTTGCTATCGGATGGTTGGACGGACACCCGGAATCGAAGCTTGATAAACTTTCTTGTCAACAATCGACACGGGACAGTTTTCTTGAAGACCATCGATGCGTCGGATGTGATAAAAAATGCTCCGAAATTGTTTGAATTGCTTGATGGTGTCGTTGATGAGATTGGAGAAGAATCCGTTGTTCAAGTGATAACCGACAACGCGGCAGCGTACAAGGCGGCGGGAACGTTGTTGATGGATAAAAGGCCAACTTTGTATTGGACTCCGTGCGCGGCACATTGCATTGATTTAATGCTTGAGAAGATCGGAGACTTACCGACGCACAAGACGGCTTTGTACAAAGCGAAGAAGGTAACAAATTACATCCACAATCATAATTGGGTTCTCGCTTTAGCAAGACACGTTGCGTTGAAGGATCTTGTTCGACCGGCCGACACGCGATTTGCCACGGCGTATTTGACTTTAGAGAGTATGCTAAAGTTGAAGCAATCGTTACAAGAGATGTTTGTGTCCCAAAAATGGACCAATTCCTCTTATGCGAAGACAAATGACGGAAAAGCCGTGAGGAAGATCATTATGGACGAAAGAGGTTTTTGGAAGAGTGTAATTTATGCCATCAAAAGCACATCGCCTCTTGTTCATGTTCTTCGAATCGTAGACGGCGAGACTCCGGCAATGGGATTTCTTTATGGTTCGATGGATGCGGCAAAAGAAGAAATAGCGAAGAACTTGGGTGGAGAAAGAGCGGACTACAAAGAAATTTGGGACATAATCGATACAAAGTGGGAGAAGCAAATGCACCGAGACTTGCATGCGACGGGGTATTACTTGAATCCTCAATACCGATGGAGTCCTAATGTATCCGAGCATCCCGAGATCAAGTATGGATTGTATACTTGCATGGAAAGACTCGTGCCGGATGCGGAGTTGTCCACGAAGATTGAAAACCAACTTAATGAGTTCATTTTCAAGCGAGGATTGTTTGGAAGACGAGCGGCTATGTTGTCGTACAAGACACGTTCTCCGGGTATGAAATGTTTTATTTTTCTTTACGTAAAGTTTAAACTTTTCCTTAATTAATTACATTGTTTTTCTTGTTTAGTTGAATGGTGGGAAAATTTTGGAGACGATGTTCCCGAACTAAAGGAATTCGCTCTAAAGATCCTCGGGCTTACTTGTTCGGCATCGGAATGTGAACGTAATTGGAGTACTTTCAATCAAGTACATACCAAAAGAAGGAATCGGCTATCCACAATGAAGATGGATAAATTGGTGTACATTATGTACAACAAGAAGTTGAAGGAAAGGTGGATCAAGAAAAAGAAACGGAAAGATGGAGTAGATCCTTTGGTTCGCGAGGAAATTCCTTCCGACGATGAATGGGTGGCGAATCCTAGTGACGAGGAAGACGAGCCGGAGAGTCAACCTATACCTATGATCTCATCGCAATCGGCATTGGTATCGACACTAACGGAACCACCACCGCCAAGGAAGAGAAGAAGGCTTCTCCAAGATTTTGATTCCGGAGATGACGAGGGCAATAGTGATGGAGGCGACGCGGACGTTTACACCGTTTAGATTTTTTTTTATGGTTAAGACTTTTCATGTGCTTTATTATGGTTAAGACTTATTTTGTGGGTTTTTTTATGTTTAAGACTTGTGTGGTTTCTTATTTGACTATGCTTTTTATTATATATCTTATTTTATAATTAATTTATTATTAAAAATCGAGGCTTACGCCTCGATGCGCCTCGAGGCTTACGCCTTTTGAGGCTATGATAAAACGCCTCGCCTCGAAATCTAGTACTTTAAAACCTTGTATAATACCATACCCGTTTACGGTAGATGAAAGGAAGACGAGATAATTTCCAAGCAGTGACTTCACAATGGGCAATGGAATAGCTGCTGCCTCATCAATTACCAATAAATCAACTTGCGAAAGCTTTTCATGCTCATGAGGTTGTATATACTGCAAAGTTATGTTATAGAATCATAAGTTAGCAATTATAGTAACTTAGGACTATTGTTAGGGCATTACAAATGAAAATCTTCATGCCATGAAAAATCGTAATATTTGTAAACTATAATAAACAATCCATAAGAAGCATTCAAAGAAACCTGAATTGTCTGTCGGCTCTCCTTGCTAATATTAATCCTCACGACTGTTTTTTTGAAGTCGGCATGGGAGCTTCGCACCACTTCATAATCTATATGCTCCTAAAACAGGTTTCACCATAGTTACCGTTAGAAAAATTAAAAATATGTTCGTAGTTTATAAGGTCATGAGTTCTCCCCTCATTGCCAATTTGTTTGAGATGAATGATTAAAAAACACGCGGTATAAAATATGAGTAAACATCCCTAGATTGGACAACAAGATTACCTTATAATCAAGTGCATCAAGACCTTTGCAAACAAAGTCGAACAAAGTTCTTAGATTTTCAGGGCTAGGTGCAGTTACATAGATGCTCGGGTACCTATTCGGATCAATTATTCATTAGTATGAGAATGGCCAATCATAAAACCTGAGTGATAGACAAACAAACGGGAAAAACGATAAAGTAAAACATAACTAAAAAGTACTAACCGTGCAGCAACTGCTCCAGCAATTGCCAAACCGAGAGCAGCTGATTTTCCTCTACCACGAGCAGCTAAACAAGCAACTGTGCTTTTTAATGTCTTTTCAAAAATTGCATCCGTAAATGTGACGAGAGCATTTGCCTATTCAATATCCAACAAAATGATCACTGAATCAAGCATTGATGGCGTGAACAAAATTGACAAGTAGGATTAAAAAATAAGCTAACTCTACCTGGTCCAAAGTGGAACATTTTTTTATCAAGGGTCCAATAGGAAAAAAATCAACAAACTCTTCTTTACGATTCTTCAGTCCTTCTTCTGCCTCCGATAATTCTTCCGAGTCCTTCAATTGTGAGTAAGAAGAAAATTATCAACCAGATACTAGATGACATACTTAGAAAACATATTCAAAACGACAAAAAACTATTACCTCTTTAACTGGAACTGGCTTGATGGTTTTTATGTGGGATGATATAGGTAGTATATTCAATTCATCATCCATCACTATGCATGCCTTGCATGATGCAATCGACAATAAGAATCGCTCATTAAACCGTCCTGTAGCCTCAACATGTGATTCGGTTTTATACCTTTCATGAACATCCTGTGAGCAACAAAATTTTCAATATTCGAGAATTGAGAGAAGCTTACAAAGTTTACACACTGGTAATAGTTTGGGACGCATTTTAAAGGAACAATAGAATATAATAACATCGTAAGAGAGGATGGTTTGTAATAATACCATAACCATGGTGTATAAGCTGGTAAGCGATGATAACGACCGAATCAATAGCAATATTATTCCCCCACCCTCCACTGTTTCTATTGATCTCGCGAGTAGATTTGGTGTCAACGCCTCAAAATCCTGAAAATTTTAACAAATAGTAGAATGAAGCTTTATCTTGCGGAAACTAAAAACAAAACTTACAATTTGAAAAGTAAGGGGAGATCTTATCTATGTCATTAAATATTGCGTTAGAGAGGCCAAAATATGTTTCTACTGACTTAGAATATTTTCAATTTACCTGTAGTATGCACATCCCGAAGGTTGTACCAAGAATTTTTTCTGAATCCTTGTACAAGCAATACGTTATTCCCGCAGTTTCCAGGAAAAGTGAAAGAGGGTCAACCATATCACGGTCATGAAGTCCACTTTGCATAAGGCGTTTAACTTGCTTTGCACGTTTTTTCTTGTGACTGCATAGAGTGGCCAAACAAACCGATAACGCGTTGTTAGGTTGGTAAGCGATATGATAAAAGTAAACAATAGGAAGCTTCTTGGACTTTAAGGTTCGTAGCAAGCAATTATAGGATAGGTTCAATTAAGATTAAGGTTGACACCCGTTGTTTTGAAGTCATTGGTGTTCGCAACTTGATTGCCATGAAATCCGTCAAATATCAATCTCTCACACATAAACGCCAATCCAAAAATACGTACAAATTACTACAATCCCGCTAATCTTGAACTTACGTTTTTCATTAGCTCCAACTCCCAACACTAATTTTAATGTATGGTGATAGCTTTGACTATTTTCAAACCCAGGGATGAATAAATATATCGAGCAAATGTAAACGATTGGGCCGAACCTGCTGAGTTCGAGCTTGTTCTTGTAGCACCACAGCACATTGGGCCGGGACTTCACCACTGCCTTGCTCATAATGTAGTGAAGATTCACTATCTGCATCCAAACAAATGAACAAGGTTACTAATGGCAAATATTCCATTCAATGCAAACTCTGCTCTGCAAAACAATTTTCTCTCTTTATACGGCACAAAATTGAAGTCATTGCACGATAAAATCGGACAATGCGCAGTTTACTGCGCTCATAACTCTCTTACTATAACTTGAAAATGCTCCGAAGTTTCCGTCGAATCGAAACTTCCGACGCCCAACAAACCAAAACTCAATTATAAAGCAATTTCCGGATTGGAATCATCCCAAAACAAGAAGAAGAAGAAGAAGAACGCAAGATGATGAGTAGTACAAGCTTCAAGGCAACTACACTTCAGTTCTCGAGTTCCATATATGTATATATATATATATATATATATATATAGAGAGAGAGAGAGAGAGAGGGAGAACCTGGTCGTGGTACTTGTCGCCGACCATGACGAACATGGAGCGGTGTCCGGTCTTGACGCCATTCTCGATGAGGGTTCGGATACGCTCGTCCACCTTCTTCCTCATCTCGAGCTTCTTCGTCTTCCTGGGTCGGCGAAGGAGATGACTGAACTGAAGCTCGGCGCTGATGGAAATGGAGGTTTTACTAGGGTTTTAGATTTTGGAAATGGTGTTTTACGGATATTTGCGGCATAAATATCGAATCTTGTATTGTTCTGGTTTTTGAGATACTTGCGGCGCATCGAATCTAGTGTTATGGTGTCGAGAATACACACTTTGACTACACTTGAGTAATTTTATTTTTGCCTATTATTCTTTACAGATAAATTAACATAATTTGAAGCAAGGTTCGAATTTTCCTCGATAATCGTCGATCATCCGTCTTGCCGGTAGTCATCGGCAAATATTTCATGTCAATCGATTATTCGTAAAAACAGTGTAAAACTAACAAAAAATTGGGTACTTTTAAAAAAAAAAAATTGCACTTTTCAACAATTTTCGGCAAAAGAACCTTCAATGCAAAAAAAGTATTTTAGTATGACATAATTTTATTTGAGTATGACATGATTTTATTTGAGTATTTACACATGTGAGAGTGAGACTATATTTTATTTAATGTTAACTTAGTAAATATATTCTGAAAATTGTTTTAGTGGTTTTTCATTGATAATCCTCGATAAGTGTCGATAATCCATCAATAATCCTCGATAACTCTAGGTAACAATAACTATAAGCTACGGTTTTATTAGTTCCCCATTGATAATCCTCGAAAACGGCAATCGATTTATCGGCAAAAATAGAATTTTGAACCTTGATTTGAAGTCACTTTTAAATGCATATAGAAAGAAAAAAAAATTGTTTTCTTTTTTAAAGGATGAAATATAAAATTGCTTTTGAAAAATTAAAGACGAAGAGAGAAAGGATAACTTCATGCAAAGTTCATACCATACAAGATTGAAGCCAAATTTATTAAGTGGGTAATTTCATTAGAAGCAAACGACATCTACATATTATGCTGCCAAAAGTAGGACTAAACGATAGAAACTAAAATATTATGATGCTAATTATCAATTTTGGAATGGAAAATACAGAAAAACGACAGAAACTTAGAAACGACAAGAAAATAATGGAAACAGGAGGAATGATAAAAAAACGATAAGAAAAGGAAATAAAGCATTGGAAACGACTGATATGTTAATTAAACAATAACGAATGAGAAAACGACGATAAATTTGTATAGCATAAAAGAAAAATGAAAGAAAGCCGAAACCACGAGAAGTTTATAGAAAGTAGGCACGTGTAACGGTGTATTTGGTATCGATTTAACATCTTACAAGAAAGAAGAAAAAAAAAACACAAAGATATTATTTTATGGATCAGATTTTGATAGTTCCGAAGGTTGTGCATAGGGTCGGCCCAGTGTTTGTCGTGTTTCGTAAGGCATGAAGTAGAGTAAAATTTTGGGGCTCTTTATATAGTATTTAAAAATTAAATTGTTCTATTATTTAATTAAGTATACAATAGTATATCTACAAACTTGGAACCCTCAAAATTTGAGGGCTCGAGGCGCCGACTTTGCTCATCTATAGTTAACGGCTAACCCTGCTTGTATAGGATCAAAATTTGGCCGAAATTTCAATTTTGTACTATGTTGGACCAATTATGTGTAAGAATATATCATAGGGAATTTTTATCAACGTTGTTATAAGTTTTCATGTCTCATCGACTATAATGAATACTGTTACGGGTATTTTACGTAAATTAGTTTTTATTAATTAACAAAAGAAAAATTACTTAAGTTAATTTTTCTTTTATTAATTATGATCAATTTCGCCCAAATTATTCACCGGAAGCCCGTTTTTGAAAAATAGAGGATCCAGATGATCCCAAAAATATCAAAACACCCAAAAACGATATAAAATTTGAGAAAAACGGCCTCGTGACGCTCCCGGGGCCTTCGGATGACGCCGAGGGCCACATGGGTGGGCCCCCGGACCCTCCTATAAATAGGAACATGATTTTCACTTAACGGTAACTTGATTCTCACCCCGGGAACTCGCCTAAAACTCTCTCTACTCCCTCTAAACTCGCCTCCCCCTCAAATATCACTTTAATGTTGAGCGTCGGAGGTGAATCAGGGGGTACCCCCCCGGGTGTTGTTTTGTCTAGGTTCTGAGAGCGAGAAATCACACTAGAGCGGAAGCCCTGGGGAAATTTCCGGTGTCGATTACGATCCCCCTGTTAGGACATGTTCTACGTGGTGTTCGTGCTATCTCCCAGTCTATTATCCCTAGCGGATATACCGACTTTACAGATAGACCGAAGACCAGTATCAGGCCCCACGATACAGGCCGAGGGATCTAAATCTCCGAGAATTATCCGAAGGTCTTAAACACGGAGAGGTTCACATAAGGCGGAAGCCCTGGAGAAAATTCTGGCACGATCTAAGACCCTCTTTGCCAAGGTTATAGATCCGTGAGGTGCTCATTCTATCCACCAGTCTTGTATCTCCGACAGATATACTGACTACGCGGATAGGCCGAGGACCCGGATCTATCCCCGTGACGCCAGTCGAGGGTCTGGTCCACCAGGGTTCACTGGAAAGTTGATACTGTGATCCCCCCTACACAGTGGTCAGAAATCTGTTTTTGGCGTCCCAAACCTGGAATCCGGACCAGTCCAAGTCCTGGCCCTTTAGCGACAGGTAGTGGAGTTTGCCACGGATTTCTAGTCCTGAGTCAGTGGAGGGTCCGTTTAACTCGAAAGTCCAGGAGCCCAAGCCCGAGAGTCATAAAAGTCAACAAGACGACATTGTGCCCGACCCAACACGAGCAATTGGGCCGCTGAGTATTTGAGGCATTTTTCTCATCAACACCTCCTATTTGGAGGCCCAACAATGTGGGTTATTTTTTGACCCATTGATCCATGTACCCGGCCCATGAAGCCTAGGTCATAAATGACTTAGATGAGATAAAGAAATGCAAGAGTGAAGAAGTGAGAGAAAACAAGAGAAAGAGAAAGGAAAGGAAATTCGCGGTTCCCGCACAGTTTCGTCGACCCTCAGGAAAACCATCATTGCGCATTCGTTCACCGTTGTATCATTGTGATTTTTGGACAGAACGTTCCTAAGACATAGAGGTACGTTCCGAACGGTGGAGATTTTGTTTTAATCTTTTTAGGTTGGTCTGAAGAGTGGAAACCAGAGGCTGATTTGTGAGAACGTTTTTCACAAATTCTTCTCTTGCTTGTTGTTGTAATCCGAGATTGGTGTTCGATCTTGATGATGATGATGTATGCCTCTAGTTTTATCTAGGGAATATTTCGTTTGTACCTCACTCTTGATTACAGTTGGTTTTAAGCGGCCTACGGGTCCCGTGGTTTTTTACTCCGTTTTGGGGGTTTTTCCACGCTAAAATTGTCTCGTGTTCGTGGTTGTGTTTCGATTATTATCGCCTTCATATTTCAGCGGCTATTGGGAGATATTAAGATTCTGTTGCGTTGCGCTTTCTCCCAACATAAGCTTCCGACGGGGAGTCGCATCCACGCCGTCTTCCATGTCTCCCTCCTCAAAGCCCACAAAGAGGACCCTTTGTCTACGACGACAACTCTTCCCCCGATTTTCGACGGCCGTACTCTTGCGGAAAACCCATGAAGCTCCTTTGAGCTCGAAACCGACTTGGTGAGTGTGAGGTTCTCGTGCAATGGAAAAACGACGGACCCGACACGGCTTCTTGGGAGAAGGCCACAACGATCGTCGAAGCCTTTCCAGAGTTCGAGCTTGAGGACAAGTTCGTGGTCGATGAGGGGAGTAATGATGTGCGCTCACGCTTCAGAATCACCTATCATCGCCGAAAGACCGCAAGTCCGGCCACACCTACTAGTGGCTAGAACCACAACGCAGAGTGAATCGGTTCTTTTTTCGCTTAAGAGTCCGTTAAGTAGATTTTTATTTACGCATGTAGTAGTTGGTGCGTCGTGTCGTTTGTATCGCTAATGTCGTTGGGATTTTTAAGTCATTGTCGTTTTGTTGGTGTGATGGTCGTTTGACCTAGTGGTTGTCGTTTGTCATGGGCTGGACTATATAAGGTTCCCATTTTTATTTAAGGGTTAATGACGGCAAAAATACCCAAATACCCAAAGTTTTCAAAGAACCTCTTGTGTACCCAAAGTTTAAAAGTGGTGGTAAAAATACCCAAAGTCGCATTTGGGGAGTTGACCACTCCATTCTCGTAACGCCGTTAACTTACCCGTTAACTCTGGTCACACGGGCAAACGTTGGTTGTTGACATAACAATTTTCGCCAAATGATTATACTTAACAAAAAAAAATTGTCCATGTGGCCAGGGTTAACGAGTAAGTTAACGGCATTACGATAATTAAGTGGTCAACTCCTCAAATGTGACTTTGGGTATTTTTGCCACCACTTTTAAACTTTAGGTACACGAGGAGTTCTTTGACCAAACTTTGGGTATTTTTGCCGTCATTAACCCTTTATTTATTTGAGGCAACTTTCAAATTAAATTCTAATCTTGAGAATTAGGGTTTAACAAAGGTCTTATTCTCCTTCATCATCTTGTACTCTCTTCTTCGTTTAATTCTCTTCGTACAACATCAAGGACAGCGCGTCAGAGACGTAGGCGTGGAGGAAGGGGATCTGGGCTGCCTGATTCTTTAACTTCACCACTGGTTACACGTGCTCTCACCCGAGCACATACCAAAAACACATTAACTCGATCCAATTTTTATTAAAAATGTTAATGGACCGTTTAAATTCTGTTAAAAACGTTGAAGGGCTAATTTCATTTTTTGATGGGGCTACTGTTTTACTGAACTTAGGTACTTATCTTACTACCAAAAGAATATGAGCATTCGTCAGCATAATTTACTATAACTTAGTTACTTTAACTGTTATTATCCCTTACAAGGTACATTCATGATTTTTTTTTTTTTTTTTTTACAGTTAGCATTCATGAAAAGTTGTTACTATTGAATCAACTGAAGCGTTATTTGATGAAAAGACACTCCTTTTCTTTCTTCTTCTTCCTTTAAATATATATGATGCAATGATATTTTTTTATAATGCTTATTTGTTAAAAATATATTTTTATTATGAAAAAACACTTCTCTTTGGAAGAGGATTTCTGAAAAAGACACTACGACCGAGATCATTTTTTTAGTAATTAATAATAATTATAAAAAAAGAGAAAAATAATGAGGTCAAAATTGGTGTTTTTAGGCCTGTGTTTATTTTGTTTTTTGTTATAAATGAAGATTATTTTGTGGTTGTCAATATTAGAGAGTCAACTATGACATTGAAATGTAATATTCTCATTTATTGAGCTTCCATTTTACTCTCTCACTTATTAGTTATATAAATAGAGATTTTGTGTGTCCATTGTAATTGATTCCAAGAAATAATACTGTCTCTTTCCCTCTCTCAAGGTCTCTACAACTATTTTCGTTCTTTAGTTTATAACACGTTATCAGCACCCTCTAAAAAACTCGTATTTTCTACGGTAAAGTTCAACAATATCTTTGTAAAACCATGAAATTAATAGTTATTTAATGATCACAAAATTTGCAATTATGTGATATGTGGAATCATTTGATCGAACCACCAAACCTAGCAAAATTCATTTTCCGTTCTTCTTTCTTTTCTCTTATTTTTGCAATGATGGTAAATGAGTGTTATTGTAAAAATCCACTCTAAATCCCTAGAAAAACCATATTCATGTTCATTGTTAATCGATTCTTATATATTGTTGAGGTGGTTTCTCATCTCAATAGTCACGAAACTAGATGTGGAATTTCGATTTGAACTTGCTAATAAGATGATGCGGATCTTGACCTCCGCGACGTCAATACTCTTAACGTAAACAAAATGAAAATAAAATCAATAGAAACACGTGGTTTTTTTATAAAGGTTTGTCCCAATATGGTAGTTGACTACGTCTTCTGTAAGTTTATTGAAAATATAACCAACCAGAACCATAAGCTGATTCCGATCGATCGAGAAAAAGCTGAAAAGACTCAGAAAATACAAATCCTCACAACTCTCTTATCTCTGGTGATGCTTGCGTGTGTCTGTCTATGCTATCTCCTTGTATTTATAGACGTCCATTTCTGCCCATTGGAGCGTATTTTGAACGTGGTAGTGGTGGCTCCGAGTTTGGTATTAATTGTGAGAGTTGTGTTGCGTTAGACTTGAATTGGTTGAAAAGGTAGTTCGAACATGGTCGTGGCGTCTTTTCTGGTCGGGGTTGTTGACTGTTGAATGGAGCTTGACCAATTCTGCTCAGGTTTTTATTGACTCTTTCAGTCTGGGGCTATGCATGGCTTTGGGCCGAAATCTGTTCGGGCCTGGGCTCTGCATTTCCCTCTTTAATAGGTCACAATTCATTTTCGTAAAGGCCGACTCACATGAATATTCTATTTATTATGTTAACTTTGGTCTTAGTTATTTAGACCGTAAATTTAATTAATGTGACTTTATCATTTCTCATATGGAATGAACACACAAATCAACGTATATCTTGTTAAAATGTCTCATATTCGCATCCATGTTAAAATTATACTTCTGATATCATGCATATGGTATAATATTGCTCATCATCTTTCTCTGTAGACATTTATACACCTAAATCAAATAATATGAAAGTTTTTTTTTTATCTACGTTTTATCAAGACAAGGTTTTAAATATATTTTCTCTAGTGTATGTAGTTTTCTTTTTTTAGAATTAATTGAACAATAGCTGAATTTTTTTAAAGAATTTTTTTGTTTTGTTTTAAGATTGAAAATATCCTATTGTATTAGGCCCCATTAGCAAAAGTCAAAGACCATTAGTAAAAGTCAAAGCCCACCGACGAAGTCGAAGAACAAAGTGTTAGGCATATTGCCCTTAAACAATGTTTTATTTACCCATTGTAAAAGTTTATGACATCACTCTTGATAAAGAAGGCACTTATTATGATAATCTTTTTTATAGTTCTTTATGTATAATCGAATGTTTATCCATAGTTCATAATGGAATGCAATTGTAATCTATCCATCACACCAGAGTCAATGTGAGGAAGAATTGGTAGATGCAATAAATGAACTTAAATGTATCCGCGACTTAATTAAGCGGGTAGGAGCCTCTTAATTGATAAAGTCATTAATGCGACTAAATGGAAAAAATCCTATTCTGGATAGATATGTGTGTCATACCCATTAAGTGCATTAAGTACGAAATGTCTTTGTACTGGATAGGACTTGACTAAGTTCTGAAAGTTGCTCAACTAAGACCGTCACTGACAACTTTGAACTAAGTCGTAAAAGATGATCAAATGGTAATTAATCTAAACCCTGAAGTGATCTTGAACCCTGACTGTTAGCTTGATTGTTCTTTGATTCGCTAGTTAAAGAACACAACATAACGTTGTTCCCAAAGCCGCTATATTGGGAACATGATAGTCGACAGGGAAGGGTAACTCGATCACAGATATGGATATCACATAGCTTTTTACTAAGTCAAGATGATTCCCGAAATTGTTGGTCGGGAGAAGTAGTACGGGACTCATGCGCAACTTACGACTCGAAATCGTAAGTGAGTCGTCTACAATACCACCGATGGAATTCAGGAAGAAAAGCACTAAACGGCTAAACGGTAAAACGCCTGCTCAAGTGTGAATCATCAAGTGAAAGATTAATCACTGGAATTTGATTATATCACTGGACACCTTAAGATAAAAAGGAATATATCATTCGCATCACTAAAGAGTACAACTTCGGGTTTTTAGTGGAGTAACACCGGAGTTAACGGATTAATCCGTTGGAGCTTAAGTGATGTGAGTCCATGGTCCCCAGGATAGCTCTGTAAAGGACTAATCGTACAATTAGGATATTTGTTATTCTAATTTATGATAGAACAATTAAAACTGAAGCTTGTGTCCAGTTTTGGAAAGTTTCAAAAAGTTGCGGCAAAAGTACCTAAAGTTTTGCCCAAGAAATAGCTGATCGGAAAAAGTCAAAACTGGAATAAATTGTCAACATCAATGTTGTAGTAAATTTAATTCTAAGAGTTTTTTCTTCTATGACTTTATGTGTAAAAGCTACGGAGAAAAATATATGAATTATATATCATAACAAGAGGTTATGTTAATTCATGAGAATTACTTAAAGATAAAATTAATGGGCTAGGTCCATTGGGTTTAATCTTAGCTAATAGTAAGAGAGGAAATTCGACCAAACCTTGGTGGATAAGCCCACTAGGTATTTTCCTTATCATATTTTATTAAAAGATTAATTATGTTAATTATCATGATAAACATATAAGGTAAGATTTTGAATCATGGAAATTGCCAAGCTTGGTTACCAAGCATGAGTTGGCGATTTTGAGCATGAGTAGAAATCGAAATTTATATGTTATGGTAATTTAAGATACTAATTAATCATATTCAAATATGGTATTAATCTAAATTAAATAAATAAGAATCATATCATGAATATTAATTATGCATGAATCATAAGAACTTGATTTTACAAGTTTTAAATAAAGATTTATAATGCATAAGAATTAATATTGATTGATTCATGACATTATTTAATTGATAGGTTATTTACAAATAAGGAAAATATTGATAAATCATGTGTCACCTAATTTGATTTAATTAGAATTAATTTTTGATTAAAAATAATGTTAGAAATCGCATATACCTATTCATGGAATGGGATTGGATTTCTTGGTATTTATTTTAATTAAAGAAAATGTATTCCCTTGATTAAAATATGATGAAATCGATTTTTACATAATATGGTAGGTATTTGATTTTCATGATACATATTTAAATAATATGAAATTAAATATTTTGGTACTTTAATCATCACATTTTCGATTCCTATACTAAATGGGAAGGTTGGAATTGTTTCTTGATTGATTTGTAATTGACACTAATTAATGTTGATTAATTTGTAATTGACACTAATTAAGGTTGATTGATTTATCTATTCTTGGAAGTTATGTGTGCATGCCTTTTACTATAAATACAAGGCTTAAGCATCACATTTCCACACCAACTCTCACAAGCAAATGTCGAGCTCTCTCTCTCTCTAAGAAGCTATCGAATTCTCTCTCTCTCTCTCTAGAAATCGGCTAGGGTAGAAGCAACGGAGTTCCGTCAACGAAGCCCACACTTTGTGTACGAGGAAGTTCTAGAGAATATCCCGGAAGGCTTTGGGAGTTTCCTTGTCGTTTTAGAAGTCGTGCGGAAGCTCTGCTCAACCTCCTTAGGCGCATTATCAAAGGCCGGCGGAAGCTCTGCCCAAATTCAGAAAGCGCAGTGGAAGTCATCGTGAGAAATAGGTACGGCCTTATGCATTGGGTAAATAAATGCAAAACCATTTTATTGCTTTATTTATTTCCTTGACTAGAATTAATAATTACGTGTTTGAATAAATAACTAATTACTTAACCGATCGGATCTCCGTTATCTTGGTGCTCGGTTCTAGAAAAAGGAAGTAATTCCGGAAAGTGTAAAATGGGCCTTTTCGTGTAAAACAAATTTTTAAAGGTTACCCCGATGGATCGAGGGCCCATCCCGAGATATGATGGAGGGGACGGTAATCATTTTACCCTACAATTGGTATCAGATCACGAGTTCGTGGTTAAATAATTACGTTATTTTATATGGTTTTCATGTTTGTAATTATTTTGGTGAATTATATTTATTTTTGAAAAATTGAAATATATAATTTCGGGTTTTTAAAATTAATATTAAAAGTGGAAAATACCCGACCCGCAAGTTTGCGGATCGAATATCGGGTCGGGTCGCATAAAGCAACCCAACTCGTGTAGGCAAAATCGGGTAACCCTAGGGTTTACCCTAGCCACCGTCTGCCAGGGCCGAAATGCCCACTGGTGGGCTTCGGGCTCGGGCACCGTGGGGACAGGGCCGGCCCACTGGTGGGCCTTACCCGTGCGCAACAACGGCCCACTGGTGGGCTGCCCGCTTTGCCACGGTAAAGGGCCCGGGCTTCGGCCCGTTGAGCCCGCGGTTTGTGTAACCGGGTCGGATATTATTTTATCCGACCCAAACCCGTTAGATAAATAATTATATTTATTTATTTTTGAAATTGAATTTTATTTTATTTTATTTTATGAATTGAATTAATTAATTAATTGATATTAATTAATTAGAATTAAAATATGGATGATTTTTATTTTAGAATAAATTTCATTGTCTTATTTTATTTTTCATGAATCAATAAAATTAAAAATATGAATGGTAATTATTTTGAATAAATATCATTGACATGTTTTTATATTTTTCATAAATAATGGTTTTAAAATATGAATGATAATTATTTTTGAATATTTATCATTGACATGTTTTATTTTATAATTAATTTGTTTTATGTATGATAATTCTTTTGTGAATAAGTATCATGAACATAATTTGCTTTCCACTAAATTAAAAAGTAAATGATAATTCTTTTTGAATAAGTATCATTAACTTGGTTTATTTTTCATCATGAAAATAATTATATTGGAACCTATTTTCATAACACGCGTTTTTGGCGTATAATGGCTATACGTAAAAAGGGTTTTTATTAATATGTCTGTAACGGATAGATATAAATAATGAACAATAAATTGGATTTGCTTTGTAAATGTCGGAAAAATCTCGGTTGTGCGTTCTTGCCTTAGGAAGAGGGAACCAAAAGCGGGACCGGTTCACCATCCACTTCTGGGTGACCGGTTAGGGCCCCTCCCATCGACCTGGAGAGCGTGCTTCTCGACATATCACTACCGATGTTTATTAAGCAAATAAACTAGGCTATATTAGATATTACACTAGTAATTATATCGCCTAAAGATAAGATTTTTAATGGGTTATTAAATGGGAGCTTATAATAAGTTTTTATAACTTAGAAATAAAACACTTTTCTAAAAAGAATGGCAAGAATAGTATATTAAAATGGTCTCCATTATTGCTGTCACAACGTCTGCTTCACACACCGTCTTTGGTTGTCTTCGTATGGCCGTCCACAAGTAGAGATGTGCCCCCGTGTGAGGTTTGACACCGTGAAAGCTCCAAAAGTATAAGGGGATTGGATGGTTCGTGGAAGTGATACCGCTAGATGTCTTCGTATGTCTGTTCCATAAGGACGGCACTTTCACGACGAGTCCGAAAACAAAAAATAATGGGTTAATCTTGCAAGGAAGTTTGTCTTTCTGACCGTTCTATTGTGGTAGTTAATTTTCATAGAGATTTCTTGGATTTCTTGATATGATTATTAATTGAGTTTTAGAATGAAACTTAGTTTAACCAAACTACACGGTTGATCCCGCTGAGTCATCTTCGTATGACCATTCCATAAGGACGGCAACAACGTGTACAGTCGGTTGAATTATCACGAAATAGTATTATAAGTTTTTGTATGTGTTTTGCTTGATATGTTTGCATCATATTACTATTTCATAATATTTATGTTACATTCGCCTATATTAAAGTTTAATAAGCTTCTTTATTAATGCCAGTCGAAAATGTCCAACCCTATCATGTCTTTGCTATCAAACAACACTCTAGCGGGAAGTAACTTTCCCAAATGGAAAAGCAACATTAACGTGGTCTCGATCGGAGAGAACATTCGTTTTGTTCTCACCGAAGAATGTCTGCCCGTTCCTGCAGCTAATAGTGCCAAGGGTGCTAAAGAGGCTTATGACACTTGGGTTCATGCGAACAACCGTGCTAAGGCTTACATGCTAGCTAGCATGTCTAATTCGCTGAGAACTAAGATGGAGCATATTGAAACTGCTTTCCAGATCATGGATTCACTCCAGCAAATGTATGGAAAGCAATCTGAACAAGCCCAACATGAAGCGACACGTCGCTACATGAATGCTAAAATGAAGCCTAGTACTTATGTACGTGATCATGTCATGGACATGACCAATTGCTTCAATGAGGCAGAGCTGCATGGGGCCCGGGTGGACAAAAGATCTCAGGTCAGCATAATCTTGAATTCGTTGTCGCCTGAGTTCGTGCCGTTCACCAGCAACTACATAATGAACAAGCTGAGTTATGGTATGACCCAGCTCATTAATGAGTTGCAAACCTTTGAAGACATCTCTGGTCTTGTGAAGAAGAAATCTGAGGTGCATATCGCATTAAGAAATGGTCTTCTTCCAAGAACCATAAGATGAAGAAAAGGTCGGGACCCAAGAAAAAGGTGACTAAGGAATCTCAGCCAAAAGCTGGAGACAAAAAGGCGACTGAAGGCACTGTGGGAAGATGCTTAATGTGCAAGGAAAAGGGACATTGGAAGAACAAGTGTCCCAAGTTCCGCGCTGAAAAGAAGAAAGAAACTGGTGAGTAGCTCACAGATAAGTTTCAAATACATATGTGTTCAAGATCTTATTTACATAAGTTCTAGAACTGACATATGTCATTCTCATTCTGTTTTTCAGCACCAGCTGCCAAGGAGTAATTGTCAAAGGCTAGTACCCGAGAGTCTCGGTGAAGTGGGCAACGAGAATGGAATGAAGTTTTTACTTTTTCAGTTTATTTACTTTTGGTTATTTCATTTTGGATCATAATAATGAAAGGGCGACTTAAAAACTCTTTTTGTTTTATTTTTTAAGACAATTTGTATCAATAATATTTCTATTTTTGGGTATATTGATTGTCTTATATGATCTCATGAAATAATTAGAGTAAATATGTCGATTCTTAAGAGATTCATTAAATAAGAACACTTTAATGGTTAGCTTAAATACTACACCATTTGGGAGTCTATTATCTTGACGATTATAGAGTCATATTGATAAAATTAAATCTAGATTAGACTCAAAGAAAAATTGTTGTCTTGTGACGAAAGTCACCACTATCACCAACAATGACTGTTGATGAAGAGAGTGAAGAAACCACAGTCCCAAATAAGAACTTTGAGGTACTCAGACGTAGTGGGAGGTTCAAAAGACAAATTGAACGCTATGAGCACCAACTGGAACTCAACCTAGCGGTCAATGATGACAGTGTTGATGACCCATCATCCTATACGGAAGCTATGATGTATTCTGATAAAGGGGAATGGCAGGAAGCCATGAACCAAGAGATGAAATCAATGGATTCCAGCCAAGTCTGGGAACTTGTAGACCTGCCAGAAGGTTTTAGAACCATCGGCAATAAATGGGTCTATAAGAGAAAGAGAGGAGGAGACGGAAAGGTTCAAACCTTTAAAGCTAGATTGGTGGCAAAGGGTTTCACCCAGAGAGAAGGCATAGATTTCGAGGAAACCTTCTCTCCCATCGCTATGCTTAAGACCGTTCGGATACTCTTCGCCATAGCCTGTAGTCTCAATTATGAGATATGGCAGATGGACGTCAAAACCGCCTTCCTGAACGGCTATCTTGACGAAAACATCTATATGGCTCAACCAGAAGGGTTCGTGCAAAAAGGTCAAGAGAACAAAGTTTGCAGACTTCTCAAATCCATTTACGGATTGAAGCAAGCTTCTAGATCTTGGAATCTAAGGTTCGACAAGACTGTCAAATCCTTCGGATTCACACAAAACATTTACGAAGCATGCGTTTACCAACTCGTTGATGGAAAAGCAATGGCTTTTCTTGTTCTATACGTCGGAAATGATGTGAAGAAGTTATCGGAAATGATCTGATCGGAAATGATGTGAAGAAGTTATCGGACGTAAAAGTTTGGCTATCGAATCAATTCCAAGTAAAAGATTTGGGAGAAGCCAGCTATGTTCTTGGGATCCAACTTTTCAGGGATCGCAACAACAGGCTTCTAGCCTTATCTCAAGCGGCCTATATAGATAAGGTGCTTGCTCGTTTTGCAATGGCAAACTCTAAGGGAGGTTATTTACCTACCAGACATGGAGTCGTCCTTCATAAAGGACAATGTCCTACTTCTCCAAATGAGCAAGACGCGATGAGGCGCATTCCCTATGCTTCAGCCGTTGGCAGTCTGATGTATGCTATGCAGTGTACTAGACCAGATATCTGCTACACAGTGGGAGTTGTGAGTAGATACCAAACCAACCCTGGTATGGATCACTAGAGTGCAGTGAAGAATATTCTCAAGTATCTTCGGAGAACAAAAAACTATATGCTAGTGTATTCAGGTAATGAAATGAATCCACTAGGCTACACTGACTCAGACTTTATGTCTGACCGGGACGCAAGAAAGTCGACGTCTGGTGCGGTGTACACCCTTACCGGTGGAGCGGTATTCTGGAGAAGCGTAAAGCAAACCTGTATCGCAGATTCCACCATGGAAGCTGAGTATGTAGCAGCCTGTGAGGCAGCTAAAGAATCAGTTTGGCATAAGAACCTCTACATGGAACTAGGAGTAGTTCCTGATGTAGACGGACCTATGACACTGTACTGTGATAACAATGGAGCAGTGGCTAACGCTAAAGAGCCAAGGAACCATTCTAAAGGGAAACATATAGAAAGGAAATACTATCTCATCAGAGCGATAGTACATCGCAGTGATGTTCGGGTTATGAAAATAGCAACAGCGGACAATCTGGCGGATCCATTTACCAAGACATTGCCACAGAAAGTCTTCAGGAGGCATTTGGAAAATATGGGTCTTAGAGATATGAGTCATTTACTTTAAGTGCAAGTGGGAGATTGTTAGGCATATTGCCCTTAAACAATGTTTTATTTACCCATTGTAAAAGTTTATGGCATCACTCTTAATAAAGAAGACACTTATTATGATAATCTTTTTTTTTATAGTTCTTTATGTATAATCGAATGTTTATCCATAGTACATAATTTAATGCAATTGTAATCTATCCATCACACCAGAGTCAATGTGAGGAAGAATTGGTAGATGCAATAAATGAACTTAAATGTATCCGTGACTTAATTAAGCGGGTGGGAGCCTCTTAATTGATAAAGTCATTAATGCGATTAAATGGAGAAAATCCTATTCTGGATAGATATGTGTGTCATACCCATTAAGTGCATTAAGTACGAAGTGTCTTTGTACTGGATAGGACTTGACTAAGTTCTGAAAGTTGCTCAACTAAGACCGTCACTGACAACTTTGAACAAAGTCGTAAAAGATGATCAAATGGTAATTAATCTAAATCCTGAAGTGATCTTGAACCCTGACTGTTAGCTTGATTGTTCTTTGATTTGCTAGTTAAAGAACACAACATAACGTTGTTCCCAAAGCCACTATATTGGGAACATGATAGTCGACAGGGAAGGGTAGCTCGATCACAGATATGGATATCACATAGCATTTTACTAAGTCAAGATGATTCCCGAAATTGTTGGTCGGGAGAAGTAGTACGGGACTCATGCGCAACTTACGACTCGAAATCGTAAGTGAGTCGTCTACAATACCACCGATGGAATTCAGGAAGAAAAGCACTAAGCGGCTAAACGGTAAAACGCCTGCTCAAGTGTGAATCATCAAGTGAAAGATTAATCACTGGAATTTGATTATATCACTGGACACCTTAAGATAAAAAGGAATATATTATTCGCATCACTAAAGAGTACAACTTCGGGTTTTTAGTGGAGTAACACCGGAGTTAACGGATTAATCCGTTGGAGCTTAAGTTATGTGGGTCCATGGTCCCCAGGATAGCTCTGTAAATGACTAATAGTACAATTAGGATATTTGTTATTCTAATTTATGATAGAACAATTAAAACTGAAGCTTGTGTCCAGTTTTGGAAAGTTTCAAAAAGTTGCGGCAAAAGTACCTAAAGTTTTGCCCAAGAAATAGCTGATCGGAAAAAGTCAAAACTGGAATAAATTGTCAACATCAATGTTGTATTAAATTTAATTCTAAGAGTTTTTTCTTCTATGACTTTATGTGTAAAAGCTACGGAGAAAAAGATATGAATTATATATCATAACAAGAGGTTATGTTAATTCATGAGAATTACTTAAAGATAAAATTAATGAGCTAGGTCCATTGGGTTTAATCTTAGCTAATAGTAAGAGAGGAAATTCGACCAAGCCTTGGTGGATAAGCTCACTAGGTATTTTCCTTATCATATTTTATTAAAAGATTAATTATGTTAATTATCATGATAAACATATAAGGTAAGATTTTGAATCATGGAAATTACCAAGCTTGGTTACCAAGCATGAGTTGGTGATTTTGAGCATCAGTAGAAATCGAAATTTATATGTTATGGTAATTTAAGATACTAATTAATCATATTCAAATATGGTATTAATCTAAATTAAATAAATAAGAATCATATCATGAATATTAATTATGCATGAATCATAAGAACTTGATTTTACAAGTTTTAAATAAAGATTTATAATGCATGAGAATTAATATTGATTGATTCATGACATTATTTAATTGATAGGTTATTTACAAATAAGGAAAATATTGATAAATCATGTGTCACCTAATTTGATTTAATTGGAAGTAATTTTTGATTAAAAATAATGTTAGAAATCGCATATACCTATTCATGGAATGGGATTGGATTTCTTGGTATTTATTTTAATTAAAGAAAATGTATTCTCTTGATTAAAATATGATGAAATCAATTTTTACCTAGTATGGTAGGTATTTGATTTTCATGATACATATTTAAATAATATGAAATTAAATCCTTAGGTACTTTAATAATCACATTTTCGATTCCTATACAAAATGGGAAGGTTGGAATTGTTTCTTGATTGATTTGTAATTGACACTAATTAAGGTTGATTAATTTGTAATTGACACCAATTAAGGTTGATTGATTTATCTATTCTTGGAAGTTATGTGTGCATGCCTTTTACTATAAATACAAGGCTTAAGCATCACATTTACACACCAACTCTCACAAGCAAAAGTCGAGCTCTTTCTCTCTCTAAGAAGCTCTCGAATTCTCTCTTTCCCTCTCTAGAAATCGGCTAGGGTAGAAGCAACGAAGTTCCGTCAACGAAGCCCACGTTTTGTGTACGAGGAAGTTCTAGAGAATATCCTGGAAGGCTTTGGGAGTTTCCTTGTCATTTTAGAAGTCGTGCAGAAGCTCTGCTCAACCTCCTTAGGCGCATTCTCAAAGGCCGGCGGAAGCTCTGCCCAAATTCAGAAAGCGCAGTGGAAGTCATCGTGAGAAATAGGTACGGCCTTATGCATTGGGTAAATAAATGCAAAACCATTTTATTGCTTTATTTATTTCCTTGACTAGAATTAATATTTACGTGTTTGAATAAATAACTAATTACTTAACGATCGGATCTCCGTTATCTTGGTGCTCGGTTCTAGAAAAAGGAAGTAACTCCGGAAAGTGTAAAATGGGCCTTTCCATGTAAAACAAATTTTTAAAGGTTACCCCGATGAATCGAGGGCCCATCCAGAGATATGACGGAGGGGACGGTAATCATTTTACCTTACACAAAGGCCCAAGACCCAATGCATTTGACGAAGAAGACAAAGCCCTTGATTGAAAAGACACCTCCTGACGAGGTCTCCCGACAAGCCTCCTAACAAGGCCCTCGTCATACGAGCTCGCCTACACATGCGCCGTCTACTACGACACCCTTTCCCGTAATAACCTCGCCACTGGCGAAGGTCACCCCCGTACCGCCAACATCGGCATCTCCGACGAGCCAAACCACATCGTCAGTCATCCGCCATTTACTAACCTTGAACTACGTGGGAGCTGATTCTCTTAAACTGAGATACGTAGGCAGCCTAGCCCAACCATAAGCGACGAGGTTCAGGCTCAATCTACCTTTTTTTGCAGGTCTTCCCTTGCCACAGGAGCTCGCCAAGGAAGGAAAATCACAAGGAATCATCAAGAACACCCCAAAGCTTTGCCAAGATAAAGAATTCGCCTAGACGAGGAGCTCGCCAAAGAGGGAAGTTCATCAAGGATCGCCAAGAATAGCCCGGAGGCTCACCAAGGACGAAGGACTCTCCTCCAGCTTTGACGATCATCAGTTAACCCGCGTTGACTCTGCATCGGATTATCAGCTGATCGACTAGGTCCAGCTCGTGGCCCGAACCGTGAATCAGACCTAAGTTAAAGCCCTTTTTACGCATTAACACCTACATATTCGGTTTATCCTTTGAATTTCATCTCATTATAATTTCCATGTTTATGTTGTGCATACATTTTATGATCGTCATGTCCCGATTTAAAAAAGATATATGTTTTACCAATATTTATTTATGTTTTCACTTATAAGTTCATGTTTTTCAATGTATGTTATTATGTTATATGCACCCGAAGAAGCTAAAACAAGAGTAAGTCAAATAATAAAAAAGAAATTCTCTGAAGTGAATAACATATTTTTAGTATTTTGGGTTTGCAAACATTAATATGAAGTTTTTGGGTTGATAATACTCCTCGAAGCGAATAACACTATTATAAAGTATTTTAATATTCCTTGAAGTGAACAACCATCATTCTTATTTTTTGGGTTAGAAACATTTTCTGAAGAATGTAGTATAATTTATTATTTATTTAGTGTGACGGTATCCCATGAAGTGGATACAAAATATTTATTAGCATTCTTAGAAGTGAATACATTAGCAATATTCCTTGAAGGAATACCACAATGTTATGAACTTTTCATTTAGAGTTATTCCCTGTAGAGAATTTTTTAATAGTATAAGCTAACGAGAAAATAAAAACTCATTAATGTCACTCATAATTAAAATTATCATAATCCATGAAGTGATTTTTTTTTTCATATTCTAAACTCATGTGAGTATTATACAATATAAGTACATAATAGTATACACCAAAATTTGGTCAAGTGCGAGAAAAGTTTAGAATACCACCTGAAGTGGAAAATTATTAGATAAACCCATAATATTATTTGTAAATGAGACATCACATTACCATCACATTACCATTAGAAGTGGATAAATAACAAATAGAAGTTCTTAGTACATTTCAGATGCATATATGTTTACTTTTCATTGTGTTTTGTTCTTTCTCATTTTTATTTCAATAGCTTTTGTCAATTTTATCATTAGTAACATATCTGGAATAATTTATTTATAATTTTATTTGTCTTTAGAAGATATATGGATGCTGGAATCTCATATTGTGTTAATGACGGCGGTAAAGCACTTTGTCTGGCTGACAATACATACAATTTTGAAAGAGAGAAAATATTTTTCACATCTCATACTAGCAAAGGCTAATGTTATCACAATATATAGCACGTCAGATCTTATTGAAGGTTCCGGAAGAGTTACCAAACAGTACAAAATTGATCATTGATGATGCAATGTTCTCTACTAAATAAAGAAGAAACCTTTTCAGTTTCAAGGATATACGCTGCAATGGTTATCACATGTTGGAAATAATATCTACAAATGAGAGATTAAGAGATCTTTTGTAGAACGTATTTTTCAATGTAATTGCTGATTAAATAAATTTAATAAAAGTATGCATTCTTTGAAAGTATGTGTTTATACTGAAATAAATCTATGCCCATAAACTTCTAGTTTACGAAAAAAGGAAGTTAAGTTGTGACTTAACAAGACGCTCCTTTTTAAAAGGTTTAAAAGAGAAAGTTTGCAATCTTAGAATCAACTAGGCAGTTGCATTCAAGTACGATTGTTAAGGAAGTTTGTAATGTTGGGTCTTGTGACATCGGGAGTTGGACTCAACAAGCTTGCCTTAGATATCTTAACGAAGATATAAAACTAGACCAATGATGGTTGGGATAAATGTGAAATGTCGTTTGTCACCTTTTATCCAACATCAGACATCAAGGAATTTTTCCGTGATAATCTCAGTCCTGAGTGAACACATAATGTGTTGAGATGTCTTACGAGATTTGATTAGTCAATGAGGGAGATTCACTGTAGTGAGTCAATATCTCGACAGTCGGTACCTCTAAGATATCTCACTGACATTAGGGTCTTCACAGATATGGAATTTATGCAATATAGGTGATTCAACACCCATTATCAGGTCATGCTTTGTTCGGGGATTGTAAATGAACAAACTAGGCCTGGTGTTCGATGACCTAGTAACTCATCTATCTAAACATGTGACTTGTATGAATAACTCACAATATATGTTTCTCATTTACAATACAACAAAGGAGTTGGTGACAAAAATAATTAGAAAGGTCAAACTGTGTTTTAGAACACTCCTTTCTACTTAATGATACGCATAGGATTATACAAAAAAATACACTGTGGACCGTATGACAATACGATAGCTCATATCAAGTAGAAAATGATAACGCACGTGATTTGAAAGATTCTCGGTATTGGGCCCTGTCGTGGTGTCGGCCGAATATCGAGATTAAAGATGGCCAAATTAATGAACTTGCGATGCCATGTCTTTTATCTAAAGCTTCGATCATGTGGGTCCATGAGGTCTCAGCGTTAAATCATAGAACAGAATTATGATTGAACAAAGAAAAATTAGAAATATGAAATGATGTTTTTGAAACATATTTCATGTTAAGTAATGACTTAAATGATTTCTAATATTAGTTCCAAGTGAATTAATCTCTTAATTCTAAATATCGATTTAGAAAATTAATCCGAATTAATTTGGTTAGTTAATTTAATTGATAATGATCAATTGAATTAAATGTAACATTTTATGTGACCAAATTGATAACATGTACATGTGACCAATTGATAAATGTTATAATGAGACACAAAATAAGTAATGACTTATTGGGCACATTAAATGTGCATGTGTACATAATAGGTGGCGAATTTATTGGATAATACCTAGGATTAATTATTTTAATACATGGTTCTTATTGGAAGAATAAATAATTAATTTGATTAATTATTTGTATTAGAATTCGAATTCTATGGTGGAGAGAAAATAGGAAACATGTCTTTTCCTAGATTCACTCACATTTGAATTTGAATTAATAAAGAGATGATTAATTAATTAAATTGCTTAATTGTCATTGGATGAGATTAAAGGGGATGGGTCGATGACGTGTCATCATCTCCTTTGGTCAATAAAGTGTACATGATGATGTGTCATCATCTTAGACACTTTGACCAAGGTAAATTCGAATTTACCTAAAGATAAGCAATGAAAGATTCAAATTACCATGTTGAATGAATCTAATCATGACATGTGTAATCATTTGAATGCTTCATCCTTGGAACAAGTAAATGGCGAGTTTTCTAGGAGCAAGACTAGGAAATTTCAAATTTCAAATGGCTTGGTGAGTGGCCTATAAATAGAGCATCACTTCACAAAAGCTAAGAAGCTTTTCTCTCCTTTTTCTCTCTAGAAAATTCGCCCACTTTGTTCATAGGCAAGGAAATTCGATTTCTTGTTCTATAGTTCAATACGAGGCCACTCTCGATATTCCATAAAGATCTACGATCTTAACGGTGACTCTTCTCGCGGTTGTTTGATCCGGTTCTTCGAGGAAGGCGCGCGCGATCTCCGATTATCCTACAAGAGGTATAATCTCGTTTCATGTATACATATAAGTATATATAAAGATAATATGATTATGTGTATATATACATATGTGTGCGTGTTTATGATTGTGGTCATGGATGTCGTAGAATAATTCTTAAACAAAAAATAGCATGCATGAACATTTTAATAAACATGCGGTTAAGCTTTTACGTAGAAAATCGTTTTTACGTAGCTTTGGTAAAAAAAAATTTATACTTTGCCGTAAATGTTACGTTCAAATTTTTATAAACCGGTGTAAAACTTTCCTACATCACATTGAGACGACGAATGAAATTGATGCTGAATATCAATACATTATGTCCATGGTCTCTGAGAGGAAACAATTAATAGAGAAACACCCATCATATCATTCAGGATTATAATATGCTTCCATAAATCCAATCGAAACATATATGGTGATAAACCAAAAGTCATTAGACCTAACAAACTTTCTTATATGACATGATCGTTTAGTCCATCCAAGTTTCAGTATGATGCGTAGAATTCTCGAGAATTCAAATGAGCATTCATTAAAGAATAAAGAGATTCTTCATCTTAAAGAATTCTCATGTTCTGCTTGTTCCTAAGGAAAATGAATTATTAGACCTTCACCGGGAAAAATTAAGTTTGAACCACACTTGTTTCTTGAGCGTATTCAAGGTGATATTTGTGGGCCCATTCAACCATCGTGCGGACCATTTTGATATTTCATGGTCATGATTGATGCATCCAGCAGATGGTCACATGTATGCTTATTATCATATCGCAACCTGGCGTTTGCAAGATTACTTGCCCAAATTATAAAGTTAAGGGCGCATTTTCTGAATTAGGCAATTAAGACAATTCGTCTAGACAACACTGGTGAATTTAGATCGCAATCATTCAAGGATTAAGGGTGTGTTTGTTTACATTAAGATTAAGACATCTGAATCTGAATGCATATCTGAATGATAAGATGTGACATCTGAATCTGAATGAATAAATTTTAAGTGTGTTTGTTTTTTAAGATCTGAATGCAGATCTGAATACATTTTTCTTGTAAAAATTAAATTTTAATATACATCTTTATATATACGGTTATTTTTAATGATAATTATTTAAATTTAAAATAATTTATTTAATAATATCCAATTATTTTATTTTTCATAAAAATTCCATTCAAAATAATTTTTAATAACATATAGATATAATAAAATTTTAAAACTTTATTTGAAAAATTGTACACTGTAAAAAATTATATCATCTATTAAATTATTTATGATAAATAATTATATGTAAATTTATTATAATGATTATTTAATTTATTATATTAATAAATTTGGAAATAAGTAAATTTAAACGTAAATATATATATATATATATCCATTAAAAAATGTAATATATATAAACTAATTGATATATTTGATAACTTTTGATTACAAATTCTTAATAATTTTTTTACTTTAATATATTTTTTAAACGTAATATATTTTTATTATATTAATAAATTTGGAAATATGTAAATTTAAACGTAAATACATATATATCCATTCAAATAACGTAAATATATATATTTAAAAACTAATTGATATATTTGATAACTTTTAATTACAAATTCCTAATAATTTTTTATTTTAATATTTTTTAATATATTTTCTATATATTTTTTAAACTAATTTTTTTAAAGCGTAAAAACTATATCTTCCCACCTATCATTGGATTCATCTCGTCGTAAGCTTTCCAACGGTATATCATATGAGTCAATCCGATGCTCGGTTTAAGAGTTATGGAGTTTTGAAGTTTTAAGGAGGAGAGAGAAAAATAAATTTGGAGAGAGAATATGAGGAGAGAAATGAACGTGAAATGCCAAAGTATAGCTCTTAATGGATAAGACTTGAGTGTAGATCTGACCGAATAAGTGGATAATCAGACCCATTAAGATGTTTAGTAAGAAAAAAAACAAATGCATTTAATGATTCTAAATTTGACCCATTAAGATTAAGAGGTTCATTAAGTGCAAACAAACACAGCCTAACTGTATGTCAAATGGAATAACAATTGAAGAGCCTATAGCTCGTGTGCATACACAAAAATGAACTAGCAGAAGCACCTATCAAATGCTTCCAAATAATAGTTAGAGTGTTAGACCTTTACTAATGAGAACGAAAGTTGCAGTTTTGACATGGGGACACACGATCTTACATGCAGCAACACTTATGGAAATAAGGCCATCATTTTATCAAAAGTTCTCCCTTATTCAGTTGACTTCGGGTCAGGAGCCAAATATCTCCCATCTTAAAAAAATTGGATGTGCGGTTTACGTTCCAACTGCTCCACCACAATGCACTAAAATGGGACCCCAGAGAGATTGAGTATATGTTGGATTCAATTATCCTTCTATAATCAAATATTTAGAGCCCATGACAGGAGATTGATTTACAACAAGATTCGCTAATTGTCATTTTGATGGAAAAAATGTTTCCAACATTAGGGGGAGAGAATGTACAGCTGGTAAGAGAAATATCGTGAAATAACATGTCGTTAATCCATTTAGATCCTCCGACAAAACAATGTGAATTTGAAGATTGAAAGATTGTCCATTCACAAAACATTACCAATCAACTGCCAGATGCATTTATTGATCCAAATGGAGTAATAAAATCCTATATACCAATTGCAGATGCTCATGTTCGTATTAATGTCCCTGAAGGAAATCCAATTAGTGCAAATGAAAGTAAACCACAATTAAAGCGTGGAAGGCCAATCGGTTCCAAGGATAAAAGAAATAGAAAAAAAAAGGAGCATTTGATCAAAATGGCCAAGATGTAGAGGCAAACAAAGAACCCGAAGATATGATGATAGATTACGATCTAGAACCAAAATCTGTTGAAGAATGTCGTCAAAGAAATGATTGGCAAAAATAAAAAAATGCAATACAAGTTGAATTAAATTCACTCTCTAAATGAGAAGTTTTTGGACCAGTAGTCACAACACATTCAGGTGTAAAGCCAGTGGGGTACAAATGGTTTTTCGTACGAAAAAAAATGAGAAAAATGAAATAGTGAGATATAAGGCACGACTTGTTGCACAAGGCTTCTCACAAAGACCTGGCATTGACTATATGGAAAACTATTCCCTTGTAGTAGACTCTATAACTTTGCGATATCTAATAAGTCTGGCAGTTTAAGAAAATCTTGATATGAGTCTAATGGATGTTGTTATGACCTACTTATATGGGTCTTTGGATAATAAAATTTACATGAAAATCCTAGAAGGTTTGAAATTTTCTGAAGAGCATAAAAATTCATGGGAAATATGTTCAATAAGAATTCAAAAATATTTATATGGCCTTAAGCAAGCAGGGCGAATGTGGTTTAATCGACTAAGTCAATATCTATTGAAGTGTGGGTATAAAAATGATCCTATTTGTCCATGTGTTTTCATTTAGAGGTTTGGATACAAATTTGTCATAATTGCCGTATATGTAGATGATTTGGATTTAATTGGATCTCTTGAAGAGATTATAGAAACAAATCAATATTTGAAAAATGAATTCGAAATGAAGGATCTTGGGAAAAAAAAAGTTTTGCATTGGCCTGCAAATTGAACACTTAAAAGATGGAATATTTGTTCACCAGTCAACTTCTACTGAGAAAATCCTGAAGAGATTCTATATGAAAAAGACACACCCATTGAGTACCCAATTGGTAGTACAATCACTTGATCCTAAGAAAGATCCAATCCAACTTCATGAAAATGAAGAGGAATTTCTTGGTCCTGAAGTACCATATTTGAAGGTAATAGGAGTGATAATGTATCTATCTAATAACTCAAGACCTGATATTGCTTTCTCTGTCAAGTTATTGGCAAGATTTAGTTCCTCACCCACATGTAGACATTGGAACGAGATTAAACATGTATTTCGTTACCTTCAAGGGTCAATTGATAAGGGTTTATTTTATTCTAACAATTCTGGTCATGAGTTAATTGGTTATGTTGATGCAGGATATTAATCTGACCCTATATAGGTACATCTCAAACAAGTTATTTGTTCACAAGCGGTGGTACATCAATCTCATGGCGCTCCACAAAACAAACTATTGCGGCTACTTCATTAAATCACTAAAAGATCATAGCGATTCATGAAGGAAACCGAGAATGTGTTTGGCTTCGATCAGTGACTCAACACATTCAAGAAACATGTGGATTGTTTTCAACAAAGAATGTGCCGACTTTAATGTACGAAGACAACACTGCCGACTTTAATGTACGAACCCTAAGAAAGAAACCCTAAAAAATTAAAGGAAAATTAAATAATTAAAATAAACCAGGTACCGGGTATCCGGTTTTTAGAATTTTAATACCCGTATCCGGTTCTAAACCGGATACGGATACCCGGATCCGGAATCCAGAGTTGGATGCGGATTTTACATCCGGATACGGATTCAGATTCGGATTATTACCCGGTTTCCGGGTATTATCTGCACCTCTACTGCTGTTTACTGTTTCTTTTAGCGAGTAAAGTTATTGCATTACAAGTACTTAAACAATTAATATTGTCACTTTATTGATATTGTCGTTTCATGATATTGTGTGGTATAGACTATATTGTCGTTTCCTGATAATGTCGAAATTAAAAAGTGATATGAAATATTTGATTTAATTTGTATCGTGTTTTGAAAAAAAAGTTCATTTAGATATTTCATAAAATTTTAATTTCTTCAATTTAATTCACGAATTACGGTTTCAGTGTGAAATTATTGGAGTTTTACTTTAATAAATATACTGATCATACGGGTTGGAAAAAAAACTCAAGAAATACGGCTTTTAACCCGCATCCGGATTAGAATAACTTTAAAGAAAAAAACCCACAATCGTATTAAATCGGGTTAAACCGGTATCAATTGCTCAAAACGGCATCCGGAATAAAATCGGTTCCGGGTTCCGAGTTTCAGGCTTAGGGGTTAAACAACTTGGTATCTGGATTATAAGTTACTAAAACCCGCTTTTTAATTTATTTTTAGTTTTTTAGTTTTTTTTTTAACGAACTTTTCTCTTCTTTATACCATTTAATATTCTTATTCTACTTTTTCATATTTTCGTAACTTAATACATATAATTAACATTAAAAAACTATTTTTCTATTAAAAAAATAAGAATTTTCATTTTATTTTTACTTTATCAATTAATCCGGATCCGGATTTTAAATCCGAGTTTTGATATTAAATTCAGGTTTAAACCCGCGTCCGAAAATGCGAGTTTAAAACATTTAAATCCGGATATGAGTACCCGAATTCCGATTTTGGCTAAAATCCGGTACCCGACTCGCTTGCACCCATAATATCATGTATGACTTCGCCATTCGCAAAACTTGTCTTTAACAAAAAGAGCTAGATTTAATATTTAAAATCAAAGTTGTTGGATCTCCGTTCAAAGTAAATATGGACCATCAGATACAAAGTCAAAATCATAATATTATGATTCTGATTCTTTCTACGAATCAAATTTTTGATGGTTTCGAATTTATCCGGATTCGGCCTAAACAGAACCTGACTCCGAAGGTTATCCAGTGTCTAGAGTCTAGAGGACCACTAAATGTCGGTCATCGCAAAAGTAAAAAATAAAAATCGGAACCGGAACCGGAACAACAAAAATATCTTAAAGTATCGGTTCTAGTCCCCAAAATCCAACCCGAAAACCCATCCGGGTTTATTTTATTTTTAGTTAAAAAAAAAACCCGGATACGGATCAGTCCGGGTCCGGGAAAAAAAATCCCGGACTAATCCGGATCCGGGTATTTATTTGTTTTTTTTAATTAAATTTGTTTTATTTATTGTTTAGTCCCTAATTTAGTTTAATTGTTCAAATCTAACATTTTGGTACTTAAGTTCGGTTTTGAAAAAAATAAATGTTTAAATTCTTAAATTATTTTGTGTGTTTTAAATATTTAAAAATAAATATGAAATAAATAAAAACATACAACAACAAATGAAAGTAAATATGCGTTTTTTATTCAACAAACTCGAAGGTCGGATACGGGAAAGTACAAATACAACCAAATGTCGAAAGGCAAACGAAGTTACAAATTCAAAGTACATTAAGAAAACGAACAATTGAAAACGAATTACATTTGAATATGTGAAAAGTAATTCGCCAATTTTCGGTCGAACATATCGTTTTCTTGTTGTCGCTTGTTGGCCATAATCCAATCTCTCGAAAGCATAAGGATCTCGACCATCAATGACCTCGTAGACTTGCGGCGAGGCTCTAACATCCTTCCGGCCATTAAGAATGCCGCCTCCGATGATACCGTTGAGACCGGGATTGTGAGAATGTCACGAGCCAACAAGGATAAAACAGGATACTCCGATCGATTTGTGTGCCACCATTGAAGGATGTCGAGGCCTTCGTTAGGGCATGGTGTCGGAGGAAAGTTGCAGAATCGGGCGTACTCGCCGACGGTGTTGCGTCGTTGATGTCGACCAAGAACACAAGATCCCGAATTGCCACTTCCTTGTGAACCCGATGAAGAACACTAATATGACTATTGACTAATGACTATTTAGTTATTAATTATTAACTTACTAGTTATTAACTTATTAGTTATTAGTTATTAATTAACTTATTAAATATTAAGTAACTTATTAGTTATTAATTAATATTTATTAATTATTAACTTGTTTAACTTTTTATTAATTATTATTAATTAACTTTTTATTTAACTTATTAATTAATTTATTATCTATATGACTAATGACTATTTATTAAGTAAGTAACTATTTTTTAACCAACAATTTATTAAGTAAGTAACAAGTTTTAACAAACTAATATTTAATTTATTATCTAACAATTTCAAATATAATAAAATAATAATTTAATTAATTAACTACTTAAATTAAACTCGACTTACCTCGACGTCAGGGGAAACATAATGTTGTTGACGATGTTGTTGGACTTGGTGTTGTTGCTCGTGATGGCGGGCTTGTTGTGCTTGATATTGTTGTTCGTTGCTAAGGCATTGCCAATCTGGAATATTTGTACCTTGATAATTAAGTAAGTTCGTAAAACCACCGACGTGACCTTGAGAAAATAATAATTGTTGGTTCATACCGACGCCACCGGCACCATATTGAGGATGAGCCGGTAACGGTAGGCTAGAAGAACCAGGAACATTATGTTGATTCATAACTCCGACATTATAATTATGTTGACTAAAAGCTGTCCCGCTATTAATCGACCGAGGCGACGGAATAGTAGCCCGTCCTTTTCATCGGACATTGGGACGTCCTCGAGAACGGTTGTTGCCACTCGACATATTAACGATAATAACGATAAATTAAACTAATAACAACGGAAATATAAACTAAATTAAACTAAAAAATGATAAATTAAACTAATAATAACGGAAATATAAACTAAATTAAACTAATAACTAATAAAAACTATAACTAATAACAACTAAAATACATAAACTATATATTAAACTAGTATTTATATAATTATAAAGTAGCTTAACTATAGCTTAATTTCGGAACAAAGGATGCTTGAGAGAGTTTGAGAGAGTTGGAGATGAAGAGAAGTTGTGTGAAAAAAAATGGGGTGAAATGGTGTATTTATAGGAAAAAATGTGTAGGAATTCGAGTAAAGTGGTGTAATAAAGCCCCAACGGATCCATTTGAGGACTTCGAGGCAAATATTTCCGTTGGATTCCAACGGTTCAATTTTCTGACGCGTGTCAGGTACCTTTGCCGCAGACCCTATAAACCCCCAACGGCTCTTTAATCTGGGCCGTTGGATCGTAATCTTACGGCTCAGATTAAAGAGCCGTTACCTTTTTCTTTTTCGTTTTTTTATAAAAAATCCCAGATATTTAATATCCGGGTTAATAAAAACCCAGATCCGGATATATCCGGATCCGGGTTTTTTTTAAAAAAAAAAAAAATTGCCATCCGGGTAAAACCCGGCTCAGGCATTTTGAGGATTAACCGGTTCCGGGTTCTGTTCCTGCTTTGACCTTCATCGCTAGATAATCCTCTACATCGCAGCTTCACGTTAGTGTCCGTGCACCATCACCCTCGCGATTCCGAAACCACAAACCCCTTCATAAGCCCTCCTCTCCGTTTCTCTCTCCTCGGCAACAATGTCCCTCTCTCGCTCCTTCCTTCTCACCAGATCGCTCCTCCTCCGCCGCTTCTCCGTCGCCGCTGAGCTCGCCTTCGACGCCCCGCCGGAGGCCTCCCCGGCGCCGGCGCCGCCGCTGGAGTACCTGGACGGCTTCCCGCGGCCGGATTCGAAGCACGCGGTGACGATCGCAGCCGTGCCGCGCGAGACTTCCGGCAAGGGCGCGGCGGCGAGGGACCGCAAGGCCGGTAGGGTTCCGAGCATCGTGTTCGAGCAGGAGGGCGGCGAGCACGGCGGCAACAAGCGGCTGATCTCCGTGCAGAGCAACCAGATCCGGAACCTCGTCTCCAACCTCGGCCGCTCGTTCTTCCTCTCGCGGCTGTTCGAGCTCGAGGTCCGGTCCGATTTCAACTCCGGCGACATCGTGGAGAAGGTCCGGGTTCTTCCTCGCCTGGTAAGAGAAGGTTCTCCATTTCCTCTCTTCTGTGATGTATACATATATAGATATGTGTGTATAGACTGTTGTACTGTGTGAGTAGGTTTTTCCCGTTCATGAACAGCTCAATCAATGGCTGGCCAAAGCTTTTATGATTTGAACTGCCAATTCAATGGCTGGTCCGAAAGCTGCTTCAACGGCTTCCATGGCTGCCATAAGAGTGTAGTGGTGCATCCCCGATTGGCATGATAAGATTCTCCATTTCCTATAGGATTTGGTCTTCGTCATAGACTTAGGATCAGAATCAGATTAACAGATAAGAACACCAGAAAGTTACTTGATTCGGTAATCCTGTTTCGATTTATACTCCAGTTCCGTCCTTTTGATCAAATATACGTAGATATACGTGTTTAGTATTGGTGCGAGTAGCAGTAGGGTTCTCCTGATGCGTGAAATGGATAAATCAATGGCTGCCATAAGCATGTACTGGTTTTCAATCCAAAGCTTAGTAGATTCGTGATGGAAGTCTCGGTCTTTCTCGTCTACGGTTTACTTCCTATTCCCTCGTACCAAACAAGCATGTAACCCAAGTTTATCCTCTGCAAGCACCCTTGAATTGCTTTGCCTTCTCTTTGTCGTGTATGAGAAGTAGGCTTTTTCTGTTGCGTGAGCAGTCCAATCAATGGCTACCTTAAACATGTTGTGGTTTTCGATAGAAAAGGTCGAGGGATAGGTTTGTAGATTCGTGAACGACTTTTTTTTCGTCCCTTACTATTACCTCATGTACCGAACAAGCATGTAACCCAAATCCACCTGCTGCAAGCTCCCTTAAATTGCTTGTTTGGTTTCTTTCTCCTTGTGTGAATCAGAAACAAGCTAACAAATAGTTTGCAAGTGAGAAATAGGAAAGTCTGGCTCTGTTCTTCACTCTAAAAAAAATACTTTTCATTTTTTTTTTTGAAGAACAAAATGAAACAGAAGCAATCATTATCATCGTTTGGGTGGATTCGGTGATACTAATTAAATATCGCATTTTAACACAGCCCACAAAAGTGGTTTACTTGTTGAAGTTTGCTTTGTTGAAGGATTACATTGAATGCTTTTCCCTTTTTTTCCAGCTTCAACTTCACTCGGCCAGGGAAACGCCGCTTAACGTTACGTTCATAAGGGCACCTTCGCACGCATTATTAAAGGTTGATGTGCCCATAGTATATAGAGGAGAAGATGTTTCCCCTGGATTGAGGAAAGGTTAGTCCAAATAATCTATACAGCCTTTCTCTTATAGGTCCTCAATATGTGATTTCATTAATGGCAGAAATGCCAAAAGAGTACCACAATGCCCCCACGCGTTAAAAATGACGGAAAATGTTAACATGTGCACAACATGACTTATTTTAAGGGTGTTTTTGCCAATTTTGTGCCTTAAGAATTTTTAAGGTTTTTTTTTTTTTCCTTTCTCGAGAATTGGATTTCTTGATTGCTTCGGAAGTCTCGCAACCTACTATTTTGATCTTGTTCGGTAACTTAGTGATCAAAATACTCTCCATTGAGCCATGTCTTGCTTGCTCACAAGTTAACATTTTCCGTCCTTTTTAACGCATATAGGGAAATGTGCTACTTTTTTTTAAAAGTTTATGGGGCATTGCTGCCAAAAATTAAAATTCAGGGGGGGCATAGTGCATCGATATGCAAAGTTCCGGTGGCAAAGTTAATCACTATTTCAACAAGTTCAATAACAACTATATAAATATCGCAGGTTGTTATTTAAATACCATCAAAAGAACAGCAAAGTTCCTCTGCCCCACCGATGTCATCCCCCCGTACATCGAAGTCGACCTGAGCGAGTTGGACGCCGGACAAAAGATCGTCGTCGGAGACCTAAATGTCCATCCTGCCCTTATGCCTCTTCTGCCAAGAGAAGACCCTATTTGTAAGATTATGGGAGCTAGGGTTTCGGACCAACAAAAGAAATCTAAATAGCCTCTTCTCTTTAGATTTTGATGCCGATAATATTGTTCAGAAATTTTTGTTTTTGTTTTCGGTCACGGTCCCGTGCCCTTGTACCGTTTGTTTAGCTGTCGAGGCAGCGAAAAGGAAATGTTTGGGCTACAAATAGGTAATAATAATTTTAGCAGCTTAGAAGATTTCAATTATTGGGTTTTTTTTTCTTCTTCTTTTTTTGTAGGTTTTATTTATTATAAAATAATGTTATTTATCATTGTCTGGTTATTCTTATGATCTAATTTAAATAGTTTTTTTTATCTGGTGAAAGTTGACTACTGTTTTGAAGAAGTCAACGAGGACTAAAGAAAATTTTGCAAGCATTAAATTGATGTAAGTGGGCTTTTTCTTTTCAATGAATGCACTGTATAGTATACTGTGTTGGCTTTTCGGCTTGGTCCCGGTTTTTCGGGCAGTCGTGGTTTGAAAGTTAGGTTTCTTAAAATCGGAAACCGGGTTGACTCGGTTCTTGAACAATCTCATTAATTAGAAAGCACAAACCCGGTTTTGAAGTAATAGAGATATTTGCGGTATAATTAATTAAATTTTTAATAATTTGGGCGGCATAAGTAATAGTCTATTGTTGTGTGTATCTATATATGAGAAATTAGTGGCATATGTATCTAACGGGACTTTAGAGGGAGAGAGATAAGATCCACTGAAAACGTGGACTAATAAAATAAAATCACGTGCTACTTACGGATCAGGACTAACAGTAAAAATTGAGTACTAACGGGTATCGGAAATGAATTTTTTGAGGTTTCAGGTACGATGAAAATATCCGACTGCTTTTTTATATTTTTTGGTACTTATGCCGTTAATTTCTATTTTAACATATTATATGTTTAAAAGGGTTGATTTGCTCTTAATGATCAATACTCAAAACTCAAAAGGTGGTTCTGCTAAGAAATTCAATGGAATATCACGATCACATATCAACGGTGATTAGGGTAACGTTGACTGTTGACCAACGTATCTTACACAAACAAAAACAAGCTGACTAAAACACCGGCAAAAGCCACACCTAAGGACCAAACCTCGGCCCGGTCACCGTCGCTGACGATCTGGATTGGGAACAGGCAATCCCCGTGCGACATGTTCCGTGTTACGATCTTCGCTGTCCCCCGGAAATCGCAGGCCTCGACGCTCTGGTCGTTCATCTGGAAATACATGTTGAACGCGTACGACGCCCCATCACGAGCGCTCAGAACCCCGCACGACGTCCCAGGCCCGACGCTCGTGCAGTCCGACAACGAGCATGCGTACTCCACCTCGGCCCCGACCGCGCTCATGTCCGTTACCTCGCCATCGAGAGCGCACCACTTATTCTCCTGATACTGCACGCCCTTGGCCGGCACGGGCATCTTGGGATGCCCATCGCCCGTGAAGTCCATCGCGAACTTCGGCTGACCGTCGTACCGGAAGATCCCCCAGTGCCGCTCAAAAAACCCGGGCGCAACGCTCTTTATGTCCTCGTCAAAGAGGCCGAACAAATACGTCTCGATGTGCCCCGGACGGAGCGGTGTCCCTTTGTTCGCCGCCAGTTTCTTCATCAGCCCGTCGTAGAATTTTTTTGCCATCGCTGTGTTCGCGTTCTTGTCGCCGTCGGTGGGCCAGCCGACTTCCCCAACGATGATTTTCAGCCCCGGGACACCGGCTTTTCTCAGCGCCCAGACGAGCGTGTCGTGGTTGGCGTCGAAGACGTTGTCGTACTTAGTGTTGTTCTTGTCATCGATGGTTTTGGAGCCGTCGAAGAATGCGAATTCCGAGGGGAAATTGGAGTTCTGGTAGAGGCTGAGGAAGGGGTAGATGTTCACGGTGAACGGGGCACCGTTGTCGGCAAGGAAGCGGACGATGTCGTGCATGAGGTCCCGTATGTCGCTGCGGAAGCTGCCGTCGGAGGGCGTGTTGGAGGAAGACTCGTAGACGTCGGCGTTGAGCGGGATTGTTGCCTTGATCTTGTCACCGACGCCGGCCTCGTTGAGCGCTTTTTGGACGTTCTTCAAAGCCGGGAATGTCGTTTTCATGAAGCTGCCGTTGTAGCTCGTCAAGAACGGCTCATTTCCGACTCCGACGTACCTTCAACACAGCATTAACAATAAGCTTGAATATTCCGGGTGGGCATGGATTGGATAGGACCAAAACCTACAATTTACTCGTCGGATAATTCCTACTACCGACCGGTAGGTTATCGGTGTTTTTTTCCTTGAATTGGACCATTCCAAAGGCAAATCTCAATTCAATCCGTTTATATTATAGTTGAAAAATCTACTCAATCAAAAATAAATAAATAAATCATTTCAATTCAACCCGAAAAAGCAAAATGCATTAAATATGATTTCTTCATTATTATTGATTTAAAAAAATACAATTAAACAATCACGTACTTGATATCAACACCTCCGGTATCACGAAGGTGCTTGGTGACATTCTGCTTGACCCAATCCTTGGCCCGGCCGTAGCTGCCGGCGAACCGCTCGAGCTGGTCATTCGGGATCGCCACCATCACCTCGATCCCCGAACCAGCCAAAGCACTAACGGTCCAATCATCCGCGTCGAAAAGTTTGACTTTTTTGATCCCGTTGTCCTTCAGAAGGTTGACCACGATGCTCGGTGGCAACGGGTGCGACGCCATCGTGCCCCAATTCACCCCCAGCGCCGATGCACTGACCGCCATGGACAAAACCGCGACGAAAACCGCCATGAACTGGCCGGTTTGGGCCATGGTTTACGCCGGGCTTAAACAATTATAATAAAATGAACAATATATACAATATATATTTAATTTTGTTGCTGATGAGATTGGAATTGTGAAGAAGATGATCGAATTTGAAAATGCAGAGAGAAAATCTTCTTTTAAGAATTTTTTTTTCAATTATTAATTTCTAATTTTGGGTTATTTTTTGTGCTCTACATTTAGAAAATTTGTTTATCGTGGTGGATTGAGCTGTAATTTTTAATTCTAATTTTAGTGATAGTTGAGTGAAAATTGGAAGTTTCTTATTGTAATTTCGTGTGGTTCTTGAAGAGTATTTTTTGCTTAATTAAATAATTCTTTCTGAAGAAAAAATTATTAATTAATCAGAAAAAATTAAAGACGTCTTTTATAAAGAAGAAATGTGAATTAAGCAATGATAACTGCTCTTGTTCATGGATCAGATTATATATTTTTGTCTTTAAATTGTTACTTTGTTTATACGATTTTAAGATGAAGCCACTTGATGGATTTTTTAAAAGAAAAAGTGTAGCAACTACGACTGATAAGGCCCATGATCCGAAGAAAAGAAGAACTGAAACTGAGCCAAATATGAACATGATTTTGTCGGTAGAAGAAGAGTTTGATATTGACATTGTGGAACGTGATCCAGAAAAACGACGTAAATGAGCAGATGGAATTATAACCAGTAAGCCATTTTCTTGACAAAAATTTTGACGTAAATGAGCAATACATTACAATGAAGAAGATGAGAAAAAAACCAGCAAGACATTTTTCCAGATTCGATTTTGACTGACCCTGAAAAACATATCAAAGGCAAAGTAAGAGCAAGCGATAGCAACAAAAGCTTAAAACCCGGAAAATGATTGCGTACAGCAGACATAATGTTAGAAATATTATTCTAAAGAAGAAATACAAACTTGAAACCGAAAAGAAAGATACGACTCTGTGAAGCTCCGAACTGCCGTGACAAGAGCGTCAATCTCCGAGTCTCCGAGAGCCAAGAATCTGCAAGAGAAAAGATCAAATAAACCGAGCCTAGGCGCGTGCGACGCTTCCCTTGAAGCAGATTCGGTCCCTCCCGGTGTCGGAGAACAGTGGACCGTCTTCTTCCCAGGGTACAGAGGCTAATCGTTGACTCCAATACACCTTGAAGACAACGACGAACTCGAATCTGTAAGTCTCTTTCACCCAACGAAATAGAATAAAACCAAAGAACGAACTCAAGATCTGTAAGAAAGCTTTTCGTTTTTCTGATCTTGTTTTCAGGTTTTGGAAACACTTAATATAGCCAAATAACCTAGCATAACGACTATATTTCCCATTAAGATCAAAACGTTTGAGATTTAATTTCAGATCAAAGTCTAAACGTTCGTCCGTTTGGTTTTTGCAGGTATGGGAGTTTAATGGTGTTAAACGTCTTTAACATCTCATTAACTTCCCTTAAATTTCATTTAAATGGGATATATTTTTCTACAATCCCCCACAGAAATGAAATTTACCGTCTTTTCATTGGGTAATAGAGTACAACAGGATAAATTCTGCATAGGATAGGTAGGTATCACCTTTGAACCTTCCCTCGTTAAATATATTTTCTATACTGGAGATCAGTAGACACGATGTCTTTGAACTGCTCGACCGTAGTGTATAGTAAAACACATCTCACTCAGAACTTTTCCTTACCAGATTCCGTTCTCATTATTGTGTTCGTTCATGGTCATGAACACCTTCTGGTTCTGCGAGAGTTTACAGAATTGTGCCCTACAATTCTGTTTGAAGCGACCCCACTTCACTCTAACATAGGTGATTTCTTACTTGTTGAGCATCTTCCATGCTCTGCTTTGTTCTCTTTTCCAAAGCGTAAAAACCATTAAAAGCTTTTAGCTTAACCTAAACATCATGAATATCACTGTTTATTCATCTTAGGAATGGACTAGGGTGTAACCCCCACAGTGATCCGTTAAAGTCTTATACAGCTAGGTTGTCCCTTTGAACCTAGATCTTGGGATCTCCAGTCAACTAGGTTGGGTTTCCACTGTTAAAACTTCATTCTATAATGGGCTTCAGTCCCATTCCTTTTGATGACTTATCAACTAGCTCCCGGTTTAATCCTTTGGTTAGCGGATCCGCAATATTATCATTTGACTTTACATAGTCAATTGTGATAACTCCAGTTGAGAGCACTTGTCTAATGGTATTATGTCGACGACGAATATGTCTTGACTTACCATTATACATACGACTTTTCGCTCTTCCTATTGCCGACTGACTGTCGCAATGGATACATATCGGTGGCACAGGTTTTGGCCACATTGGAATATCTTCCAAGAATTGTCTTAGCCATTCGGCCTCTTCGCCGCATTTGTCTAAGGCAACAAACTCAGATTCCATCGTGGATCTGGTTATTACCGTCTGCTTGGACGAATTCCATGATACAACTGCACCAACTAGAGTAAACACGTATCCGCTAGTGGATTTAGAATCTTTTATATCAGATATCCAACTAGCATCACTATAACCTTCTAAAACTGAAGGATGCCTGACATAGTATAGCCCATAATTTCTTGTAAATCTTAGATATTTAAGTAATCTGGCTATCGCTTTCCAGTGATCAGATCCAGGGTTACTTGTATATCTACTAAGTTTACTTACTGCATAAGCTATGTCTGGTCTAGTAACACTCATTAGGTACATTAGACTTCCAATCACCCTAGAATATTCGAGTTGCTCAATGCTATCTCCTTTATTCTTTGCTAGGTGTATACTTGTATCAATTGGCGTTCTAACTTCTCCAGTTTCGCCTTTATTGAATTTTTCAAGTATTTTGTCCACATAATGAGACTGACTTAAGATAAGTCCATCAGATTTCCTAATGATTTTAATGCCTAAAATCACATCTGCATGGCCCATATCTTTCATGTCAAACTTTGAGTTCAATAGCCTCTTGGTATTTTTGATCATTTGATCATTACCCACAATTAAAATATCATCAACGTATAAACACAGGATTACATATCCTTGACTTGTATATTTAATATAGATACATTTGTCACATTCGTTGATTTTAAATCCATTTGATAACATAACGTTATCAAATTTCTCATGCCATTGCTTCGGCGCTTGTTTAAGTCCATACAAAGACTTAACCAATCTACACACTTTATTCCCTTGATTCGGGGCAGTGAAACCCTCAGGTTGTTCCATGTAGATTTCTTCCTCTAAATCTCCATTTAGGAAAGCTGTTTTAACATTCATTTGATGTACTTCAAGATTTCGCAAAGCTGCGATCGCTAACACCATCCTTATTGATGTTATTTTCGATACAGGAGAATATGTATCGAAAAAATCAAGACCTTCTCGTTGTCTGTACCCTTTGATAACAAGTCTTGCCTTATACTTGTCAATTGATCCATCAGCCTTCAATTTTTTTTTGAAGACCCACTTGGAGCCTAATGGTTTACTTCCAGGAGGAAGATCTACCAACTCCCACGTGTGGTTTTGCATGATTGAATCGATCTCGCTCTTTATGGCTTCTTTCCATAAAGGTCCCTCACTAGAACTTACAGCTTCGTTGTATGTTCGAGGTTCACTTTCTAACATGTAAGTTAAAAATTCGGGTCCAAATGACTTTTCCACCCTTGCTCGTTTACTACGTCTAGGTTCTATCTCATCCTTGTCTAGCTCTTCACTAGTTTCGAACATCGTTTCATCAAGGTTTTTAGATGAACTTGAACCATCATTTCTCGACTTACAATACATCTTCAAAGAACGATGCATTTCTTGATTCCATAATCGTGTTCTTGTGAATCTCAGGGTTATCTGATTTATACACCAAGAACCGATACGCACTACTATTGTGTGCATAACCTATAAAGATGCAATCCACAGTCCTCGGACCTATTTTCATCTTTTTCGGTGCGGGAGCCATTACTTTGGCTAAGCACCCCCACATTTTGAGATATTTATAGGAAGGTCTTGTTCCTTTCCATAACTCATAAGGAGTTTTATCTTCCTTCTTTTTAGGAATTTTATTCAGAAGATAATTAGCTGATAATACAGCTTCTCCCCACATGTTCTGTGGTAACCCAGAACTTAACAACATCGCGTTCATCATCTCTTTGAGAGTGCGATTTTTCCGTTCTGCCACTCCATTTGACTGAGGCGAGTAAGGTGGCGTTTTCTCGTGAATGATACCGTTTTTAGTACAAAACTCCTCAAACGGTGCAACATATTCACCACCACGATCACTTCTGGCCATCTTAATTTTCTTATTAAGTTGGTTTTCAACTTCTTGCTTATAGATAATAAATTTCTCTATAGCTTCATCTTTGCTTTTTAGCAAATATACATAACAATACGTAGTACAATCATCAATGAAAGTAATAAAGTACTTGTTTCCACCTCTTGTTTCAACAAACTTGAGATCACAAATGTCTGTATGAATTAACCCAAGGAGTTCCGTACTTCTTTCGACATTTTTAAACGATGTGCGCGTTAATTTCGCCTCTACGCAAGTCTCGCACTTGTGCTTATCGTTAATATCAAACTTTGGAATATGTTCCATATTAATTAGTCTTCGCAAAGAACCATAATTAACATGTCCTAGTCTACCATGCCATAAGTTCGAAGACTCAAGCATATACGTGGAAGACTTTCGTTTATTATCAATAACGGGATTAGGCTTCGTAATGACCGTGTTCATTTTCCACATCCCATCTTTTACCCTTTCCAACAAGGATTCCAGATTTGGACAACATTATCTCGTTAGATTCAAATACCATTTTAAATCCATGCTTGCTAAGTAGCGAGCGCGAGATCAAATTTTTCTGAAAATCAGGAACAAACAAAACATTGTTAAGCTTAAGTTCTTTTCCTGATGTCATTTTCAGAAACACTGTTCCTTGGCCCTTCACCTCTGAAGTTGCCGAATTGCCCATACAGAGCTTTTCTTTAGTTTCGTCCAGTGCAAGTTCTACGAACAAGGCTCTGTCGACACAAACATGTCGTGTGGCGCTACTATCGAGCCACCACTCACTTGGGTTGGAATTACCCATTTTAAATTCAGAAACTACATATGTTTCCATTTAAATTGAAATAACAATTTCAATTTTAACTTGTACCTCAATCAGTAATCGGGTGTACTCCAACAAATAAATTTAGAAATCCAAAGATATCAATATATATATAACCGCGTACTAATCACACACACTGTATGTAAACGGTCTCCAACAACTATATAAAAATAATATATAAAATGAATCCTCAACACTATCTGACAAGATAAAGACTTTATATATATAATTTTATATATATATGCACAAAACGATCTGCCACAACACAATACAAAGACCACAAGCAATACTAAGCTAACACGCCAAATAAATACTTGCAGGCTAAAAGATAACCTTATCAGATACCCTAGGAATAAAATAATGCCTTTTACTCTTTTAGAAACTAAACAGCTGGAAACACAGTAAAATATGTCAACTTTTCATGACAACACGCATGAGAACAAGCACAGATATCGACCAAGGCATTTAATATTAGTATAGAGGTAATACTTCTAACCTGTCTGTACTAACAAGGGGTAACGACTCAATTTTTTCTTCAGTCTCCCACCAAAGAAAGCTTCACATTCTCTTCAAAGTTCCTCTTCTTGTCTCTGTATTTTCTTTTTTTTTCTCCGTTCTTCTTTCTTCTCCAGAATAGAAACCGATCTGCTTCAAGAATGTTAGAAATATTATTCTAAAGAAGAAATACAAACTTGAAACCGAAAAGAAAGATACGACTCTGTGAAGCTCCGAACTGCCGTGACAAGAGCGTCAATCTCCGAGTCTCCGAGAGCCAAGAATCTGCAAGAGAAAAGATCAAATAAACCGAGCCTAGGCGCGTGCGACGCTTCCCTTGAAGCAGATTCGGTCCCTCCCGGTGTCGGAGAACAGTGGACCGTCTTCTTCCCAGGGTACAGAGGCTAATCGTTGACTCCAATACACCTTGAAGACAACGACGAACTCGAATCTGTAAGTCTCTTTCACCCAACGAAATAGAATAAAACCAAAGAACGAACTCAAGATCTGTAAGAAAGCTTTTCGTTTTTCTGATCTTGTTTTCAGGTTTTGGAAACACTTAATATAGCCAAATAACCTAGCATAACGACTATATTTCCCATTAAGATCAAAACGTTTGAGATTTAATTTCAGATCAAAGTCTAAACGTTCGTCCGTTTGGTTTTTGCAGGTATGAGAGTTTAATGGTGTTAAACATCTTTAACATCTCATTAACTTCCCTTAAATTTCATTTAAATGGGATATATTTTTCTACACATAACTGAGAGGAGCAGTTATCTCTTTCAACATTAGAAATATGGATGAAGCAGCTGGAATAAAAATCAGTAAAACATTTTTCCGATAAAAATATGACGAAAGATCGGATCATACAGAGAGCAGAAGTCACAAAAAAAGTGGCATTGTCAGTCAAACAAAGAAAAGGAACAAGACAACCCGAAGAGCGAAGGTTCGGATACAACTTCACTTTCTTTCTTGAACTAATACAGTTTACCTCCACAACAAGAACACAACAGAACTTTTTATTTCAACAAGTTCAAAGAAGAATCTATTTTCCCCTTAGCTACTAAATCGACAAACATCTCAACCGTTGAAGCATCAGCAGAGAAACCTTTCGAACGCATGTCTTTCACAAGTTGCAATGCTCTCGGCGTCTCTTTGTTCCGAATAAACCCTCGAATAATTACATTATACGTGCAGTTATTGGGTGGGCACCCGGGTTCTTCCATCTCTCTAAGCATGTTGGTTGCTTCAGTCACGAATCCTCCACAAAGAAACCCATCGATCATCACATTATATGTCAACACATTAGGTTGAAGCCCTTCTAACAACAATTTCGAAAAGAGATCCTTTGCTTTTAAAACACTTCCATCTTTAAACATGCCTTGAATGAGGGTAGCATAAGTAACGACATTGAGCGCAAACTTTCTCTCTTTTAAATCTTGAAATAATTCCAACGCATTGTCGTATTTTCTGTTGATGCACATGCCGTTGATCACAATACTATAAGTTTGGACATCTGGACGTGGCCCAAATAGCTCCATATCGCAAAGTAGATCTCGAGCATGCTTAATTCTTCCTACTTTGCATAGGCCATCGATAAGAGTGCTGTAAGTAACAAGATCTGATCTAAATCCCCCACGTGAAATATCGTGAAACATTTCAATAGCTTCAGAAATCCTCTTCACCTTGCAATACCCGTTGATCAAAATGTTGTAACTTCTCAAACTAGGTCTACAAAGCTCCGCAATCATCTTATTGAACAATTCCTTAGCCATGACAACTTTTCCTCTCACACAATAACCGTCCATAAGTGAATTATAAGTCACCGTGTTAGGTTTGATGCCTTGATAAATCATTGTCTTCATCATACGTTGTGCATCTTCAATCATACCATCTTTGCAGAGAGCATCAACCAACACATTAAAAGTTTGGACATCGGGATGGACCTTTCGGCTTAGCATTCCATCAATTAAACGCATCGCTTCTTCGCGTTCACCCTCAGTGCAGAGTCCATGAATCAATGCGTTGTAAGTGACGACGTCTGTAACATGGTTTTAAATATCCAGATATGTCCTCGATATATCCACGACATGCCCAGAAAATGAGAAGTGCGATACGATATTCGTAGAAAATTGATATATCCATTTATTCACATTTATCTGTCGGCAAGCGTCGATATATCCGTAAAATAGAGAGTGTGAAACCACATCGATATCGGCATTTAAAATCGTGCTTCATATATATGTTTGTACTCTATGACTTTATTCCAATGCCTAGCTTATTTTATGTTATGTCGATATTATGTTACGAGGTATGACTTTTATGTTATATGTTTGTGTTATAATATGATTTATGAGTGTTTTTTAGGCTATAACTATGTGTCATATTTATTAAATTGGTAATTGAGAAAATATATAAAAATATGATTGAAATACTAAAAATATTTTCGGAAATATCCGTCGATATTTTGATCGGCATGCGATATATCCGCGAAATTATGCGATATTCTCGGCAAGCAATATATCTTTTTCTTCGGATTTATCCATCGGCATGCCCGTCGGCAAGCGATATATCCGTAAATTAGAGAGTGCGAAACAATATCGATATCGATATTTAGAACCTTGGTCTGTAGTAATGCCTCCCTCGTTCATCTTTGTTACGAGATGAAATGCGTCAAGAACTAATCCATTCTTACAAAGGCCGTTGATCACTGTGCCATAGGAAACCACATCTGGTTGGCATGTTTTACATTTCTCCATGTTTTTAAGCAACTGGACCGCCCCGTTAATGTTGCCCATCTTGCAAAAACCATTGAGCAATGTAGTGTAAGTAACAACATTCGGAGGACAACCTCCGTCAACCATCTTTTTAAAGAAATCTTTGGCCTCGTCGCTCTTTCCTTCACGGAGAAACCATTTTAGGAGAGTATTCATGGTCACTGTGTCGGGTTCGCAGCCGAGTTTGATGAACCTTTCGAGCACGGACAGACTAAACCCCAAACACTTCAAATGGCAAAAGCAATTAATCAAGATGCTAAGAGTATACTCGTTGGGCATGATTCGGAGCAGACCCATCTCCCTAATTATCGAGACAACAACAGAGTATTTCTCCATTTTCATGATTCGAGTCATCAACTGAGAGAAAGCTACGAGGGAAGGCAAAGGACGCGTTCGGAGCATCTTATGAAAGGAGCTCAGACAGAGTTCAAGATGTTGGAAATAATTGCAGTTAAATAAAATTGAGATAGTGTCGAGTCGGTCGAAATGTCGAACACTCGAGACGAACGCTCTATCCAAATAACCGGGATTTGTTCCGACGTTAAAACGTTACGTAAAACGGCTATATTGATTATGACCGTTATGAATATTGAATTCAATTTATTACGTTACAGATTAATTGCAATTTATTAGTAGTCGTTATAGAATTTATTAACAATCAATTCATTGTCTCCTTCCCGCATCTATATATTGAAGTGACCTCGAACCCATTCGACACACCACAATCGAAATCACTTTCCGAAATCTCTCTAGAAACTATGAGTTTGCTTCCCGGTTTTTTCATTCCGCAAACTCAAATTTTCATGCTTCCCATCGTTTTATGTCGTGAGTCTTTCGGTAACGGAGTTCAAGAAGGTTCAGTTCGCCGGTGAACTTCGAAGTGCTACGGAGTTCTCGGTTATCCCGTTATATCCTGAGAAGCTATTGCCTAACGAACCTCAAGCACGTAGAGGAGGCGAATCAAGCTTTAAGGAGAGCGTCCAACGCGTCTCGGGAATCTCTAACCGGTTTCTGTTTTACAGGATATCAAGAACCTTTTTCTGGTTCAAAGCGACAAGCCGATGCTTGTCGATCCAAGAACACATCGATACGTATTTCGAATATCTTCGCTACTGTTTTTCGTTATTTTGCTTCTCATATATCATCATTATAGAAATATACCCAACAATCTTAAAGCTTGATTTATTGATTGATTACTTGATGATTTGAGAAAAGAATCCGTGCAGTATCACGAAGAATATATATATATATATATATATATATATATAGCGTTGTTGAATTGTTGAACGTCACAGATATCATCGACGAACTGGTTTTTCCATTATAATTTTATATCTTGTTTGCTGATCTGATAAAGTTGATCGACATTCGAAAACTTGAAAAAAAAAAATGAAGCAAACAGAGAGATGGTGGACGTGGGAGACGAACCAAAGGCGACGCAATATCTCGGTTGTGGATTGTCTCTTTGATTGTTTGTGCAGGATCTGCTCAAGAAAGCTTTGCATCGAAATTTACAGATCGGAGCAAAGAAGATGTACGTGATTCGAAGCTGGTCGACGAACGTTGCACCACTGCAACTCTGGTTGCTATCATCGATGGGCTCGGGGTGCAGAAAAGCTAGCGTGAGGAAAATTCAGCAAGCTCCTTCGCTGACTCGGATCACGACAGCGCGTGCGTTTCACGTGGTTGAGAGAAGAACAATGGTTATGGCGCTGAACATCGTTGTAGAACGCCGAGGCTTGACGGCAACAAGATTCCGGCCGGTGAAGAAATAAAACTTGCCGGAAACTGATCAGCGGCCATGGTCAATGGAACGAATAGACACAGTCAGAGCCAAGGTACGTTGGCTATTCATTGCTGGATTAATTAGTGGAGATTTATTGGTGTCATTATGAGTTATTAGTGATATGGGCAGTTTTTTAAATATTTTCTTTCAAAATATATAATCGTTGATTTGTGCTGAAAGAAGATATATATATAAAGATCTGCCTCATGATAACATTTGGTCGATTATATTTGATATTGTACTTATTAAATTATGCGCTTTTAATGCTAATAAGTAATTATATAGTATTTTGTATATATTGACCTTGCAAAAGGAATGTCGTTTACAAATATACGTGTACTATTGTATAGTCATATTATGCATATTTTGATGTATATGTAAGAAAAGGAACCTTGACATACTTTATAAACATATTTGTGTAGTACAGTTGCCTATGAGAAGGAATTAAGTCGACAGGCATGTATCTTATATATTGCTGAGATATATTTAGAAAGCAATCTTATTGTCTCGAAATAATATGATTACGTATAATTATATACCGTGGGTATAATAATATGAGATGTGCTTTTGGAAAAAGAAACAAAGTGCGAAATTATTATTTATGGAGAAATAATATGTTCATGTAGTACACCTGATTATTGATCGAGGTACTAAACGTAAAGCGTTGAATTGAAATTGCGGTTTTAATTTTAAGTTGGTAATCTTTGGAATGAAATAGAATTATTGGAAAATGTAAATTATTTCTTGAGAGAAATTCATTGGAAAATATATATGAAAATTTTCTAATAAATTATATTATGTTGAAGTGAACTTGATTATCGATCAAGGTACACATACATTTAATTGAAATTCCGGTTTCAATTTTAAGATGTTATTCTAATCGTCAACGAGGCTAGAAGCGCTCAAATGACGTACATGCATATGTGCATAATATATATGGCAATAATGCCGGACTCTATTTATCACGAGATAAAATTGAGAAGTTCAAAGGTTTGTGAACATTGAATTCCTATTAATACCTAGAAATGTGGGGGCGTTTAACGAGAATAATCGTTTCATATTAGATTGGGTCTAAGGACCATAGACTACATCTATGTACGATATGTTCGTAATTGAATAAGAATCAACTCTTGGAGTATGATTCGAATCACATGTGGAAAGTTTCCAAATAAACGTGATAGATTCACAATAGAATCTTTATATTGTCTTAGACAAATACGGCAATAAGGCCGAGTGGCTAAGAAAATATTTGGAAGATCTTTTGAAATGGCAAAAATCGCGTCTATAATTTGCATCGACTATAAATTAGTATGCAATTAAACCATGTTCATAATGGTAAGTCTAGACAATATGTCGTAGACACAATGTCGTAAGACAACTACTCTCGAAGATATTTATCATAATTTATTATGTGAATCAAATGATAAAGTTGTGTGGATCCACTACCGAAAAGGGTAAAAGTGAGAGTTGGTTGTGAAATCATCAAAGGGAATGTGACTTAAGCCCATTGAAAAAATGAAGTTTTACAGTGGAAACCCAACCTAGCTGACTGGAGATCCCAAGAACTAGGTTCAATGGGACAACCTAGCTGTAAGACTTTAACGGATCACTGTGGGGATTACACCCCAGTCCGTTCCTATGATGAAAAACAGTGATATGTATGGTTAAGGATAAGCTAATAGAAAGCTTTTAATGATTCTTACACGTCGGTATATGATAACCGAGCGGAGCATAGTTTGCTTTTAGTAAGATCACCTATGTTAGAGTGAAGTAGGGTCGCTTCAACGGAATTGTATAGGGCGCAAGTTCCGTAAACTCTCGCAGAACCAGAGGGTGTTCATGACCATGAACGAACACAACAGTGAGAACTGAATCTGTCTAAGGAGAATTCTGTGTGAGGTATATTCTCACTTACACAAACGGTCGAACAGTTCAAAGACATCGCGTCTACTGATCACCAGTAAGGAAATAAATTTTCACAAGGGAAGGTTCAAAGGGTTACACCTACTTATCCTATGCAGGATTTGACTGCCGAACTCTGTTACCTGAGTCAGGTGTTGTCAAGAGTGATCTGTCAATTTTATTTATGTGGGGGATTGTTGGAAATAATTGCAGTTAAATAAAATTGAGATAGCGTCGAGTCGGTCGAAATGTCGAACACTCGAGACGAACGCTCTATCCAATTACCGGGATTTGTTCCGACGTTAAAACGTTACGTAAAACGGCTATATTGATTATGACCGTTATGAATATTGAATTCAATTTATTACGTTACAGATTAATTGCAATTTATTAGTAGTCGTTATAGAATTTATTAACAATCAATTCATTGTCTCCTTCCCGCATCTATATATTGAAGTAACCTCAAACCCATTCGACACACCACAATCGAAATCACTTTCCGAAATCTCTCTAGAAACTATGAGTTTGCTTCCCGGTTTTTTCATTCCGCAAACTCAAATTTTCATGCTTCCCATCGTTTTATGTCGTGAGTCTTTCGGTAACGGAGTTCAAGAAGGTTCAGTTCGCCGGTGAACTTCGAAGTGCTACGGAGTTCTCGGTTATCCCGTTATATCCTGGGAAGCTATTGCCTAACGAACCTCAAGCACGTAGAGGAGGCGAATCAAGCTTTAAGGAGAGCGTCCAACGCGTCTCGGGAATCTCTAACCGGTTTCTGTTTTACAGGATATCAAGAACCTTTTTCCGGTTCAAAGCGACAAGCCGATGCTCGTCGATCAAAGAACACATCGATACGTATTTCGAATATCTTCGCTACTGCTTTTCGTTATTTTGCTTCTCATATATCATCATTATAGAAATATACCCAACACAAGAGAGTCATCTTGGACAACACATTGAGTGGAGAGATTGATACCTCGGAAATGGGGATGGCAAATCCGAGTTGGGGTTTGGAGGGAAAGGCGATGAGAGTTGGAAGCAGCTCTGCGGAAGATCATCATTTCCTCTCTGCCCAGAGAATCGAAGCTTGGAGATGGCGAATGGGGATTCTGAGTGTGAGACAACACTCCATTGACTGTTCTTTCTTGCCAAAATCCCAAACAGGATTAAAAAAAAAAAGATTAAAGATGATGGAAGACAATCGCAACGTAAAGGAAAAAGCAAAATTTTAGAAGGTTTCCATCCCTTATTTGATTTGGCTTCCCAAATTATACACCTATCATGTTTAGTGACATATAATACATATAATAGATACTAAACTATAGAAACACATAATAAGAATCAAGATTAATCACACTGTTGAACAAAATAATATGGAAAACATGAATACATTCAAGAGTTAGAAGCATAAAAAAATTCAAAATAACTTGCCTCGTTGTTGGTGTCAGAGTAGTCGCACACATAGGCTTTGAGCATCGGAGGGAAAATGCACATCACACTCCGTAGCCAGAGAAAATCAATAGGAGTATACGTTGAGCGTCCGAGGTGCCGCCGTTGAGAAAACTTAAAGACTCGTGGTCAGGCAGATATATTCAGAATATACGAATTGCTTAATACATTAGCCAAAACACAAAGCAATTATATCGGATGCATCAAGAGTAAGAACATGATCCAAAGTGAAGATATGTACTTCGGAATTCTACGATAATACACACCATAAATAACAACAACAACAAAAAAGCATAACAAATATAGAATTGCTACAATCCATATAACACATAACCAAATTAAATTGAAATGTTCCGGTAAATATTAGTAACATACCATTGTTGAGTGAAGATGATGCTTGTGAAGTTCATAGGAAAATGAGTCTCAACCTGAATGCCACTATATATAAATAGAATATTACTAATTGTTTAAATATAACAAAGCCTCACTCCAAACATGAAATTAGATATAATAACATGTATTAAAAATCCATGAAAAGTAACCTCTTGACCGTAAAAGTTGAAGCACCGGAGAGAGGCGAAGCGGTGCTTAAATCGAATGATTACTGATTCCGATCCTTAAAAAGAGAGGAAAACAAAAAAGAAGCCGCATACCTGGAGGAGATGAACTACCGTTGGACGACTATTCCGAGACATCAGACGAACGGTAAGAAGAAGAGGAGACGGTGAAGATTTGGATGAGAAGGCTATAGAAGAATGATACAAAAAACGATTTGTGTTCTCAACGTAAAACTACGTAACTAACGTACACGAATGTAACATTAACGAGCATAAACTGAACCACATATTGCTTGATTTTGGTTGTGCCTGTCATGGTTGTAGATTTTGGGTTCTCAATTACTGGGAATTGGGACGTCTTAGTTCCCGGTTTAATACTGGGACGGGTACCAGAACTGAGATAAAAACTAGAAACCGTATGCAGAAATTTCAACCCTACTTCAAATTATTTGATTATAAGAGGAAACTAAAAAAAAAAAAATCAAGCATATATTTTTAGTGCTGAAATAGTCTGTCTAAAGACGTAATAAGCAAATTCAGTCTCTTTATTAAGGTTTTGCGGAAAAATTATAGAGCGACGATTCCCACGTCGTATACTAATAAAAAACTCATAATAATAATAAGAGTTGTATCAGAAAATTTAGCTTGTAGAAGCACATACAAAAGTCAATTGATATTTTGAGTTGTGTTATTTTATATAAGTTAATATGAAATTAATACTTTTTAAATTTTATCTAAAGTGTAAATTGTTAAGTCGTCTTCCTTTTCGATTGATATATCTAATGTCGTTTTATTCATTATATGTCGTTTTCTGTAGGTTGTGGTGTAATATGACGTCATCCATGACAAGACAAGGTTATATATATATATATATATATATATATATATATATATATATATATATATATATATATATATATATATATATACAAAGGGTGAATTGGTAAAGTTAATATGAAATTAATGCTTTTTAAATTTTATCTAAAGTGTAAATTGTTAAGTCGTCTTCCTTTTCGATTGATATATCTAATGTCGTTTTATTCATTATAGGTCGTTTTCTGTAGGTTGTGGTGTAACATGACGTCATCCATGACAAGACAAGATTATATATACATATATATTAAGAAAGGTGAATTGGTATTTTCGGCCACTTATTTAATAAAAGAAAAAAGAAAAAGGACTTTATATAAACCTGTACACGCTCCTCGATCGATTTCCAGAAATCAGGCGAATCTCCTCGATCGATGGATCGAATCCTCGGTCAGAATCCCGAGTTTTGCTATTAATCTTTTGTGGCAGATTTGTCCATAAACGATATGGAATCGGAGCAAGTGTGTACCGATTTCCCGAGCCCTAATCTCCTCGATCGATTTCCAGGTTTGATGCTCAGATTTGTAATTTTGGTTTTGCTATTTATTTATTTATTTATTTTTCGGCGATATGCAGAGAGCTTGGCGATGAATAATAATATTTTGTGGCAGATTTGTCCGTGAACGATATGGAATCATCGGAGGAATCGGAGCAAGTGTGTATCGTTCTGAGTCCTTCTAGCGGCACCTACGAGTACTATATCTACACTGTCGATCTCGCCAAGGATCGACATTCTTATCATTTGGCCCTTCGAATACTGTCTTTAAACACGCCGAGCTGCATGGCCTTCGCCTTCAAAGACGGTACCCTCTACATGTTCGGCGGCCTGACGGGTTATATAGAAAATGTAAAGTGGGACACTCGCTCATTCTCCTTGAAATTACCGCCTCACGGGTCTTGCCGCCGTGATTTGCGCTCTCCAGAGACGGATGCGCGGGAGATATCCAAGATGGCGTTTTCCAAAAAGTACCCTCTTGCGGTTCCGATCAAGGATCGAATCTGTGTGTTTTCTTCCATCCTCACCCCTCGCGGGAACGAATTCGAGCTCTACGATCCCGAGCTCGACAAATGGTCGACTTTGCCGGACCCGCCCCTCGATTTCACTAAACTTCTGGTTAAGCCCAATGAGAGTCGCAAGAGAGTGGATCAGGTTGATCTGGGTCACTACCATGTTGACGGCAGCAATCTCTTTATAGACACTACAGTCGGCTCCTTCCTTCTTCGGACCGAAGATTCTGTTTGGGTCGAGTGCGAAGGTGATGCGTGCGCATCGACGTACGGGTCTCCGCGTGTTTGTGTGAAGGAGGGTGACTTTTTGGTCATGCCTCGCGGTAGAATTTTTGTTGAGGGAAAGATGTATGAGCCGGTTAGACTCTTTCCGCCGCCCATAAATGAAGAAGGAGAAACTATGATGGTCAAAGACTATGCGATCTGCGCGTTGCCGAAGAAGAATTCTGAGAAGTTGAGGCTCTGCCAGGCCAAAGTGGGGGGCTTCGTTGTGTCGGATTTCTACGAGGACGCTGTTCTTTCCGTCGAGTTGGTCACCATTGACGATCAAGCGAAGCACACCGTCCTTAAGTCGCTCGAGTTTAACTTGGATACCACCATAAATTCTGGTGGTAGCTATATCTACGGTATTTTTCCAATGTAAGTCCATCTTCTATATTTAGTTTATTTATTTCTATCTGCGTTTGGGACAAAGAATACTGATTTTCATTTTCGTATTGTTTTACAGGTCAACACCATCTTTGAATGTAACAAAAAGAACAAGAAGAAGAAAAAGAAGAAAACAAACAAAAAAAACACCATCTTTGGAGATAGTCATGTCACTGTAGACCACCAGTGTGATTCTCCTCTCCTCGATCGATTTCCAGAAATCAGGCGAATCTCCTCGATCGATCGAATCCTCGGTCAGAATCCCGATCTTTGTTTTGCTATTAATCTTTTGTGGCAGATTTGTCCATGAACGATATGGAATCGGAGCAAGTGTGTACCGATTTCCTGAGCCCTAATCTCCTCGATCGATTTCCAGGTTTGATGCTCAGATTTGTAATTTTGGTTTTGCTATTTATTTATTTTTCGGTGATATGCAGAGCAGAGCTTGGCAATGAATAATAATATTTTGTGGCAGATTTGTCCGTGAACGATATGGAATCATCGGAGGAATCGGAGCAAGTGTGTATCGTTCTGAGTCCTTTTAGCGGCACCTACGAGTACTATATCTACACTGTCGATCTCGCCAAGGATCGACATTCTTGTCATTTGGCCATTCGAATACCGCTTTCAAACACGCCGAGCTGCATGGCCTTCGCCTTCAAAGACGGTACCCTCTACATGTTCGGCGGCCTGACGGGCTATGAAGAAAAAGTAAAGTGGGAGCTCTGCACCGACGGCGGCTTCATCTTCAAGCGCCGCAAGAGGCGCACGCTCGACGCACCGCCGGAGCGCCGACCAGATCCCGACCCCGCGGCGGCGGCGGGTCGCCGCGAGCGGAAGAGGAAGGCGCTGCTGAAGCTGAGGGATCATTACCAGAGAGAGATCGACCAGTAGGAGTATCTCTCCAAGACCCTGCTCGCCATGGAAGAGACGACAATCCCTCCATGTCCACGGCGGTTCCGGCGGTGGATTCAGCTTGCAGCTCTGCCGTCGATGACCTCGTCTTGCAGGTAACTATTCGTTGTCGGGATGAAAATGGAGGATTAGGGTTTGGCGCTGCGAGAATTCGACTTGATTCGAGCAATTTGGGGCTCAATTTGAGCTTAGATTTAGGTTGAGTTTTCGTTCTTGAACTTTGAAGCTGTTGAAAAGTTCTTGGCTTTTTAGGTTGAACATTTTTCTGAGTTAGTACTGCGTAGAAACTTTGATTGGAAATTGACGGGTTTTTCCTAGAGGTTCCGTTTTTCTGGGAACTGAAAAACTCTTAATGTTACTATTTCTCGGGTTTTGTTGAAACCGCTATTTTCGGGGACCGGTAACTGGGGTCGAGACTGCTGAAAAACTGGTATTTTAAACCGATAAATATGATGTTTTAAAACGGAAAACGGGACCGGTAACAGGGGTCGCCATGTAAAGCATAGGAAGGTCATCGATCTGCATATAAATATTTATCAATCGATACCGAGTTGAATCTCAATACTAAAAAAATAGTTCAAAGGCTAATCTCATGTATATAATGTAGTTATAAGAGTTGGATGTGTGATTTATAATTAAACAACATTGGCTCATTGTGGCCGGTGTTAGTGCTGAAATAGTCTGTCTAAAGACGTAATAAGCAAATTCGGTTTCTTTATTATAGAGCGACGATTCCCACGTTGATTTTTAGCCTTGTTCTTTTCGCTCTTTTTCTGTTTTGATGAAACTAAACCGTCATTGCTGAGATTTGCCATTGGAGGCCCCCGTATACATTAAATATTATAAATAGCAGAAGCGAGGCATATGTAGCAAGATATCTTTCTGGAAAAATAATCATGGAGGACATTGACAAAACGGCAAGTAAGTTTATGGCACTTTTCCTCGCTGTAAAAAGATCCTCTCTCCACCCCGAAACTTCTTCCTGTAACAAAATGAATGGCTAGTGAATATCATTTACCTGAGCCTTAAGTTGCTTTCAAGATCTGATGGAAGATTCTTCCTCATGAGGATCTTCTCCCCACTCACTCAGAGATATCCTACGAGCAAACGATATTTAAGAGTTTGGAAAATAATTACTATGATACTTTAATCAACAGCTGCAAGGTAATCATCGATGGTCCAAGAATTTACCTTTTCATTCATTACAAGATTGCGGAATATTATTCGAAACTAACCTCCATCCCTGTTTCCAAATGAAAATGAGGTGTCATAAAGTTTCAGAGCTTAATTAGATAATTATAAATAAGTTATTTTTGAACGAGTGTTGTTAGATATCTAGGTTAAAGCTGAAAGAAGAATTCGCAACAGTTACTATATATCTCTAATACATCGGAACCTTTTTTTTCTTCTTCTTCTTCTTGTTTTGCAATAAGTTGTTACAAATGAGCAATTCGAAAGAGGGGCAGAAAGAATAGTTACTTACAGCAAAATAAATGCATTGATTTGTCGGCTTTTTGAGTATAAGTAAACAGGTCGAATTTTCTCGAATAAGCTTTCATTTTGGAGGGGCCGGCGAGATAATCCTTTTTTTCAAAGACATGCGAAACTAAAAATAATAATAACAATGATAGCTTCATCCATTTGTGTGCTAATTTACAGGGCAATTACTCATTACGATAGTCTATTTGCCTATGTATAACTTCACAGTGGTGGTACAGTTGCCGGACTCGCTTTGGGGTCACAAATGAGTTCTTTGAAGGCAAAAGTATATCCTCGCTCACACGACTTTTCACTTTTATCTATATATTTTATTCTCTGCCTTGTGAATACCGTTTTCACTGTGTCCGATAGGTTCATGCATTCTCGGTCTGCGACGACCCTGATTATTTTTATGATTATGTCCAAGGTCTACTTGAAGGTCTTGAGGCAGGTGTTGCTGCACGTGACATCGTCGATATTCAAAACGTGAGCTGTATACTATTGTTTTGTTTGGACCCGTTTGTAGTACTATTTACTAAAAGCTATCTGGTGTATCTGATTGATGGTTACCAGGAATCCTGGCTTCGCCGGGCATGGGCTTTTGATAGCGAAGTTACGTTCTATTATATATGCGGTAAAAATCTCATCCTTTACCTCAGCACTTGATCTACTTTTTATTTAATTTTATTTTTCTGTGGAAACTTAGGATACTAGCCATCTCTTCTTGCATTCTTATTTAGTCTTTGGTGCGATTTTCTAGACTGATAAAATATCTTCCTTCTATCATTAACAACTAAAACTCTCGGAAATAATCGAATTGGCTAACTAATTTAACTAGGTATTACAACTAAATACGAATAATAATTGATCTCTTCTATAGCAATTGTACATGCTTACAGTTGGTTGGTTTCGGTTATTAAACTGTGATCCGATTGAGTGCAGGGGCGCTTTTGTTTTTTGCTTTGCTCGGGTTATCCGGATGCTTCATTACTTGTTATGATCGGAGAGTGCGCAATGACTTGGCGCAGCCTTGCCGTGAATTATGTCTCTGTTGCTGTCATCCTGGGTATAACTCTCATTTACTTGTGCTTTTCTTTTTCTTTTCTTTTTCTTTTTTTCTGTCAGACTTTTGGCTCATAATATTATTAGCTGTATTTTTTCTATATCTGCATAAAAAGTAATTCAATTTTGCGAGGTTTTTTTGTCTGTTCGTGATCCATATTCATAGATTATTTGCTGACTCTATGCAGAGTTTGTGCGGACTGTCATCTACCTGGCACGCTTTGTATGTGGACCGACTGCACCACGTGCTTTGAGAGCTGCGCTAGCATGGTCGGTGAATGTGGCTGCATAGGAGGTGCTGGCGAAGCAGAATTACCGTTCATAATGGCGTTGATCGTGCTCGGCTTGTTTACCGTGATTGGAATATTCTATAGCGTCTTGGTAGCTACGATGGTGGGGCAAAGAATCTGGCAAAGGCATTATCATATCCTCGCAAAACGGATGCTCACAAAAGTTAATTACTATAATATGATACATAATTTATGACGTCGGCTTTTTAATCGAGTATTAACTTTTTTCCCGTTTCTATACGTCGTCGAAGATGTCGACGGAGAAATCAGAATCCGATTAGTCTCCACCTCCTCTCCCACCTGAGCACGTTCATGGGCGTAGATAATCTTGATTCTCAAGCATGGCCACGGAAGAGGAAACGGCGGAAGCACCACCAGTTAACGGTCCTCAGCAACAGCCCACGCTTGCTTCCATGCCCATACCTAGGAATCAGCAGGTATTATCCGATTCCGATATAACGGCTTTGTCGCTGTTGTAAATTTCACGGGGCAAAACATAACTACTTATATTTGATCCTAAAGTACTTAGGTTTAACAAATAGTTAAGATCCCAAAGTACACTAAAGTAAGGGTTTAAAAGAACTATCCTGGGTCATTTTCACGTTTGGTGATTTATATGATGGATTACTTGTTAAGCATTTCATTTCAGCAAAATAATTGTTAATTTCAGAATCTAGCTCCCACGTGTGCTTTGCAACTGATTCCCGCACAGCTGCTATGGCACGTGCTGTAGCAACTCTTGTGACAGTGGATTTTGTTCAACTTTAACAATAATAATAATTAATTCATGAATGTGGTGACTAAAATGTGAATGCCAAAAGTTATGAATTATTTCTTTTGTGTTGTGACAGAGACTATACAATGCAACACCTGATTTATTTTTGTCGCAGATTGTCTAGAGGAAATGGTAATTAAAGCGAAATATGCGTACAATGTAGCGAGTGGTGAATGTCATTTAATTTCGCTTCCTAGCTATGGTATAACGGTCGATGGTGAATCTGCTGATGAATCAGCTTTACGGCTGGGACATCCGAACTTACTAAGGGCGTTGTTCAAATGTAACAATGGGTTCGTGTATGAGGCTGCTGGAGATAGTTTAGAGGATCGGCTGGAAACGATGAGTCTAACCATTCCAGTAGTGCAAACCTTAGATATCCCCAGCCTAATGGTACGACCTCAGAACTTTCCCCGTAATTGCAAGAAGGCCGTTTTCTATATTCCGGACATATATGTTAGGATTATAAAAGAAATTGTGAATGTGATTCACTGGACCCACAATCAAGGTAGGTGCTTCGAGTCACTACGTCCAGAACACTTCTGGGTGAAGAATGGCTCAATTAAATTGTGGAGATTGAGTTACATAAAGAAGGAAGAGTCAGCAACCTGGTTTGATTATGCACAGTTCAGTGATATCTTGGATATGATCCTTGCAAAAGATGATAAACGTAGAGTGCCAGAAGATATGAAAAATTTCAGGAAAGAACTGTGCAATAAACCAGATGGGAACTTTCTACGTCACCACATTGCGCTCATGTCCTCTGAAAAAATTATTTTTATACGGGACTTAAAGGACAAGACTCAACGTCAAACGGACGTATGGCACAAAGAATTTGATAATCTTTTAAAACATGAGATTGGTCAAGTGGCATCGTGGGTTCGTGCTGGGGGACCTATATTCGATACAGAGCCGATGTTAATGTTCTATAGGCCTTCAAAGGATGTCAACGATAATGGCACGTTGTTAGCATTCATGAGGAACTTCATAGTTCACGTAGGCGATAAGCTGTATTTATACGAGGTAAAATTTATGATTTTTTACTTAGTTGTAAAATTTAATTAAAATTTCAGGCTTATGCTACTGTAGGTGAAGAACCCCAAAGGTAAACCTTCATTCAAAGATGAACTTGTGGCTGCAATTCTACTGGAGAAGTATTCTGGATTTTGACTATGAATCTGGAATACTTCTCAAGTAGAATTGCAGCCACAAGTTCATCTTCGAATGAAGGTTCACCTTTTCGAGAATTCACTTACAATAGCATAAGCGTGAAATTTTAATTAAATTTTACAACTAAGTAAGTAAAAAATCATAAATTTTACCTCGTATAAATACAACTTATCGCCTACGTGAACTATGAAGTTCCTCATGAATGCTAACAACGTGCCATTATCGTTAGCATCCTTTGAAGGCCTATAGAACATTAACATCGGCTCTGTATCGAATATAGGTCCCCCAGCACGAACCCACGATGCCACTTGACCAATCTCATGTTTTAAAAGATTATCAAACTCTTTGTGCCATACGTCCGTTTGACGTTGAGTCTTGTCCTTTAAGTCCTGTATAAAAATAATTTTTTCAGAGGAAGACATGAGCGCAATGTGGTGACGTAGAAAGTTCCCATCTGGTTTATTGCACAGTTCTTTCCTGAAATTTTTCATATCTTCTGGCACTCTACGTTTATCATCTTTTGCAAGGATCATATCCAAGATATCACTGAACTGTGCATAATCAAACCAGGTTGCTGACTCTTCTTTTTTTATGTAACTCAATCTCCACAATTTAATTGAGCCATTCTTCACCCGGAAGTGCTCTGGACGTAGTGACTCGAAGCACCTACCTTGATTGTGGGTCCAGTGAATCACATTCACAATTTCTTTTATAATCCTAACATATATATCCGGAATATAGAAAACGGCCTTCTTGCAGTTACGGGGAAAGTTCTGAGGTCGTACCATTAGACTGGGGATATCTAAGGTTTGCACTACTGGAATGGTTAGACTCATCGTTTCCAGCCGATCCTCTAAACCATCTCCAGCAGCCTCATACATGAACCCATTGTTACATTTGAACAACGCCCTTAGTAAGTTCGGATGTCCAAGCCATAAAGCTAATTCATCAGCAGATTCACCATAGCTAGGAAGCGAAATTAAATGACCTTCACCGCTCGCTACATTGTACGCATATTTCGCTTTAATTACCATTTCCTCTAAACAGTCTGCGACAAAAATAAATCAGGTGTTGCATTGTATAGTCTCTGTCACAACACAAAAGAAATAATTCATAACTTTTGGCATTCACATTTTAGTCACCACATTTATGAATTAATTATTATTATTGTTAAAGTTGAACAAAATCCACTGTCACAAGAGTTGCTACAGCACGTGCCAAAGCAGCTGTGCGGGAATCAGTTGCAAAGCACACGTGGGAGCTAGATTATGAAATTATTTTGCTGAAATGAAATGCTTAACAAGTAATCCATCATATAAATCACCGAACGTGAAAATGACCCAGGATAGTTCTTTTAGACCTTTACTTTGGGATCTTAACTATTTGTTAAACCTAGGTACTTTAGGATCAAATATAAGTAGTTGTTGAGTTATGTTTTGCCCCGTGAAATTTACAACAGCGACAAAGCCGTTATATTAGAATCGGATAATACCTGCTGATTCCTAGTTATGGGCATGGAAGCAAGCGTGCGCTGTTGCTGAGGACCGTTAAATGGTGGTGCTTCCGCCGTTTTCTCTTCCGTGGCCATGCTTGAGAATCAAGATTATCTACGCCCATGAAAGAAGAAATCAGGGCAAGCATGTAGGGATTCTTTTCGAATTTCAATCTAAAGGTTCAAAATTAACAGGGAATATGCAAGAATCGAGAAGGAGATTAAGGAATCTGAAAGGCAAACCTGAAATGAATGAGCTGAGCGACCGAGTCGCCTCCGAGGTGAGGGTGGAGAATCAGCCAGCAAGTGTGCCCTAGAATCGAATCCCACAATGGACACACTAAACGCTGCGTTTTGAGCCCAACTATTTCACAAACTGGCGGGTCTCGCTCGTCTCATTTACAATAAATTATAATTTCGAATATTTCATTATTAATATATTTCAATGTTTTGCGCTAAATATCCAAAAAGCGATTTAGTACTATTTATTAGAGGCTATATATATATTATATTATATCTATATATATTGTTTTGATGTAAAAATATGATGGCAATATATAATTATATATTTGCCTAATCCGTAGAGTTAGGCTAGATTTGGCAAGGCCGTGTACAAAGAGGCTTTCACTGTTAAACGAGTTTTTTTTTTTAATTAAAAAATAAAAATAAAAAGCAATTATAGTTTAAGTAAAATAATGTGAAAGTAAATATCCCTAAAAAAATAAAAATTGGGACGGTTCATAAAAGTTTTCTAAAATAATTGAACGAGACTATTATTTTAGTAAACTAAGGTACTTCTCCTACTACAAATATAACATTTGTAATTGACTATAATTCGAATACTTTATAATTATTATTTATTTTTAAAATCATATCCACGTTTGTCTGAGTTTATGTCCCAACATTTATTATTTTACACTGTCCACTTTATACGATTAATTATTTTTTTTTTCCTTCAAACGCACCCCATAAGTGAAGTAATGGAATCGAACGTGAAGAATTTAGGGACTTAGTTTGATATTTAATCACTTTTTGGCAGGGGTGAAAATTTTGTAACCGTTTTCCGGTTTTGTCCCGGACCAATTTTTAAAAAAATCCGGAAAATTTAAACTACATGTCATTTTTAAGTTTTTAATATTTCGTTTTTAGTATAATATATATTTTTATTGTCGCTTTTTATACATACGTATAGTTTTTTTAATTACTAACTTATCAAAAACTACATGTCATTTTTAAGTCAAACACTTTTAGAACCGGGAAATTTAGAGTCAGAACCGGTAAATTTTAGAAATGGAACCGTAACCGGGAAATTTGAATCGGAGTTGTTACCGGAACCGAGAAATTTTTTAATCGGGAACCGTTACAAAAAAAAAATCCCCATTTTTCAGAACAGGACGAAAAAAAGTTAATTTCCCGGTTCCGGTTTCACCCCTACTTTTTTGAATCGTTTTTATTTTTCGTATATCTATTTCCACGTCGGTATCACTTTTATTTCATATTCTTAATTCATGTCGTTTTTTTACATCTATCTTTTGTTGTTGTCGTTTCTGTGTTATATACAGTTGAACGTCGTTTTCTGATAGTCTGTCAGTTATTTATTCATGTCGTTTTTATTTCTCTGTCGTATCCGGTCATTTTTAGGTTCAACTATTTTGTTTTCTTTTTTTATGTCGTTTTCCTTAGTATCATGTTCCGGGTTGCTTCAAATATCAATGAAGACTATATTTGAAGGAAAGTCGATTTGTTTTTTTTTTAGTCACATTCCTTTTTTTTTACATAGAAATGTTGATTTTTTTTAGAGAAGCACATCAATGACAAATAAATTTCATGTCGAATAATTTTATATCCTTCTTTTATTCATTGTCGTTTTATCAGTTTTCATACCAGCTGATTTGTCGCTTTATGTCTTTGTCGTTTTTGGTTTTTTATTTTGGCTTTTATTTATATTACAGTTGGCATCATATTTTATACGTGTTAAACAAGCTAGACTTTTGAATATGTCATTTCATTTTTATTCATATCATGACTATTTCTAAAATAAAATATGTATTATAAAAATCAAAATGTATTGTTAATATGTACCTTTCTCTCTATCTGTACTTCATATTAAAAAAAAAAAAACAATTATCTTCTTATTTTTCATATTGTTTCTCATAAGATATTTTAAATTTCCTCAAAAGCTATATTAATTTATATATATAAAAAAAAAGTAAAGCAATTAACATGTCATTATATTATATTGTTATTAACATTTTCCATACCAAATTTTTTACCTCTTTAATTTATTTTTCTCATCAACTTTATAATGCCAATTTTGTTAACAACTTTTCACCTATTTATCATAAACACAAATTGACATGTTTTTTTTTAATCATATTTAATGCTAGTTTTACATCATATTTATAGTCATTTTTTTTTGTCTATTTAACATTTCTTTAAATAAATACACCTTCATTGTGGGCTGAAATTGCGGTAGAACATGATTATAAATAGTTTATAAAATACTAGTGGATTGGCACCGCGCTTCGCGCGGTGACATAAAAGAATCATAAAAATATTGAACAATTTATTATATAGATGAGGAGATATGCTTGGAAAAGTTATATATATATATGAGGAGATATGCTTGAAAAAGTGTTAAATTTAATCATTACATTTTTTGTTCATTCAAAATCTACTATTCAACATGTATAACTGAACTTATAGTCTTTCTACGTAGCAAAGAGAATATACATAAAAAAAAAGGTAAGAGACTAAAACTAAAACTAAAACTGAAGACATGAAAGAACTATTACCATTTACCAAACTTACTACTTCAACATAAATAAAATATAGAAATAAAACAAAAGACGCCAACTTTTACCAAAAGTAAAACTCCAGCTTAAGATAATTATAAGTTAGAAAAATAAATCAACGAAAAATAAACGTTAAACAACCATTATCACTAAATTACAACCAATAAAATTAAAACAAAAGCATCAACTCTAAGAAAAAATTAAACACCAACAAAAGTATATTGATTCTGATCAAAGGTCACTTGCCAACCAAGATCACTACTAACTACAATACATTAACCTGCATTTCTACCCAATTGAAATCAACTTTGTGTATAATGTTTCCTCTTTCGGAAAATCGAGGCAAAAATAATCTCACCGAAGAAATATAACGGGGATGAGAAACGACTACAAAGGAAAAAAATTATGGAGAAAATAAAAATCTAGTATAACAATTATAGATTCAAACCCAATTCAAATTTGTAGCAAAGAAACTGTTTCACTGACAAAGGGAGACCGAGGATGGCGATGAATTCCTTCGAAAGAATCTGAACAAACCCATAGAAGTCCATATAATATTATATTAAACCCAAAAAACTGTGAAAATGGGATTGGGAAAAGTGATTTTCTCATTGATTGAATTGGGTATTTACAACCCTAATTACAAAAAGAAAATTGTGGCAAAAGTACCACAAAGAGTAAACAATAATAACTATACATTATTCTACACTCCCCCTCAAGATGGGTAGTATATGTTATACCAAGGTTTAAAATGCCGCTTGCCGTTTTCGTTTCGAATTTTTCGTTTTACGGATATATCGCTTGCCGATGGGTATGTCGATGGGCAAATGGTAAAAAAAGGGCATGTCGTTTACCGGATTTACCGCATTTTTCGAATGGGCATACCGCTTGCCGATGGATATGCCGACGGATATTCTGTAAAAAATATTTCAGTATTTCCAAATTCCAACTATATTTTTATATGGTATTGAATTATTAATTTCTAAATTACCTATTTAATAAATATGACACATAACCACAAAAACATATTCAAATAATAAATATGACACCATAGAGTTTAGTACACACTCATCATAAGTTCATAAGTCATAAGTTCATAAGTCATAACACACTAATATTAAGTGTATATGTATGTTAGGTGAAGTTAATATGTATGTTAAGTGTATAATATTATTTGAAGTGTGTAATATTAAGTTAAATTATTAGGTGAAGTGTATGTGTATGTTAAGTGTGAATGTGTGATATTAGTTGAAAACAAAAAGTCCCACATTGATAGATGACAAGAGTTTGGTGATGTTTATATACCAAATATTAGGGACAAGGGCTTGGGCCCTTAGGGTCATAGGATTTTGTGGATGGGGGATGATTCACACAAATGTTACACCACCACACGCGCGCGCCGCCGCCGGCCGGACGTGGCGTGGCGTGGAGTGGAGTGGCGGGGTCTTGTGTGAGTATAATTATTTTTGCCGAAAGTTTAATTGGTATTTTTGCCAAAATCTACCAAAAATGCGAAATTCGAGCACCATTTCGTCGTTTTGAAGGCAAAAAACGACAAAAGATTTTCTTTCCGAATGTCGTTTGGAATTTCGCGGCATTTGGTAAAACGACAGCGAAACGGAAAGAATGTCGTTTCGGTGTTCCACTGAAAACGAAAATCGACGCGAATTTCGGTCGATTTTCCCGACATTTTACACCTTGTGTTATACAACCCAAGCTTGGAACTTAGATCATCAAAAGAACACCGAGGAAGAGCCTTGGTGAGGATATCCGCAATTTGGAGCTTGGACTGAATGTAGCCCAAATCAACTATGTCTCCATTGACCTTCTCCGAAATAAAGTACCTATCAATTTCAATGTGCTTTGTTCGGTCGTGGTGAACTGGATTCTTGGCGATTTTGATTGCGGCCTGACTATCACTGAACATCTTGATAGCCTTTGGTTGATCCATTCTTAGCTCCTTCAAGAGCCTCTGGATCCACATTCCCTCGCACATTCCTAATGCAAGGGCACGGTACTCGGACTCTGCGAAACTACGGGAAACAACCGATTGCTTCTTGCTTCTCCACGTAACGAGGTTTCCCCAAACATATGAACAGTAACCTGAGGTTGATCGTCGATCAGTGGCTTCTCCAGCCCAACTAGCATCGGTGAAGATCTTGACCTCACGGTTCTCTGATTTCTTGAACAATAAGCCATGACCGGGGGTAGACTTTAGATACCTCAAAATTCGGTTCACGGCTTCCATATGGCCCTCGTTTGGGTTGTTCATGTGTTGACTCACAACACTGACAGAGTAGGCGATGTCCGGACGTGTATGGGAGAGATAAATGAGTTTACCGACAAGTCTTTGATATCTCCCTTTGTCGACTGGAGCGTTTTCGACGGAATGGGAGAATTTCTTGTTCGGGTCCATCGGAGTGTCGACCGGCTTGCATCCAAGAAGACCGGTTTCTTGGAGTAAGTAAAGTACATACTTCCTCTGGGAGATAGCAATTCCTTGGTCTGATCTTGCTACTTCCATGCCCAAGAAGTATCTCATAATGCCGAGATCTTTAATCTCGAATTGAGTTGCGAGTACTTGCTTTAGTTTGATGATTTCCTCCGAGTCATCACCGGTCAGGATGATGTCGTCAACTTACACAATGAGGATAGCCTTCTTCCCATTGTTGTTCCGTCTGACGAAGAGAGTATGATCGGCTTGACACTGGAGGTATCCGTTGGAGGTGACTGCCTTGGTGAATTTCTCGAACCAGGCACGAGGAGACTGTTTCAGGCCGTACAACGCCTTCTTCAGTTTGCACACTAAGTACTTCTTGGAGTTTTGTCCCATTCCTGGAGGAATGTTCATATACACTTCCTCTTCAAGATCGCTGTTTAGAAAAGTATTCTTGACATCAAGTTGATAGAGTGGCCAATCAAGGTTAACGGCGAGTGAGATAAGAACTCTCACCGTATTCAGCTTGGCCACAGGAGCAAATGTTTCTTGAAAGTCAATGCCTTGAGTTTGAGTGAACCCCTTAGCAACGAGTCTTGCCTTGAATCTTTCAACACTCCCATATGATCTATACTTGATGGTGAACACCCATTTACACCCAACTGGGTGTTTTCCACGTGGCAACTCGGTAAGGTTCCATGTTCCATTGCTTTCCAGAGCCTGAATTTCCTCTTCTACAGCATGTTTCCACGCGGGAATTTGAAGAGCTTCATCGATGGAGCTAGGAACCTGACTACTATCAAGATTGGAAACAAACGCCTTATATAATGGATGTAATTGGTTGTAGGAAACATAGCGTTCAATGGGATATTCAGTGTGACCTTGAACACCTTTCCTCCGAACACCCTTTCGGAGAGCAATGGGTAGTTCAGAGTCATCAATCACGGGTTCGGACCTTTCCATACCTGAGTCAGATGAGGTAGTAGGTGCCGGATCCGGTTCTTGGTCGAGTTGAAGATGCATGGGGCCATCTACTTGTTCAACAGAACGAGGTGAACTAGGGGGTGACTCTGTGTCAATATCGGCAATTTGAGGTGGATTTGGGTTAGGATGAATGGAGATATCGATCGGAAGTTGAGATGAGGATGATGAGATGGATTGAGAACCTTGATTGATTTCCCAAATTTGAGATTCCCACGAATTCTCCCCCTGAATGTCGGATTTGGGGAAAAAAGACTCACCTTCAAAGAAAGTAACATCCATTGAGTTATAAGTAGTGCGAGTAGAGGGGCAATAACATCGATACCCTTTTTTATGCAACGAATAACCCAAGAAGATGCACTTGACAGCTCTAGGATCGAGCTTTGATCGATTTTGTTTGTGGACATGGACAAAGGCAGAACACCCGAAGACCTTTTTTGGTAGGTCGGAGGAGAAGGATAGGAGATGTGGATGAATTTTACTGAGGACTTGACGTGGAGAAATGAATTTCAGGACACTACTCGGCATACGGTTGATGAGGTATGTCGCTGTGAGGATCGCATCACCCCAAAAATGTTTTGGGACAGATTTTGCAAACATGATGGATCGAGCGACTTCGAGGATGTGCCTGTTTTTTGCGCTCAGCAATACCGTTTTGCTGTGGAGTATCCACACATGAGCTTATGTGGACAATCCCTTTTTCAGTCAAGTATGGAGAGAGAGTTTGATTGAAGTAATCCCGTGCATTGTCCGTATGGAGGACTTGCACACGGGTATCGAATTGTCGCTCAACCATGGAGTAGAAATGTTTGAAAATTGTAGCAGCTTCGGATTTGTCTTTCATGAGAAATGACCACGTCATTCTAGTGTGATCATCGATAAACGTAATGAACCACCTAGCACCACTAGTATGGCTTACCCTTGAGGGTCCCCATACATCACTATGAATCACAGAGAAAGGTTTGGATGATTTATAGTCAATAGCATGAAATGGACTGCGTGTATGTTTGGCGAATTGGCATACTTGACATTGATACGATGAACATTTTTTCTTAATAAACTAATTTGGGTACACTTTTTCAAGGTATTGAAAACTAGGATGACCAAGACGGTAGTGCCACAACATAACTTGATCTTCTACAGGAGCATTGTTCGAAAGAGTTATAATATTTGAGGACACAAGACCTTGGTCAGGATTCTGAGCTTGGTGGTTTGGAAAATGTGTGTCGTCAAACATGTAGAGGCCTTCACGCATCGTCCCTTTGCCAATTACCTTCCCGGAACCTATCACCTGAAAATCACAGAAATCGGCAAAAAATCGTGATATGCATTTGGAATCACGTGTGATCTTATTGACGGAAATCAGGTTGCAAGAAATTTTTGGAACAAATAACACCGAGCAAAAAGTAATGTTCCCAGATAGTCGGATGGAACCAATTCCGACAACCGGAAGAAAAGTGCCATCAGCAGTTCGAACAGTTGAACCCGGTGGGCAAGGTCCAAGGGTAATGAAATAAATCCTTTTGCCCGTCATGTGGTCTGATGCACCTGAATCAACGATCCAAGTGTTGCTTGGGCGAGTTAGAGAGAGGCTGACAGAATTCAAACCTGTGTAAGCATGGAGGCTACTTGGTGAGTTGGTCGAGGAACTAGAACCGGTGGTAAGTTGCTTGTTAATCTTCATTTGAAGAGATGCCATTTGCTCGACAATATGGTTCATTTCCTCGTGGAGATTAGGGTCTGGCGAAACGCTTGAGACCACAGAAAAATCAGAGTCAGTGGCATTGCTATGAGCCTTCTTGCTGAACTTTGACGGAGTTGGTCCCGAACCAGTTGGTTTCCCATGTAACTTCCAACAGCGCAATTTTAGGTGACCGAGTTTATTGCAATGTTCACACCTGGGGCGTCCTCGATGAGGACCGGAAGGCGGAGCCTGAGAGAAATTATGAGGCCCTTGTTGATGCGGAGTGAACATCCCGGAACCCTCGGTCTTGTCCACAGGCATGATGATCTGGCGACTCTCTTCTAATCGAACGAGAGAGAAAGCCTCTTGAGGATCAGGAAGAGGAACAGTAGCCATAATTCTTCCACGGATTGCGTCAAATTCCTTATTGAGACCTAAGAGAAAACGGACAGTTCTTCCCTCTTGAATGAATTCCCGGAAGATAGCCGCATCTCTAGGAGTCTCCCAAGGCTTGACCTGATAAGTATCCAATTGAAGACAATCGTTGGACAGAGCATCGAAATAATCATTGATTTCCATGTCTCCTTGACAGAGATTATATAGGCAAGACTCGAGATCGATGACCACCGAAGTATCCTTGTTATTTGAATAAAGCTTACGTGCCGAGTCCCAAATTTCCTTAGCAGTATCATAAAGAAAAAAATTCGAACTGAACTTATCTGTCATTGAGTTGGTGAGCCATGACATGACAAGATAGTCGGAGTTCTTCTATGACATGTATTTTGGATCCGTGGAAACTGGCATGGGTGGCTCACCGGTGAGATGTCCGCCTTTCTCTCTTCCGCACACAAACATGAACATGGATTTAGACCATTGAAGGTAATTCTTGCCATTGAATTTATGATTGGTCATTGAGGTTTGATCGTGCACGGAAGCAACTCTTTCAGTTGAGGAAGACATAATTTATCGGACACGTATCGGGAGGAATCAACAGAGAAAAAATAAATTTCTGGTTGTGGGCACACCCTTTTTCACACAGGGACACACATGAGAATTCGTGAAACTTCTGTGTGTTGGAACACTATATCTGGTGTTGGAACACACAGAAATGAGGCAAAAAAAAAAGAGACCATTTTCTCCTTTTTCCTTTGCACGTGGGACCCACCTAAAAAAGGAACCTTGGGTCTGAGTGAATCAGAGAGATCCTTCTTTGAGAATCTTCGATGAAGCTTGCCAATGATCATGCCTGAAAATCTCGCCGGAAATAAGATCGGAGAAGTTACGACCTGAGCGTCGCCGGAGAGACCTTGCGCCGTGGAAGGAAGAGGTGCGTCGCCGGAGGTTGCCGATCTGAGAGATGCTCTGAGAAAGTCAGATCTGAGAGCTTCGAAGAGGTTGCAGGTTTCGAATGGCGTTGTTGGAGAAGTGCTCGTCGGAGAACGCCGGGATAAGCTCAAATTTGAAATGCGCAGGAGATTGCCGGAGAAGAAGAAGGCAGATGTCCCGCGAAGGGATGAGCTTCGCAAACAGAGGAGATGCTCGTGAAGATGGTCGACGGGTCGGAGCTCGTTGCCGGAGAAGAGCAAGATACGTCGCAGATTCGCGAGCGCTGGAGATTTGTCGAACGAGCAGGATCGCTCGGAGCAGAGACGAACTGGAGAGGCTCGTCGGAGGTCTGGTTTTCCAGATTTGAGGGCGATGCGAGATTCGCCGGAGAAATATCGCAGCGGATTGAGATGCACGTACACCGGAGGAGATGGTCGGAGAAGGACGTCCGATGGAGAGGCGGTGACGGCGGATTCCGGCGAGTTGAAAAGCTAGGGTTTTCTTTAGACTTTTCCTTAACCTAGCTCTGATACCATGTGAAAATGGGATTGGGAAAAGTGATACATTATTCTACAATTGGGTTTAGGGTTTGCAAAGTACCACAAAGAGTAAACAAGAATAACTATATATATATACATTAACGATCAAAAAAAAAAGAATAACTATACATTATTCTACAAAAACATTGAACGATAGACCAAAATTGTATGAAAGTTTTTCAGGGACGTGACCTTCTATTTGTCTATTTTATGTTATTTGAATGTTTATGAGTTTCATTCACAATAAATATGAAAACCCTTCTCTAGGATACACATTAGTGAGGAGAATTCAAAAGGCTTACATCCATGAATCTTAAAAGACTAACAATATATTCATAACGTTAATTAATAACTACACTTGATGATATTTAAGTTGATTCATGATATTTAGTATTTACGTTTAAAGATTAAAAAGTTATGACATAAACTTGATTCCTCTTATTGAATGTGCACTTGGAAAATCATGTACGTGTATAGTGTGAGTGTTGTAAATAAATTGCTTTAAAAAAAATTCTAAAAATTAGGATTCTCAAATCTCTACTTCTCTATTTTGCCGTATCATTCACCTAGATTTTACTTATATATCAAGATATATATATATATATATAGATTTTGAAAAACATTAAAAAGTAAGAAAATAATTGAGAAAAAAAGTATAAGGCCTGTGTATAGATATATAATGTGTATAGATATATAATGAAGTAGTTGAATGATAGAGTAAATAAATGACATTTACGCTTAATAATACATATAAATGACATCAAATGAATAATGTTGCAGTTAGAGTTGTAGAGTTGATTTCTTTTAAAAGAAAATACAAAATTTTAGAAAATAGGAAGTTCATTGAATGTATTAATTAGTAGCATCAAATGCATTAAATTATTGCATGAAAAAACTACAAAATCTATAAAAATTGTCAAAAAAAATTGTAAATTCTGAAAATTGTAGAAATGGAGGATTCTCAAATCCTTAGCTTTTTAGGCTAATAATTTATTGTGGTGAGATTTTCCTTTTATATATATATAGATTTGAAAATTAGTGGGCCCATAAATCCAGAAGAGCAGATTCTACTAATTAAATTATTAAAAATCACAATCATGCCGTTATTCAAGCCATGGTTTTAAATATCGGGGCATATCGTCGATATATCCACGACATGCCGCTAAAATGAGATATGCGGTACGATATTCCAAATAAATCTCTGTCGTTTTCGAATTTATCGCGATATGTCCTTCGATTTTCAGAAAAAATATCTTTTTCGTTTAAGCCTACAAATGTCGATAAAGTGCTCGATATTCCAAAAAAAAACCTAGTTTCAGAAGTCTTTCCTCCTTTCTCTTATTTCGCGACTAGTTATCGGCGTATCTCTCTTCTCTGTCGAATTTCGCGAGCTGGAGCACAAATCTTCCCATATTTTGCATGTTTTTGGTGAAAATCGCAAGATATGTCTATGGAAATTCCACGTGTTTCATGTTATTTTGGCTATTTGCGAATTTGCTTGTTGATTTGGGGGAAATTAGTATTTTTAGGGTTTGTGAAATATTTTTAGGGGAAAATCGTAAGGTATGCTCGAGATTTACGTTTTATGTTTATGGTTTGTTAAATTTTCAACTTGAATGTTAAACTTGATGATTATCATTTCTTACGGTTTCGGACTATTATGTTCATATTTCTAGTTCGTACTCTATGTTTGTAGTTATGTTTGTATTTCGGTTTAAGTCTTTACTTTAAGACTTTATTATGATGCCTACTTTATTGTTCTATGTTATGTTGACACTTGACATTATGTTATATTCTATGTTTGTGACTTTGTGTAATATTTTGTGTTTTCATAATATTATGATTTATGAATATGTTTTATTTATTAAATAGGTAATTTATAAACTATCTATCATATATATAAATATATGATTGAAATACTTATAATATTTTCCGAAATATCCGTTGATATTTCGATCGGCAAGCGATATATCCGTGAAATAATGCGATATTATCGGCAAACGATATATCTTTTTCTTCGGATTTATCCATCGGCATGCCCATCGGCAAGCGATATATCCGTAAAATGGAGAGTGCGAAACGATATCGATATTTAAAACCATGATTCAAGCCATTGAAATTACATTATAATCACCGAAAGATTATATAAGTCTTCAAATAACAAATATTGAAGACTTGACGGTCAAGAAAACTCACATGCTTTTCAATAAGTACTAAAAGATTTTAGAGTATTAGCAGACCTCAACTTTCATACTTGGTACGCACGTTACCCTCAATTTTAGTTTGCGGCAATTATGACCCTAATTATATTATTTTTGCCCTTATTTTTTAAATGACGGAAAATGATAGCTTTTGTAAAACAAATAACTTAAGTAATTATATTTTCGTCAATTTTTTACAATTTAAAACCAATTACTAATAATAAGAATTAAGAAGTACTATATATGTAATATAATTTTAGAATAATTATTTTTTATTGAAGTCCCATAAAATAAAATATCATAATTGATTAAAAAAAAACCACGTGCTTCGCTACAAATTAAAATTTCCCGCCATTTTTATGTCTAGGGAGTCAATATGTTAGCTTATGAAAGAATATGGGATGTTATTGCCATAAACTAAAGTTTACGAGAAACAATGTACCAAAAAACAAAACTAGGGGTCATTTATGCCAATTTCTCAAAGCTTTGAATTGCTTTTACAATTACCAAAAAGTGGCAGTCCAACTCCAAATTACAAAGTACACAGAAAAACCATGAATCATCTACTAAGCCCCACGTATGAAAACCCACCTACCTAAAACCACCACCTCATTCCAATAAAATACAATTTCCATAATCCATATCAAGGTTCTAAATATCGATATCGATATCGTTTCGCACTCTCCAATTTACGGATATATCGCTTGTTGACGGGTATGCCGATTGATAAATCCGAAGAAAAAGATATATCGCTTGCCGAGAATATCGCATAATTTCGCGGATATATCGCATGCCGATCAAAATATCGGCGGATATTTTCGAAAATATTTTTATTATTTCAATCATATTTTTATATAGTTTCTAAATTACCAATTTAATAAATATGACACGTAGTTATAGCCTAGAAAACACTCAAAAATCATAATATAACACAAACATATAACATAAAAGGCATACCTCGTAACATAATATCGACATAGCATAAAATAAGTTAGACATTATAATAAAGTCATAGAGTACAAACATATATATGAAGCACGATTTTAAATGCTGATATCGATGTCGTTTCGCACTCTCTATTATACGGATATATCGACGCTTGCCGACGGATAAATGGGAATAAATGGATATATCGATTTTCTACGAATATCGTATCGCACTTCTCATTTTCTGGGCACGTCGTGGATATATCGAGGACATATCCGGATATTTAAAACCATGATCCATATATTAGATTAGCAATATTTATGGCATAAGTACCTTGTTTTATGCTAAATGTACCGGATCCCAATCTCTTTCTTTAACAACATTAATTCTCAAATGCCACAAAACGGTTTCGAGGTCTAATTTTATCCATGTTGAGTAACGCATGTTAAGCTGGAGGCAATCGCACGTCTCTAATTTAGTAAAAATGTTAAATAACTAATGTTTTCGGAATTCAATCATATATCAGACGTAAACATGTCTTTCGTTTAGCATAACTTAACGAGACGTGAAAAATATTGGATCTCGATATTATTTTGTATATATATAAAAAATGAGAATATGTCATTTTGTTATGTAAAAAAAATGAGAATATATCGATGCACCTATTATAAAATTAAATACCTATCTCACAAATATTCCTAATTTTATGAAATTGAACGGAATTATTATTTTACTGAAGTTAAGTATTTTTTTCATTAGAAAAAAAAAAGTACCCGTGGTGCATTTATTTTTATATATAACTTACGTACTTTGACCGTTATTTATACATAGACATATTATAATATTATTGTAGAGAATGTACCTACTTGTCATTCTTATCCAAACCCCATTATTGTCCCCTATAAAAAGGCACGAAAGTCACCTTCATCTCCATCACCATTGTTGAAGCTTGAAAGATGACAGACATTGCGATCCTGGTGGCCGAGGAGTTCGAGAGAAGGGTGAGACAAGGGAGTCACAAGCAAGCTGATCTCAAGATCATCTCTTTCATGGCGGATTCTCTGAAGAAGGTTGTCGGATCAGAAGAAGATGAAGTAATGGCCCAGAAGTTATCGAAATGGGTGAAAGAGCCCCAAACTCAGATGGGTCTTGCAGCTTCAAGGGGCTTCTTCTCTGCTTAGAAGATCATCTTTTTTTCTTTTTGGATATGACTGATGTATAATATGATCATATGAGCAATTTTATTTTCAATGTCATGTATATACTTCAATATATATAAGTGATTTTTTTTTTTTGAAGCACTTTATATTAGTGATTTGATCTAATGGTTTTTGAATATATATATATATATATATATATATTATTTGCTTGTCAAATAGGATAAAATTAAATTAGTTGGGTTAATTTTACCGCCGGTGAAAGTCTAAAATATTTTGCACTAGTGATCACAACCGTGAACCGCCTATATATTAAAATCTAAAATCAAATAAATTAAAATATGTCAGTTAGCCGTTTGTTAGTAAAAATTAATCAGTAACTTTATTTGTCGCTAAATTATAATTATCTTTTTTTTTTTAATGAAATTCTGCTAATATATTGAAATCTAAAGTCCAATATATTAGAATATATTGGTTAATCATTTGTGTGTAAAATTTGATCCTGTCGTCGCCTCCTTACTATTCAATGCACGTGAAGTTCACGTGTTTCCGTCAAATGATTGGATAACGACTTGGGATTTTAGATTTTAGATTTTATCAGTTATAAATAAATGGAAGTATGAATGTGATGAGATTACTTAAGTCTTTCACAGCAAATCGTAAAAACAGAAATGCCAAATATCTTGTCTAAGAAAACTAGGAAGATACAGTATTTGGAGAAAAGCTATCTTTTTTTCATCACCAAAGCTAGTGTAGTGAGAGATGTTGAAAATCAAAGAAGGATCGAATTGTACAATTAACTTATGGAGAGATCGGAGATCGATAAGAAATGTTTGTAGTATTGTCACATTTATAAAAGATTCTCTCAATAAAATACTAAATATTATATTGAAAAGAAAGAAAGAAAAAAATCAAATATCTGGATCCTAAGGATTGATACAAATTACTTTAAAGTCTAAATTAGGTGCTTTTGCTATGAAGTATAATTAATGATTATGTTTAGACAAAGGTTTTAAATACCGCTTGCCGATGTCGTTTCGCACTTTTCATTTTACGGATATATCGCTTGTCGATGGGTATCTCGATAGGTAAGTCGATGGGTATGCCGATGATATATCGTTTCGCATATCCTCGAAAAAAGATTTTCGATGGGCATGCCAATGAATATTCGGGAAATTTAATACCTTGTGTTTAGAGAACATTCTCTAATACAAAACTTTAAATAATGAAATTGTTAGAAACTTATTTAAAAAAATCATAATCCAATTAAAAAACAATATAAATAATTCATGACATATTACTAAAATAAAAATAACACTGTCATAATTTTACTTAAAAAAAAAAAATTATACTAAAGTTGGACCGGGAATACAGCCATATGTAGTTTTTTTTTCCTCCTCAACCACATTCCATTTTTTTTAAATCTTGTTTTGTGGGACGAGACCGCTCCGAAACCGAGCTCCGGGACAAAAATTTACTCCCATCGTGAATATGATCTTTTTTTTTTTGTGGCAAGCCTGATTAAATAAAAAATGAAAGATAATTAAACTTACATTTCTCCGAAGGATCTCTTGAAGACCCCTCGGTTCAGAGAACATAGGATCATCTTTCAACCCTAATTTACCTAACCTCTATCGGAGACGACAAGATCGGGTTTGTGAAAGTAAAGCCAAAGACGGACTCAACTAACAACGAGATCACGATTACGACCATAGTAAAAAAGTTTTTAATTTATTCAACAGACCCTAACTACAAATTATGGGTCACACACTCCACTGATATACACGAAAGTTAGCTATTTCAAGAGACTCTAGTCCCGGATTTTTCCGCATCGATCATATGAGATTTCGGTTATTTTTACAGAGCACCGTAGAATTCCATTCCGAAAATGGAAATTCCAAAACTAGACGGGGAAAAGTAAACGACGCATTTACCCCTGATCGCGAGCCAATGGTATATCTACAGCATTCTGTTTGTTGTTATAGTGATACGATCCCGTTATGAGCTTATAAGAGACCGAGTGTCTTCAGCTGCTGAACGTGCTCAGGTGGGAGAGGAGGTGGAGACCAATCGGATTCTGTCATTTCTCCGTCGACATCTTCGACGACGTATTCCTAGAAACGGGAAAAATGTTAATACTCGATTAAAAAGCCGACATAAATTATGTATCATATTATAGTAACTAACTTTTGTGAGCATCCGTTTTGCGAGGATATGATAATGCCTTTGCCAGATTCTTTGCCCCACCATCGTAGCTACCAAGACGCTATAGAATATTCCAATTACGGTAAACAAGCCGAGCACGATCAACGTCATTATGAAGAGTAACGGTAATCCTGCTTCGCCAGCACCTCCTATGCAGCCACATTCACCGCCCATGCTAGCGCAGCTCTCAAAGCACGTGGTACAGTCGGTCCACATACAAAGCGTGCCAGGTAAATGACAGTCCGCACAAACTCTGCATAGAGTCAGCATATAATCTATGAATATGGATCACGAACAGACAAAAAAACCCCGCAAAAATGAATTACTTTTTATGCAGATATAACAGTTAATAATATTATGAGCCAAAAGTCTGACAGAAAAAAAAAAAAAAAAAAAAAAAGCACAAGTAAATGAGAGTTATACCCAGGATGACAGCAACAGAGACATAATTCACGGCAAGGCTGCGCCAAGTCATTGCGCACTCTCCGATCATAACAAGTAATGAAGCATCCAGATAACCCGAGCAAAGCAAAAAACAAAAGCGCCCCTGCACTCAATCGGATCACAGTTTAATAACCGAAACCAACCAACTGTAAGCATGTACAATTGCTATAGAAGAGATCAATTATTATTCGTATTTAGTTGTAATACCTAGTTAAATTAGTTAGCCAATTCGCTTATTTCCAAGAGTTTTAGTTGTTAATGATAGAAGGAAGATATTTTATCACTCTAGAAAATCGCACCAAAGACTAAATAAGAATGCAAGAAGAGATAGCTAATATCCTAAGTTTCCACAGAAAAATAAAATTAAATAAAAAATAGATCAAGTGCTGAGGTAAAGGATGAGATTTTTACCGCATATATAATAGAACGTAACTTCGCTATCAAAAGCCCACGCCCGGCGAAGCCAGGATTCCTGGTAACCATCAATCAGATACACCAGATATGCAAGTGAAGCAATGACCTGGACAGGGCATAAACAAGGGGGTTCAAACAATTAGAAACTTCGCAAAAAAACTTAATAATGAAGGTCGAGATAACGAGAAACTTACAAGCTGAACAGCGACAAAGTGACTTCAACGAGAGACAACATTCCGTTGACCGTTCTTTCTTGCCAAAATCCCAAACAAGATAAATATGAAAAAATAATATAATATAAAAAAATAATTAATTAAATTTATGAATTTTATTTTGTAGGTTGACGTGAAAGGATAACCACGATGAGCTTAGATTTAGGTTGAGTTTTCGTTCTTGAACTTTGAAGCTGTTGAAAAGTTCTTGGCTTTTTAGGTTGAACATTTTTCATACTTTTGCTGGTAAATTTGTGAATACCCGACAAAATATTATGTGAAGAATAAAGTGAATACAAAACTATGCTTCCTAAATTTGTACATGTATTTTCTAACAATCTACTTTTTTTTTTTTGTCTTTCCAGATCCTTTTTCGTGTAATCCGATTGGCTTCCATTTGTTTTCCGGCTCGTCCTCCCGGAACGACTCCCAGCTAGTGTCGCTGTCGCTGCTCTCACTCTTCGCGCCTCGCCGGAGAGAGAGGCTTCTCGCTCTTGCACTCTCGCTGGTGCTATACAAGGGCAGCGGAGGCGCCAGCTTCTCCGACGATGCTCGGTCTCGGCCTAGGCTGTACGTCGTCGAGAGCTTCCTCTTGACTCCATTCCTCTCGCGCTCCAGACCGTCCAATTCTCCGAGCTCCTCACCGGTGGCCTCACTTCGCAGCTCCGTTATACTCCTGCGCAGCGACTTCTTCTTCAGCTGGAGTGATCGCTGACACGAGCGAGAAGAAAACACAGCAAATTAAAAACGCTAACCGTCACCATCGTGGGGAGCGGTTATTGTTGGGTTGATTTGGAGCTTACTCTCTTGTCAAGAAACCCGCCGAGGCCTTGATCCTGGAGTTTCCTTTTCTTCCAGAACACGCAACAGAACCGAACAAGTACGGCAAGGAGTAACAAGACTATGGATTCGAACACCAAGAACAAGAAAATCGCTCTTTCACTGGCTGAGAAATCGAAATAAAGAAGAAAAACAGTTTAAATTGTTGTCGGGTTTGCGAGTTCGGGGGTTAATTTATCGGTTTTCTTACCTGTATAAAGCCTAAGAAGCTTTGGCCTTGCTTGAGAGCAGGCTGTTATGAGCTTTTGACCTATAACAATACATATAATTAGCCAAGGAGAATTAAAAACGATTAAAAATTTGAAAAAAAACATAAACCGGAGGTAGGAACTCACGTCTTGAACGACACGCGAGCTTGTTGCCCGTCTCTGATTCAATGAGAAAACAAAAGCTTAGAGTTCCGGATTATGAAACGCTGAAAAAATGAATTAATTTAACAGTTGATTCTCACTTGAGGCGGCCAAAAACGCAAGCAGAATCCTTTCATCCACTACAAATTGTTGCTGATCGGCACGGGACAATGAAAACGAGAGTTCACCTATTAAAATTGACAGTGATAAAGACAATAAACTTTTGTACCAACTACTGGTTTAAATTCCATTACCCGATTCTCAAGTAGCCGTTTTAATAGCCGGTATTTTGGAATAAATAAAGAGATCTGGCATTTACGGGTATCGGTTTCAAGAAGCTGGAAACTGTTATTTTACCAGTCCCGGTTTAATTATACATATATTTCAAGATACGGATTTTGTTTTTTTACCGGTTACCAGTTCAAAACCGGTAAATAATGGTTAAATATCACTGTCGCAATATTACTTATAAAATATGCGGAAAGCCGGGATCGGGACCGAAAAACCTTAAATGTAACAAGAGATGCAAATACCAGGATATGTTTCAGACCAATATATAGAACCAGTCGCCGGAACAAGCAAAGTGGCAACTACACTTGTCGGTTTCGTGGCAGAGACGTAAGTATAACCGCCGATTATGAGGCTAGTTTTGCTTTCCATTTCCGTCTGAGAAACGTAGATTGCATAGCCTGAACAATCCAGCACCGGGGTAGCTAAAATGGCAGAGTCCGACGCTCGGGATTTTGAAAATTTCTTGAGAACCCCGCTTGGCGAAAACAAATACAGAAAACCGTCTAACGAACCGATGGAAACCCAGCCTGAAGAGGATCAAATCAAGGTAAATATTAGACTAAGATAACCAGAAGCTAGACAAATTTCAAACCCTTTGATCACCATTCGAGTCAATAACCGGGGTCGAATCCGGTGAGCTTAACGGGCCAATACTTCCTTGCCATAACACATTTCCTGTCAAAACATCAAGAGCTAACAGGAGAGCCTTCTCCGGTACAACGACATATAACCGCCCGTTGCTGCCGGGTGTAACGGTGAAAGTCGTGCCAAAAGGGCTCAAGTCACGAATCCATTTGAAATGCGGGCTGCGAATCGACAGAGAGTACAGCTCTCCTTCATTGTTCGAGATCTGCATAGACGCTGCAACTTGAGAATGCCGAGAAAAAGATAAAACCGATCGACATTTTTTTTCGATACTTCTCTGTTTTCCGTTCTCTCTCAGCCTTTTTTAAAGGGTGATACTTTGTACTGGTTTCTGGTACGGTTTTGAATACCAGTATTTACCCGTCCCCAGTTCTTTAAAAAACAGAATAGAGACTGATTTTAACAAACCGGGTACCCCTATATTTCGGTCCAGGTTTTATTATTTATGTTTTAAATGAACTTTTAGATTTGAAGGTAATTACTAAATCAATACTTTTTTCAATATTAAAATCAGTAAGCAAAGCAGGATACGGAGTTTGACGATACAATTTACCGAGAATATCAATTTATTACCGGTTAATCCCTCAAAATATCGGTTCAGACATAAGTGTTCTTAATAGTTTGTGTTGAATTCGTTAGATTTCGGTTCCAAATTATTACACCTATCCCGAAGTAATCGAACCTTACATAGACACTGTTCTCGCAGCGATCGATCACTGGGACCGACACAAAGTAGCAACTCGTCGCGTTCTTCCGACAGCCTTGGCCGAACCCGAATTGGTTGAGCACCGGTCCAGCGCTCCACAGAAGTCGCCCGTTTGTGGCGTAGGCGAAGAGACCTCGTCCTCTGATGTTGGCGTAAATCGAAGAGCTCGACGTGCTAACCGAAAGGCCGATGATTTCTCCTGTCCCATCTTTACGACCCAATGCTTCGAAACTGAGGATTGTTTCGGCCGAAACAGCGCCTATCTTGATCTTCACCACTTTATTGTCTGCAGCCACATAAATCTGCCAAAGAGCTTGTGTTACTTAAGGCAAGGGTGTTCATATTAGTTTGAGTAAGATAGAGTAACCGAGGCGTACGTTTTCTCCTCCGTCGTAAACCGGAGCGAACCCTGGATCGCAAGTGTGGTTCAAATGTATCGTCCAAGCAATCGAGCCGTTGCTTTCGAACGAGAACAAATCTTTCTCGGAGCAAGCGTAAACCCTCCCGTCGTTCGTGATCGTCGGCCTCGAGAGTCTTCGGGCGAACTTCCGGGAAGACCCTTCGGCTGCAACACGAAAGAACAGATAAACGACAGTTCGATTTAGTCCAATCAAAGTTGTGTGAGGAAGGCATTGGAAATGGCACCTGAAAACAAACGAGAATAATCCGGAGAATATTTCTTCAAATGAACGGGCGTGAAATGCATAGAAGCCAAAGGCACAAGCAAGAACAAGAAGAAGAGAATCGATTGGACTATCACCATCTCAGAGTAAATTTTCGTCATATTCAAACTCTACTTCCGTCGAATACTCGTTACAAAGAGGAGAAGGAGAAAAACAATGGCAGTTAATTAACTGTCCACTTTGTGGGTTTTTTATTTTTATTTTTATAATTATTATTTTTAATGTAAGGCTACTTTTATAGACTGAGATGTTACACAACATTGTAAATACTTTTACAAGTCTACACGTGTATAGAAAAATAGAGAGAAGGAGAAATTTGTTTGTTTCTACTCTTTGTTTATCTCTTTTTTTTCGTGAATAATGATCATTTACTAAAAAAAATAACAGTAATTTAATAATATCATCCTATATTTCTAATTTTAAATATTCTTAAAAAAAATTAAAATTCTAATTAAACTACCACTTTTTCCCCTCGACGTGTGATAGTGTGGTAGTTATCTAAACAAATCCGTTATAAAATAAAGGGATAGTCACGATTAAAATACTAATAGTCTTTTTATTATCGTACATAATTTTTTTTTTTTTTTTTATAAGTGGTAAAGTTTTCAAACTCTTCTTTTGTCTCGCCAATGCATTCCGTCATTTGTTCGTCCACTTCCGCTAACTATCGCCACCCGTAGAAGCCCTCTGACAATTACGGTAAAAGTTTCAATAGTCTTTTCATCGTCGTCGATAAGTTTTCATTTATTTTTTTTTTGCATGGTAAAGTTCACATTCTCTTAAATTTTAAAGCAGTTAATCTTAAATTTGGCATTTTTGGATTTCCGGTTTAAAAAAGTCCGGTTTTGGAGTATGCAAAAAAATTGATGGTATCCGAAATTTCACACAATCCGATCAACATGATGCCACATGTCATTTGATTTTAAAATAGTGGATAAAAGACTATCTGCTTTCCAATTTAAGAGAATGTGAGCTTTACCATGCACAAAAAAAGAATTAAAACTTATCGATGACGATGGAAAGACTATTGAAACTTTTGCCGTAAAATGTCAGAGGGCTTATACAAGTGACACATGGCGATGATTAACGGAAGTGGATGGACAAATGACGAAATTGGATTGGTGATACAAAAGGAGAGTTCGGGAACCTTATCACTCATAAACGACAATGGCAAGACTAATGTTACTTTCACTGTAAATTGCTTTTTTTTATTATTATTCATTTATTATCTTAACATATTTGTACCCTTATGGAGTTTTTCGAATTGGAAAGTGAATAGAGTCAAGGACTTATTTTCCTATTTATTTTGTACTTTTTTATTATTATTGTCAAATACATTATATATAAAATTGTAATGATATTTAAAATTTTACATTTTTTCTTGTCATGTATAATCACCACAATCAATTGATATGAAAATAATTAATTTATTACTAATTCTTACCAACTATACTTTGAGATATTGTAAAGTTTATCATATAATATTAAAAAAAAATCAAAAATTGTTATAAATCAAGGGATTTTGTGGATGTCAATATTGTGATAGTCAATTATGTCATTACTATGTAATATTCACATTTATTGTATTTCCTATTTCCACCTCTCTCAAGCCCTATATATAGAGGCATATGAGGTTCATTGTAACACACATCAAAGAGCAATAATACTCTCTCTATTCCCTCTCATATTCTCTCTTCTTCTTGACATGTTCTTAGCTTAGTTCTTCGTTATTTTATAACACGTTATCAACACGATGTTCTACCAATTGAGGTAATGATCTTTGTATTTCAAATTTATTTCATTGTTGTTTTTGCGATGATGGTGACATAAATCTATGTTGAAAATTCACGTAGAAAAGCCTAGCAAATTATATATTTATTTTGTACTATTGCGATGAAAGGCTATACCCGTTGGATTATTTTTGGAGATCCTATTAAAATAGCCGAGCGATCTTTTCTTCCTCTTGTAAATTGCTTTTGAATAATTTGCATTGATTTCTTACATTCATTTCCTTCGCATATATTATATAGTATCAACCTAAAAATATGATTGATGCGTATACATATCTCTTAATATAATAATTGCTATATATCACATTATCTTTATATATATACTGTATGATATGCATATATAATCTTGTATAATGATAATATGGTACGTATCGTATATATGATTATGTCTGCCATTATGTATTGAGATTGCCTTATATATATACATACAACTTTTTATAATTATATTGTTCATAATTCTTGATACATGTATATATTCGTATATTACCTTATATGTATGTATATGTACATTACTGTTAATATTATTTATTCGTACATATTGCTTTGCATATAATTTTAGAGATTGTTTGATATCCATATATGTTGTCTTACTTCTTATTATATATAAAATATATATATATTTATACAGATTATTATCACCATCAAGATATCATTATATAATATGTTTGGTATATGTTGGGGGTATTTTTGTAAAATATATTAATAAAGAAAAATAATTTAATTAATAAATTTCTTTATTAATTAAATCATTTTTAACACCAAAGTGCCTTCCGGGGACCCGTTTTCGTAAAATAAAGTGTCTAGATGCTCCTAAAAATATCAAGATATTCAAAAACGACATAAAATTTGTGAAAAACGGACGCGAGACGAGTTCGGGAGCGAAAAAACACTTTGAAAACACTTTTGTGGGCCCCACACACACCCAGGCTCAATCAGGGGCTGCCACGTGGCAGCTGAAACCCTCACTCTCCCTCCACTCGCCCACCTGCTCGCTGACGTCACCTCTGATGTCACCCCTGACGTCATCAGAGCTGCTCTCTCTCCTGGCGCGTGGGCAGCGCGTGGACAACGCGTAGTCACGGAAAACCCGCGCGTGGAGCATCGGATCGGGCTGATTTTGGTAGAGTTGGAAAGATCTCATTCCGAGGACCCAAAAAACTATATTTATTTTCTTCAGGGGCCTCCGGAAGTAAGAGATAATTGTGTTTTAGTCCTCGGATTCCCTTATAAAAGGGAGCTCGGTTCATTCAAACGGGAGGACATCGGAACTCGACCAAATTCTCTCGAGCCTCTCTCTACTCCCTATAAACTCGCCTCCCCCTCAAATATTGCACTAATGATGAGCGTCGGAGGTGAATCAGGGGGTATTCCCCCCTGTTTTCCCTGACCTCGGGTATTCTTTTGCCAGGTCCAGAAATTGAGAGAAAGCGGAAGTCTCGGAGAAATTTCTCCAGTAGATCAACCTGAGGGGAACCTCTGGAGAAAATCCCGGGACGATTGACGACCCGCCTTTCCTAATTCTAGCTCTGTGCGAAACCCGTTCTGTCTCCCAGTCCCATATCTTTTATAGATATCGTGACTTTGTGGATAGTCCGTAGGACCCAGACTAGGATCGACTTCACAGGCCGAGGGTTCAATCTCCTAAGATTCACTGTCGGATCAAACACACTCTCCCGTTCGTGGGAACCCGATCCTGTGAGGAGCCCGAACCTGTAACCCGGGCCTAGTCCATTCCCGGCCTTGAGGTAACAGGTAGTGCGTATCCCCGGATCATGAACGGCGAACGATACGTTTCGATCTCAGTGCCAGGAACTTCGCTCGGAACCCGCATCACACACATCGAGAAAGGGAAACAATCTGTCATCCCCGCAATAGGGCCTACAAGCCCAACACCAGTCAACATAAGCCCACCAAACGTCAACAAAACGACGATGGGCCCGGTCCAACACCAACAATTGGGCCTCAATAGTGTTTGATCCAAAAAATGGCATCAACAGTATATATGCATATATAAGGAATCAAATAAGTTTTATAGATTTTATATGTCGATATGACTACAGATTTATTCTCTTTTATTTTACATAGTCATTAATCTCAATTTATATATTTATTTCATGCTCCGGAAGTAGCTAAAAAAAGAGTGTAATTTCTTAGAAGGAAATTTTGGAATTGAGTATTATAATTTATTAATATTTTGAGTTAGGAACATTCCCAGAAGTGAATAGAATTTTTTTTTATAAATAATATTCCTTGATGTGAATTACAATATTTTAGTTCTACAATATTCCTTGAAGTGAATACTCTCATTTTGTTACTTTGGGTAATAAACATTCCCCGGAATGAATACTATAATTTTATTACATTTTAATGGTAATATTCTCTGAAGTGGATATAAATTTTTTATGCATATTATCTGAAGTGAATGATGATATTTTATGAGTAGCTAACTAGTATAAGCTAATCTCGCTCAAAGACTAAGTTAACATCGTTCCCTGAAGCGAATTTTATATTCTAGCTAACGAAAAATTAAATGAGTTGCCAAAATGGAGCGAATGTTGTGTTTCCTGAAGTAAACGACATGTGAGTATTATACAATATAAGGAATATTAGGGAAATGCCCATAGAAAGACAAACCTTTTAAATGATTGCCCATAGTTTCATAAAAAGAGATTTTGCCCATATATAATAATTTAGTTCCCAAAATAACCTTGATATTTCATTTGTAAATTTTAAACGTATAAAATCAGGTATTTACTATTATGAATAGTTGACCAAATATTACTCCCGTACGGTTTCAACGTTGATTTAATTCAAATTTACAAACTTTGAATTTTTCAACTATTTTCTCTAATATTCTCACACATGGTCTTCCATATTCTTCTTCACTCTCTCTCTCTCAATTTTCACATCTTATCTGATTCTCTCACTCTTGCTTCGATCTATCGGCTTCAATCCATCTCTGTTCTCTTCAATCCATCTCGCTTCTCTTGGTTGCAGATTCTAGTCGAAAAAACCGAAACCCAGGTAATTAGGAAATATCGCTTTAATCCATCTCACTTCTCTGAACTGAATCACCTTAGCCATAATATTGTTTGGTTTGGTATTTTTACGGTTCTGGAATTTTGAACAAAACATGCATGTGAAATCACAAGTCAATATATTAGATATAAAACATGCATGTGAAATTTTAAACAAAACATGCATGCGGTATTTTGGTGTTTGAAATTGAGGGATTCATTTCATTTTCATTGTAGATTGTTTGTGTATAGTTTGAGATGTAAATCATTTAAGTGATTGATTTGTAATCCTCGAAATTAGTATCATTACTTATCATTTTGTGTATTTCATTATAATTACTTGTAATTTAGGGATGAAATTGTCACCGATTAAAAGTCTTGGAAAGGCGTCATCAAGTCGTACTCGTAGAAATTCAACTAAGCCCAAAGAACTTCCATCCAAAATTCAAGAATCTGGATTTAAGGTATTTTTTTCATATCTTTGACTCGATGTAATTACATTTACCATTACGTAATTACAATGATGCATTTGTTGTAACATTCAAACTTATTTCATTCTTTTTCCAATTATGTAGATTAAATCAAAGCGGCTTAAAAAACTTGGAAAAGAGTCATCAAGTCGAACTCACAGAAAATCAACTACACGTAAGGTGACGCCTTCACAAAATCAAGCATCTGAATTTACGGTATGTGTTCATATATTTGATTTTATGTAATTGAAATTACAAATACGTATTTGTAATTAGATATTTACTTGTGTAGCTGTGCATTAATTATTCAATTTTCAACTGTATTACATAGGTGTAATTATAACTCTATTTCAGGGGAATAACATACTCGTTCAAGACGACATTGATGCTCCTCAATTCAGCGTGGGTCTTACCCAAGCTTTTGAACAAGACTCTAATCTCTTTGATGCAACCTTTGAAAGTGTTGTTGGACAGGTACGTTGTATATTATTATTTTTTAAATTATATTGATATTATAGAATTAATATTTAGCGTATAATATTGTTTAAAATTTTAATGTTAGGACTCAAGCATACCTCTTTTGACATAAATCGTGATGATCCTAATTTCAGTCTTGGTATTACCCAAGCTTTTGAAGAGGTACCACTTGTAATCTATTTTCAAAATATCCTGTATATCCACAATTGTAATTATACTTACAGTACAGTAATACTAAACTTATCTTACTTGTAATTTAGGAGGCTCAGAAACGTCAAAAGAAAATAAAGGCTGTGAAGAAAGTACAACAAGTGCATGTGCTGACATTTGAAGAGAAGCGCAATCGGAAGCCTACAAAGAAACTCAATCTTTGATGTTCTGGTTTATCCCTTTTTTATTAACTTTTTTAGTATTAAAAATTTGGATCTTTAATGCAATGTTTAGCTAATGAGAGATTGAATTCAGATTCATATATCCTAATTCAATAAGTAATGCACATTCAGTTACCTGGAATTAAGAAGTTTCCTATTCGTACTATAGTCTCAATTATGTTAGTATTATGTGTTTTTAATAATAAAAATATACAAGTGTATTTATGATTACCAAAATTTATTTAAAATTACTTTTAAAATTACATAAACTAAACTTTAATTATACAGTTGTTGTTACAAATAGTAATTGCGAGGGTTTTAAAGAGACTGCAAATACAAACTCTAGCTGTAATAGGAGATAAAATTGGGTAATTATACTTACAGTTTTAAACGATACAAATTTCAATTTTAACCAATGTATTACTTTGCATTTTATCCAATACAAATTCTCATTCAATCTCTTTGAAAGTATTTATTTATGTAATTTTCATTTAACCTGTTCGTAATTTATTTATGCACATTAATATTATTGACTATCACAATCAATGTAATTATTAAAAATTCAAACGCAACCTGTAGTAGTTGTAGTTCCCAAATAAATAAATAAAAAATCTGGTGAACTATGATAATGAAAAAATCATTCGAGGCATCTACGTTTGTTGCGTTCTTTCTTGCCGCATGCTCCACAATAAGCGGACTTTTTGAAATATTCACCAACGGAAGGAATTCTTTTTTTCTTCGGTCTTCCTGGTTGCCTCCGTACTTCAGGTGGTAAAGTGTCGGGAACAAGGTTCTCTGAATCACTTAAAGTGTCGGATAAAGTTTCAGAAAAAACTTCGTAACCACTAGGATAAATACATTCCTGCATAAGTGAAGCACAAAATATGTTTGATAAATTTTATGAAAAATCTTTGCTAAAAATTAATTACATACCTCCGGAATAAGTGGCTACAAATGCCTTTCTCGTGTAATATTTTGACACGTGGTCTTTCGGTTCACAGTTGATCATCCATAGTGAAGCCATAGCATGAGCACAGGGGAAGTCATCTAGCTGCCAAGCATTGCACGTGCATGTTTTGCAATTAAGGTTTACAACGTACTGGAAACCCTTTTGTAAGACTTCATACTCATGTTCATTTATAGGATCAACCTGTTCAATAAACACAACTATTAACTTCATTTACGTAAACGTAATTACAATTACGTAAGTTCAATAACGAAGTTTAATTGGTAATTAAAGTACACATTGGTAATTACAATTAAGTTAATTATTAACTTAATTAATATACTTACAGTTAACGTCCGTGCCAATTCCTCCTGAACATCCATTTTAAACTCCGCTCGCGGTGTCAATCTCTTATGAATTGAAGCGCCCTCTAGTCGATGTTTATTGATCCAAGTTTGACACAATTTTCGATAAGCCTCGACCACAGAAACAATAGGACGGTCCCTTGCTGCTTTCAAAACCACATTGAGACACTCAGAAATGTTGGTTGTCATTACATCGTAACGTCGTCGAGTGCAATGTGATTTTGCCCACTTGATTGGGTCAGCCTCAATCAAATACTCCGCCATCCGTTCATCTATGCGACCTTCAAACATTCGGATACAACTGCAGACTTAGCTTGTGGATGCTTGTTACTAGTCACTGTCCGTACACATGAATGCGTGTTTTTGTAAGATTTGACTTTCCATATTGTTGTATCTTTTTTTGCAGCGAATAAGCTTTCAATTTCCACGTACATCCGTCTTCGATACACTTGACATATACCCGAGATCGATCTGATTTAGTCACCCTGAAATATCGGTTCCTTCTGACTGCGACCATCGACAATATGTATTGCAAATGTTTTTTTGATCTGAAATGATGACCTTCTTTAACGTCAAACGATAATGGGAAATGCTCAGCTCCAACATTGTCGACAAACATGCTTGACGAAATATCATTAACATCTTCAATTGTGAATGGATCATATTCAATCCTACATAGTTGCCCTGTATAACAAAAATAATATACGAATATGTTATTAAAATACTTTAGCGAACATCAATTACCAATATGTAATTACAATATATTATTGTTATTTTTAGGAAACAAAAATATATCATAGTAGTAGTTTTGAATTGTACCAAAAAATTATTAATGTGTCAAAAACGAAATATTTGAATACCTTGGTTTATCAAATTTTGTGTACTTGATGTTCTCCATGTTTCATGCGGCGTGGACATAATTAATCCTGCACAAAATTTAAATTTTAACTACAAACTTATCAATATAGTACATACTTACAGAATCGTAATGACAATTCTGGTTAATTACATTAAGAATTTACAAAATCATAATTATAACTCCGGTTTTACATTACAAACTTACAAGTTCGTAATCATAATTCTGATTCATTACATTACATACTTACAGATTCGTAATTAGATATATTGTTAATTAAAATATATACGTACAGATTCGTAATTATATATCGGGTATATAAAATTAAATCCCTACGATATAGTATTTATAGTTACCAATTCGTGGTTTAAATTAATCTTTATAGTTACGAAGTGATGTTTAACTACAAATAATAGGAAATTTTTTCAACAATTTCGTAATTATAATTACGAAGTCGAAGTTTAAACAACACTGCATCAGTTTTGATAGAAAAGACAAGCACCATAAAAAGCATAATAAGGTACGTTAATGGAAAGTTTCACCATTTCTTAACAACGTCTATGGTTGATCGATGCTCACAATCCATAATTACAAAACGCGGCAAATAACTCGATTTTATTAGATTGCCGATTCATACTAACCTCGGTATAAGACGGTGACTTTGTCAATGGAAACAGAATTGAATCCGATCAAGCACGGAAGACGTCAAATCCAAGGCTTCAATGGACCGAATGAGCGATCGTATCAAACTATCAATGGTGTTCAAATGATCTGACAAATATGTTGAGGGCGATAGGATGAAATGGTGTTCTTGAGTTCGTGCTCCTCAGGTAGTGGAGTTGCAGTTTTTTTTTATTTTTATAATGAATTTTCAAAATTATAATTTGGATATATAAATTAATGACAATTAAGTTAATGTGATGATATAATTTGAATCAGCGTATAGTATAATATGTAAACACATAACCACTTACCACTTTTTTTGCAATTAAGGTTGACTAATAAATTAAAATAAAGGAAAATAAAGGAAAAAATTGAATTTAATGTAGCTGGCAATAAAACATAATTAGAATTACGAATTTCTTCCTATTAAATAGCTCAATTATCTATTAATTAAAAAAGCTACGAAAATATTAATTAAAAATAAAAAGCTACGGAAATAAATAATGGGGGTATTTTTGTCAGTAAACCACTAAATGGGCAATTTCTAATCGTAGTAAATTTCTTGGGCATTTTTTAAAAAAGTTTGTACTCACATGGGCATTTCCCTAATAAACCCTACAATATAAGTAGATAATGGTATATAACCAAAACTTTGTCAAGCTTGGGAAAAGTTTAAATTACCACCAGAAGTGGACAAATACCCATCATAATATTTTCGACGAACATGACGGGAGACACAAAATAAGAGTTTGACAATTTCGCCTCACAAAAAAAAGAATGAGAACTTAATGTCAACTTTTGAAAAACTTTGAGTACTTATGCTGCTATTTTCCCAATTAATTAAAGACAAAACGCGTTTTTCAGGATGGCAAAGAAACGGCGTTTCGCGGAGTACTGAATCGAATCGAATCGAAACGTTTCCGCTTCGAAACTCGGCTTCGTACATATGCAAGTGAAGACCGAGGATTTCATTCTCAGCTTCGTCGCGAATCGCGAGCTTCGACAGAGAATCCATGGCGGATTAGGGTTCCGATCGACGCCTAATCTCGTTTCCGCTGTCGTTCCATCGGAATTCGCCTCCCAGCTCCGTCGATCCCGCGCGATTCGGTCCCGATGGCGGATTGCTCGGAGGCTTCGCCGCTCGTCGCGCCCTCTCCGATGGCGGAGCCCGGCGAGATCGACCTCGAAGCAGGCCCCGAGGAGCAGATTCAGTGCCGAATTTGCCTCGAAACCGACGGTACGTCGATCTTCTCGGATTTTTCTTATCGAAATTCGCTCCTTCGACGATGATCAAGGAGTTAGGAACTTAGGATAGTGTGATTGAAGTGTCGAAGTACGATGAACTTGCCGCGGATTTTGCGATAGAGTGAAGCTGTCTAGTTCGGCTTTAAAGCGACACTGTAGTGTTTGAAATGCAGTTCGTTCGTTTGTTTTTCAGGTAGAGACTTCATAGCTCCCTGTAAGTGCAAGGGAACATCGAAGTATGTTCACCGTGAATGCTTGGATCATTGGCGAGCCGTGAGGGTATGTTCGCAATCTACGATTTGTGCCTTCGTTTCTCGAATGATTGTATGAGACATTGTATGTATTCTCGCCTCTTTCAAGTGAATTGGTAGCTTTTAAACACTTTCGGGTATGATTTTAGTATTGCATTGTACTTAAATCTTGTAAGAGTAATTGGATTTTACCGGAAAATGAACGTTCTACTGCAACACCGAAGCGATCGAATGCTTTTGTTTGTATAAGAAATTCTATAGAGATTCAAAATAAATGGGTCTCTTAGTGATTATGAAGTATTACATCGTATTGAAATATGTCTAACCAAAGAATCTCAAACGTTTGTGCTCTTTAGTAATTTGTCTGATTGTGCAATTTATACTTCTGCAGGAAGGGTTTGCCTTTGCTCATTGCACAACCTGCAAAGCTCCTTACCATTTGAGAGTCCACGTTGCTGCTGATCGGAAATGGAGAACCCTTAAGTTTCGATTCTTCGTGACAAGAGATATCATGTTTATATTTTTCGCTGTTCAGCTTGTAAGTTTCTCGTTATCTCGACCTTCATTATTAAGTTTTTTTGCAAAGTTTCTAATTGTTTGAACCCCCTTGTTTATGCCCTGTCCAGGTCATTGCTTCACTTGCATATCTGGTGTATCTGATTGATGGTTACCAGGAATCCTGGCTTCGCCGGGCATGGGCTTTTGATAGCGAAGTTACGTTCTATTATATATGCGGTAGAAATCTCATCCTTTACCTCAGCACTTGATCTATTTTTTATTTAATTTTATTTTTCTGTGGAAACTTAGGATATTAACTATCTCTTCTTGCATTCTTATTTAGTCTTTGGTGTGATTTTCGAGAGTGATAAAATATCTTCCTTCTATCATTAACAACTAAAACTATTGGAAATAAGCGAATTGGCTAACTAATTTAACTAGGTATTACAACTAAATACGAATAATAATTGATCTCTTCTATAGCAATTGTACATGCTTACAGTTGGTTGGTTTCGGTTATTAAACTGTGATCCGATTGAGTGCAGGGGCGCTTTTGTTTTTTGCTTTGCTCGGGTTATCTGGATGCTTCATTACTTGTTATGATCGGAGAGTGCGCAATGACTTGGCGCAGCCTTGCCGTGAATTATGTCTCTGTTGCTGTCATCCTGGGTATAACTCTCATTTACTTGTGCTTTTCTTTTTCTTTTCTTTTTTTTTTTCTTTTTTTCTGTCAGACTTTTGGCTCATAATATTAATATCTATATTTTTTCTTATATCTGCATAAAAAGTAATTCATTTTTGCGGGGTTTTTTTGTCTGTTCGTGATCCATATTCATAGATTATATGCTGACTCTATGCAGAGTTTGTGCGGACTGTCATTTACCTGGCACGCTTTGTATGTGGACCGACTGTACCACGTGCTTTGAGAGCTGCGCTAGCATGACCGGTGAATGTGGCTGCATAGGAGGTGCTGGCGAAGCAGGATTACCGTTACTCTTCATAATGGCGTTGATCGTGCTCGGCTTGTTTACCGTAATTGGAATATTCTATAGCGTCTTGGTAGCTACGATGGTGGGGCAAAGAATCTGGCAAAGGCATTATCATATCCTCGCGAAACGGATGCTCACAAAAGTTAGTTACTATAATTTGATACATAATTTATGTCGGCTTTTTAAGAATCGAGTATTAACTTTTTTCCCGTTTCTAGGAATACGTCGTCGAAGATGTCGACGGAGAAATGACGGAATCCGATTGGTCTCCGCCGCCTCTCCCGCCCGAGCACGTTCAGCAGCTGAAGACGCTCGGTCTCTTATAAGCTCATAACAGGATCGTATCACTGTAACAACAAACAGAATGCTGTAGATATACCATTGGCTCGCGATCAGGGGTAAATGCGTCGTTTACTTTTCCCCATTTAGTTTTGAATTTCCATTTTTCGTAATGGAATTCTACGGTGCTCTGTAAAAATAACCCGAAATCTCATATGATCAATGCGGAAAAATCTGGGACTACAGTCTCTTGAAATTGCTAAAGTTCGTGTATATCAGTGGAGTGTGTGACCCATAATTTGTAGTTAGGGTCTGTTAAATAATTTAAAAACTTTTTACTGTGTTCTTACGACCAGTGATCGTGATCTCGTTGTTAGTTGAGTCCGTCTTTGGTTTCACTTTCAGAAACCCGATCTTGTCGTCTCTGATAGAGTCTAGGTTAATTAGGGTTGAAAGATAATCCTATGTTCTCCGAACCGTGGGGTCTTCAAGAGATCCTTCGGCTAAATGTAAGTTTAATTATATTTTATTTTCGACTTAATCGGGCTTGCCACAAAAATGATCATATTTCACGGTAGAAGTGAGTTTTTGTCCCGGAGCTCGGTTTCGGAGCGGTCTCGTCGCATAAATCAAGCTTTAAAAGAAGGGAATATGGCTGAGGAGGAATAAAAAACATATGGCTATATTCCCGGTCCAATTTTAGATAATTTATTTTTTTCTAAATAAAATCATTACAGTGTTGGTTATATTTTAGTCATATGTCATGAATTATTTAGATTATTTTTCAAATCAATCATGATTTTTTTTTTTAAATTTTAAATTTCTAACAATTTCATTATTTTTAATTTTTTATTAGAGAATATTATCTAAACATAATCATTAATCATACTTCATTGCATAATCATTTAAACTTTAAAGTAATTTGTATCAATCCTTCGGATCAAGATTTTTGATTATTTTTTTTTCTTCAATATAATATTTAGTATTTTATTGAGAGAATCAAGAGTTCTTATCGATCTCTCCATATGTAAATAATAATTTAATTGTATAATTCGATCCCTCTATGATTGGTGATGAAAAAGACAAGCTTTTCCAAATATCCTAGTTTTCTTAGACAATATATTTTGCTGTACATACAAGACTTGATAATCGAATCACATTCACATTTCCATTTGATTATGTATAGCAGTATATGCATATATAGGCTATATACTATAGCAATATCAATTATAATTTTGATAAAATTAAAATCTAAAATCCCAAGTCATTATCTAAACCAGGGTTCGACTTTTCGCCGATAATCGTCGATTATCGCTGATAATCGGTCTTACCGATGATTACCAATAAGTTACCGCCTATTATAGTTACCGTTTTATAAGCTTTTCGACGATAATCGATCTTATCGATAAAACCTTCTCCAATCTATTATCGGAAATTGCAGTGTAAAAATGAGGGTCTTTTCGGTGATAATCGTTTATATGGCAAAAGTTTGCAAAGTTTTGTTTTAAGCATTTTCCACCGAATTTCTCCAAAAAATTTCGAACTTTTGGGTATATTTAGGAGTTATAATCATAGATCTACATGTTTCTTGCAATTTTTCTTTCATATTTACTGATTTCTCACGATTTTGAGATGATTTGCATAAGTTACAAAAACAAAGAGTTAGTTGTTCATGAGTTATGTTTAGAGATGGATAAAGATTGACACTTTTATGATTTTGAGTTGTTTTTTTTTTGCATTTTTATGAATATATCTTGATGAAAACTTGTTTCCATGACTTTATTTGTAATTATTTTGTTGGATTTAGATGAAATATATCAATATTACAATATTTTTAGGTTTTTTTATGTAAAAAGTATAGAAATTCATATTTTTTTTAAGTTTTATAGCTATTTAATCAAAAAATTTTTATGTATATAGTTGAATAATAAATTATTGAAATACTGGTTTTGCACTTCGGTAAATTTTTAGGCAGATTTGAGGTATAATTCGGATTTTTTAATAATTATGGCAAAAGTATTTAAAGTTTACTTTTTGTGATTTGTGAAGTAATCTATTCATTTTTTTGGGGGGTTTTTCGTTTATCAAATATTTTTTGAAATATTAATCTGATTTTTTGTTGTAGTTTATTTGCAGATTTGACGATAATTCGGTTTTCCTTATAACTACGGCAAAAGTATTGCAAGTTTATCTTTCGTGTTTTGTGAGGTAATCTACTCATTTTTTGGGTGTTTTCCTTTATTAAATATTTTTTGAAATATTAATGTGATTTTTTGGTGTAGTTTATTTGCAGATTTGAAGGTATTTCGGTTTTCGTAATAATTACGGCGAAAGTGTTTGAAGTTTATCTTTCGTGATTTTTAGGTAATGTACTCATTTTTTTGGGTCTTTTAGTTTATTAAATATTTTTTGAAATCTTAATCTGATTTTTTGGGGTAATTTATTTGCAGATTTGACAATAGTTCGGTTTTCGTCATAATTACGGCAAAAGTCCTCAAGTTTATCTGCTCGTGATTTCTCGGTAATCTACTGATTTTTCTTGCTGCCAGCTTTCATAAAATATTTATTCCTACAATAATGTGGGATTTTGGTTGAATTTAATTTGTTTTTTGAGGAAAAAATTGTTTTTTGCGGTAAAAGTACCTATTTTTGCGATTCGACTGTTGAGTATTATTTCTATCCATTATATTTCTTTCTATTATGTGTTTGAGTTTGAGATATTACTATATTAGACTATGTATTTGATAGTTGAGACTTGTTAGACTATGTTATTAGTCTTTTAGATTTGAGCTTTTTGATGGAATTGTATGTGTGTGTATGACTTTACGTATCTACATATGTTTTGAATTTGAGGTATGATATTATAAAAATATTTTATAAGTTTTTCGTCGAAAAGTATCGATAATCCGTCGATAATCATCGAAAAGTATCGGTAATCGGTAAGCTACAATATTATAGGTTTTCCGTCGGTTAATCGGTAAGCTATCGATTAATCCGTCGAAAACGGTAACCGATTTATCGACAAGTTCGGTAAGTTGAACCTATTCTAAACATTTGACGGCGACACGTGAGTTTCACGTGGATAGGTGACGACACGTGGATTTTAGATTGCTCCACCTTCAATCTTTAGCGCCGAATGTGAGATTATCCACCTTTGAGTCATTCAGAAATCCCATGTTATTTTATTTTCCAAACAAAAATAAAATAAAAATAAATCCCATGTTTTATAATTTATTGTTTAAACTTAAGAGAAAGGAATATTAAAGAATATGTGCACATTGTCATTTGCCAACCACACTTGATCACCGGTCAATGCACTAGTTTAATCAAATATTTATTTTCACACAAACATATATATATATTATATACATACACATTATGATCATTTATAGATGTGTTCTTAAAGATCCCAATCTTATCCATTCAAACCGAAACCAGAGGAATCAAATAGAATAATATCCACTGCTCGGAGAAGACTTTTTGCCCCCACAAAAAAATTGCCGAGCTCTTTCATAGTTTTTCCTTTTAAAATTTCCAACCTTGACATTGTTACATTAATTTGAACTAAAGTTTTAAATATCGAATTTGATAAAAATAAAAAATAAAAATAAATTGATATTCTTAATTTAGCGAAATATAAAACTATCGATCAGATTTTACGGGCAAACTGCTAACCGACAAGTTAAAATATATTGAATTTTAGATTTCAATACATTGACGAAATTTCATAAAAAAAAATAAAATAAAAATCGATAATTATAATTTAGCGACAAATAAAGTTATCGATTAATTTTTACTAGCAAACGGCTAACCGGCAGGTTTTAATATATTGGACTTTAGATTTCAATATATAAGCGGTTGTGGCCACCAGAAAATATTTAGACTTTCACGGCAGTAAATTTAAGCCAACTAATTTAATTTAATCCTAATTGACAAGGAAATAATATATATTATCCACTAAACGAATTTCAAATAAATAAATAAAAAAACATTAGATCAAATCACTTATATATATTGAAGTCAGGGCCGGCCCTGAGTTTGTCGGGGCCCTAGGCGAAGACTGATTTTGAGGTCCACTAATACTACACTACACATTATTGTCCACTTTTATATAAGCTCACTTTTAATATGAATTTTTTAGTATGAATTGTGTCTATTATATATCCTTACAGGAGCAAAATACACTCATTGTTTTTTTCTTCCATCGTGGGGCCCTTAATTTACAAATCTATTATAGTCTTGGGCCTACCATGTATACCCTGAAGGCCGGTACTGATTGAAGTATATACATGACATTGAAAATAAAATTGCTCATATGATCGTATACATCACTCATATCCAAAAAGAAAAAAAGATGATCTTCTAAGCAGAGAAGAAGCCCCTTGAAGCTGCAAGACCCATCTGAGTTTGGGGCTCTTTCACCCATTTCGATAACTTGTGGGCCATCACTTCATCTTCTTCTCCGACAATCTTCTTCAGAGAATCCGCCATGAAAGAGATGATCTTGAGATCAGCTTGCTTGTGACTCCCTTGTCTCACCCTTCTCTCGAACTCCTCGGCCACCAGGATCGCAATGTCTGTCATCTTTCAAGCTTCAACAATGGTGATGGAGATGAAGGTGACTTTCGTGCCTTTTTATAGGGGACAATAATGAGGTTTGGATAAGAATGACAAGTAGGTACATTCTCTACAATAATATTTTAATATCTGTATGTATAAATAACGGTAAAAGTACTTAAATTATATATATCAATAAATGCATCATGGGTACTCACCTAAATTTTTATAATGAAAAAAGTACTTAACTTTAGTAAAATAATAATTCCGTTCAGTTTCATCTGATTTCTTTTAAAAAATTAGGAATATTTGTGAGGTAGGTATTTAATTATATAGTAGGTGCATCACCATATTCTCATTCTTTTTTTTTATATACAAAATGATATCGAGTTCCAACATTTTTCACGTCTCGTTAAGTTATGCTACACGAGAGACATGTTTATGCCTATCATTAAACTCTGAAAGCATTAATTATTTAATATTTTTATCAAATTAGAGATGTGCGAGTGCCTCCAGCTTAATATGCGTTAACTCAACATAGACAAAATCAGACTTCGAAACCGTTTTGTGACATCTGTGAATTAATGTTGTTAAAGAAAGAGATTGGGATCCGGTACATTTGACATAAAACAAGGTACTTATTCCATAAATATTCCTAATCTATATGGATGGATTATGGAAATTGTATTTTATTGGAATGAGGTGGTGGTTTTAGGGTGGTGGTTTTAGGTTGGTGGTTTTTCATACGTGGGGCTTAGTAGATGATTCATGGTTTTTCTGTGTACTTTGCAATTTGGACCGCCGACTTTTTGGTAATTGTAAAAGCAGATAAAAGCTTTGAGAAATTGGCATAAATGACCCCAAGTTTTGTTTTTTGGTACATGGTTTCTCGTAAACTTTAGTTCATGGCAATAACATCCCATATTCTTTCATAAGCTAACATATAATGGCGGGAACTTTTAATTTGTAGCGTAGCACCTGATATATTTTTTTAATCAATTTTGATATTTATTTTATGGGACTTCTATCTTAATAACTATTCTAAATTAGTAATTGATTTTGAATTGTAAATAATTAACGAAAATATAATTAATTAATTAAGTTATTTGTTGTACAAAAGCTATCATCTTCCATCATTTAAAAAATAAGGGCAAAATATATGGAAAAAAAAAAAGTTTAGGGTCATTATTGTCGCAAACTAAAAATCGAGGAGGGTAACGTGCGTACCATGTATGAAAGTTGAGGTCTGCTAATACTCTAAAATCTTCTAGTACTAATTGAAAAGCATGTGAGTTTTCTTGACCGTCAAGTCTTAAATATTTGTTGTTTGAAGACTTATACAATCTTTCGGTGATTATAATTTAAATTAAATGGCTTGAATAACGGCATGATTGTGATTTTTAATAATTTAGTTAGTAGAATCTGCTCTTCTGGATTAATGGGGCCACAAATTTTCAAATATTTTATAAACTATTTATAATCATGTTCTACCGCAATTTCAGCCCAAAATGAAGGTGTATTTCCTTAAAGAAATGCTAATAGACACAAAATTGACTATAAATATGATGTAAAAATAGCATTAAGTATGATTAAAACACGGGTTAATTAACGAAATGTCTATTTTGTGCAAAACTTTTAAAAAACTACCCATTTTTTATCCACAATGGGTAATTTTTTAAAAAATTTAACACAAAATGAGTATTTCGTACAATTTTCTTTAAAAAAACATGTCAAGCTGTGTTGTGTTGATGATAAATAGGTGAAAAGTTGTTAACAAAATTGGCAATATAAAGTTGATAAGAAAAATAAATTGAAGAGGTAAAAAAATTGGTATAGAAAATGTTATAACGATATAATATGAGTAAATATATTTATTTATAAGTAAATATAGTTTTTAAAGCAATTTAAAATATCTTATGAGAAACAATAGGAAAAATAAGAAGATAATTGTGTTTTTTTTTTTAATATGAAGTATAGATAGAGAGAAAGGTACATTAACAATACATTTTGATTTCTATAATCCTTTTTTTTACATAGAAATAGTCATAATATGAATCAAAATGAAATGATATATTCAAAAGTCTAGCTTGTCTAACACGTATAAAATATGATGCCAACTGTAACATAAAAAAAGGGTTAATTGCGGCAAAAAGACCCAACATTTGGTCAAATGCTCTGCTGTGTATACAACCTCCGTAAATGGCGGCAAAAGTACCCAAATTTGGCAATTGGGAGTTGACCGAAAAAATTAGTATAGGTGACTGTTAGCCTTTGCCACGTGGCATGCCACATGGCACTTGGCTGCCACGTGGCATGCCACCTAATTATTATTTTTTAAATAATTTAAAAAATATTATTTTTTAATTTTTTTTAAAAATTAAATTATTTTTCAATAATAACAAATAATGAATATTTAATAACCAATAATGAATATTTAAATTTGGTTATTATTATTAAATATAATTATTCATTTTAGAAAAGTGGGTCAAACGAAATAAATAAAGAAAAAAATCACCATTCATGGTTCACTCAAGCTCCGCCTCCGATCCGGTTCATGGGTGGAACGAAATCGCTTAATATGTTTAACAATAATAACCAATAATAATCATATGATTATTTAATGACAATTTTAAAAAAGAATAATATATAAAAAAAATATTATAAAATTATTATTATAAAATGCAAACACAAAAAAGATATCACGCAAACAAATAAAGATAACTTTTGTTAAATATAAATATGACTACTATTTTTTTTTTTTGAATAAGTGGTGTGTATTTAATTATGTCTTGACTTTTTAAACAATATGTATGTGTTTATTGGTTATTATTATTAAACATATTAAACAATTTTATTCGATGCGTGAATTGGATCGAAAACGGAGTTCAAGTGAACTATGAACGGTGATTTTTATTTCGTTCTACCCACTTTATTAAAAATAAATAATTATAACCAATAATTAATATTTGAATTTAAATATTCATTATTTGTTATTATTAAAAAAAATTATTAAAAATTAAATAAATTTTAAATTTTAAAAAATTAAATTAATTTTTTTACTAAAAATTATTTAAAATAATAATTACGTGGTATGTCACGTGGCAACCAAGTGCCATGTTGCATGCCACGTGGAAAAGGCTAACAACCACATGGACTGATTTTTTTGGTCAACTTCCAAATGCCGAGTTTGGATACTTTTTCCGTCATTTACGAAGATTGTATACACAGCAGAGCATTTGACCAAAGGTTTGGTCTTTTTGCCGCAACTAACCCTAAAAATAGCACACACAAAAAAACAACGACAAAGACAAAGACATAAAGCGATAAATAAAAAAACGACATTAACATATGAAAGGGTTGATCAACGACATTAGCTGGTAAGAAAACTGATAAAACGACATTGAATAAAAGAAGCATATAAAATTATTCGACATGTAATTTATTTGACATTGATGTGCTTCTCCAAAATTTATTCGACATTTCTAAGTATAACAACAACAAAAAAATGAATGTGACTATAAAAGAACAAATCGACTTTCTTTTAAATACAAACTTGGTTGATATTTGAAGCAACCCTGAACACGATAATAAGGAAAACGACATAAAAGAAGGAAAACAAAAACGTAATTAAACGTAAAAATGACCGAATACGACAGAGAAATAAAAACGACATGAATAAATAACTGAAAGACTATTAGAAAACGACGTTCAACTGTACATAACATGGAAACCACAATTAAAAAAGATAGATTGAAAAAACGACAAGAATTCAGAATATAAATAAAAGTGATACCAACGTAGAAAATAGATATACGAAAATAAAAACGATACCCAAAAGTGATTAAATATCAAACTAAGTCCCTAAATTCTTCACGTTCGATAAAATTACTTGAATTATGGGGTGTGTTTGAAGGAAAAAAAATTAATTAATCGTATAAAGTGGACAGTGTAAAATAATAAATATTGGGAAATAGAAAATACAAACAAAACAATTATGGACATGATTTAAATAGTTTAAAAAATAAATAATAATTATAAAGCATTTGAATTATAGTCAATTACACATGTTATATTTTTAGTAGAAGTACCTTAGTTTACTAAAATAATAGTTTCGTTCAATTATGTTAGAAAACTTTAATGAACCGTCCCAATTTTAATTAAAAAATTTGAGGGATATTTACTTTCACATTATTTTACCTAAAATATAATTGCCTTTTATTTTATTTTTTATTTTTTTAATAATAAAAAAAACTCGTGTAACAGCGAAAGCCTCTTTATCCATGGACTTGCCAAAGCTAGCCTTACTCTACAGATTAGGCAAATATATATATATATATTATGTGCATTTTTCGAAACATATAAAAATTGGGTCTTTTTTGGCAATAAGTCAAAGCTCATCAATAAAAGTCAAAGCCTACCGGCGAAGTCAAACACCAAAGGCCCACGAACCAAGGCATTGGCGAGGCCCGAAGTCAAAAAAGACAAAGCTCTTGATCAAAAAGGCACCTCGCCTGACAAGGTACCTTGCCCTTCGAGCCCCTCGCCTGACGAGGTACCTTACCCTGACGTGCTCCTCGCCTGACGAGGTACCCTGGCCTGACGAGCCCCTCGCCTGACGAGGACCCTGGTCCGGCAAGCACCCTTGCCACAGCTTGACGAAGGGATAACTCACAATTATTCCACACGACGAGGAGATCCGAGCTCACAAAGACCCCCGGGAAATCCTCCAGATTCCCCCGGACTCAACATACGAACTCGCGGACAACCAGAAGACATCAAAGACGAGCCAAGAAGCACTGACGAGCCCCTCGACAGGGCTAGGAGCAGTGGCAAGACCCCTCTAGCAAAGGAGATATTCTTAGGCCCCGTGATGTGCAATTTTAGGGAATTGGTTTTCCTATAAATAGGAGCCTTCCCCTCCTCCTTTCCACACTCACTCACAGCTTCCTCAAGAGCTTCTCTCTCTAGCTTTCTCTCTCTATAATTCGCCCTCTTCATTGGTGAGCCCTAGAAGCTCGCTGACAGAGGCTCGTCTGAGAAGAGATCTAGCATTGAGTCTCATCCTCGACAGGAGGGTTGTTCGACGAGTCGACGAAGGCGTCCCTCGCCAGGTTAAGGCACTCGCCACAACGAGCTCGCCAACACCGATGAGGTCGACAAGGAGCATCCCTTGCCAGGTTAAGGCCCTCACCACAACGAGCTCGCCAATACCGACGAGGTCGACAAGGAACATCTCACGCCGGTAATACCCTCGCCACCTGGCCAATGATTCACCCCCGCGCCGCCAACATCGGCACTTCCGACGTGTCAAACCACATCGTCATTCACCCGCCATTTATCACTAACCCTTAACTACGTGGGACCTGATTCTCTTAAACTGAGATACGTAGGCAGCCTTGCCCAGCCATAAGCGACGGGGCACAGGCCCGATCTACCCTTTTTTGCAGGTCTTCCCTCGCCATAGGAGCTCGCCAAGGAAGAGAAATCACGAAGAATCATCAAGATCAGCTCGGAGCTTCATCAAGAACGTAGTTCGCCTAGATGAGGACTTCGCCAAGACGAGGAGCTTCGCCAAGACACGGGCTTCGCCCCGACGAGGAGCTCGCCAAGGAAGGAAGTTCGCCAAGGATCACCAAGAGCAGCACGGAGGCTCATCCAAGACGACGGATTCGCCTCCAGCTTTGACGATCATCAGTCAACCCGCGTTGACTCAGTGTTCAATCATCCACGTGTTCAGCGGGTCTAACTCGGGACCCGAACCTTGGATCCGACTCTACGTTAAAGTCATTTTTACGCATTAACAATATATATATATATATTATATAAAAGCCCTTGCTAAATAGTACTAAATCGCTTTTTGGATATTGTTCCACTATCAACAGTGAACTATAAGAAGTCAGAATCAAATTTTATTCATTCGAACTTGTCTCTTCCGTGTATTCATTATTTTCGCATTCACGGGCATCTTACTTAATCTAAAACACTTATCTAATCTCAAATCACAACCGTCAGATAACAAACAAGTAAATAAAATGGGTTTATTAGAGATGCCCTTTTAATAAAAATATTTTAAAAACTACTCAAAACTATCTATTTTATAAGGTAGAATAGTAATTTTTATAAAAGTTTCATATAATTTTTTAAAAAATTAACTCTTTTTTTTCACTTATCGTATCATTACAATTTTTTTTCTTTTCGTTTTATCAGATTATAAAGTAAGCCAATATGTCACATAAATATACACATATAATCCATTTGTATAATAAAAAGAGAAAAATAATATTTTACTTTATTTTATCTTTCATACACTACATGCTTTTTCCTTTATGTGGCATGCACTTCGAATATAGTAATATAGATCCTCCATGTACCTTTGAGCTGTACTTTCTCAATATCATTATAGGGTAGACATATATATATATATATAATATGAAAAATAATAAATGGGAATTAAAAATTAAAGTTTATGATTCTTCAAAGCTACTAGCATTATCGGGGTGGTGACACAAAAGAAGAGGCTGTAAAAAGGTTGTTGAATAAACCAATGAATTCCTAGATGGTTTAAATTTAATAAAAGAGTGGCGTGTAACCAATTTTATAAAAAGCTTCAAAATTATGAATTTAAAATTAAAAATGTCAGAAAGATTGTTTGGCTTTACAGTACTCTAGTAGATAAGAAGATCAATCCATATCTATTTATTGCTATTATATATTGTATCATACTATCATGTGCCTTTCCTTGCTTGATTAGTATTTACTTTTCGAAATTAGTATTTCGATATAGATAAATGTATAGTACTGAGTAATTGAAATTACAAATTAATTTGTTCAATAAAAATGGGGATAATTGCAACAAAAATACCCAAGTTTATTTAAGTTTGTGTTGCATAATTCAAAGCTTTCGATTGCGCGGAATAAATACTCAATGTCGTAAAAATTCATTTTCAATTGGGATTAAATATTCGTCCTACATGTATCCGTTAACATCAAGTGTATGTTTTATGTGGATGTATTTAACACTAAGAATATCGAAGTTTGAAAAAAAAAAAAAAGGTGTTAGTTGAGTTATACATGTGAAAAAAAAACCAATATTAATAAAGACACGTAGCGAGATTAATAATAAAAAATTAAATTTTACGACATTGGGGTATTTATTATGCACAATTATCCCATAAAAGTGCTATACATGTAGGAGTTCTGTGGCTTTAATGCCTAAAGATTAAGAATTTTCGCTTTCGTGATGAGAATATTCTCGGAAACTCAACAATATGTACATATGTAGGTTAGTATTATCATACATATTCAAGCAAATATGTTCTTTTCATACACTATAAGGATTAATCATAAAATAGGACTTGACTTAATTAGTACATAAAACATATATTGCTTCTCCAAATTAGTACAAGGAATACTGTGTTTTTATTATTAAGGGTTCTTGGATAGTATTACAATTACCGTTTTCATGGGCGGACCGCTCAAAAGAAGGAAATAGTTTCTCCCGCCAACATTTGAATGTTATTTTTATATTTTTTTTATCTTTAGATTTTTCATTTTTGTACTCAACCTCGCCCATATTAATCTATTGGGATTGTCATCGACCCGGGTCCGGCCCTACCGTTAGAGTTCAATTTCTCACCTAAAGAAGAAAATAGTTTTAAAGGGTTGGGAGATATCGTAAAATATACTTTTTCTAGGATATTTATCCTTGACCAATATATGTGATTCTACAAATAAAAAAAAGTATTACATACTAAAAACAAAAGAATTGACTTGTACTAAATACTAATAAAACAGCTTGTTCAATTATTTTTTAGATAATCTAATTTCTTAACTAGCTATAGCTAAGGATCATTATTCATTACATATTTTTATCAGTTAATAAAGAATAGAAATATGAGTTTCTAAATTACTATACAAAATAACTCATATATATATAATATAGTAACTCGAAGTTATAATACATTTGTTTTGAACGTTATTTTTTTCTTAGTTATAAATAATTAATATTGAACTAATTATCCCAAAAAGTAATGCTTCATGATGTGATCGATGATTGAAAAACTTACAGATGACTAATTTAAAATTTAAAATATATACCAACATAGTCTAACACTATAACTGATCTATCATACACACACACACACACATATATATATATATATATATATATATATATATATCTATATATAGTATAACATATAATCTATGGTTGTGGCCCGTAAAAGTCGTCTTTGCTTTGAGTTGTCTCCAACTCAGACCCTTTTGTTTTAGATAATAAAAGAAGAAGAAAATAGAGAAAGAAACAAAATAATTATTAAGGATAAAAGAAACACTTACGTAAAGCATATGCAACTTGTTTTGAATATACATGCATATTAATTGTGTTGTGAAGTATTCAGCAGCAGCAACAAACTTTTATATATATATATATATATATATATATATATATATATATATATATATATATATATGTATATATATGTGTGTGTATAAATGCATTATATATTGACGTGCATGTAAATTAAGAAAGCGTTGAGCGGGTCGAACATTCAAATTGTATATATAGTTTTGGGATTAGCCTTAAATTGTTATCTAAAACACTCTAAATTATAAATAGATTTAATATTGATGTTACGGATTTTTTTATTTTTTTAGGGATAATATTGATTGTACGGAATTGATTTAACATGACTTATCTTATTTGATAATTTCGTCTTAAAATTTCTGAAAATATAATTCTTAGAAGTTTCGGTTCGCCATCGGCTTCAAAGTGGTATGGAGTCTGGTTTTGTACGTCCAGATAATTTCCTTCTTTCGGTCACTTTCTTTTGCTCATGATTGGGGCCGTGCTTTAGGGGTGGCGGAGTAAGCTCGTGCCTACGGTAAAATAATAATAATAAAAAAGCACATTTAACTTAGGACCCCGAAAAACTCAAATTAAGGGCTCAAAAATCACTTTAAATTATATTTTATTAGTATTTTGCCTCTAAAAACGATAGACGCGTCATATTTGAATGAGTAGTTATTACTATTGCATCGAAATGTAATTTTACCATTTTAGTAGTAGGGGCTCTAAAATTATTCCTAGTCTCGGGCCCCGAAAATCTTAGGCACCACGGCCCCGCTCATGATATACTCTCTCTCTCTTTTTTTTTTACAATGTTTATTAATTACTACAATTACCACACTTAAAAAACGTCACCATTTGTTATATTTAGATTTTATGATTTAGTAATCTCTGCATATAATACGTGGAAATTAATAGCCAGAAACTAATTACATGCATGGAGCATTAGATTTTCGTTCTGACATCACAATATAGAATATAGAATATAGATAGATAGATAATTAGACATAGTAAACCATATAATTAGTGAATCAAAATTCTAATCGATACATACTATTTTAAGAATCTTGAATGAAAAATAAAATAAAATTATCACAATTTCTGAAGAAGAAAAACACCCTTAAATGTTAGTTTAAGAAGCTCGAAAATATAATACTTGCGTATTTCAAGAGTTTAGAATAACCGATTGTGCTACACTCAACTTTCGAGTTTATAACACTAGGAATATACACAAAATTAAACATCTACACTCATAGGCGGAACTATTGAGAAGAAGTGTATATTCACATTCTTTGTGTTATTTACGTATTTGAAAAAAAAAAAATCAATCGAAATATACTTTGTACTTTGCTTGAAATAAAAGTCTGGTTATATATAAATAGTATATTTGAAACTACACAATGTTTGGATCGGGCGATTTATGTTAAGCCCAAAAGGAGTATGTAGTCTCCCAAAAATTTGATAAAAAAAAAAAATCTTACCCTTCATTTTTATTATTTTTCTCTTATTTACGCATACTTAGCTCCTTTCGAAATATAAATCATAGATTGTCCACTGCAGCCATGGATACATCAAGGTTTTTTTTTATATATATATACAATTAATTTATTGAATAATACTCTTCTTAATATACTCAAGATTCAAATTGATTGATTTAGTGTTGTAAACATATAAATTTTATCAATCGAATAAAAGACTACTTGATTCCAAACGAAATTGACAATTGAGTATTTTTTCAAGAAAAAAACCAAAAACAAATAACAAAAAGAAACAATTTGATGTGAGAATCTAAAGTGTAATAGTGTATTGGTATTTAGTGAGCTTTCAAACATTGTTGGTGGCAAGCCACTTTGGAATAGCACTTAATACTTATATACTTGACATTTAAACCACAAATATCCATAATAAATTATTAAATAATTAAATGATTAAATGCAATTCTTTGTGTGACGTTTTTGTGCTTCATTCATTCAAACAAGCACATATATAAACATTAGAATATTATAAAATTATTGATTAAAAAGTGAACATCACTAAGGAATCATCCAACAATTTAGAGGCCACCACACTAATTCCATCACATAATTATATATACATATGTGTGTATAATAAAGTTCATAACTTCATATACATACTTGCCACCATGACCTAATTATATATATTATTGAAGCTTATCTCTATCTAGGGTTAATGGAGATTTATGTTTTTTTTAATAAATTAATTTAACTTTTTAGCAGTTCCATTTAGAGGTGTCAATTGGGCCGGGCCGGCCCAAGCCCATCCGCCCCGACTCGTAAAAAGCGGGTTTGCCCCGCCCCGCCCCGTTTTTTTGTAGGCCGGGCTAGGCCCGCCCCTGTCAAAAGGGTCAAGCTGGTTTATGCTTTCCTAGGCCTGTCCCAAACCCGCCCCGTCCCGTCTAAAAGCCCGCCTCGCCCCGCCCCGAAGCCCACATAAACCCGTCCCGTGGCCAACCTGCCTCGCCCTATTCAAAAGGCCACATAAACCACATTTTTTTATAAAAAAATATTAAGTTATAATATTAATACTAATGAAAATATTAAAAAAATTATAAATATTTTATTATTATAGACTTTAAAATATATAGTTGTATTACACAATTCATCAATTTATTTGTTGTATATATTCTATTTAGTTCTTTAATTTTTCAATTAAACAATTTTAACTTCATTAATCAATTTCAAAATTCGCTAATCGATTTTAAATTTTTTGTTTATTAGTTACAGTTTTTGTATACTATAATATATAATTTCTAAGAATGTGTTTTGATTTCTAAGTATGTGATTGAATTTTATTTGCATTATGTTATTCGACTTTCAAAATAAGTATTCGAATATCGAGCAAACACAAAAATATTAAAGGTATTATTGTTCATTACTCTATTCATTATCTTTAATTTGTATTGAATTTCAGCTATACGTTCCACTCAAATATGTAAATAATTATTACATATCAACCCGGAAAAATCAAACCCGTTTTGGTTTGTGAAAAGTCCACTAAATTCAACCCGTAAAAGCCCACGAAATTCGACTCGTAAAAGCCTGCCCCGTGAGATTGTGGGTTCGTGTTCATGGGCCGGGGTGGGCCTTGATGGATTTTCCAAAACCCGTCCCGCCCCGCACATTGAACGGGGCGAGTCAAGCCCGCCCCGTTTAATATGTGGGATTAACGGGTTGTGGGTCGGCCCGGCCCGGCCCACTTGACACCTGTAGTTCCATTTCTCCCTAAAGTGGATAATCCACGCCTATATATGTGACTGTATCTATATATATACATATGTAAGACTTGAATGGAAGAGGCAATATATTGGAAATTCTCTGAATTTAATATAAAATATGTCATGATTAATATTATTGCAATTCAATTGGACGTAGTCGGTTTGTTTTTATATCTTCCGAGGCGAGCATTCGTAAGCTCAAATCAATTAAGGGTGAACAACCGAGTTTTCTATGTGATGTTTATGATTAGTACCGAAAATTATATTATTTTTTTACTTTTAAAACTGCAACGGAATGATTTAGCAAAAATTGCTGGCAAATTAACCGTATTATTGTTATTTTAAAAAGTACAATAGCAATAACTTGAGAAATTAATATTTTATTTTTATTTTAAATTCGGTTTATGGTATTTTAGTACACATCTAGTACCAACCATTATTATTCACGTAAAATCAGGGAGATGCACATCGAAGTATTAGTCGAATAAACAATATGATGTTCATTTATTTATTTATCAAACAATAACTCACTTATATTATATGTGGTCGTAGGTTTGGACTTCATTTATATAGAAACTTTTAAACTTTATTAGATTTGTATGCATTCATGTGCTAAAAACCCGAGTGGGTTCGCCGGCAGTTACCGCTAGTTCGTTGATGCTCCACTAAGAAAAAAAGCAAAAGCGCAATGGTTTGGGGAGTTACGGGAAAATTTCTTCTATTTTTTATTTTAAATTTTTAGATATAAACTATCTCAAGTTTTGGCTACATGCGTTAACAATAATTTGGCCAATTATGAGTTTACACGCGTGCTTTATAAAACAGAGCAGTTACTTGCGGGTTTTGTGCCGGCAACATCAATTATCCGATAGACCGGTAGCGTAACTACGTGATTTATTTAATTAATAAGTAATTCAAATTTCAAACCAAGGGTTTCATCGGTAACTTTTGCCGTTATACTCACGGATTAATCCATGAAAAAAATAATATAAAACCGATGAATTTATTCAGACGACGTGGCAAATTATGAGTGAGAGGACCAAAAAAAAAGGACACAAAAAAGTGGTCATTCATGAGTGAGGAGACCAATAGTTTTGCATCTTAGATTCGTGACATTAAAAAAAGAATCTTTACTATTATTATATGCTTCGGCCACGCATTTTATATCATTTAAATCCTTGCCTAACTTGCTATATAAAGTAATGCAATTTGCCATTAATTGACTAAAACTTTTTACTTGCTTTTTATTTTTATTTTTATCTTAAATATGGTTAGTTTCTTAATATGTTTACAAAAGTATAGCGTTAAGGCAAATTATTTTCAATATTTCAAGGCATATATATATTATATATGTATGTATAAATAAAGTATAGCGTTAAATTTTAATCAAACTTCGAACGATTTTTTTTTTGTGGATATTCCGAGCATCTCTAAAATGCTTTGGAGTTATTGAGATACGGCAAGTGTAAAATTCATCCTAAATAAAGACATTATAAAAGCGAAACGAAAATACTAAATGAGAATCGCAATTTGATATATATCTATATTCCATATATAATGATGTGAAATAATGATGTGATTGTTCGTGTCTCAAGTGTACATAGCTCTAATTGTGCCGCTATATGAACAATAAAAGCCAACAACATGGTTTTAGAAACCGGGGCACGCCGCGTAGACCGCAAATTGGAGATATGCAGTTTAAAACTGATACAATTGGTTGTCATTTTATTAAAAAATCACAAATTAACCGCAAGTAAACCAAAGACCGCACAATAACTCTAAAAATTGTACATTAACCCTTAAAACCGCATAAAAACTTATATAAATATCAAAACTTTACAAATATTTAATTAACTTTAGTTATATATAAAAAAACTATATATCTCACTAATATTTCTAAATACTATATTGTTACGAAAATATTTGCGGTTTACCTTCGATTTTGCGGTCTACCCATCGGTTGTGGTTTTTAAAAATCTTACGAAAACCTCATCGGCCTACCCATACGTCGTGCTTGCGATATACCTTTAAATTGAATTTGCAGTTAGTTCGCGGGCATTGAATCTTGCCCAACGATATATGTAATTATATATATATATATAATATTTTAGAATAGGAGCATGCAGATGCAGATATTCACGAGACTAGATTATGTAATATTTTTTTCGATAAAATTAATCTAAGATTAAAGTACTAAACGACCTTTTAAACAATTGATTACGTTAAAAAGTAAACAAAAGCAAAGCAAAAGAAAACCATATCACGCAAACAAAGAGAGAGAATATTAAATATTATTATTACAAGACTTTTTAATTATCCAATTAAATTATTAACTCGTAAATAACTGTCTGCTCAAAGTGTAGAAGGTTGAGGTCAGTTTGGTCTCTGAGGGGTTCGAAGAGCCAATACGCAATTAATTAATTAATTAATTAACAGAAAGTTTAAGCATAGCATGTTTAATTAATTAATTAATTAATTAAATAAATAAATACGATCTGATCTTATGATCTAACCACCTTGTAAAGGGAAACTTGTACATACCTTTGTGTATTTGGTCCTTAATTAGGGTTTAGTGCCCTTTTAGTTGTTGTACTTAAGTGGTGACAAACAAAAAGATAGGGTTAATTATTTTTATTTTATTTTATAAAAAATACTTATTGTTTTTGTGTACGTATGTAATACCACTAAGAGAGATCAATTATCAAGCTTAATGAAAATTGAAAGCCAACTTGCTATTGAGTTTTAGCCTAGTAATATAATAAAGTGATTTTCTATTGTTAAAATAAAAAGGCTAGTTTATAAGGAAGTATTTCTTAGGTTTCGCGTAATTTACATTGAATGGCATGCTTTATACATATATATATATATATATATATATATATATATATATATTATGAGAGATTTAGTTGGTGGTATCTAATTAGTTTGAATAAAAATTTATTTTACATAAAAAAGGGAATTAGCAACTAAAGTCTTCGAAGTCGCCCATTTCTTACAAATAGATCTTTAAACTCTTTTTTTTTTTTTTTTTTTGCAGCTAAAGTCCTTAACGTTAATATTTTCTTATAAATAATTATAGTTTGATTGTGTCACGAAGTTTAATTAACTACCATATGTCATTGCCACATCACTGTATTTGTAAGTAGTCCATTGACGGGACAATTCCACATGGCAGTTAACTGGACGCTACGTAGCACTTGATAATCAACTATAAATATTTGTAAAAAAAATATTCTAACGTTAAGTTTTTAGCTGTAAGGAAAAATGAGTTTAGACATTTATTTGTAAAAAAATAGGCGAGTACAAGGACTTTAATATTAAATTTTCCTATAAAAAATTAAGGATACAAATGTTACTGTTCATATAGATATTATCAATTTCTTAATCATTTTCTTGTATAAAAACTATATATGTTTCTAAAATTCATAAATATATATATATATATATATATATATTCCACCATAATGAAATTGTGTTTGACTTTTACTATTCTAAAAATTACTAGAGACAAGGAATTAAGAAAAATTATATTTAACAATAATTAACTTCATGGCATAATTATTTTCAGAACATCTTTAGTATGTCACCATTTTCTTATTTTGTTTAGAGCTATAGTAATTAAATATTAGAAGGGTTCTCTTTAACGTCTTTATATTGTTATGTCTTCTACATATAATTTATTTCGAAGAGCATGGTATTTGATAATTATATACTAATAATGCTTAGTAATAAGCTCCAAGTATTTATTTAGTATAACGACTATTAACCCTTATTATCTTTGGTTGACTTATGCTTGTGGAATTCGTCGGCGAGCCTTGTTTTTAGTGTCTTTTTATATTTAATTTTCTCATTTAATATTTATATATGTAACGTCACATAGCATACACAGTTTGCAATGGAAATTGTCCAAACTAACTAAACAATTTAATATTACCATGCTAGCGTGACAAAAATATAAATAAAAATCATATGCGATACCAAAATCTTGGTATTCACACACACATATATCATATATGTATAGATATATACCCACATTGTATAGTTTTAAAGTAGAAAGTGATATTCTTCATTTATTTAGTTATATTTGCTGAATGGAAAATGAATCTTTATATAGAATAGAATTATAGAATGAATCTTTATGTTTAGAATAGAATGTTGATATTATATATATATATATATATATATATATATATATATATATATGTATTATCAGTGAATAATTTGCTTTATTTATGTGATCAAAATGGCTACAATGAAGGAAGCAATTAGTGCATTTATAAATCACCAAACGAGCTAAGATTGATTAAGATATCTTTAATTACAATGGTTATTACTTTTGAATATTAGAAAAAATATAGTTCCTAGTCCTAGATTTTAATTTTCTTAATTTTCTCTATAACTTACAATAGTTAAAAGATGACTTGGAGTTAATAGCTATTGCTATAAATGTTCTCGTACAAACATCACATTTATTAAGTCCTATTTTTTAGTGTATTTTCCCCCTTAAAGCGTTATTCCTCCTCAAATTAATGAGATTAAAAAAATTTATAAAGAAAGGACTAAATAACTATATACATTAATATTATGAGATATTAATATAACATTTCAAGTTACTATAATTATCCAAAGAGATAGAAATTATTTACATATTTAATCATCAAATATTAATTTTCTTAGCTTAATATTCCCCAAAGACACCACTTTGGCAACTTGTGTCTACTTTCATTAACAAACACGTCATTGTTTTATTGAAAAAACAAAGAATCCCAATTCAAGACTTGGCTTGTAATTTTGGAAGACATTCTTTAAATAAAACCTTAAATACTATCTAAAGCAACCTATATACATACACCTAACGTGTGCATGCAATAAAAACATACCAATATGAATAATACATATAGATATTGTTGCATAAGTACTTAATTTTGAAAGTACATCGATAAATTCTCAAAAAAAAATTTCTTCTAGCGATAATAGTACTTTGAAGGCTACAAATAATATCGAAGACCGATTCCGTTCATATCATGTTACGACTTTGATATACAAGAGATACATGTACGTCTACAATTTAACTCCTAAAACATTAATTATTTAATATTTTTATTAAACTTGAGACGTATGCATGCTCTTACTTTAACATACGTGTTAAGGTCGGATCCGGTTGGATCCCTCTTAACACTATGAAAGCCCTGAAGGTCGACGAATGGAGACCATGAAGTGGATCCCCGAACGCGAATGGGGGTCGATGAAGAGAGTCGACGACACCAAGACCCGACGAGGCGAGTCGACGACACCGAGACCCGACGGAGATAGTCGAGGAGACTCTGGCGCGACGAAAGGTACTGACAGATTGTTGACATTGACTGATGGGATAAACATTTAATGCTTGAGGCCTTGATGGGACAAGCATTAAATGCTTGAGCACATCGCGATGGGACGAGCATTTAATGCGGCCACCTCGGAGGTAACCCAGTGGGCTCGAACCACGCAAAAGGGGATGCACCAGGCTTTTGCCAGTCATATGGGGGAATGAGCCGATGGGACTCCGATGGAAGCGAGAAAATTGGTCTATAAAAGGGGAGGAAAACCTATGTAAAAGGCAGAGATTCTGGGGGAAGAGGAGGAGAGATAGAGATTTTGAGGCAGGAGAGAAGAATCAATGCTTGTAAACTGATTAGCTACAATACTATCAACACCAAACCGTCATCTTTTCCTAGCTAATAAACGGAAGAAACCGAGCTTTTTATTTAAAAACAAGAGTGATTTTGTGATTGTTGAGTGCACGAAACACCCTTAACTTCGCGAAGCCGTCGTCGCTCTCAACTAGTCTCGCCCAGCGAAGCCGTCGTCGCTCTCAACTTCGCGACGGAGCCATCGATCTCCTCACGAGCCCTCCGCTCGTTAGAGATGGCCCTCTCAAGCTGATCTTGGGCGTCGTTGAGCTTTAACGAAAGCTCGAACGATTCCTTTGACTCCTCCGCCACGGCCTTACGCTCAGAGAGAAGCAGATCATTCGCCCGGGCAACGCTCCGGAAGATACCCCCGACAAAGGCGGCGTAACCCTCGCATTCGTCAACAGGCTTGGCGTCGCCATGGAAACCAGAAGGCGCCATGGAAAAATTCTTACAAACGGAGGCCGAATAGGCCAACCAATCTTCGAAAGACGAGTCGGCGACCGGGGTGAGAGGAAAGCGGGCGGTGACGCAAGAACGAGGAGCCGTCTTCCTGAAGCCCGGTGAAGGAAGAGAATGAGAGAAACCCGGGTGGCGGCAGCAGATGTATCGCCGGGGGCATCGGCCGTGAAGGAGACTACCTCCACGACATCGACTAAGGCCTCCGAGGCAGCCACGCGGACCTCGGAAGGACATGGGGGCTTCCCCAGAGCATCATTCCTTCCCTCTTCTCGGTCGGCGAGGAGAGGGGCAGGAAAGGAGGAAGCCCCCTCCAACGAAAGGATCGGGGCGGCGATGGTATCACTGGGGGCCACCATGGAAGCAGGAAGAGGGAAAGGCTCGCTGATCGTTGGTGAGGAGACATCCTCTGGCCGCGGCGAAGGCGTCGAGGAAAGGTCGATGGCATCGACCCTTGTTCCTCGAACGGGTACATCTTGCGTCTCCTCGACCTGAGGCTCGGTCGACGAAGGCCGGGAGGGAGGCTCAGGAGTTTCATCGATAGCCGAAGGCAAGGAAGCCTTCGGCTGAGCGACAGCCAGAACAAACGAGTCGACGGAGTCGACCCTCTGCTTCCGAACAGGAGTGGGGCGTGTCTCGTCGCTCCGACGGGCAGTCGACGACGTGGCTACCCGAGATGGCTTGACACCCGGGGATCCCGCGGCGAGGACGACGGATTTTTCCCTCTTTGGGGCAGGAGCCTCGCACGCCTCCTCAGCCGGCCGCTTACCCGAAGAAGCCTCCACCAAAGAAGACTCGTTCCTAGGGACAAAGCCGTCGAAGTCTGCCCTGGGTTTCCTTGGCTTATTCACCACCCGGTTCCCTTCGACCGGCCGATCTTCCAGCTCAACCACGCGAGAAAACCTCTTCGGGAGGTGCGACATCGGGGGAGGACCAAGGATTATCACCTCTTGGAACACGCCCGAACAGCGTATCCGATCGTCGCTGAAATCCCGAGACCAATCTCAACGAGGGTTGGTGAGAAGAGCCCGGTGCAGCGCTTGGAAACGCGTGTCGTCACCGTCAAGCTTGAATTTTGGCACATTGATGACCCACTCAAGAAGGAGATCGGCGTAGTTAGGGCCAAAAGTGCGGGAATTTACCCGCACGAAGAAATACTTGCTCTCCCAGGAAGATTCCTTGTTCGGCGTGTTCATCAAAACATGCTCCTGGAGTCGATGCGACGCCATGAATCTCCCCAGATTCCGAGGATTCCGGGACAGTAGGAAGAGGCGAATGAGGTCTACCAAAGTAACCTTCACCCGCTCTTCGCACGCAATGACCAGGGTACTGGGCAAGAGGCGAACAACATTAGGCCCCACCTGAGTAATGGGGACCTTCAAGGCATAGAGGAATGCCAAAATGAGGTTGGGTATCGGAAGATGAAGGCCGACGTGCCGGAAGAAAGCTTCGTACAAGCAGATATAGCCCTCCCGGGGGGAATCGGCCAATTCGCCGGGATTCGGGAGACGCGCGTAAATATTCTCTCGCGCAAAATATTTCCGTACGATGAGCTCTAGCATCGCCGCCTTCATAACAAAGGGAGAAGATCGAGTAGCAAACACGTTTTTGGGCGCCTTGCCGTGACCGGAGAAGCAGGTAGTGACCGGAAAATGAGAAGAAAGAAGGCTCAAGAAAGGGAGAAGCACCGGAACAAGAGTTGCAGAGAAGCGAATAAAGAGAAAAATGGCAAGAAGAGGCGATATAAAGAGTACAAGACGAAGGAGGAACACGAAGAGACGCGACTCGATCCGACGGTCCAAGGCTCTCCGATAAATCTCGCCGACAAAGTGTTTTCAACAGAGGCTCATCGACGAGGCGTCTTCGACGGAAGCTCGTCGACAAAACATCTTTGGCAACGGCTCGTCGACCGAGACATCTTCGACAAAGACTCGTTGACGAACGTACATCCGACAGAGAGCCCTCGATAGAATTACCTCTGCGAGAAGAATCTTCGATGAAGCTTGTCTCTTATTTTACCAAGTGCCAAACACTTGATAAAATGGGGGACTAACTGTTAAGGGTGGATCTGGTTGGATCCCTCTTAACATTATGAAAGCCCTGAAGGTCGACGAATGGAGATCATGAAGCGGATCCCCGAACGCGAATGGGGGTCGACGAGGCGAGTCGACGACACCGAGACCCGACGGAGAGAGTCGAGGAGACTCTAGCGCGAAGAGATGTACTGACAGATTGTTGACATTGACTGATGGGATAAACATTTAATGCTTGAGGCCTCGATGGGACAAGCATTAAATGCTTGAGCATGCCGCGTTGGGACGAACATTTAATGCGGCCACCTCGGAGGTAACCCAGTGGGCTCGAACCACGTGAAATGGGATGCACCAGGCTTTTGCCAGTCATATGGGGGAATGAGCCGATGGGACTCCGATGGAAGCGGGAAAATTGGTCTATAAAAGGGGAGGAAAACCTATGTAAAAGGCAGAGATTCTAGGGGAAGAGGAGAAGAGATAGAGATTTTGAGTCAGGAGAGAAGAATCAGTGCTTGTAAACTGATTAGCTACAATACTATCAACACCAAACCGTCATCTTTTCCTAGCTAATAAACGGAAGAAACCGAGCTCTTTATTTAAGAACAAGAGTGATCTTGTGATTGTTGAGTGCACGAAACGCCCTCAACAATACGTTATCTCGACATGGACAAAATTGAACTTTATATAATTTTGTGATGTTTGGATACTATAATTGTTAAAAAAAACAAAAATATACTAACACAATTGATATAAAATTAAATACTTATGCTATAAATGTCTCTATGTATTATATTCGTGTTATAAGTTATAACACTTTGAAGATTCTAAATTCGGAGTTAGGCCTCTAGTGGAAATGCTTTTTTTGGGCAATTTATGGAAGAATAATAAATGAATAAATTGGTGAGTGAATAAAAGTGGACAAGACGTGGAAATGGAATTTTGGATCTCCAAATAGCCGTTACTATTCCCACTAAATAAAAACATTGCCAACAAAAGTTGGAGACTAAGAATCCCACGCGCATGATGGAATCAACACGCGCTTTCTCTTTCAATTTGTTTTTATTTCTATTTGTAATAAAATTAAGGGATAATGGGGCCAAAGTATCCAACATTATTTGAAAACACAAATTTTAATGATTAAATCGTTAAGGTTGTGAAGTTTGTATTTTCATTATACTCATATATTTTCATTAATATTGGGTTTTATTATTTATTTATACGTGTACAATTCGAATTAATATTTTTTTAAAATTTTATTTGTTAATTAATTAAATTTTAGACATATACGTGTATATAGCTTAAGATTTGGAGAAATATGAGATAAAACCAACAAAAAGTAGTAAGTAGTGCAGTCTCGCCTTTCATATGAGTTGTCGAGTGTAGGTGTGAAATTACACAATAAGATAATATTCTCGTACGTTCTCGAGAGTACAAGCATTAAGAGAATTAATTGTTACCCCTTATATTATTAGAGATGCACATTTTTTTTGGTAACTCATTCAAAAAAAATCTAATATTAATTTTTTTTTACCAACAATAGTCTTACGATAAATTTTATTATGAAAAGTTTCTCGAAAGTAAGTGACTTAGGGAAAAAATGTTTGTATTGATATGTGAAAAATAAGGATAAACTCGATTGAGCAGACATAGTATTGCGTATTTTTTTAAGGCCATCAATATCAATACATCATCTCTCTGCCTCATATATCATTGCGAGTCGAACATAATCAATTTTATTTTTTTCCTTCCTTTGGAAGATTAATTTTGAAACATTTTTATTTCCAAGATTAAATTCCATGACTTAATAAAATAATAGTTTGAAACGTTTTTATAAAAAATAATTTTGATGAATCTAAAATAAGAACTCAAAAAAAAAAAAACCCTTAAAGTGGAGTAACTTTTTGTCTTTTATTAAAGATCCAATACCAATCACCTATGGCTATGGCCAACATTTATCCAAAAAAAAAAAAGAGAGAAAAAAAAGAAAAGAATCTCACGCGCTCACGTGCGAGTAGAATACGTTATCTCCCGCCATCTCCCGGCAAAAATCCCAGCCGGTACATGACGTCACACAAAGGAGTGCGCAGGTTAACCCTGGAGTGGGCTTTCAATCGAACCCAATCCACCTGGTGCGCACATTAGACGGAGCTAGTGGAAAGGTGACGATTAGGACTACGCCTCAACTTCAAATCCATTATTCTCATTTATTTATTTATATCATAATTTCTTATTTTTATTCCTTATTCTTATTTTTCGTACAGTATGAACGAGAAATTTGCTATCTTATACATCTAATTTTATTTTTCACAAAATGCACCCTTCAATTTTTCTAACTTCTAAAACATAATCACTGGTCCTCGCCGCCTAGCCCTTCATTATTTATATTCGAAGAAATATCGGTAGTATAAATTTTCATAATTTAAACAAAATTTAAAATTATCAATGAAAAATCGATGATTTGATTTACTAATTTATCCATAAATAACAAGGTCAAATACATTATTTTCTTAAACCTCATCCACAAATTTTCTATAAAAAAAGCTCATGACTAAATTATTAATAACTTATAAAAATATAACAATTACTGGTAATTTTTTTTATCGATAACCTTCAAAAAAATACCGATTCATGATATTTTTCTCATTATTAGACGTGGATAAGTAATAAACCAACGACAACACAAACTTTCATTCAAACCGTAAATATATACAAAAAAATAATAATTATAAATCCAAAAACGGGGTAATAGAATATTTTAAATATTTTAGACGATAGCGGCGTAATTTAGCTGTTCTTGAAACTAGAGGGTATATCTTGAAAAAAAGAAAAAAAGTGTGAATCTTTGACTCTTTCTCTCCCTCTCTCTCTCTCTCGATGGTTTGGTTTCTTCGTACTAGTATTCAGAGAAGAGACAGTCGAGTCGATGATGAAGAGCGAAAATGTCAATACGATTAAACAATTGGTGATTATATTATTTTAAATTTAAATTTAAAATAATGGGCACCATTAAAATACTATTAAACTCTTCGCCCAGTGCTCGTTTTTAAGCTGTCTCCTTCCTTCTTCTCATTCGATTCTTCTCACCACAACAACAAGAGAGAGAGAGAGAGAGAGAGACTTTTAGGGCTTCCTTTCAGATTCGGACGCCATACTTGCCCAGCTCTGCAAACCACGATTTCGAGGTCTTCAATCTCTACTCCTTCCGTTTTTCTTTTCTGTTTCGTCTACTTGTGTTTGAAGTAGCTGATATATAATATATATATATGTAATTCGGACGCCATAGTTTCGGATCTTCGAGGCACTACAGAGGAGGAATTTGAGGTCTTCAATCTATAATCCTTTTGTTTTTTGTTGTTGTGCTTGAAGAAGCTTCGGATTATTTGGCGCTTTTATTTTGAGTTAATAGATATATATATATATATGTGTGTGTGTGTGTGTGTGTGTGTGTGTGTGTGTGTGTGTGTGTATATGATTATGTGGATATACACAGTTCAGATACGATTATGAGTCATCTTCGGTGGTTTTTTATCTTCTTCTCAGAAATTGAAGTAGTTCCGTTCTTTGATGAAACTGAATTTGACAAGTACGGATCGTGATATATGTTTTCTTACCGTTGCAGATTCGGATGCCATAGATTCGGAGCTTCGAGGCAGCGGAGAGGAGGAATCTGAGGTCTTCAATTTATAATCCTTTTGCTTTTGTTTTTCTGGTTCGTGTGTTTGTTTGGTGGTTCGAGCTCGGATTTGGCGTTTTTTGATTTTCTGTTCTTGATGAAATGAGGAAGAACATATATATATATATATATATATATATGTGTGTGTGTGTGTGTGTGTGTGTGTGTGTGTGTATACGCATATAAGCTTATACACGTACATAGTATGTGTATATGTAGATGAACATACATATATTATGAATCAAGAGAAGATGTTTTATATTGACTTGAGTTTTTTCAATTTTCATTTCGAGGTAGACGGACATATTTGATTCTCTTTCCCAGTTCATGATTGTTTCTCTTCTTATTAGTTTTTACTTTATTTTTAACCATCTATTTTCTAAACTTGATTTGACTCCGAAACCTTCGTAATTTTTGTGTTGAGTACAATTCTCGGAGTTAATAAAGAGAAATCGGATATTTCTGATGTTGAAACTGGTTTATATCGATTATGACGAAATCTGATCAAGCTTTTACTGTAATGATCAGTTTAATGGGCATGAACTCCGCGTCGGCGCAGTTTGTCAGCACGCGGAGAATGGGCGCTTACGAGCCTATGCACCAGATGAGCATGTGGGGTGAGACCTTCAAGAATAGCGGCAACATGAACGCCTCAACTTCGATAATGGTCGTCGAGGCAGATACGAAATTGAACACTCAGGTGCTTATAATTGGAGATTTTCAGACCTTGATTAGGATTTTCCGGTATTTTTCGTTGCCAATTTCTTGTGGGGTGTGATTGAATTTTGGTTTTGCAGTCAGAAGATACGTCGACGGGAATTTTGGGGCCGTCAGATAAGTATTACCAAGAAGTGGCGAAGCCTACGGATAAGGTAAAATTTCTGTGCCTCATGAGGTTAATGCTCAGAGTTGTCTTCAGATTCCAAGAGGCTAATGGCATACAATTTCAGGCCAAGAGGCGACTTGCGCAGAATCGGGAGGCGGCTCGTAAGAGTCGGTTAAGGAAGAAGGTAAGGAAATAATGTGATTAAGGAGTGAATTCTTCTTAACTTATTAGAGAGTTAACTAATTTATTGTGGGTTTTTGGTTGTTTAGGCGTATGTTCAACAGTTGGAAACGAGTCGTTTGAAGCTGATGCAACTGGAGCAAGAGCTTGACAGGGCCAGAAAACAAGTATGAGAAACAAATATATTAAATTCATTTCTTAGCTTCAGATTTGGAAATAAATCAGATTTTTATGAGCACTTGATGACGAGATAATGCATATTTATATTCTATGATTTCCTAGTGAAACTGTCTTAGTGATGGATGTTCTTCATAGCAGGGCATCTATGCAGGTGCCGGAGTAGATCCGGCGCAGATAGGTTTTCCTGGAACAGCTGTGAACCCAGGTATATATCTGGCTTATGATTTTGCAAGCTCCGTATTTGAGTGTTGGGATATATACATATATATATATATATATATATATATATATATATAATGTGAAGTGTTTGTTTATTAGAGATTGAGTAATGTATGCGTATGTTCTATTATAACTTTGTTCTTAATGATTAGATGGGAAATACTAGAGATCGAGGTATTATAGCTAATCGGTTCTTCGGCTATTCATAACGACACCGACTACACTTTCCCTGATTAACATGTGAAAAAGCTCAAGGATTTTTCCATTAATTTCATGGCAATAAGCGACTCGATAGTCTATTTATGGATCATCATGACACAACTTACATTGTATAGATTTCATGTTTCAATAAGGGAAATATTCATAATTTCACTGGTGTCGAGAAGCTGTATTTATTTAATAATTTTAATAAAGATCCTCTAGTTTTTTTGTTTTTGATTTTTTTGGGTTATTTTGCCTAAATTACAATGGCTCCATGAACAGCAGATATGTCTGCATTTGAGATGGAATATGGAAATTGGGTTGAAGAACAAAACCGACAAGTTTGCGAGCTGAGAACCGCTTTGCACGCACATATAAGCGACGTAGAGCTGCGAATGCTCGTAGATAGCGGCATGAGCCACTACTTTGAGCTCTTCCGAATGAAAACAACCGCCGCAAAAGCCGACGTGTTCTACGTGATGTCGGGAATGTGGAAGACTTCAGCAGAAAGGTTCTTCTTGTGGATTGGAGGGTTCCGTCCTTCAGAACTTCTTAAGGTGCTTTTTTTTTTTCTCTCCTCTCAAAGAGTCGGTAGTCACTCTGTCTCGTGACCTCTGTCTCAAGTTTTTTTTACCAACAAATAAATCAAAATAAGTATAAAAACAAGAAGAAAAGGACGATTTAAACTTATCTAACTAGAATTGAAACAATTTTTTTTGTATCTTTAGAACCCATAGCAAAACCGTTGTCTCCAATTTGCTATAAAAATAAAGGATGGAGTAAATTCACTCACCAACATGGCACGGTTTTTGTGTATTATCCCATTCTGGATTTGGAGTTCTTAGAAACAGTTTTTCGATCACAGATTCTCGGGCCCCATCTCGATCCATTGACGGATTCTCAGCTTCTAGAAGTCTATAAACTTAGACAGTCGTGTCAGCAGGCCGAAGACGCGCTTTCTCAAGGAATGGAAAGGCTTCAGCAAACTCTAGCTGAGAGTGTAGCCGCGGGTCAACTCGGTGAAGGCAGTTATATCCCGCAGATAGGAACCGCAATGGAGAGGTTGGAAGCACTAGAGAGCTTTCTTAATCAGGTAATACCTTCCCCTAAGTTATTTATTTATTTTCAACTTTTATCCATGGATTTTCATTTTTATTTTCCTTTCTATTTTCTACCTTAAAGTATAATTACTAGCCCTCCGAGATTTTTTTTCGAGAAAATCCATTTCTTTATACACTTGTCACAAGGTCAACGCTTCACCAGTGTATAGTATTTAGATGCATGTCAACATTTTTATTCCCACCAATTAACCCTTATCAATCTTTAGCCATGTCTTTTGTGTATTGTTATTTCATTAAAAAAAAAAAAAAAACCTTTTGTTTGCTATTGACTAGATTGATCGGTTTAGTTTATTTTGAATTAAATTATTACGTTATTTATGTTTTACGTTATTGGGGGTATTTTAGGTAGTTTGTAATAAACAAGTTTCGTCTCTTAATCCCTATACAAGGTGTCAATCCCGAGTGAGATGACGTATTTTCTCTTGCGCCTTTATAGCGAGCTTTGATCGTATTAATCGTGTTTGCTCTCTACCTCGGTTCTTATCATACACATTATTACCCTTATCTCTGCATTATATAATTATATATATTATATATATGTATGTATCAATTATTGAAAGTTACCCACTAAATTTTGTTTGTTTGTTTTTCTTGCGCATTATCTCTAGTTTCCAAATAGTTTAAATATGTAGAGATAGTGTTTCCAAACACACACATTCCACATAAAACTCAAAAAGTTTTCATGTGCATGAACAGCCTTGTGGGACCTGCTCTTCAAGCATCTTTTGTTTCTCTCTCTGGATGCTCATATTGACTTCTTTTTTTGTATTTTAGGGTTTTCAAATTGCAGATGCATAATTGATTCAAAGTTCATAATTGTAGGGTTGACTTGTTTGTGTGGCTATCAAATATTCCCGACCCGGTCCAACGGATTCGGAGGATTGTCCTATTGAACATAGTTGGGAGAGTTCTCCCGATCTAACTATCGATTTGAAGACCGGGGTTAAGATTTTTTTAAGGGAAAATCAATATAATGTTCGTGTTTCGTCGTTCTTTTGTATCTCGGTTCTTGTCACAATCATCGACATAGTTTTTTTTTCCTGTAATATTTGGCAATGATTGTTTATTTTTTTTCTTTTCCAATAACCAAGATCGGTAAAAAAAAATTGGAATTTATTATTTTCGATCAATTCTTTTTATTTTTTATTCTTAAAATTTATGTTTTGAAGCTGAGAGGAGTATATTCTAGATCCCGATATTTAAACCGGCAACCGGTAGAAAGTTTCACCTGTGGTTTCTTTCTTCTGCAAATCTCATTATTTTTTTGGCTAATAAAGCAACGACATTCTTTTCGCAGGCCGACCATCTCCGGCAAGAAACGTTGCAACAAATGTCTCGGATCCTCACGACCCGCCAAGCCGCTCGAGGCCTGCTCGCGATGGGTGAGTATTTTCAACGCTTATGGGCCTTGAGCTCGCTCTGGGCCACCCGGCCCCGCGAGCCCGCTTAAACCGACCTGACCGGTTGGGAAAACCGAACATAAACTAATAGCTCGAGCGGAAAAAAAAAACCCAAGGAAACCAGTCGCTTCCTTGGGGAACAGGTTTCGCATTCGCTAAAACGGCGGTATACGCGGCATGTTTTTCCGAGCGAGATTTTCGGGTATCCAAGAAATTGTACATATCAGAAGGGACCATTTTGTGAAAGAGGTGGTGGGTTTGAGAGATTCTTGAAGCGTTTTGTGCTTCGTGAAGGGTATTTATGTAGTTTTACGCATATGTCCAAGTTATATATTGTGTGTATATATATGTATTTCGATTGTCGTTTTTGTTTCTTCATATAAGCTATTTAGTGTCGTTTTGATGTATAGAATTGTTTCTGCTTTGAAATTACAAAAGACAGACACCCAAGCTTTTTACATTTTTGTTTTTATAGATTTTTGTGTTATATATATTTATATATATGTACTACAGTTTATGAAATCAATATACCAAAATGTAAATATAATAAGTCGTCTTTTTTTTTTTTAATGGGTGACTTTATTGGCCAAGATTACGTGTACTCGTACTACAAGATATATGTTCACGGTAAGAACAACCGGCACTATTGGCCGTAGGCACTATCGGTCACGATTACATATATACGCAATTTTTGCATCTTAAGGGATTGAACGCAGAACCTCTTGAAGAGTCTTATAACGGATTTACCACTAGGCCAAACAAGCTTGGTTATAAGTCGTTTGAATGTAGGAACATTACCGCATAAAGAAACAAATTTAATGTAACTCAATTAAGGAAATTTTTATTTTTATTTTTTGAAAGAAGAAGATATTTAATGAGCAAAAAGTTCACTGGATTTATTTTTCCAAGGAAAAATATTCACTACAATAATGAATATATTCACTTTTGTTTTTCGCTACTATGAATTCATAACATATGAATATATTCACTACTGTTTTTCACTACAATAAAAACAGTAGTGAATATATTCATAACCAGTAGTGAACAAATTTTGCTAAATTGAGAGAAGTAAAAGTCCCACGTGGACAACGAATGAAGCAATTTTAGAAAATTGAGGCTATAAATTGAAGAAAATCTTATAAACTTCTTGGTGGCGTTAAGTCATGTCACAAATCTGTGACCGGCTGCAACCTCTTTTAGTTTTATTTTTAAATGTCAACATTGTAAGAGCACGCCATTGAAGATGTTCTCCGGCTTCTCTTGGGACTTCTCCACCGAAATCACATTTTCCATTCTACAAGCTAAGGTTAATTAGGATGTCATTCTGCCTCAGTCAATAAGAATTCAAGCTTGCATTTGATGTTCAGGGTCATGGACTGGGAGCCGCACGCCAGAAGAGAGTTAACGTCTCTATTTTTCATAGTGAAGCTCCATTGGGTCATTCTCGCTCGGGCAAAACACAAATTACAAAATATGTAATTTGTTTAACTATCTAAATTAGATAGAAACAAAAACTTTAACTATTTAACTTTTGATCACAATAGTTAATACAGTTTTTCACAGACGCTAATACATTTAGGATGATTTCAATTAAAAAAAAAACCTAGTTTCACACATTATGTAAATTCAATTCAGACTCCAATTTGACACAATTTACTAGTACAGAACTTCAATTGCACTGCAATCAGTGACATTAGTGTAAAGTTATACCTCACAAACGCAGTGTATACTTTGCAAAACCGTCGTGCAAACTTCCATTTCTTACTTTGCGAAAACCTATCGAGTAAAGGCTCCGGATTTTGACTCTACATTACCATTCAAAATTTGTGGTGTAATCGCATATTTATAGAAGTGATTAATGAATGCAACACAAATCCAAACACCTAAGTTAATTGAATCCAATATTATCCAACAATTTAATTGATTACAAGTTCACGTACCACACAATCCAAATATGCTCACAAAGTATTGAAAAAGAAAAAAAAAACTAAAAGACTAAAAAACTAGGTTTTCAAAAGGAGAGAGATGTCTTCCATTTCGATTGTCGTTTTTATTTCTTGATATCGTTGTTTAGTGTCGTTTTGATGTAAAGTATTGTTTGAAACTATTAAAGATTGCTTTTCTCATTTATTATTATTATTATTTATTTATTCCGTGTAAGAATATTAAGTGATTTTGTGAACTAAATAGAACTTCGCAATATAATATGTGTTTTTAATCAGTTGTTATTTACTCTCTACACTTCAATCTTAAATACTATTTATTGCTTACTATTTTATTTTTAATTTAAAACAAAATTACTTTTTATCCTATAAAAAAATCAGTAAACTCAACCTGCAAAAGTCTATCCTATTTTATCTTGTAAATTTTTATTAAACTCAACTTGTAAAAGTCCATCCCGTCCATTCCGTGACATTACGAGTTAGGGAGATAAAAACTTAAAAGAGCTGAGTTTACTCTTTTACTTTACATTATTATTATTATTAATTAATAATAATAATAATAATAATAGAAAAATTTTCAATTTAATAATTTCTATCAACTTATATAGTATATGTTGATGCAAAAAAATGCCTCAAACGCTCAGCGGCCCAATTGCTCGTGTTGGGCCGGGCCCAATGTCGTCTTGTTGACTTTTGTGACTCTCGGGCTTGGGCTCCTGGACTTTCGAGTCAAACGGACCCTCCACTGACTCAGGACCAGAAACTCGTGGTAAACTCCACTACCTGTCACTAAAGGGCCAGGACTTAGCCTGGCCCGGATTACAGGTTCGGGACACCAAAAACGGATTCCTGACCACTGTGTAGGGGGGATCACAGTATCGACTTTCCAGTGAACCCTGGTGGACCAGACCCTCGACCGGCGTCACGGGGACAGATCCGAGTCCTCGGCCTATCCGCGTAGTCAGAATATCTGCCGGAGATACAAGACTGGTGGATAGAACGAGCACCTCACAGATCTAGAACCTTGGCAAGGAGGGTCTTAGATCGTGCCAGAATTTTCTCCAGGGCTTTCACCTTATGTGAACCTCTCTGTGTTTAAGACCTTCGGATAATTCCCAGAGATTTAGATCCATCGGCCTGTATCGTGGGGCCTGATACTGGTCTTCGGTCTATCTGTAAAGTCGGTCGGTATATCCGCTAGGGATAATAGACTGGGAGATAGCACGAACACCACGTAGAACAGGTCCTAACAGAGGGATCGTAATCGACACTGGAAATTTCCCCAGGGCTTCCGCTCTAGTGTGATTTCTCGCTCTCAGAACCTGGACAAAACAACACCCGAGGTCAAGGAGAACCGGGGTGAGAATCGAGTTACCGTTAAAATCACGTTCCTATTTATAGGAGGGTTGTAGAGGGCGATTTTCACCACCTTTTTCCAGTCACAAGAATAATCGAAAGAACTCAAAATAATGATGAACACGAATATTCCCGATTTATTGTATTCCCGAAAGGACTCGGTTTCCCCGTTTATTAGCTGGACACTCGGAATATGATGAACAAATAAACGATGGCGCTCTCTAATCTCAATATAATCAGATTACAATAGATCGGTACTAAAAAATACAAAGAAATCTCTCTTTTTCTGGAGTTTCTCTCTCTAAAAACTAGTTTCTCTCTCTAGAAACTCATCTCTTCCGTGCAGAGTCTCTCTTTCTCATCCCGCTTCTCAATGAGGTTTCTCATAGTATTTATAGGCTGAGGACTTTGCCAACTTTTCTTTAATATCACTAGGGTTTCATTTCTTCTCCTTTTTTCCCTTCCTCTCTGTCACATCCAATCACTAGCTTCCCTTGGAGTGATTTGAGGAAAGCATGGTTAACCCATACTTTGCGTCATTCGGGGGCAGTTGGACACCGTGGGTAGGTGGGATAAGCATGGACGTCATTAAATGCACATCACGTCAGTTATGTTGTGGATGGATTTGACGAAATCCGACATCAACAAGGGTCCGGGGGTTAAAATGTGAATAATTATTACTTCGGAAACCCCTGGGGTAGTATTATATGTTTTTCTGGGTCCCCCGGACGTGGCCGATCCAACGCCACAATTTTCAGGCCGATCGGAGCGGCGACGCGCCCGCACGCGCAGGAACAGTGACGCCGACGCGAAACCACGTGTGTGGGAGCCAGGGCTGACGTCAGCGCCTGCGTCAGCGTCCGCGTGGCGCCTTCTGATTGGCTGCGTGGGTTTCTCGCGCCCAATGGGAGGCCGCCACGTGGCGGGGTCAAAGGTGATCCTTGGGGGCCCTGCCGAGCCTCTGGCGCGTGTCAGATGGCCCTTGGGGGCTGTGTGTCCCACTCGGGTGGCTCTTGGGGCCTGTGGGGCCCGCTCGGGTGTTTCCCGGCGTGTCCCGGAGGCCCCGGGTGTTTCCCGAGACCGTTTTTCACAAATTTTATATCGATTTTGGGTGTTTTGATATTTTTGGGATCATCTGGACCCTTTGTTTTTCGAAAACGGACTTCCGGTGAATATTTTGGGCGAAATTGATCATAATTAATAAAAGAAAAATTAATTTAAATAATTTTTCTTTTGTTAATTAATAAAAAACCAATTACGTAAAATAGTCGTAACAGTATATAACATAAAAGATAAAAAAGATATTGGGTTAATAACGGTAAAAATACTCAAAGTTTGGTCAAAAAACCCCTTGTGTACCCACAGTTTAAAAGTGGTGGCAAAAGTACCCAAAGTCATATTTGGGGAGTTGACCACTCAATTCTCGTAACGCAGTTAACTTATCCGTTAACTCTGGCGACATGGACAAACGAGGGTTGCTGACATAGAAATTTTTTGTCACGTGGATGAGCCCACATTAGCCTCGTTTATGACAAAACAACGAATTAAACCCCTAATTGGGCTCGTCCACGTGGCAAAACATTATCATGTCAGCAACCCACGCTTGTTTACATGGCCAGAGTTAACGAGTAAGTTAACTGCGTTACGAGAATGGTGTGATCAACTCCTCAAATGTGACTTTGGGTACTTTTGCCACCACTTTTAAACTTTGGGTACACGAGGGGTTCTTTGACCAAACTTTGGGTATTTTTACCTGTCATTAACCCAAAAGATATTTTAAATTTATTTTTTGGGAAAATCCAAAAATTATTACTTTTCAATGAAATTTATATGTCCACGTAACAACAATACTAGGGTTCTTATCAAATCCCCCAAAGCTCTCTCTCTCTCTCCCCGTTCGTCGCCGGAGCCACCCATGCGCCGTCGTTCCGGCGAGTTCCACGGTTGAAGACAACACGATCTCATCCCTGCTCGATCGAATTCGTACTCTGAGCTGAGGCCTCTCCTGCGAGCTACGCAGAGACACCGCGGTAAGCTCTCCACTTCTCTCTCTCTCTCTCTCTCTCTCTCTCTCTCTCTCTCTCTCTCTCTCTCTCTCTCTCTCTCTCTCTCTTTCTCTCTCCGCTTCGGTGTTGCTAAGCGAACTCCCAATCGCGTCGAAAATCCGATTGTGTAGAGAATTGAGTGATTGTTTGAGTAATTAGGAAGCACAATCAATGGGGTTATAGTTTCTAGATCTGATCCCTTGCGAGATGAGTATAATCCAAGGTTTATTCTAAATCCAGTGTTGTAGAGCTCTCGTAGCTGATGAAAACCCATGGCCATGTTGTGAGACTGAATCAAATCCAAGCAGGATTCGAAACCTGGAAACGGTTCTCGTCATCGCTGGAATCGAAACCGATTTTGGTTGCAGAACTCTCGTTTCTGTCGGAAATCCATGTTCATGTATATATTCCAAGCCAGATTCGAAACCCTGAAGCGATTCTGTTCTTCGCTAGAATTGGAACTATTAGGATTAAAGAAATCTCGTGGTTGATGATGCACCCAATTATAATTTTCTGTTGAAACCATGTCCATCTTGTGCAAGGATTGGCTTGTTGACTATGTTTTTGTGCGGTTTATTTAACAAACGAGTGTTTCGTTTTTGTGTTGGGACACTTGATAGCATTGTTCTTGTGCATGTCAAACTTCAAGCGTTAAATAACGTGGTTCGATATTTATTGTTCTGTTGGACAGATTTAACTCCGCCATGGGAAAGAAGAAGAACGAGGATGCCGGTGGAGCTGCAAAGTCTAAAACAGGCAGTTCTAAAACCGCGAAGAATCTTTCCGTCTCTGCCATGCTTGCAAGCATGGATCAGAAACCGGAAAAACCGAAGAAAGCATCTTCGTCCACTGCGAAACCGAAAGCAGCACCAAAACAATCTTACACTGACGGTATCGATCTCCCTCCCTCTGATGATGAAGACGAAGAGTATGTTTCGGGAGACGAAGAACAGCTTCATCAGAAAAGGGCTGATCCGAAGGCACTTGAGGTGTCGGTCACTGATAAAGAGTTGAAGAAGCGCGAAAAGAAGGAAATTCTCGCTGCTCACATGGCAGTGCAGGCGAAGAAGGAGGCTCTAAGGGACGACCATGATGCTTTCACTGTCGTTATTGGGAGCCGAGCTTCTGTTCTTGATGGGGAAAACGATCTCGATGCTAACGTTAAGGATATAACGATTGAAAACTTTTCCGTGTCAGCTCGAGGCAAGGAACTTCTGAAGAACGCTTCGGTGAAAATATCCCACGGGAAAAGATACGGTTTGGTTGGACCGAACGGTATGGGCAAATCCACCCTTCTGAAGCTTCTTGCTTGGAGACAAATCCCGGTTCCGAAGAACATCGATGTACTTCTAGTGGAACAGGAAGTTATCGGTGATAGCAAAACCGCTCTTGAAGCTGTTGTTTCTGCTAACGAAGAGCTTGTGAAACTCCGGGAAGAAGTTGTGACATTACAGAATTTAGCTTGTGCTGAAGAGGACGAAAAAGACTCAAACTTTGACGACAACGACGCAGGTGAGAAACTTGCTGAATTATACGAGAGATTGCAGATAATAGGCTCAGACGCTGCAGAAGCACAAGCCTCGAAGATTCTTGCTGGGCTCGGTTTCACAAAGGATATGCAGGCCCGGGCCACCCGATCCTTCAGTGGCGGTTGGAGAATGAGAATCTCATTGGCTAGGGCACTCTTTGTTCAGCCGACTCTCTTATTACTTGACGAGCCCACGAATCATCTGGACTTGAGAGCGGTTCTGTGGCTCGAAGAGTACTTATGTAGATGGAAGAAAACCCTAGTCGTTGTTTCCCACGATCGTGATTTCCTCAACACGGTTTGCACGGAGATTATTCACCTACACGATCTGAAACTCCACTTCTACCGAGGAAATTTTGATGATTTCGAATCCGGGTACGAACAGCGCCGCAAAGAGGTGAACAAGAAGTTCGAGATCTACGACAAGCAAATGAAAGCTGCCAAAAGGAGCGGGTCCCGGGCCCAGCAAGAGAAAGTCAAGGACCGGGCCAAATTCGTGGCTGCCAAAGAAGCATCGAAAAACAAAGGAAAGGTAAAAGATGATGATACCCCAAGTGAAGCCCCGACGAAGTGGAGAGATTACAGCGTGGAATTCCATTTTCCTGAACCCACCGAGCTCACGCCGCCGCTCATGCAACTCATCGAGGTCAGCTTCAGTTACCCTAACCGTGAAGATTTCCGGCTTTCAGATGTCGACGTGGGTATCGATATGGGGACTCGAGTAGCCATTGTTGGACCGAATGGGGCCGGAAAATCGACATTATTAAACCTCCTTGCCGGAGACTTGGTCCCGAGTGAGGGCGAAGTGCGCCGGAGTCAGAAGTTGCGCATCGGTCGATATTCTCAACATTTCGTCGATCTCCTGACGATGGATGAAACTCCGGTCCAGTATCTTCTCCGGCTCCATCCTGAGCAAGAGGGTCTCAGCAAGCAAGAGGCGGTCAGAGCAAAGTTAGGCAAATTCGGTCTCCCGAGCCACAATCATCTCACACCAATTGCCAAATTATCCGGTGGGCAGAAATCCCGGGTTGTCTTCACATCGATTTCCATGTCAAAGCCGCACATCTTGCTTTTAGACGAGCCGACGAACCATCTGGATATGCAGAGTATCGACGCGCTCGCCGACGCACTCGATGAATTCACTGGCGGTGTCGTATTGGTGAGTCACGATTCAAGGCTGATATCGCGGGTTTGCGACGACGAAGAGAAGAGCGAGATCTGGGTTGTCGAAGATGGAACTGTGAGGGCGTTTCCGGGAACTTTCGAGGAGTACAAGGAGGAGCTGCAACGGGAAATCAAGGCTGAAGTCGATGACTGATTCAGAGTTACTGTATGCTTTGTTCAAAATTTTGCTGGTGTTTGCTTTCTCTGATGGAGAGTATAAACATGGTTTTTTCTTTGACATTATACTATGAACAATTATTTAATTATTTGAGTGTATTATTATATATTTAAAGGAATTGCAGAGCTAATAAACTTAATATTTCGGATTATTATTTATTATTTACCTCTCTTATCAGGAAAAAGAAACAATGCTAGAATCAGCAGTAAAATCAGGATTATGTATTGTTTTTCAGTATTTTTTGGGTCGATTATGATTTTTTCGGGCTGTCTAATCTCGGTTTTTTTTATTTTTTATTTATCTTGTGTGCATTTTGATGAACTTTAATTTTAAAATCACGGATGAGGCAGCCAGAAAAAAGCCAGTAAGAAATTTTTCCGGTGAAGTATTTGTCGAAACCTAAAGAACGGATTTTACATCGATCGGGACATACTCTTCTATTACATTGCCCGCTTCTTTCGGGAACAGTATATTGAGGTTATCCATTTCTTCTAAACTTTATCAAAAGTTTTTTTTTTTTTTTCCGTATAATAAAAAAATAACGTAAAATTACACAAGTGCAATAGTTGAGAGCTTAATTTGAAGTACTTATTATCCATATTTTACAATTAGTTCTTTTCGCAGAAGTATACTAGACTAAAGCGTAAAACCCGGAAAATAATTGCAAAAAACAAACGTAGCATTGAGCAGTTATCTCTTTCAATCTTGTTTCCATTTCAATGAGCTTTAATTATTTAGAACATGGATGAAACAGCCAGAATAAAAACCAGTAGGGCATTTTAAGAAGAATCTATTTTCCTCTTAGCTACTAAATGGACAAACAACTCAAGCGTCGAAGCATCAACAGAAAAACCTTTGGAAAGCATGTCTTTCACAAGTTGCAATGCTCTCGGCGTCTCTTTGTTCCAAATAACCCACGAATCAATATGTTATAAGTGCAGCTATCGGGTAGGCAACTGCGTTCTTCCATTTCTCTCAGCATATTGGTTGCTTCAGTCACGAGTCCTCCACAAAGAAACCCATCGATCATCACAGTGTATGTCAACACATTAGGTTGAAGCCCTTCAGACAACAATTTCGAGATGAGATCCTTTGCTTTTAAAACACTTCCATCCTTGAACATGGCTTGAATGAGGGTGGTGTATATAACACCGGAATCATAACAAAATTGATAAAAGTAATGTAAATAAGACTGCCCTAAACTTTGTTAAGAACACAGCCTAACTAAACAACTAGTTTTCACAAAATTCATAAAGAACAATATGAATAAAGAAACTACTATTAAACTAAAAAAATGTGTCAAATACATAGATCTATGGCTGATTTGTTTCTTGATTTCTCTACTTGTTATGCTTCTTTGATTTTGTGTACTGAGGATACTTGCTACTCTTCTTTGTGATGATCACATCAACAATAGTTCAAGTCAATTCAAATTAAGACAAAAACCGTAAATAATATTAAAATAATGTACTTGTCATCACTAGCTAAATTGCTTCATGATTTTATATATTTTTTTAATTTAATGTCCAATTAATATCATATTTTAGTATTTATCATTACAGACAAGTTCTTTATTTTCGTTCTAAACAGTTATATTGGTTTGCAGACTACGGTTAGTTACCAATTATCTTTGTTATCGCTGAAATTCGTGGATAGAAGTCCCGGGTCGTCTTGTCGAAACCATATGTCTTGCTTCTAGACGAACCAATGAACATCCTGGAGATCCAGAGCATCGACGTGCTTGCCGACGCACTCAACAAGTTCACCGCCGGTGTAGTACTTGTGAGTCGTGATTCGAGGCTGAAATCGCGGGTTCGTGATGGCGGAGGGAAGATCAAGATCTGGGTCATCGAAGATGGAACTGTGAGGGCGTTTTCAGGAACTTTCGAGGAGTACAAGGATGATGCAAACGTATATATAAGAAAATTCATCGATTTCGTATTGTTCGGTTCTACATCAAAGGAGGAACATGGTTTTTCATGGTTTTCTTATTTGATATTATACTGTGAACAATTTTTATTTTTATTGTTTAAGTGTATTATTATATATTTAAAGGAATTGCGGATATAATAAACTTAAATCTTTTTTATTATTATTAACTTCTCTTGGTTAGGGAAAAGAAACAAAGCTAAAATTGGCAGTGAAATTGTTTTTCAGTATTTTCTGGATCGATTATTATTTTTCGGACTGCCTAATATCAAGGTTTTTTTTTTTTTTTTTTTGTATTAACAGAAGCTCGGTATTTAAAATATATTTCTCAACTACATATTTGTAAAAGTAATTTGCTTTTATCTTTAAAAATTGTCTGAAATCGGGTTTTGCAGACAAAAACTTTAACCCGAAAGTAATTATACATCTAACTACATGAGATATTGCACAAAGCAGACATAACAGAGTGACGAGTTATCTCCTTCAACATTAGGAACCGATCATCCAGTGACCAGGAAGAAAAAAAGAAAAAGAAAAAGTGACATTATCATTCAAATAAAGAAAAGGAACAAGACAAACTTAAGAGTGAAGGTTCAGATACAACATCGCTTTCTAATACATTTTATTTCAACAAATTCAAAGAAGAATCTATTTTCCCCTTAGCTAATAGATGGACAAATAGCTCAAGTGTTGAAACGTCAGCACAGAAACCTTTAGAAAGCATGTCTTTCACAAGTTGCAATGCTCTCGGCATCTCTTTGTTCCGAATAAGCCCTCGGATCATTATATTATAAGTGCAGCTATTGGGTAGGCAACCGCGCTCTTCCATTTCTCTTACCATATTGGTTGCTTCAGTCATGAGTCCTCCACAAAGAAACCCATCGATCATCAGAGTGTATGTCAACACACTAGGTTGAAGCCCTTCCGACAACAATTTTGAGAAAAGATCCTTTGCTTTGAAAATACTCCCATCTTTAAACATGGCCCCAATGAGGGTATTATATGTAACGACATTGAGCGGAAACTTTTCTCTAGTAAATCCTTATACAATTCCAACGCGTCGTCGTATTTTTTGTTGATGCACATGCCGTTGATCACAATAGTGTAAGTTTGGACATCTGGATGTGGCCCATATAGCTCCATATCGAAAAGCAGATCTTGAGCATGCTTCATTTTTCCTGCTTTGGCAGCATGCTTCATTTTTCCTGCTTTGCATAGGCCATCGATAAGAGTGTTGTAATTAACAATATTTGGTCTATATCCCCCACGTGAAATATTGTGAAACATTTCAATAGCTTCAGAAGTCATCTTCACCTTGCAATACCCGTTGATCAAAATGCTGTAACTTTGCAAATCAGATCTGCAATGCTCGTCAATCATCTTATTGAATAGTTCCCTAGCCATGTCGACTTCTCCTCTCAAGCAATAACCGTCCATAAGTGAATTATAGGTCACCGTGTTAGGTTTGATGCCTTGATAAATCATTCGATTCATCATATGTTGTGCTTCTTCAACCATGCCCTCTTTGCATAAAGCATCAACCAACATATTAAAAGTTCGGACATTGGGACGGACCTTTCGGCTAATCATTCCATCAAATATACGCATCGCTTCTTCGCGTACACCCTCTGTGCAGAGTCCATGAATCAACGTGGTTTAAGTGACAACGTTGGTAGTAATGCCTCTCTTGTTCATTTTTCTTATGAGATCAAGCGCGTCAAGAACTAATCCGTTCTTACAAAGGCCGTCGACCACACTGTTATAAGAAACCACATCTGGTTGGCATGTTTTACACTTCTCCATGTTTTTAAGCAACTGGACAGCCCCACTAATGTTGCCCATCTTGCAAAAACCATTGAGCAGTGTGTTGTAAGTAACAACATTCGGATTACGTCAACCATCTTTTCAAAGAAATCTCTGGCCTCGTCACTCTTCCCTTCGCGGAGAAGCCCTTTTAGGAGAGTATTCATGGTCACTTTGTCGGGTTCGCAGCAAACACGGACAAACTGAACCCCAAACACTTCAAATGAAAGAGGCAATTAATCAAGATGTTAAGGGTATACTCGTCGGGCATGATTCCGAGCAGACCCATTTCCCTATCCATAGAAACAACAACAGAGTATTTCTCCATTTTCATGACTCGAGTCATCAACTGAGAGAAAGCCACGAGGGAAAGCAAAGGACGAGCTCGGAGCATCTTATGAAAGGAACGCAGAGAGGCTTCGAGAGAGTCATCGTGGACAAGACAAGTCGGTTGAGTTTGAGTAGAGAGATTGATACCTCGGAAATGGGGATGGCAAATCCGAGCGAGGGTTTGGAGGGAAAGGCGATGGGAGTTGGAAGCAGCTCTGCGGAAGATCATCATATTGCGTCTCTGCCCAGAGAATCGACGAAGCTTGGAGATGGCGAATGGGGATTCTCCGAGTGAAAGAGATTGTTAGGTTGAAATGGTAATACAGTGACTGAATCGAATCGAATCGAATGTTATGGCTGTGAGTTGTGACGAAAATGCCCTTAGGCTGTGGAAATGACAAAAATAGTCATCACCTGCTTCCAATTATATGATTTCTTCTATAGGAAACCAACTTGAGCATATAATTTTATTTTATTTTTGAAAGAATTTGGCATATAATTAAATAATATGTACTAGTAGTACTACTTCAAAATATATATATATATATGTACATAATATATTAGATATAAATTGAATGCCACAAAAGAGGGTAAGTTATAGATTTTCAGTATTGTCTTACACTGGAATTTAAGGCCAAAATGCCTGTATTTTTCAGCCGGGACGAGCCATAATCAAGAGCTAGAGCAAAAGATTTCATTATATAAATATTCGATGCCAAAAAAGAGGTGTTCAGTTGTAGAATTTGCAGTCTTTCTATTAACTGAGTGAAGCATATATCTCGTTTATTACATGGGAATTGAAAGCTTTTCAGGCTCGGAGCGGATCCTGGGTTTTTGGCCAAAAGGCCCGTTTTCAGGCTGGGATGAGCCAAAATCAAGAGCTAGGTCTTTTGGCCCCATTGATCACCACTAAAAATTATACATTGTCCCGCGGTATGCGGTTTTAGGAGAGCCGGACAAACCCAAGTTTTTTTTTCCACTTAGTCAAAAAATGCTAAGGATAAGGGCCCGAAAAGTACAATAAAATCAAGATCTGGGTAATCTAATGTTTTGTTTTTAACTTATTTTCAAATGAACTACTTTTTTAAATGTTTTATTTGATTTTGCAAACTTATCTAACTAAACACTTTAGTCTTTTGAGGGTATTTCTTTGTAAACTATGGCATTTTTTGTCTATTATTATTATATATATGGATATAATAGTAGATTAAATATTAATCGTAATATTGTATTTGTATGGAAACTTACAAGTAAAGTGACTATTAGATCAGAGAGATTCAAAAATAAGATAGTAAATAAAATTTATTCAGTCAAAGTTGGAATATGTATAAGTGGAATACAAATTGAGAACGTCAAAATATTTATGAATTCGGCGTTCATGTATGGATCGACTTGCGTTTGCTTTTGTTTTTTTCCTCTTTTTTTTTTTTTTTCCTTCTAAGATTCAATCTTTCGATAACATTAAGATCTCCACATTGCCGATTTCGGACTTGCGACAACTCGAATATACGTCCGACCATTGAGAAAGACGACTTCGATGATACCCATGGCGACCAAAATTTTAAGAACATTCCAAGCAATAATCGATAAAATCGAAAAATCCTTTTTGGCGTGAACGGCACCATTTACGGAGGCCTAGATGACCTGTTGTAAGTGGTTCCGGGTCAAAGTTGCATTATTTGTGGTACTCGTTGGGTGCACCTCGCGGACAACTCATTCCAACCCCCGTGATGCGCATCATTAAGATCTAACAATCCCGATAAGGATTGTTAATTAGAGCTCGTGATCAAGACGGACAACATAAACCAACGTGACGAATCCCGAAGACAGGATCCTCTTTTGTCGTTTCTCTAGATCTTAAGATTTTAGGGAAATCCCGCTCATAAATAACAGCCAGAATACACCTCAGCAAAACCGCGAGCACTTCCCCATCGCCCGCGTCGGTTCTTCTCCCCCGGCGATGTCCCGGTCCACGCAATCCAATCCCCTCCCTTCCTGATCGCACAAGATATGGTCTAAATCCCCCACATGAAATATTGTGAAACATTTCAATAGCTTCAGAAATCCTCTTCACCTTGCAATACCCGTTGATCAAAATGCTGTAACTTTGCAAATCAGGTCTGCAATGCTCGCCAATCATCTTATTGAATAGTTCCCTAGCCATGTCGACTTCTCCTCTCAAGCAATAACCGTCCATAAGTGAATTATAGGTCACCGTGTTAGGTTTGATGCCTTGATAAATCATTCGATTTATCATATGTTGTGCTTCTTCAACCATGCCCTCTTTGCATAGAGCATCAACCAACACACTAAAAGTTCGGACATCGGGACGGACCTTTCGGCTTATCATTCCATCGAATAAACGCATCGCTTCTTCGCGTTCAACCTCTGTACAGAGTCCATGAATCAACGTGGTGTAAGTGACAACGTCTGTAGTAATGCCTCTCTTGTTCATTTTTATAACGAGATCGAGCGCGTCAAGAACTAATCTGTTCTTACAAACAGTGGCGGAACTAGGATTTTATCATTAGGGGGGCTGGTTTAAATTTTTTTTGCAAAGGAGGGGCGAATTTGTAGTTTTTAAAAATTTAGCACTAAAAAATACAAAAACAAAAATTTTAAGGGGTAGAAAATACAAAAATTGAAAATTTGGGGGGGGGGGGGGGGGGGGGGGGGGGGGCTAGAGTCCCCTTAATGATAGGCATGCTTCCGCCTATGCTTACAAAGGCCGTCAACGACAGTGCAATAGGAAACCACATCTGGTTGGCATGTTTACACTTCTCCATGTTTTTAAGCAACTGGGCAGCCCCGCTAATGTTGCCCATCTTGCAAAAACCATTAAGCAATGTGTTGTAAGTAACAATATCCGGATTACAACCTCCGTCAACCATCTTTTCAAAGAAATCTTTGGCCCCGTTGCTCTTCCCTTCACGGAGAATCCCTTTTAGGAGTGTATTCATTGTCACCGTGATTGGTTCAGAACCAAGTTTGATGAACCTTCCCAGCACCGACAAACTAAACCCCGGACACTCTAAATGAAAGAGGCAATTAATCAAGATGTTTAGGGTATACTCGTCGGGCATGATTCAGGCATGATTCCGAGCAGACCCATTTCTCTATCCATAGAAACAACAACAGAGTATTTCTCCATTTTCGAGATTCGAGACATCAGCTGATTGAAACACACGATGTAAGGCAAGGGACGAGCTCGGAGCATCTTATGAAAGGAACGCAGAGAGGCTTCGAGAGAGTCATCGTTGATGTAGAGGGCGATTTTCACCGCCCTTTTCCAGTCACAAGAATAATCAAATGAACACAATAATAATATGAACACGAATACTCCTGATTTATTATATTCCCGAAAGGACTCGGTTTCTCCCGTTTATTAGCTGGACATTCGAAGTAAGATGAACAAATATACGACGACGCTCTCTAATCTCAATATAATAAGATTATAATAGATCGGTACTCAAAAATACAAAGGACTCTTTAAGATTGGCGTTTCTTTCTCTAAGAACTAGTTTTTTCTCTTCCCTCCTTTTTCTTTTTCTATAAGGCTTCCCTTGCCTTTTATAGAGTTGCCTTCAGTTCTCTTCTTGGCTTTCTCCTTTCATCATTCGTTTCCTCCCGTCCTCACCGGGAAAGCAGGGCAGATTTCTGCTTTATATCTCATCCGAGCAGACTGTCATTTTGGGTAGTTGGGCTGCATTAAATGCGCATCTCTTCAGCCGTCATTGGGCCCTGCGCCTCGTCGCTGACGCTTTTTATCGGGTAGGTGAGTTTCATTAAATGCACATCTACTCAGCCGTCATTGGGCCCTGCGCCTCGTCGCTGACGCTCTTTATCGGGTAGGTGAGTTTCATTAAATGCACATCTCTTCAGCCGTCATTGGGCCCTGCGCTGACCATCATGACGAAGTTCCTCGAGGCGAGCTTGATGGGACGCTTCATCGCAACTTGCTTCTGTGTGGCCGGGCTTTCTCGCGGTTTAACTTCCTCGAGGATAATCCTCGTCGGGGATAACTCCCTCGAGCGATGAACTTCCTCGGGGATCATCCTCGTCGGGGATAATCCCCTCGAGTGATGAACTTCCTCGCTGCTTTTCATGTCGTTTGTGGGCAGAACGACACGAAAAGTGTTGAGGGGGATTTGACCAAATCCGACCTCAACAGTTGACAAGACAAGTCGGTTGAGCTTGAGTAGAGAGATTGATACCTCGGAAATGGGGATGGCAAATCCGAGCGAGGGTTTGGAGGGAAAGGCGATGGGAGTTGGAAGCAGCTCTGCGGAAGGGGAGATCATCACATTGCGTCTCTCCCCAGAAAATCGAAGAAGCTTGAAGATGGCGAATGGGGATTCTCCGAGTTCGAGAGATTGTTCGGTTGAGACTGAATCGATATGTTGTTGTGGCTGTGGAAATCACATAAAAAGGTCAACACCAGCTTCCAATTATTATAGGAAACCAAAAAAGAGCATCCCTATAATTAATAATAAGGAAAATTACGGCAAATATACCTAACCTTTGGTCAAACTTCCTCCCGTGTACCCAACCTTTAAAATTGACGGCAAAAGTACCCAACCAGCGTTGACTGTGACTTTGGCTAAAAAACGTTAACTTTTGCCGTTAGCATAGTACACGTGTACATGCCACATAAGCCATCCGAAATTTATTACTATCATTTTTAACTGAATTAATGGTTAAACTAACTGAATTAATCTATCTATCAGATTAATCAACAAATTAATCAGCAAATAATCTACCAAAACACACACATGAACTAATCAAATTTCATACATATTAAACAGCATTGAAAAAATATGTCATTCCAACGGACACGTGTACTATGCTAACGGTAAAAGTTAACGTTTTTTAGCCAAAGACACAGTCAACGCTGGTTGGGTACTTTTGCCGCCAATTTTAAAGGTTGGGTACACGGGAGGAAGTTTGACCAAAGGTTGGGTATATTTACCGTAACTATCCCTTAATAATATGTAGGGTTAATGCCGGTAAAAATACCTAAAGTTTGGTCAAAAAAGCTCTCATGTACCTAAAGTTTAAAAGTGGGGACAAAAATATCCAAAGCCGCATTTGAAGCGTTGACCACTCAATTCTCGTAACGCAGTTAACTCACCCGTTAACTCTGGCCGCGTAGACAAATGTGAGTTGCTGACATAGCAATTTTTTGCCACGTGGACGAGCCTAATTAGGGGTTTAATTCGTTGTTTTGTCGTAAACGAGACTGTTGTGGGCTCGTTCACGTGGCAAAATATTTCTATGTCAGCAACCCACGTTTGTCCACGTGGTCAGATTTAATGTGCAAGTTAACTGCGTTACGAGAATAGAGTGGTCAACGTCCCAAATGTGACTTTGGGTACTTTCGCCACAGCTTTTAGACTTTGGGTACACGAGAGGCTCTTTGACCAAACTTTGGGTATTTTCGTTGTCATTCACCCTAATATGTATGTATATATATTAAATATAAATTATTATTTTTTTGAATGGATACATATTAAATATAAATTGGATGCCATAAAAGAGGGTAAGTTGTAGATTTGCAGTATTTTTATTAACTAAAATGAGCATATCAAAATGCCTGTGTTTTTAGGCCGGGAAGAGGCATAATCAAGAGCTTAGAATTAAAAAAAAAATTACCACTACTAAATATTATAAATTTATTGATAGTATTTCTACCATTTGACAAATTAACTATTGTCTTGCCTACGTAGGAGAGTCGGCCAAATCCGAAATCCATTTTTTCGTTTAAAAGCAAACTCGGATCACTCCAAATATGCCCCCCCAAAAAAAAAGCACCAAAAAGATAAGTCCGAGAAAAAAAAAATCCTGATAATATGATCCGTTTTATTTATTACTTTTTATAAATAAATATTTTATTAATGTTTTAAATTGATTTTTTACAAACTTATCTAAATAATCACTTAGGTCTTTTGAGGGTATTTATTTAACTTTTAGTGTATTATATAGATATATTAGAAAAATAGTAATCATAAATTCATAATATTGTATTTGTATGACAATTAATTAGTAAAGTGACTATTAAATGAGAAAGATTCAAAATAAGATAGTAATAAAAAAAAAAATTAATAAAATTTGGAATATTTTTAAACATTGAGTGGTTTCAAATTGAGACCGTCAAAAACATTTTTGAATTTCGTCTTCATAGTTCATATATGGATCACCTTGCTTTTTTTTGCTAAGATTCCATCTTTAGATAATATTTTTAAATTTTGTCGTTCATAGTCGATTTTGTTGACTTGCGACAACACGAATATTCGTCCGGCCACTAAGAAAGGTGACTCGGATGATACCGTGGAGACCAAATTTGTGAGAACATTTCAAACCATCAAAGATAAAATCGGGAAATCTTTTTTGGCATGAACACCACCATTTGAAGATGTCGAGAATCTCGACAGCATTTTGTAGGAAATGTTGCCGGTGCAAGGTTGTATTACTTGTCGTGTTCGGTGCATCGCGCAGACTACTCACTAGTAGAATGCCCGGTGATGCACGACTCAGAGATGCTCTAGTAATAGGGTTATTAGAAAACCCTAATTAAGCATCATTAAGATCTAACAGTCTCGACTCTCAATCAGTGATTTCCGACTGAAAGCATAAAGACGATCCCGGTGTTCCAATACAAAATGGTAGACGAGGCAGAGGTTTCATTCTCCAAGAGACAAATCCCGAAGACCGGATCCTCTTTTATCGTTTCTCTAAACCTTAAGATTTTGGGAAATCCCGCTCATAAATTTAAGCGTCAAAACTAAAAAAAAAAAATATGGCGAACTTAATACGAAACTTAACAAGTGTCAAATAATGGGGTTGGATGTTCCTTTACAATGAAATAAAAAATAAAAATGTAACGATTAGGCCCAAATCAGCAGGACTCGAAGAAATAGCGACAAAATTAAACATAAAATAAAGACAAGTGCCAAAGGAACACATCAAAAACAATTCCCAGACACCTGCAAATTAAAAATAAAAAATCATCAAATCAAACCAACAAAGAGGAGAGATCGTCGAAGACCTGTCTGATATTTGGCCTCTCATTTACAGCCAGAATACACCTCAGCGAAACCGCGAGCACTTCACCCATCGCCCGCGTCGGTTCTTCGCCGCCGGCGATGTCCCGGTCCACGCAGTCCAATCCTCTCCCTTCCTGATCGCACAAACGCACCCAATCGGTCAAGTCGACGGCCCCGGATTGACCGGAGATGATGTCCCCCGCGGACCGTCGGGTCAGGAGCTCCATGAGAATCACACCGAAGGCGTACACGTCGGCCTTGAAGGACGGAACGGGTTTGGCAGCGCTGGCGAGCTCCGGTGCCCGGTACCCGAGTGCGCCCATGTTGAGGATCTGCTCGGCAACGCCCCGCGGTGTCATCAAGCGATGTAGGCCGTAGTCGGTGAGGCGGGGCTCGAAGTCCTGGCCGGCGAGGACGACGTTCGTTGGCTTAAGGTTTCCGTGGGGGAGGCCCCGGTCGTGGAGGAAGAGGAGAGACCGAGCGACTTCCACGGCGACTTTTAGTCTCTGGTTGAACGATAGCGGGGAGTGTCTCCGAGGTGTAGTCTCTACGTGACATAGAAATAGTTAATAGTGAGACTGTCGATTTATTGAGAAAAGATTGAAAAATTCCAAAATTTCTGTGAAGAAAATAGCAGGGAAAAGCAAGGATAAGCTCTAGAAGCCCGATAAAATTCAGAACCTATGATCGACTATTCAAAAAATGACATCAAGGTATTCGATAGGAACATATATCGAGACCAACCCAAAAGCGAATATGTAAGCCAACAGTAATCATCCTGACAAAACCAAACCAAACCAAACCAAAATGGAAAGAAAATGGAGAAAAACCGATACGACCCAAAATTCAATCTCGAATCGGGGGCTTTCGCCAACCTTGACAAAACTCAATCTTCCCTCTTTCTAGAGAGATTAAGTTTTTCGTAAATGGTTACCGGCTTGTCTTCTCATTCACTTAATGAAAACTTAAATACCCTAAAGCCTAACATATTTTAAGATATAAGCATAATAAAGTAATAAATTATGAATAAGAAAATTAGTTCGAAATTTACATGGATGCATAAAATTCAACAAAATAAAGAGAAAATCAAATATGAAATTGTTTCAATTGTTACCGTAAAGATGAAGCGCCAAACTGTCTCCGTCAATATAATCAGCTAAAAGAAGCCTTTCCTGTTCTCTCGGGCCCCAATAGTACGCCCTCAACGGAACAATGTTCGGATGCCTTATAGAGCCGATCCTCTTGACTTCTCTGGCGAATTCCTTCTTGTGTTTGACCAACCCGACCCTCAACCATTTCACAGTCAACATGTGCCCAGTATGTAAAGTAGCTTTGTAGAGAGTTCCGTGGCTGCTTCTGCCAAGAACTTCAGCCGGGGCTCTTGAAAGTTCCTCGGCAGTGAACACCATTGATGAATCCAAGAAGGATAAGTCACCGGCCAATCTATCCGGTGAATACACATCCAACATTACAGGCTGTTCGGATACATCAATAAGACGAGGAGATGAAGAGGAAAACTGAGAATCTGGAGAGGATTTCCTTCCTGAAGTTGCAGGGTGAATATCAATGGCAGAAGAAGAAGTCGCCCCTTTCCGAGCTGAGCTATGATCTGGAACTTCAGTTGCAAAAGATCCCGACTTTGACGTTGTCAACAAATGATCGTTTGAAAAGCTCAACGAAGAGGGTGGAGGCTGAGCGTTCGAGGAGAATTTGAAAAATGAAGGCCTTGTAGCACTAGCTGATTTCAAATTCCGCTCCGTCTTTTGACCTCTAAACCCGCTTCTCCAATGGAATTCTTTAATCTGAGAGCGGTGATACGCTATTAAGACGAAAGCGATCATGCAAGCAGCTCCGACAGAAGCAAGAATAATCGCTACTCTGATGTTACTCTTTGACCTTTGACTTTCCGCTCGATCCGAGATCCGACCTGGAACAGAATTCGATTTTGGGAGACCCTTCGGCAAGCTTAGCAACTCGTTTCCTGGTCGAAATGAATCGATAGAGAACCTTCTCAGATTTTCAGGAACAGTGCCTGATAGATGATTGTTGGAGACATCGAATTCTGTCAAACCCGACGGAAGATTATCCGGGATTTGGCCGTTGAATTTGTTGTGGGACAAATCGAGGTACTCCAACTTGCTAAGCTTGCTCAACTCCCCGGGAATCTGTCCCGTGAATCCGTTCATTGCAAGATTCAGCAGTTTGAGATTGACCATGTTACCTAGGTCCGAAGGCAAGGAACTCGATAGAGAATTACCGGAAAGATCGAGATTTTCAAATAACGGGCTTGAAGGTAGATATAGTAACTCACTTACTTGACCCCCTCCAAAGGAAATGGACCCTGAAAAATGATTCTGTGAAAGATTTAGCGTCATCAACATCCGAGAACTGAAGAAAGTACTTGGGATCGGCCCATCAAATCCATTTGAACTGAGATCGAAGACAGAAAGCTTAGGGCAGGCCTCCAAAACCGAAGGCAAAGTACCCTCTAGCGAGTTGTTTCTTAAGCTAATATACGTTAAGCTCTCAAACTGTGAAGTGAAATTCGGAAAGCTTCCTGATATCGTGTTTGAGCTCAAATCAACATATTCTAAAGGAGCTTCCCAGTTTTGCAGAGCCGATAAATCACCACCGAACGTATTTCTGCTCAAGTCCATAATCAAGCAACTTTTGAGAACCGAGGGCAAGCTACCGGACAAACCGTTGGAAGAAAGGTTCAATAACTTTAAGCTTGAGGAGTTAATTCCCACAAGTGAACCTGTACATGAACAAGAAAACAAGATATCAAAAAGCCGATATAATGCTCTTAATTTCGGCTTACGATTTAATTCATGGATGGACATACAGATCTGAGACGTAGCCAAGCCGCTTAACCCCTAAAAACTACGGCGATTGCACAAAAGCTGAAGAATTCTCATCGAACCATACATTGTCTCGATTTTCTTCTCAAATTATAATTCAAAGCATTTTGTTCCCAGCCTATACCCTAAACTAAAAATAAGGCCCTACGGTTGGTATCGGATTTACAATTCCGAAATCGATAAGCGTTTAAACGAGTTCTAAGAACAAACACGAAAAAATCAAAGGGGTTTAAGGTCATTGAGCAATTCATCAAAAAGAAAATATGCATTCAAAATATTAATTGAAGGTCAACTGTTAACCTGTGAACCCATTGTTGCTAAGATCCAGTTCTTCCAATGGCACCAAAGTCTGCAACAACCCCTCCGGGACCGACCCAGTCAACTGATTGTTTCGCAGCCTCAAGACCCGCAAACTCGGCAATTGGCTGAACGAAGGAAGCTCTCCGCTGACACCATTGTCCCCCAAATCCAGAACCTCCAGGTTCCGGAACAGCTTGATCGCGTCGTCCCTGAAGAACCCGCCGCTCAACCTGTTGCGACTCAGGTTCAGATGGTGAACGGTGTTTGCCAAGCTTGAGACGTTCTCCAACGGGACCGCGAGGGAGCCGAAGAACTCGTTCCCGCTCAAGTCAACCCGCTCGACGTTGCGGAGCTGCGTGAAGAGATCGCCAATGTCGCCCCGGAGCTGGTTCGAGTGCAAGTCCAGGTACTTCATCTGCTGGAGATTCGTGAACCCGCCCGGGAACCCGCCCTCGAACTCGTTCTCGGAGAGATCGAGGTGCTTCAGGTCCCACAGATCGCTGATCCGGCGCGGGATCGGCCCGTAGAACCGGTTCCGCGACAGATCCAAATGCTGCAGCGACGTCATCGTCCCCAGCGCCGGCTCGACCCTCCCGGAGAAGTTGTTTCCAGCGAGGCTGAGGTTCTTGAGCCTCCCGAGCCCGGTGAGCGTGTGCAGCTTCAGCTCCCCGCCGAGCTCGAGCCCGTCCAGGACTAACGCGGTGACATTCCCGTCGACGTCGCAGGTGACCCCGGTCCACGGGGGGCATTCGGTGAAGCTCTCGAGCGACTGCGAGCTCCAGGAGCCGAGAACCCTCTGCTCCCGGTCGACTTTGATCCCCTTCTTGAACTCGAGCAGCGATCGGAGCTCGGAGTCGGAGACGGCCGAGACCGAAGCGAGGGAGACGAGAGAGACGAAGCAGAGAATCGACGCGAAGAGATTCATTTGCACTTTCTGCAGTCGAATCCAAAACCCTAACCGCTCATGTTCTTCGCCAAAATGGGGGTCTCTCGGAACCCTAGAAGAAGACGAAGACGAAGCTGCAGAGAGGAGAGAGAGAACTAGGGTTTCACGATGAGAGAGAGAAATCCGTTAAAAATGGCGGTTTCAGAGAGAGAGTGTTGTTTGGTTATGGTGGCTGAAGCTCAAGAACTACAGTCTGTAAAGGAGACAATCTCTCTCTCTCTCTGAATGTATATCTATACGTGTATATATATGTATTATATATTCTTTTTTGGACAATGTTTTCGTGTTTTAGTAATTTGCAGCAATGTCACTGAACTCTTTATGTCTGTGCTCTTTGCCTCCAAAAGTTTAGTTTTGTGACATTAATACCCACTATAAAAGAAAAACATCACACTATTGTCCTCTCTACTTTAAATATGATGAATACGGTTGTTAGAAACATAGAGGTGGCCGAAGGTCGCGCCTAGATTCTGCTCAGATGGGGACGACTCGACTGTGTATAATTTCGATAGAAATTATGGTAATTTAATTTAAATAAATAAAAAATAGTGCATTGGCTCGAGTTTTCTTCGATCAAGGAAAAATTTGGTTTAAGTCGTCAATGCAAGGAATGAACGTAGTACGTGACTTACCGAATGAGATTAATATAATAAATATTGCCACTATTATAAAATAAATTAATATTTTCAGGCATTTTTTAATACGTAGAAACAATGTGCTAATTACAGTAAAATAGAGAGTATTGTTGTCGAAGCTAAAATTCAATTAATAAAGAGTACCAACAAAAAGTTTAGGGGCATTTGTGCACATTTCTTTTTCGGTAAGGAAAATGCAAGTGATAGAAAATAATTTGGACACTAAATTGCAAATTAAGAAAGTTGAACAGAAGAAAAGCTTGATAGAATAGAGCAGTATATGGTCATGGTGCATCTTCTAATGACTTTTAGATCTAGTGACTCACATCAAAGGGCCTATATTAGTTACTATAGAATTATAATAGATGATTAAAAATAAAAAATAATAATGATGTCTGTAATTAAGGAGGGACCCACATTAATAACTTTAGAGACTATTTTAAAATTATATTTCAAATTTAGAGGGAAAAAAGAGAGGGTAAATACTAAAACGTATTTTGTTTATATAATAAATACATTATACATGTACATTATAGTTAACAATCGCATTAAGTGCTCTACAATTTTATTTTACGATGATATAAACTCAATATTTTGCACGAATGAAATTCTTACTATTTATAATTTTATTTTTATTCAAATTCTATCATTTGTTAATATAACAAAATTAAAAATATATATATATATTATTTTTAGAGTAATTAGATATTTGAATTTATGTATCGTCATAATCTACTCGTGAAATTGAATAGAATGTAGAGGGTTTTATATATTTATTTTATTTTTTATTATTGAAAATAAGAACTTGTATTCATCAACTAGCATCGGCTAGAATTGTCTCCCGTACATAAAGTGGTACATTTTTTTATCCTACAGAAACCACTAAAACCGAAATTAAAAGCTCATTTGCCCAATTCATGCACCAACAAAATTTGACCTCATCAAAACATCTAGCATCAGACAAAATCAACTCATACAAAGGGATAAGAGACCAAATCATACAATTGTTGTTTGCAGTAAGATTGTCTAGAAGTGTCTTGTTATTTCCTTCAACACTAATCCAATGCACATTGCGGAACTTGGCTAGCTTTACTGCCAAGTATATCCCCAATAACTCAGCTTCCATGGCCGACCCCGCTTGTATGCGGCTACACCACATCCATTCCACTTGGCCGTCTCCGATCTCAATACGACTCCAATGGCAGCAATTCCACATTTAAAAGCAACGTCAGTATTTATCTTCAGTCTTCCTTGTGATGGACTTCTCCACTTACTTATCGGTTTCGGTACCTGTTTAGAATGCTTGGTAACTTCCAATTCGTCATCTGGAATGAGCTCCCGGAATCGTGTTGTTATTCTCCTCCCCAAATTGATTGAGTTTTGTATTTTTCCCAAATTGATTGAGTTTTGTATTTTTTTTGGATATACCAAGACCGAGCTTGACAGTTTTTGTAAATTTTGTGAATATCAAAGGTAAATATTTTTTTAAAATATTTATTGATTAATGAATTTATTGACTGACCACTTTTTGTACTAATAAACATTCTTAAAAATCCATACAGATCATTAAACCAAATAATGAACAATAGTGTCTAGGTTTTAAATAATAAATATTACATGAAATGTGACAAAATATAAGTCGAGAAGGCTTAATCTATAGTAAATTAATTTGTAATAATTAAATAGTTTCTAATGCTATAATCGAGAATAAAGAATGAATCATACGTCATTTCATTACCTCATCCCAATTTTCGGTTTTTTACCAAATGAAAAATAATAAAAATTAAGGACAAATCCGTGTGTGGCCGGGTCGAAACCAAACTTCGGGACTATAATTTTCACCTCTATATGAATCTGCTAGGACTTTTATTATTTATATATCACTTGTGTTATAGTATTTATTTTTCATCTTAGGAATCCAATTCCCGTCAACATTAAAATATACAAAATTACATGCTATACCAATATTTTATTGACCAAATACAAATTCATATGGTATCCTAAGACCCCTTTGTTTTTTTTTTATATATTATAAAGTTTCTTGTGAATAATTATAAAATGGCCCACAAAATAAAAAATAAAATAAAAAAGTGATTGGCCATTGGCCCAATTCACCGAAAAACAATTGGTGCAATTTCATGTTTACTAAAAGAATTGATATAGATAGAGTCACAATAAAGATTAAGGTCAAATAGTGGGTTGCCATGGAATGTCATTGTATAATGAAATCTATTATAAAGTCATTGATTTATGTGTCTTTTTAAAATAATTTCAGTCTGTCACAGATCAGAAAAAACATGCACTTCTGTGCTTCTCTTCTTAAATTGGTGTCAAATGGCAAATGTTTTTTTTGTTTTTCTACAAAGTCAATAGCCCAAATTTAGGTAATATAATAATAATTGTTTTAAAATAATTACTGTTATTTAGAATTAATACCATTAATACCCTTTAATTGATTTCTATTTTCATCTAAATTTAACATTTTAAATTATATTTTTCTTAAATTATATTAAGTATTAATTTGCTAATTAAATTTACAATATATATCATTTTCCTTTAACTTTGCATATGTATTAAATATAAATGTTATTTTCTGTAAATTAATAGTAATTTTTTTCAAAATTTAAGATAGAGAAAATAAAAGAACAAATTATTACAGAGCGATATGTCTAAAAAGTAAATTGATGATAAAAAAGAAAGAAAAAAAAAAAAAGACAAACTTATTCATGATGAAAAGTTTTAATCAAGTTTTTTTTTTATATATTTTTTATAGAGGAGACCGTTTCAATATTTATTAATTTTTTCGTAGTTACAAGTTTACAGCTAGTGATTTTCTATTTATTTTAATATATGAGTGTTATGGCCACGATATATATATAATAATAGTATATGTATTAAATAGCCGAATATCCATATCAAGCTCTTAACTTTTTATGTCCATATATATATACAAATATATATTTGACTTTTTGTTTTATCCTTTTATGATGTTTTTTACTATAGGAATTATTTTAATTTTTTAGGAAATACAGTGTTCTATATGGGGGAGAAAAGGGACAAATATTCTTTGAGAATTTTTTGTTTTACTTTCAAAATTCATTTAAAATTTATTGACCCATATTAATAAAGAGATATATAAATATTTGAAATCAATGGCTACTCTATGATTGACAAGCCTACTACATTTTTTTTAAATTTACACATACAAAATATTAACATTTTTATCAACATTCACTCACTCATACATTATATAGTATTATTGGTTGATAGATTAGATAGTAGCATATAACCACTTCACTAAAACAACGAAAAAAAAAAGGTAAATGAATTTACCGATTAAATAATAAAAAAAATAAATTCTCTTCATATATATTTATTAAAAAAAACACACACAAAGTAGTCATTTTCAAGTTGAAACATAAAAGGGTAACCGTGGCACAAGTCCCCAACTTTAGATTGACTGGGGCGGCATGGCCCCGAATTCATTTAATGGCGTTAAAAGTACTAAAAGATGGGTTCCTACTGTGTTAAACTGATAGTTGTTAGTCAAACATCCACATAGCAGTTGTTGATGCCGAAAAATTGATCAAACATTGTAGCGGCCTAAAGCTGGATATTGGGCCGGGCCCATCGCCGTTTGTTGACTCTCCTGGGCTAGAGGTTTGATTCACTGTTCTTGTGGAGTCTGGCGGATCGGACCCTTCGCTTATCGTTTGTTCGGAATCGGGTCCTCTGTCTCGTTACCGCAAAGTCCTAAGACTTTGGATGTAGGTAGGCGACCGCAAAGAACCAGAACCTCCGTAGGGTCGGTCGACGATCGTACCCTGATGGGACCCTCCGCTAACCGGGACCGGAACCAGGTCCTCCAACCAGTACCGCAAAGTTGTGGGGCCCGGGAATAGCTCCGCGACCGTAGAGAACTGGAACCTCCGTAGGGCAGGTCGGCGACCAGGTAACACTTCCGCTCTAGCTAGCATCTCCCTCTGTAGAACCAGAAAAAAAAACCCGGTCAGGGGAACGGGAGGGGGTACCTCCCTATTCACCTCCGACGCTCAACTTTAGTCAGGGTATTTCACTGAATCTATATAAGAGAGAAACATGATTTTTATGTAGTAGAGAGCGTTTGAATCGGAATACCGTTTGAAAGAAATGAAGCTCCTTTCTATAGGAGGGGTCGGGGGCCTATGTGCAATCAAATATTTTCATTTAAGCCCTTCCGCACCGCGGCGCCGCGTGGTACGCGTTGCGTTGTTTGCGCTGCGACGCCGCGTGTCACGCACCCCGGCGCCGCAAAACGCGCCTAGACGTCTTGTTACGGCGCGGGGACGACGTGTTTTATAATTCAATTTTTCTTTCAATAATGAAAATTATTTTCTCATTATTTGGGCTTCTCGATGTTGAGATATGGGCCTCCGGGGGACGTTTTTGGGCCGAAATTGGTTTTTTGAAAAATACCCTTAACAACCGTCAAACGTCCATGTGGCATTGCCACATCACCTGATGTCCACATGGCATTTTGATATATATATTTAAACTAAACTTAAAACGTCCACGTGACATAAGAAATATATTAAAATGTCATGTGGACATCAAGTGATGTGGCAATGCCACGTGAATCGTTGATTGTCTTGTGGGATGTTTGACTAACAGCCGTCAATTTAACATGGACGGAACCTATCTTTTATTACTTTTACCATTATTCAATAAATTTGAGGCCATACCGCCCAATTACCCTCATATTGAAGACTTATGCCGCGATTAATCCACCACAAAAATAAGTAACATTTTAGGCTTCAGATTATACAGTTTATAAAGTTACCTAATTTACGATATTACTTTATGGTTTCTCAAAATGTCAACACTCAACCGCACATTTTGAGGCCTCAAAAACAAAAAACGACAAAAATAAAAGCTTCTTCCTCACATGCAACTTGTACCATTCTCTGCACAGACGGTTTCCCCTAATCAATCACACTCAAAATTCTACACACACATATATATACATATATACACGCACAAATATATGATATTATATTTAGAAGTAGAATAAGAAGAGGCAGATTTGGTCGAAAATAGGACAAAAGTGACACCTGATATGCCCTGTAAAGTCCCAAACTTGAAGATTAAATATTTCAACGCAGTGAAGTGAACTCTAAGAGACTCCTAATTCCACTCTGGCCCATATATATATATATATATACAATACATATTGTTTATCTTATAGTAACTTCACTAGTCCTGCATCTTGCAGTTGAAGCTTTAATAGTGGAACCCAAGCTCCGGTTCCGGTTTTTCATTCCGACAATTTTTTTTTCTTTTTAATTGATTTTTATTGAAAGGTACATTAAATCTGAACTGAGTGCGGTCCAAATTAAATAAAATTATTAAAATGAAGAATGCAGAATCGGGGTTTAAGAAATCTGTTTTTTAAAATACCAAATTTACAACATTATTTACAGTGTAAAAATACATCATCACTAATTATACAGATCTACATATAAAGTTACAAACACAAATATAGATCAGACACTCAGTATGTATTTTGCATATCTTATAGTAACTTCACAAGTCCTACTATATATATATATATATATATATGTTACAGTGTTGTACATTATTACAAGGATATATTGCCGTTTATACCCCTAACTTCTCCAAATTATTTCTAAAAAACCCCACATGAGAATACACCATAGCTACATAAAGGTTACACAAAAAATAGCTCTACACCAAAGGATCAGCCTTGCAACATGGTCGGAAAATCGGAGCTTTGGGCGCAATTTACGGAAACTAACCCGGCGGCGAGGTGAAAAAGGACGGCTCGGAGATCCGGGATTCCAACATCTCAAGTGCGATATGGGAAGGTAGTCGTTTAACCGTGGCCTAGCGTTTTGAGCGTGTCGATTTTATTCCGATGCTCAAACAGTTAACTTAAGATACAAGAGTAATGCTGATAACTGAAATAGAAAAAGAGAATATGATTATTTTCTTAATTACAAAATAATTTTAAGTAAAAATAAATTTTATCGTCATTATTTTCTCTCTTACTTTTTTGCATAAAATGTTGAAATCCGGGAATCAATTTTCTGATATTTCCATTAATGATATAAAAAGTGCTTTAAAATACACTAAAAGAATGGAATTTTAAGAGACCGAGCATGAAAAGGCTAGATTCACTTACCGATTCTAAGCAGTACCCGTCACTAATCTTTCACGCTCATCCAGCTTCTTTACCTTTAAGACTCCGATGAGAACTTGTAAGCCGAAAAATGCGCAAACGGCGTATGCTGTGATGGCCGGAACCTGAAAAACAATTATTCTCGGATGAATTATTTAACTACTTGGGAAGATTAGAGCGAAATATCTTGACAGAGAAGATGTGTGAAGGCGAGCACTTACTCGGACAGAGTTCAGATACAAAATTGTGGCAAGGTTAACGAAGCTTCCCGCTGCAACTGCCTGTTGATTGCAGAAAACCGAGAGTGAAATTGGCAATTGATTATTAAAGTGAATCGATAAAACGGTTTAACGGATATAAGGAAAACTAGATTATAACCGAAACCAGATTTTAAGGTGTTTTTAATTTGATATATATAAATGATATAAAACTTGCTTAGTATTTAGTTCTGGTTGTTATTATGTTATTTTCAGAATATATTCATGATATTTTACTAAGAAATATGTTAGTAAAACAGATTATTACTCAGATTACCGATTAAATTATCCGAATGAAAACCGACAACAAATCTAAAAACCGGAAAATAGATCCGAATTTCGATTTGGTTGTAAGAGCTGGTCAAAACCAAATCGGTTTCGCAACCACGAGGTTATGATGCAGTTGGAACTCACACTTCCTATAGTCTTCTGAACGGTGGCTACGCGTTGGAATGCTCGCTCGGATTCCAATGTCCGTACTCTAAGTTTCAGGTCACCTTGCTCCTGTGACAGTTTTTGAAAACACCGTGTAAGGATTTAAATTTAATAACTAACAGAGAATATATGAGTTTGAAGAAAACATATGAACTATTACCAGTCTTTGGATGATCTCAGCAAGCTTTTCAACTCTATCAGCCTGTCTAAATAAGTTGTAAAAGGCCTGAGTTTGCCGGTCCCACCGTTTTCTTACATCCTGCAATGTTCGAGAGATCGATATGAAACCATGCCCGTGTCACAGAAGCCCGTGAAGGTAAAATTTCATACAAGGAATTTCAAGTTATATGGAAGCTCTAATAAAATCTTAAAATTAATCATAAACGAAACTGGTTCTTATGATTAAGGAATTACTGATAAAACTCTATTCAATTCTAACAAATAACATAAATTAAATAGCAGAAATAAATCTAACAAATTAAACGACTACTACTATATTCCACTTCTACCAACTTGAAGATTATCAAATTTTACCTTAATTACAACTTCGACTCCAGCTTCCCGAAACTTTAGCAATTCCAGCGCATAGCTAAAAATAAAAATAAAAACGCTTAATGCATTTTCATTAAGCAAACATAGTCGCAGAAACAGTCTGAACAAGTTGAAAAGCGAAGGGTGACTCACGGTTTGGCGATTTCAGTAATATCAAATCGAGGATCAAGGCCTTTTCCAATGCCGTCCAATACTGCAGGAAACAGAAAGATAACGTATTGTTGAATTTATATTGAAAGTTAGGTTTACACTGGCTGCACATAAATTAGGAGACCATATTATATTTATTTGAGAATAATGTCGAAAATTATCACGTCATTATCAAAATCTACAAACATCACATTACCTGAAAATGCTCGAACAACAAACGTGAAAGTAGCAGGGAATCGAAAAGGTTGATCTGCTGCGATGGCTAGTAAATCCTCTCCTGTTTAACCAATAAGACATTGAGTTGGTGACATCTCATCTTGTATATAATGGAAAATATAATATGAAAGTAAAAAATAATTAATATATAAATTGAGAAATATATACAAAACAAAGAAAAGATGTAAATAGTAATAAATTTCAACCTTATCTCTATTATAAGCATGCAATTTAATACCACATTTGAGTCATACTTAATAATTTATTTATTATTTACTTTTAACGAGTCGAATAAGAATCTGAATTAAGTACATATTATGACCGAAAATCCGGTTTTGGATTAAGCTACATTCTTGCTATCACGTTCTTTGAATCCCGTCAATAGGTTTGAAGTCATAATCAAATGCTAAGTGAATTACCAATAGCAGCCAAACGTTCCTTCTTCTTCATTGTCTTTTCCTCCTTACTCAATTGTTTCTTAAAACCAAGTTCAGCTTGCGCCATTTCTCTTTCTTTCCGTTGAGCAACAAGACGCTCTTCAAAACTGCAAAGAAATCACAAGTTTACATCAAGATCACGCGATATAAGAAGAGTATGATGAACACTCAAATTATACTGTCTCTAATAATTATTATACCAACTTCAAAATAGTTTCTCAACATGTGACTTGAAGGGTTAGGAATAATTATATCTGATTTCATTAATCAATTATTGAGTCAATTTTAAAGCCTTATCAGCTGCTAATAAAACAGTAATAAACAATAATTCTAACTGATTCGTATACAAAAAGAACCAAACTAGGTAAATATAATTACAATAACTAATTATATATAATTGCTATGTACAATTTACTCGTTAACGTTCTATATATATATATAGGATTATTTAGAATTTATTAGTGTTCAACGGAAAAATCAAAATTTTCCTCACCTGTTCAGAAAGAATAACGCTGTTCGTCTGACAGCTGTCATATCTCCCGTAGGCACTAGAACACCCATTTGAACCATTGCTTTAAGGACCTGATATTATTATGCAAATCAAAAACAAATAATAATACTACATACGACTCTAACCAAGCATAAAATTAACAAAAATCAATAAGGAAAAACTATAAAAAAAAAACCAAGAAATTAAAGCTATGTTTCAACAGGAATAGTTTACCTTTTCCGGGTCCTTCTCATAAACTCCGTAAAATACTTCTAACAAACCTTCTCTAATATTCGGACTAATACTGAAAGGCCCACAAGCATAATTTTTTAACGAAAAGGATACACCAATTAAAACTTAATTAGCTTGGATTAGGGCTCAAGGAGTACCTTCCCATCATTCCAAAGTCGTAGAAGATCAACCTTCCACCATTGACATCGTCAACGGCAATATTTCCAGGATGCTAAATAAAAAATAAATTTATATCACTCATAAGGAAGTAATTACGTTTTTTTTCCCACGAAGACATGAAAAATTATTTAGAATATGGTTTTGCAATTCCACATGTTATAATGAACTTTAAAATACACCACATGGTTTGAATAGATACCTAGAACTTACTAGGACAATCTACACGTAAGACTATATATATATTATATAAATATTATGTTAAATTAAGAAAGAAACCTACCGGGTCAGCATGGAAAAAACCATGAGAAAGTATTTGCTCCAAGTAAGATTCAACAGCAAATCGACCCAACCTGAAGAATAAAACACTGCATTAGACTACACAATATTTTAGTTTCATAGTAGTAATGAGGTATCTTTGTTGAAACATATACTGATGCATCAATACAAATTATATATATTAATATATATGTATAACTATTACCTTTTCCGGTCAACACCCAATTGATCCAAAGCCTTAATCTTATTTATCTTGATCCCCGGGACATACTCCATTGTTAAGACCTACATTAAAAAGAAAGGTTATATTGAGAAGAAATAATCATAAGTTGACATTAACTTTTTTTAGAGTTTTGGAAAAGCTAAACCTGCGGTGTGGTATACTCCCACTTTATACTTGGGACTTTCACGTAATCCATGTTCTTAAAGTTGTTGGCAAAAAGCTCTGCATTCGCGGCTTCCTTGGTGTAATCGATTTCCTAAAAACATTTTAAAATGTTAATACATATAATAACTCTAAAAATTAACACTTGGGCAGTCTAATGTACGAATAAGCAGGTTACTAATAAAATTTGAATATAAAATCACTATTTTACAATTCAAGAAAAAAGAAAACACGATTTAAAGCATACGTAATCGCGTTCTTTCTTAAAAATTCTTGTAAGGATGAACAACATAGTTTGTTAAAAAAGTTACAGCTTAATGGAGGGTTAAAACTGTCAAATAATGCTAGTTATCCTCTTAACTAAGTTGTACTCTCTAATCTCTATATAGAGATAGGCTCATTACATTGTGAAATAAAAATATGTAGAAGTGTTCAACTCCATTCTTTTATTACATGATGTATTTCAATTGTCATTGACATGAATTAATTCAAAATGGAAAACCGAAAACCCACAATCTCATAAATATATATTTATATGTATATATAGGAAATATTGTACACAAGTACCTGGTATAAAACTGAGGCACACTCATCATATATAGCAACCCAATCCCTCTTTGCCCCATCAGACTTTGGATCGAGCTTTTGAAGGTACTCTGCAATAACCTGGGAGAAGAAGTAAAAACATTTGATATAAGTAAATGATTATCAGAATCGTTTTGACACTTTCGGAAATTACTTGATAAGCATAAACACTGCAAAGTACAAAAGATATGATTTTATGGTCGTGACGGAAAAAGTGTGTATAATGCAAATACTCAATTTGTAACTGAAACTGACCCTCAAATTTTTTAGATCAATGTCAAAAAGACCCTTGAGACCGGGCCTCTGAACTTTGATAACAACCTCCTCTCCCTTTAATCTTGCACGGTGGACCTGACCTGCATAAGAAAGACACAAAATTGTAATTCGTATTTCCAGCACAGAAAAATCAGAAAATAATTACCAAATTAAAAATAAATAAAAAATCAAGTTACCAAGACTAGCAGCAGCAATTGGTTCATAATCAAACCGATCAAATATGTCATTCACAGGTCCAAGCTCCTCTTCAATTATCGAAACTGCCGTCTCTGATGGGAAAGGAGGGACTTGGTCCTGAAGCGAAGCAGAAATTTAAGATACGCTAAAGAGAAATGAGAAAAAACATGGACGGGAACAACTGTGAATTTAAAATTGATAGTATGAAAAAATCAAAATTCCTAACAAACAATTAAGAGGTGTGGTTCAGAAAAAGCGACAAAAACAAGTATAATACTCTAGAAAAATGAAATGAAACAGATGGTAACCTGAAGTTCGGACAATTGATCAATGTATTCTTGAGCAAGAATGTCCACCCTTGTAGAGAACTGCTGGCCGATTTTGATGAATGTGGGACCGAGTCGTAAAATACTTTCTTTAAGCCACTTGGCGAGAGCCTTCCGCTTCAAAACCTTCTTCTGTTCCGTCATTCCTCCTGTTCATTAATCCGTTTATCATTCAATGTATGCAAAATTTATGTTACAAACAGATCAATGAATAATAACTATCCAGGAGAAGAACAAAAAGAGAAGCCCGGATCGCCAACTATAACAAACAAACAAGAATTACGAGAGATTTCCGCCTTCTATATCTACAACGCTTTGCTATACCGACTACGGAATGTTTAGTTAGTAGTTAGATTTAGCAGTTACCAACCTCGATACGCAAATTTCTGATTGTTCAGCCACGCTTTGAACACAAATGTCAGAACAAATCCCCAGATCTCCACTGTCCTCTGGATCGTTGAGTAAGTTTTGAATCTACTCCATCGCCCCCCGGGCGCAACCGAAACCTGCAAAAACCATTTCCAATGTTCACACACATGCACACAGAAGACACACAACAAAAATGAAGAACTCTATATCCCAGCCGATAATCTATACATATACACATATATATATATATATATGTGTGTGTGTGTGTGTGTGTGTATACTGAATGAATTCCATACCTCGACCTTCTGGCCTCCGCTTTGCTTAAACCAGGCGTCTTCCTTCCCAATCTCCTCAATCCTCTTCTTCCGTCCCTCCTCCTTCACCTCCACATCCTCAACCTCCACCACCTCCACCCTCGCCGCGCCATTCCCGTACTTCGCCAAGCTCCCGTTCCCGCTCTCCAGAACCCTAACTCCGCCGTTGGAGTACCTCTCCGCCGCCGCGTAGCCGTTCCCGCCGCTCGCGGCTCCGTTCCCGCCCTCGAGCAGCTCCAGCTCGCGCTCCTCCACCGCCGCCCCGGTCCGGAGGCCCCGGCCTCGCGCGCGGCTCCTCGGGACCGCGAGCCTCGGAACCGAGCTCCGGGAGACGGAAACGCAGCGCCTCGGCCTCGACTGCGGAGAGAACAAGGTCAGCTCTGGTAGGGCTATGGAGGACGCCATTGATGAGAAGCTCGAACTCTGCTCAGAGCTCAATCGTGACTTTCATGAAGAAGAAGAAGAAGAAGAAGAAGAGAGTGTGTGAGAGTTTCAATGTGAAGCACAAGAATTTTTCATTTTAATTTTAAATATTTTATTTATTATTTGGGTGGCTTAGCGAGCGACACGTGGCGAGGCGATATGAGAGAGTGAGAAATGGAGGCTTCTGATTGGCTGAGATCGCTTAAGCGGAAATGTGCTGTGCTCGCAGCCACAAAGAGGGGCGTTTTTGTCTTTTTTGGATTCCCTTGGACGCTTTTCGGGTGACGTGGCAGTCCACGTGGACAGATAATTTGGCCGTGTAGTATTACTATTATCTTATAATATTTATTTACGGAAAATATAAATATATCTTCACCTACCATTTTTGGTCTTATTTGTCGTTTCAAATATTCCTGTCGTTTTTAGTAATCTATTGTTTAACTTATTGTGTATAAGTCGTTTCTTATAAATGTATTTGGTAAAGTAAGAAGTTTTCATATTTTTGTCGTTTTTTTTCCTCAAAGTATTTGTTTTGATGTTTCGGTGTCGAATACCTTGCGGATTACGGATAATATACTAGCATATATGTATCTATAGTCTTTGTGGCTCAAATCTTAGATAATCAATCAACGGAAAATAAAAGATAGAGACAAGAGAATTTACTCAAGTTCGAACCAAAACAAATTTCCTACTTCTTGCTTGGAGAGTGGTTTCACTAATCAAATCAATCCGATATTACAAAGATTACAAGATCTTAAGACTTCCTCTTTTATCTCTTAGTCTTTTCTCTCAAGAAGTGTTCTCACCAGTGGCGGATCCAGGATTATTCGGTAAGGGGGCTAATTTTTTAATTTTTTTATGAATTTTCTAAGATAATTACATTTTTGAACACGGTGAATACATAATTGTACGAAAATAATAAAAAATACACAAATAATTTAAAAATACATAATATATTGAAATTGAATCATCCTTCGTAATATAAAGCAATAATATTTTTCCATATTATTTTACTTTGGAAAGAAAAATTAAGACTAAAGTTACTTTGATGTTGTTTACTATTTATATATATATATATATATATTATTACATACTATATTTGTATAATAATTTGAAAACCTCTATAGAGTTTTTTTTAAGAGAGAGGTATTGTTGTATAGAGATGTTTTTAACTCGTATGTTTTTCAATGAAAATAAAATAGTGGGTCTAATTCCACTGTTGGACATGTGTTCTTAAACAAGCTGTCTTTTCTCTAATTGTAAAAGATTTTGACCAAAGTCGTTGAATAAAAGATGTTACTTATTATGCTAATCTTATTAGAGTTTCCAGTAGAGTAAAATAGAATGTTTGTTCCATAGTTCATAAAGGATGCAATTATGTTATTATTATCACAACCGATAGTCAATGTGAGGAAAAATTAATAATCATAATAAATGAACTTAAAAATGTTCGTGACTCGATTAACTGAGTGGGAGCTCATTAATTGGATAAAATCATTAATGTGACTAAGTGATATAATCATATTCTGGATTAAGTGTATGTGTCACACTCACTAGAAGTGCATTAAGTATGAAGCGGCTTCATACTGGACTGGACCTGACTCAAACTCTGGAAGTTGTTATATAAGACCGTCACTTACAACTTGGAGTTGAGCCACTAGTAGATGATCAAATGGATATTCGATCTAAGTCCTGAGTGACCTCGAGCGTGTACTGTTGACTTGATTGTTCTTTGATTTAACTGTTAAAGAACACATTTACTGTCGTTCCCAATGCTGCTATTTTGGGAACATGATAGTCAACAGATAAGGTAGCTTGGTCATAGAAACGGACATCACATTGCTCTCTTCGGAGTCAAGATGATTCCCTTGATTGTTAGTGGTGAAAATGTTGGACATGTGTCCTTAAAAAAGATGTTTTTATCCATTTGTAAAAGATCATGACAAGTCGTTGAATAAAAGATGGTGCTTATTATGTTAATCTTATTATAGTTTCTGGTAGAGTAAAATAGCATGTTTGTTCCTTAGTTCATAAAGGATGCAATTATGTTATTATATCACAACAGAGTCAATGTGAGGAAGAATTAATAATCATAATAAATGAACTTAAAATGTCTGTGACCTGATTAACTGGGTAGGAGCCCATTAATCGTATAAGGTCATTAATGTGACTAAGTGACAATCCTATTCTGGATTTTGTGTGTGTCACACTCACTAGAAGTGCATTAAGTATGAAGTGTCTTCATACTGGACTGGACCCGACTTAAACTCCGGAAGTTATCATATAAGACCGTCATTGATAACTTGGAGTTGAGTCACTAGTAGATGATCAAATGGACATTCGATCTAACTCCTAATGATCTTGAGTCTGAGCTGTTGGCTTGATTGTTCTTTGATTTAACCGTTAAAGAGCACAATATATTACCGTTGTTCCCAACACTATTATTTTGGGAACATGATAGTCAGCAGTAAGGGTAGTTTGGGCATAGACATGGGCATCACATATCTCTCTTCAGATTCATAATGATTCTCTTGATTGTCGGTGGTGAGAAGTGAGAGGTACCCGTGCGCAACTTATGAATCGAAACCATAAGTGGGTTACTCATGATATTACTGACTAAGTCAATGATGAAAATGCAATGAGAGGTCTGCTCATGTGTGGATCATCAAGTGAAAGATCAATAACCCGAATTTGATTGTATCAATGGACACTCTGCTGTAATAAAGAGAATAATATATACTGTATCACTAAAGAGTGCAACCTCGGGTTTATAGTGGAATTACACCGAGGTTTGACGAACACCCTAGCAGTTCGTTGGAGCTTAAGTGGTACGGGTCCATGGTGCCCAGGATAGCTTCGTAACGGATGATACGTACGTGATAGGAACATTTTTTAGATGTTTAATCATTTGGCAAGACTTATAAAACTGAAGTCTGTGACAGGCATCAGATAGTTTTATCAATAGCGTGGCAAAATTACCATATCTTGGTAACCGAAATTAACTGACAAAAGAAAGTAGAATTTTGATTTTCTCTTAACATTAAAGTTGTTGGAAATTAAATTCTAAGAAACTTTGCTTTTGGAACCGAGTCGTTTCGACGTACGGTTTGTGATTTAGAGAATTTCTAAGTTTGTGATCGTTTCGGTAAACTATGAAATTAAATCACATGTCACGAATTTAAATGATGGTGTGACACCATGACATTTGAATGTGTGATATTGAGATCAGAGAATATTAATATAATATAATTATTTGGATTTAATTATTAATATCTTATTAATAATTAATAGATTTATATTAATATATAATATATATATATATGTGTATATCGAAAGGCTGCATATATTGTGGAACAGATTCCACACGTTGTTGACTAGACTTGGTCTTTTCATATTTGCGGCATAAATACCAAGTATTTTGGTATTTGAGAAAAAACCCTAAAATCAATTTAATCCATTGGATCGGTTAGGATTTAATATCAACCGTTGGATTAAGATAATTAATTTTAACCCTATCCCTAATTCGAAATTGATAACTTGGTGATCAAGTTTAAGGTTTTCGAATTTGACCTAATTAATTGTATCCGTTAGATCGGTTTGAAATTTAGTCTTTAGCGTCGGATTGGAAATTAATTAATTATATATAATATATATTTTTCGAATTATGTAAAAGGATAAAATCGAATTAGGCTTTTACCAAATCTTAGGGTATTTGATTTTATCATAAATTAATTTGATCCATTAGATCGGTTTAAGATTTATCTTAACCGTTGGATCTAGATAATTAGAATTAGAATTTTATTATATATATATATTTTCGAATTCAAAGATAAGAGGATAAGATTGGATTTTGATTTTATCCAAGTCTTTCTTATTTAATTAAATCCCTAATTAATTATATCCCTTGGATTTAGATAAGATTAAATCTAGACCATTGGATTGAAATAATTAATTATATTTAATATCAAGAATTCAAAATTAAGGGAGGGAATTTCTCTAATTCGGTTACAGTTTGAGCCTATAAATAGGGAGCTCATTCTACACATTTTTCACACCTTTCCTCAGAGAAAAATTCAAACTCTCCCTCTCCTTAAGGGTCTGCAAATTTTCTCTGATCTCTTTCTCTGGTTAGGCTTTAGAGACTTAGTTCTCCGGAAGCTTAAAAAGAACATCAGTTAAAATTTGCGACGGAGTCCTGCCGATGAAGCCCACGCTTCGGTACGAGGAATCACGGGTGTTTCCCTCAGCACCGGCGGAGCCCTGCTAAGTTCAGAACGCGCAGCCAAAAGTCGACAGCTGAGGTACGGCCTTATGCATTGGGCTAATAAATGCGACCATTTACTGCTTTCTATTTATTTCTTATAGACTAGATTATTAATAATGATTTATGAATATTAAATTACCTAATATTTATCAGATCTTGTAATATGGTTATTATTCGATGTTCGGACCGTTGGTCGGTTAACATGTTTTTCCGCTTAAAATAATTTTTTAAATGTTACGACGGTTCGACGGTATATTTCGCTATAATATTCATGGGATCCGAGTCGTGATTCCCAACAATTGGTATCAGAGCCATGGTTCAAGAATAAATAATTACGTAATTTAATTTAACGGTTTAAAGAACGAATTATTTGATGAATAAATTAATTATTTAAAATTGAAATTTTGAATTTCTAGATATTTTAAATATTAATTTAAAATAAGAAAATTACCCGGCCCAAAAATTCGGACCGGGTAATGTGACCGGGCTGCATAATGCAACCCAGCCCGTGGTGGGTGCGAATAGGGGCTGTCGAACAGCCCCAGGGAATTCGCCCAGCGAGCCTACGGGCAAGACCCACGCCAGGGCCCTTCGGCCAGCGCTGGCGCGTAGCGCGCGGGTTGCGGGCCTCGCTCCCTGGCAGCGTGATGGGGCTACAAGCCCAGCCCGAGGCGCGCTGCTGCCCAGCCCTACATGGGCTGGGCGTGCCCAATCCGCTGGCATGTGGGCCCGGTCTTAAGCCCAGAAGGCCCACGTGCATTTTTTTTAAAAAAAAAGGTCGGATTTTTATCTGACCCGGATACGCGTGGATTAAATAAATTTAAATATTAATTATTAATAAAATTAATTATGAATTAAAATTAATTATGTTTAATAAATTTTAAATTAAAATATGGATGTTATTTCTGGATAAATAACATTGTCTTATTTTAATAATTCATAAAATTAAATATGGATGTTATTTAATGATTAAATAACATTGTCTTATTTAAAGATTAAAATATGGATGATAATTCTTAGAGAATAAAATCATTGTCTTATTTTAATATTTCATATATAATTATTAATGGGCGTGGAAATGGTTAATGATAATTCTTAGAGAATAAGTATCATTAACATAAAATTATAAATATTCATCATAGATATAATTTGTTATAACCTATTTTCATAACCCTTAAATATAGTGTCTATGTTTGGATCATTATTAATATGTCGATATAGGATAGATATAAATAATAAAGAGTAAATGTAAAAGTGTTTATTATTAGTCGGAAAAATTTCAAACGTACAATTTTGGCCAACCTCTGGGAATTAGAAGCAGTGTGGCCACCTTGGAGGTGTTGGCCAAGAACTCTTTGAAGAGAACGGCATAGTATACACTTAGGGAAATTTGAAGAGAACGGCATAGTATCCATTCGTAACTTAAAATTTCTCAAGACACCTTGGAGGTGTTGGATGTGGGAATTAGAAGCAGTGTGGCCAGCCTGTATAGAAGAAAGTACTTGTCGGAGAGATCGGAGGCCAGCAGTGACATGTCCTCATCGCCATTCTGAATCTGACCATGGGTGATGGTGGAGACCATGTCAGCACGAGGATTGGAAGCCTCATTCGGGTATTTCTCTAGACTATCAGGAGCATCCCAGCCAGTGTAGTGGTTGAGAAGAGCAGCACTAAATTCAACCAACTGTCCTCGAACATAGACTTTTTCGAAATACATACTGTAATGATCACTCGTGCTTGGAGCGATGTTGGCCAAGAACTCTTTGAAGAGAACAACATAGTATCCACTTGGGGAGGTGATGTATTGGAGCAAGCCAAGATTCTTCACAAGCTGAACAAAGCCACACGAGGTGAAGCTCTTAGGATCAAAAGGTCGATCAGCATGAATTGGGCGAGCAGCAATGTAGTCGTTGTAGCGTTGCACAACAGCTTTACTGCGAAACTTCTCGTCATAGGGAGCAATGACTTTCTGAGCACCAGCAACCACTTCAATTGTAGGCTCCTCGTCTGTGGCAGGAACTGTGGAGGTACTTGTCGGTTAACATGTTTTCTGCTTAAAATAATTTTTTAAATGTTACCCGGACAGTTCGACGGTATATTTCGCGATAATATTCATGGGATCCGAGTCGTGATCCCCAGAATATTGTATAATTATGAAACAATATTCCCAGCAGAGAAGTGAGAGGTACCCGTGCGCAACTTATGAATCGAAACCATAAGTGGGTTACTCACAATTTTACTAACTGAGTTGAGTATGAAAATGCAATGAGAGGCAAAACAGTAAAAACCCCATGTTCGTGTGTGGATCATCAAGTGAAAAATCAATAATCCAAATTTGTTGGAAATTAAATTCTAAGAGACTTTGCTTTTGGAACCGAGTCGTTTCGACGTACGGTTTGTGATTTAGAGAATTTCCAAGTTTACGATCGTTTTCGTAAATATGTGAAGTTTAATCACATGTCACGAATTTAAATGGTGGTGTTGCACCACGACATTTAATGTGTGATATTGAGATCTGAGGTTGATAATATAATTTAATTATTTGGATTTAATTATTAATAGTCTTATTAATAGTTAATTAATAATTAATAGATTTATGTTATTTAAATAAAAATATATATTTGGTATATATATGAATGTGTAGAAATAATGCGGCCCAAATAAATGTGTGAGTTAGGCTTACACGAATTTGGTTGGATTTGGACTTTCCAAATATGCGGCATATCGGAAACTAAACATTACTATTTCAAGAATTTCAAATCCTTATGGACACCCTAATATTCTTGCAGAATTTATAGCAGGCCAATTAAAAAATAGAGTTTCATTCCGAAAAGCAATGAAAAAAGTACCTATGTTTAGGTAATAATGGAAAACCTTGAAATTAATTTGGTTCATTAGATCGGTCAAGTTTGATCTTAACCGTTGGATCATGATAATTAATTTGGAAAGCTAAATTCGAAAATGACTTGGTGACCAAGCATGGATTTCGAAATTGCTTAATTAATTATATCCATTGGATTACTTTAAGATTTAATCGTAATAATTGGATTGGAAATTAATTAACATGTAAATATGGAATGCAAAATTCGAATTTATTATAAAGGAGGTCGAATTCTATTGCTTGGTAATCAAGTTTGGAGAGTTGACTTTATCCTAAATCAATATGGTCCATTAGATTGGTTATGGAATTAATTCCAACCATTGGATCAAGGTTTTTGATTTTGAATTTTCCATATGGGTACATAGGGAATTCGAATTCTATTATATAAGGAAGTGAATGGATAATTGATTTATTCATGGTTTCCCTATTTGGTTAAATCCCTAATTAATTAGAACCATTTGATCTTTGGTGATTCAATCTTGGCCATTGGTTTGAGTGATTAATTATATTTACCTATCATAGAATTCGAAATTCAAGGAAGGAAACTTCCCTTATTGGTTTTTCCATGAGCCTATAAATACAAGGCTCATTCTACAAATTTCACACACCTTCCCCAGAGCAAGAATTCGATCTTTCTCTCTCTAGAGTTTGCGAATTTCTTAGCCTCTGATTTCTCTTTTCTGGTTCGGCGTAGTGAGTCGTTGTTCTCCGAAAGCTTTAAAAGAACCATCAGTTAAAGTTTTTGCGACGGAGTCCTGCCGGCGAAGCCCACACTTTGGTACGAGGAGTCCAAGAGAATATCTCGGAAGTTCACAGGAGTTTCCCTCAGCATCAGTGAAGCACTGTCCAGTTCAGAACGTGCAGCTAGGAATCGTCATCACCTGAGGTACGGCCTTATGCATTGGGTCAATAAATGCAAACCTTTATTTACAGTTTATTTATTTCCTATAGACTAATTATTAATAATGAATTTATGAAAAGTTAAATTACTAATAATTTATCAGATCTTGATTTTGGTTATTATCCGATGTTCAAATCGTTGTACGGGTAACAAGTTTTTCCGCTTTAAATATTTTTTTAAATGTTACCCGGATGACTTGACGGCATAATTCGTGATAATATTATCGGGAAATGTAATGAACTTCCCAACATCCAAACAAGTAACAAGACAATTAAAATAAGGGTAAACGAAGCAAATGCCCATTTGGGACTCAATGTTTCAAAAAGAAGCTCAAACTTATTTTTGGTAATTAAAACCACCAACTAATTGCAATATGGACCAATATACCCTTACTTTTTTTTTTTACGTGTGAATAAGTTAAATAACGAAAATCAACAATTATTCTAATTAATTAAAACAAAATAAATTTCTATCCTTAAATAAAGGTTTCCTATTTATTTTTTGACGTGTGGATATTTGAATTAATTACGTACAAATCAAATAATTATTTGAATTAATTAAATTAAAACAAAATTCTATCCTTAAATATAGGTAAATACAATAATGATTTAAAATTCTCCCCATTAATATGTATTCAAAATTCAAATGATTTATTGATAGCGTAGATTTAAAATTCTCCCTATTAATCAGTATTTAAAATTCTCCATTGATGGTTTTTTTTTTTAATCGTATTGCGTAGATTCTTAGTAAGTAGTGTTTAATCATATTTTAAACTTGTATTCGATGTTAGTAATTAACTCGTAATTCAAGTTACGAATTCTAGATAGTATTATTTGAAGTTAAGTTATGAATTGTAATTGTAATTTAAGTTACAAATTATGCATGACTATGCGTAATTTAAGTTACGAATTTATAATAAGTTACGAATTTATAATAGTAAATGACTATGCCTGTATGCGTAATTTGAGTTACGAATAATAATAGTAAGTTATATGTTACATTATTATAAGGGTAAATGAAGCAAATGCCCATTTGTGACTCAATGTTTCAAAAAATTGCCCAAACCTATTTTTGGTAATTAAAACCACCAACTAATTGCAATATGAACCAATATACCCTTACTTTTTTTTACGTGTGAATAAGTTAAATAACGAAAGATCAACAATTATTCTAATTAATTAAGACAAAATAAATTTCTTTCCTTAAATATAGGTTTCCTATTTATTTTTGGACGTGTGGATATTTGAATTAATTACATACAAATCAAATAATTATTTGAATTAATTAAATCAAAACACGATTCTTTCCTTAAATAAAGGTAAATACAATAACGATTTAAAATTCTCCCTATTAATCAGTATTCAAAATTCAAATGATTTTATTGATAGCGTAGATTTAAAATTCTCCCTATTAATCAGTATTTAAAATTCTCCATTGATGGTTTTTTTTTTTTGAAATCGTATAGCGTAGATTTTTAGTAAGTAATGTTTAATCATGTTTTAAACTTGTATTTGATGTTAGTAATTAATTCGTAATTAAGTTACAAATTCTAAATAGTATTATTTGAAGTTAAGTTACGAATTGTAATTGTAATTTAAGTTACAAAATTATGCCTGTATGACTATGCGTAATTTAAGTTACGAGTTTATAATAGCATGTATGCGTAATTTGAATTACAAATAATAATGCGTAATTTGAATTACGAATAATAATAGTAAGTTATAGGTTACATTATTATAACTGAATAATAATTGTAATTTAAGTTACGAATTTATAAAATTAAATCACTATACATGTAATTGTAATTTAAGTTACGAATTCATAATAGTAAATCACTTTACAAAAATTAGTTTTGGTATTTAAAAATTACGTAAATATGTTTACGAATCTGTGATATTTACCATTAAATTATGCAGGATAATCAATGTATACGGAGGGAGAGACATCGGGCATTCCTAGAAATCCAAATATGATCAATGACAGAGGTGACGGGAGGCAACGGGAAGCTACGTAACGGGGCGAGGCGACGAAATTTCAGGGGGCGAGTCGACTGGACTTGACGACGGGAGGCGACGAGACTTAGCGACGGGAAATTATTATTTTTCCTAAAAAATAACATAAGATTGTAATTAAGGAAATTGTCAACCACAATGATAGGAAAAATAATTTCGAAATTAAAATATATAATTAATAATAATTAAAAGAAAATTAATATTAATAACTAATATTACGGGTAATATGGTCCAAACAAAATTATTAGTGAGTATAAATTAGTTTTATGAAAGTATGGGCATTTATTCTAAACTTTAGGTATTTTTTTTTTTTTTTGGTATTTTGCGAGTTTTTCTTTAAAATAATAATAAAAAAGAGATAAAGTAATTGTGGACTCCACTCCTTAGTACTATTCATCTTCCTCTTTGAAGAAATATTCAACATCGCAAGCTTTTTCGAAAACTCTTCAATGGCTGCCAAGTTGCTACCGGAGATGGGGGCTACGGAGTCGACACTGTGATTCACGGAGAACGCATGGGGGCTGCTGGGTTAGGTTAGGAACAAAAAATAATAAATGTAGGGCTCAACTCCCACTAGATCGGCAAACCTTCCCCCTCTTGCCCCATAGATCCGCCCCTCATTCTCACTTTAACTCGTCACAAAATTTAAGACTAGGTTTATAAGCACCCACAAATAAGACTCACTTTTATTAAAACTAGAGCTGCAACCCACGACGTCGCGGTGAGTCGCGACCAAATCGCCAAAAATCGCGACTGTTCACGTCGCGACGCGTCGCGACTCGTGCAGCTCGCGATGGGTCGTGATTTGTCGCGACTCTTTGTACCTGTTTGCGGCATATGTACAACTTTTCTTGAAATGTTTATTTTTAGTAATTTTTAACCGAATTTAATTATCAAACTTTATTAATTATTTCAAAATTATATTTAAGTATGTTAATTATTTAAAATTATTATCTATAATTTTTTTTTCAAAATTAATATTTAGGTATGTTATAATTTATTATTTTGTAACATAATAATAATCTTGATTTTTATTGTTAATTTTTAATTTGTAACATATGTTAATAAATATTAGTTTGTAACATATTAATAATTTTAACAAATTTAATTAACATATAAATAAATATGATAAGACGAGACATTTAAAAAAAAGTTGTATTATTCATTGTGAATATTACAATAAGGTGGAAGAAAGTTGTAAATATTCAGTGTAAATATTACAAGATGCTTCACTAAAACCTCTCTTGTAAAACCCTCCTTAGGGACATAAAACCAAGAGAGGAAAGAGCACATCATTGGCGGTTACTTTGCATCACTCGGGGAATAAGGCGTTAAACTTTTCAGTCATCCTCTCCAGATCGGTTGGTTCATTCCGTTGGGCGATGACGGGGTTACGGAACATCCAATCATTCAACACCACTACTTGCTCGAGGTGTGTGTTGGTAATTGACGCCCTCCGGTCGTCGATGATATTCTGAGCCATACTGAATGCGCCCTCCGAAGCAACGCTTGAAATGGGGATGGACAATATATCCCTCGCCATTCTCACCAATATCGGGAATCTGTCCCGTTCATTCTTCCACCACGCGATCACATCAAACTCCGCTGATTCATCGTCGATCCGAAGGCCGTAGTACCGCTTCACTTCGTCTGGTGCGCCTTCCGTGTCGTCCGCCCGTGCCGGTGGCGTACCGGATCCCGATGCTTCCCCGCGATCTAAGCGTTGCTTGAGTCTCCGGCTAAACGCTAGTCCGGTTTTGGTTGGGCTTTCCATCGATGCCTGCTGCTTCGCGAGGACGTTGAACTCTGGGAACCGCCGGTCGTATTCACTGTACAATTCATAAAAAGCTTCGTTAACAACCTTAACATAATCCGTGTAATCCACCCCTATGTTTTCCTCGACTGCTAACATCAATGGCCCGAAGGTAAACATTATTCGAGGATCTAGTATAGCACCGAAGCAAAACAAAAACGGGGGTGGATCCCAATAAGTTTTAAATTTTTCAACCATTCCCGTAATAAGGGGAGAAATAATAGGGTCATTTTTGAAATCTTGAAAAGCACACGTATTTTAGTATAAACCCGAAAGACCATGATTTAAAGAGGGTCTTTTTTTGTTAGAAAAATTTAAAGTAACAGCATAAAAGGGTTTGAGGAATTGGGTGAATTTTTCCGCGGTTTTCCATTCCGCCGCCGTGATCAGCGCCTGCGGCTCGAGTTCCATGTGGAGGAAGTGGTCCAACGGTAGCCTCTGTCTACACACAACTGAAATCATTAGATACGTTGAGTTCCATTGTGTATTATTGTCTAATCCAAACTTGTTAGCTCTATGATTATGGTCTTTACAAAATCGTCTCCACCTACTGGTGGTTTGAGAATGCCGGATCCAATCAACAATTCCGCGTATTTTTTCAACATGTCTTGAAATAACATGTTCGCCCGTTCGTGCAATTAAATTGATTATGTGAGAACCACACCGTTGATGTAAAATATTACGGAATGGAGAACCGGGCAAACTAGTTTCCAAGATGGTAATGGCGGCATTGTCTAAGGTAATAGAAATTACACGATTTTGTAAACCTCAATCATTAAATAATTCTATTAATTTATCAGAAATGTTTTTGCCGGTATGGCGATCCTCGAATGATGCTAGATTTAAAAGTTTTTGACAAGGAGTCCAATCATCGTCGACGTAATGAGCGATCAGACTCAAATAATCGTTTAGACTCGGACTGATCCACAGGTCGGTGGTAAAAGCAACGTTTATGCTAGACATTTTGAAAAAATCTACCAAATATTTTTTTTGCATAGCATATGCAGACTGCATGTCGCTAGTATACGTCGTACGGGAAAACTGTTGGTACGAGGGATTAATCCTTTGCATATATCTAGTGTGGGCGAGATTTTCGATAAAACTTAGCGGCACGCCCGTAGAAATAATCCATTCGAGGGTCCATTTCCGTAAATTAACAGCGGAAAGAGTACTTACCTGTGCTGTGTATACCTCATCGGTCTCCCCGGTTGGGAAGCATGACCTTGCGTGTCGCTTTAGGTAACCGGTTCCATATTCCCCCAGCGCATCTATTGTCTCCCCGCACTTCTTGCACGTGGCGATTTTGATACGAACCCCATTCTCCATCCGCCGATCTTCGTGATAAAAGTTCCACACCGCAGAAGTGTTTGGTCTTCCCCACGCCAAGCCCGAAGGATGTGCTCTATTAAAACAAAGGAATATTACAAGAGTTTAATATTAATTTAAGTATTACAAAGAATATTACAATTATTAAATTTTAATATTAATCATATTAATTTAATTAAATTTCATATAGTTAAATAAAAAAGTTAACGAAATTAAAAATGGTATTTTCTATATGTGGAAATAATTATCAAGCTCTTTTAGACGGAACTCCCCGAGGTTCCACGGCCAGATCGACTGGAAAGGATGCTATGATCTCGCTTTAGGCCCAAGCTTTTCTAAACAGAACTCCCCGAGGTTCCCAAGCTATCTTTGAGGAGATTGCAAAACAAACCTTATTTAAAAACCAGTCTTTCTAAGACACCGTAATCCTTAAAAACTTTATAATTATCACCACACATAAAAAATACAATTTTTAATTTTAACTTATTTAAGTAACCAATGATTATTTAGCGATTAATTTATGAATTAGTTATTAATTTATTACTAGCTTATTAATTATTAATTATTGATTATTAATTATTACTAAGTACTAACTTATTAATTATTAATAATTAATAAAATAGAAAAATGACTAATAGTTATACATAGAGAAATGATTAAAGGTTATTACCCGGTTGAAGGACGTCGAACACGTCGAGGACGGGCAACGGAGGCTTCACCGCTATCTTGATTGGAAGGTAGAGGAGAACCGCGGTGGTACGAGGCAACATTTGAACCATGGACCGAGGGCGGCGTCGGAAAGTCGTCCTCGGCATCATCGGGACGTTGAGTTTCGTCGTCGTCGGCGTCGTGGTCGTGTTGTTGAAACATGAGATTGAAAAAAGGATCGTTATTTCCCCCTAGATTGAGCTACCGCGTCGACCAATTCTCGAGGCACAAGATCGGGATTGGCGTTGTGCATGCCCACCGCCTGGGTTAAACTAGGTCTTAGAGACTGTACTGTATCATCGGGATAATTTGGATTTGGAAGGGAGTGAAATATTTCTTCGGGTAGCATAACGGGAATGTAGTCGTCGGGCGTAGGTTGCGATGGCCCCCCTAGTTGAAATTGGGGTTGCAAATTCCTAGCCGTCCTTCGACCCCTGGAACTACCGCCGCTTCTTCGAGACATAATGACTAAAAAATAAAACTTTAGAACTTTGGAACTTTAGGACTTGAGAACTAGAGAACTTGGAAGCTTAGAAAATTGAGAGAATTAGAGAGAAGAATAGAAGATTGGTGTGAGGAAATGAGGGTGGAAGATGTGGTATTTATAGGGTTTGAGGAGATAGTGGGGTGGTTGAATAATTATTATGGTGGGTGAAGTGGGTGAATAATTGTGAGGAGATAGTGGGTGAAAAAATTTTGAAATTTGAAATTTTAGGGTTGAAATTCGAGTAAAGTGGGTAAAAATTGTGGTTGGGTAATAAATTTCGGGTGAAAAGTGGGTTATTTACGCCACAAACAAACACACCACACGGATCGATGACGTGGCACAATCCTAGCCGTCCAACGCATCACGCGGATCACCACGCTGGCCATCGCGATTTCACCCGCGCGTCGCGATTGTTCGCGATTTCCTCACGCGCGTCGCGATTCCCTCACGCGCGTCGCGACTGGTCGCGAGGTGAACAGTCGCGTCACCAGATGCAGCTCTAATTAAAACCACATCATCATAGTATTACTTTTTATACCTTTTCACGTTGATTCATGAATTATTACAAATTACCATGTTTTATATACATATGTATGTATATTTGTTTACGTCGTTTTTTATCGAAGTTAAATTATTTTTGGGCTCTGTTATACATGTCGTTTTCGGACAATATGTCGTTTCCAGTTCCAATCTTCTCTTCTTCTTTTTTTTTTCTTTTTTAAATTAGCTGTTTCCACTTCTTTTTATTGATGTATTTTTTGTTGTTCAGACTTCAAGTGGCATTTTGCATTTCAATAATATAAAATTATTTGTTCCAATGGAGATAAGAATAATAATTATTTTGCACTTAATATTTTGTCTCTAATATTCATGTTGTTTCCACCAAAGCCATTATCTTATCCTATATAACTAAAAGAAGCCTTAAAATATTGTAGCTACTACAGTAATTATTTCACCAATTAAAAAATTGCACATGTTATGGTTTTATCCCAACACGTATCACTTCAAACATGTGTCTCTTCTTTTTTCTTCAACCTGCTCCTTTGATTTCGCCAAAAATTGCACTTTCTGCTGTCGACGAAGGCAAGAAGAACAACAACAACAAAAAAAAGGGACCCTCTATACCTATTTGCTGCTCGAGCTTGATTAGAGAAGAAAAAGTAAAGAAAAAGTGTTTTTTTTTTTCTTTTTCTGATGATCGAAAAAGACAAGGAGACAAAGGAAAGCAAAATAAAATGAAATGAAAAGTGTGTATTACAATATTCTCAAAGGACCCACTTTGTCAACAAGCATCTTTGACAAAGTCAATGGCTCGAAATTAATAACTTAAACAGATAAGTAAAAAAACTAAATCAACTAAAATTAAAGAGAAAAAAATTAAGTTAACCAACTTGGAAGGACGAGACTTGGTAACTCAACACTCGGGCTCGCCCGAGAGTTGCTCGGGATTAGGAAGGATTTCTCAGACTAAAAACACAATATTAGGACCTCAGATATAATGATATTTTAAACGAAAAAGAAGATTATTAAAAATATTAATTAAACTGTGATAATAAAACTTTAAACTTTTTAAAAATGTGTTTAAACTTTAAACTAACATGAACACATATGTAGATATTGAATGAACACATATAACACACTAACATGAACGTTAATTAGTCTTGCATTTAATACGAATGTGAATTAGTCTTGCATATATAAAACACATTAACACAGTTTAATATGTAAAAGGTTTTAATGTGAATTAGTCTTGCATTTAATTAAGAATCCGTTTTTTTTTTTTTTGCCAACATAAGAACTGAAAATTCTACCAAGTATTCCTTAAAAAAAATAAAAATTGGCGTGGTTTGCCCTTAGGTTTGGTTTTGAATTTGGTCAACCGTCATTGAATTTGTTTCTCTATATCAGTTACATGGCGCTATCAATTTTTTTGCGTTGGTAATTTATTTGCAACTCATGAATCTGAATTTAGATATCAAATTTGTCCAATTTTACATTCACACACACACACACATATATATATATATATATTCATTCTCAACTCATTTCGACATGTTTGGCATTACGGCCTTATTTATTTATGTTTGTTATCTATACTTTAATATAATTCTTTTTTATTTTTATTTTTGTGTGCGTGAAAGCACCTTCTTATTTTACAAATAAAATATAAAATAGAAGATCATCATTAAAGTTTTTACTGACTATGTGTTACTGAATATAAGTGCAAATATCTCAGTTTGGATTTTCTGGAATGCACTCCAACGTACTATATTCCAGGTTTTGAAAGGTACGCTTTGACTTTTTTCAACTATTCTTTTTTATTGGTCATCATAATTCTATTCATTTAAATTAAATATACGTTTATTTTGTCCTCCAAACGTAATACGAAAATATTGCAAATTTAGAGACCCACAAATTTGTAAGCCACATACTTATAATCCAAGTTATTTACAAATATAATCTGATTAATTGTGATACTTATAAGGGTTGACTACTTATATGAATTTAATTTTGAAATGTATGCCAAACTATACCATTTTTGAAATGTATGTCAAACTCCTCTTACTAGAATAATACGTGTGTGTATATATATATATATATATATATATATATATATATATATATATATATATGTATGAGGAATACTTCTTTAGTAATAGATACTTCTATTACGTAGTAAATGGTTCTTTTTGTCCAACCACATATAGATTTCACGTAATTAACCCTAAAAAATGACTAACAACACAAGAAAAATATCAAATTACTGTAAAAAAAACAATCAAATTTCTCTTACTAAAAGAAAATTAGAAATAAAAAATTATCCCGCAGCAAAGCGCAGGTTATATGCCTCGTCATAATACTATTACTAATAGTTTGCCCCTTAATGTCGTTCACTGAAGTTGGTCGTTTTCCACCGTGTGATGAACTTAACCTTCGTACCGTCGTTTTCCGTTTTTCACGTCGTTCTAAGAGATCAGTCATTTCCCAAGGAGGACATTTTAGTGTCGTTTAACGCGGTACGACGTTATTGTACAAGTATATGCCGGCAATCTCAGACCATGCACAATCACAAAATAAGTTTCGGTGAATACAAATACACAATGCAGGCACAACAACATGATAAAAATCTAACTGAACAAATTAAATACTAATTAGATTTCTTATGCATCTATTGTATGATATTAAGTGCAAGGTTCGAATTTTTCTCGATTATCCTCGATAGCCATCGATTATCTAACTTGTCGATAGTCATCGGCAAATATTTCATGTCAATCGACTATCCGTAAAAACAGTGTAAAAATAACGAAAAAATTGGTTACTTTAAAAAAAAAAATTACACTTTTCAACAATTATGTGTATTATCAAATTATGTGGTATCTTTTTATCTTCTTTTTATTTTCTTATGTTTGAGCATGACACGATTTTATTTACATTTGTTTCGGTATGACATGATTTTATTTGAATATTTACACATGTGAAAGTGAGACTATATTTTATTTGCATATGTAAACTTAGTAAATATATTCTTAAAACTATTTTAGTAGTTTTTCATCGATAATCCTCGATAAGTGTCGGTAACAATAAGCTACAATTTTAATAGTTTTGCATCGATAATCCTCGAAAATCCATCGCTAATTCTCGAAAACGGCAACCGGTTTATCGGTAAAAACGACATTTTGAACCTTGATTATGTGCTAATATTGATTTTATGTTAAATTTATGCTATTTATTTGTGAACTATATTGTTCAATTGGTTTGGTAGATTACCTTGCTAATTTGTTTTAGAATCTTACATTATTTAATTATGTTAATATAGTTAAATGAGTTAGTAACATTAATTAATTTGTCATTAAGTAACATATTGACTAATTAAATAGACTAAACAAAACTAAACAAGTTTGGCCTAGTGGTAACTCCACTACACATCCATTCAAGAGGTCACGGGTTCAAACCATATTGGACGCAAATGAGTGCCCCATTTACATATGTAAACTTGGCCAATAGTGTCACATGTTCTTACAGTTAATATATCTAATAATGCGTAGATTTAGTATAAAAAAAGTCATTAAACCACGACACGATCATGACATATCATGAATTGTCACCCCAATATATCCGCTAATAGAAACCGAATAGAAAAAACGAAAGCAACTAAAAAATATGTAATTTTGAAATAATAACGAAATATGTATTGAGTCGTAATCAATAGCTAATTGCACCGGAGAGCATTGGCGGATGTACGTGGAGAGGGAGTGTGGTTCAAAACTTCAAACCACCCCCTCCCAAAAAAAATTTGTGTAAATAATACCCTATTTTCAAAAGATTTAATGTATATATATATAAAATTATAGTTAAACCCCCCTTTAACTTTCACCAAATTTAAATACAACCCTCTCAAATTAAATTTTTGACAAAAAAAATTATATCTAACCCCCCCGGTACATAATTCCTGGTTCCGCCACTGCCGGAGAGTATTCATATTCCGTTTGCAATGGAAAAAAAAATACTCATACTCAATAAAACAATAATTTCGTACAATTATAGCTAAAAAAAAGTATTAATAGTGGGACTTATTTAGAGCTGCACAAACGTGCATCGCGAGCAGTCGCGACGAAAGTCGCCAAAATCGCGAGCAGGGTGGTCGCGATGCGTCGTGGCGTGGCTCGTCGCAGAAGGTCGCGACGTGGTCACGATTTAGCGAGGAAGGGTGAAGCTCGACCAAAAAAAGGGTTGCGGCAAAAGTTCTTATTTGTTTCCAATGTTTAATTTTATTAGTTTTTATCCGAATTTAAGTATTAAATTATTTATAATTATTATTTAAACTTTATTTATTTCAAAATTAATATTTTAGTATGTTATAATTTATTATTTTGTAACATATTATTAATTTCTCTTTATATGTTAATTTTTAATTTGTAAGGTATGTTAATAAATATTAATTCGTAACATATTAATATTTTTTAAAAATTTAATAGCAAATAAATAAATATGATAAAACAAGATATTAAAAAAAAAGTTGTATTATTCATTGTGAATATTACAATAAGGTGGAAGAAGTTGTAAATATTCAGTGTAAATATTACAAGATGCCTAACTAAAACCTCTCTTGAAAAACCCTCCTTAGGGACATAAAACCAAGAGAGGAAAGAGCACATCATATTGGCGTTTACATTGCGTCACTCGGGGAACAAGTCGTTAAACTTTTCAGTCATCCTCTCCAGATCGGTTGGTTCGTTCCGTTGGGCGATGGTGGGGTTGCGGAACATCCAATCGTTCAAGACCACCGCTTGCTCGAGGTGTGTGTTGGTAATTTACGCCCTCCGGTCGTCGATTATATGCTGAGCCGAACTGAATGCGCTCTCCGAAGCAACGCTTGAAATGGGGATGGACAGTATATCCCTCGCCATTCTCGCCAATATCGGGAATCTTTCCCGTTGATTCTTCCACCATCCAATCACATCGAACTCGAGGGAGTCCTCGTCGATCCGCAGGCCGTAGTACCGCTTCAATTCTTGCGGTGCGCCTTCCGTGTCTTCGATCCGCTCGTGCCGGTGGCGTACCGGATCCCGATGATTCTCCGCGATCCAGTCTTTGCTTCAGTCTCCGGACAAATGCTAGGCCGGTCTTGGTTGGGCTTTCCATCACTGCCCTTCGCTCCGCCTCCACGTTGAACTCTGGGAACCGCCGGTCGTATTCACTGTACAGTTCATAAAAAGCTTCATTAACAACCTTTATATAATCAGTGTAATCCTCCCCCAAGTTTATCCCGATTGCTAACATCAACGGCCCGAAAGTAAACATAATACGGGGATCTAAGATAGCACCGAAACAATACGAAAAAGGGGGTGGATCCCAATAACTTTTGAATTTTGCAACCATTCCCTCAATCATGGGAGAAATAACAGGGTCATTTGCGAATTCAGAAAAAGTGTTTGTAATTTCATATAGACCCGAAAGACCATGATTCAAGGAAGGTTGTCTTTGGTTAGAAAAATTTAAAGTAACAGCGTAAAAGGGTTTGAGGAATTGGGTGAATTTCTGGGCCGTTTCCCATTCTGCCTCCGTGATCCGCTCCGAGGCCTCTAGTTCGGTGAGGGAAGATTGTTGAGAGAATTTGAGAGAGAGATGGAAGATTGTTGGTGAGGAAATGAGGGAGGAAGGGGTGGTATTTATAGGGTTTGAGGAGAGAGTGGGGTGAGTGAATAATTATTGTGGTGGGTGAATAATAGTGGGTAAAAAAAAATAAAAAATTGTAATTTTAGGGTTGAATTCGAATAAAGTAGGTAAAAATTGTGGTTGGGTAATAAATTTCGGGTGAAAAAACGTGTTATTATTGCCACAAACAAACACATCACACGGATCGCTGACGTGGCACCATCCTGGCCGTTGAATGGAAAGTTCGGATCGCCACATCATCAGTCGCGACGCATGCCCAGAATCGTGACGAATCGCTGTTGACGTGGTTTCCCACTTCAAACAGTCAAGTGTGACTTATGAGTGTATGATATTCTTGAGATTAATGACTTGGTGGAATTCGATATCTCACGTTGCGAGCTCTCGATTCACTTCCGATATATGTATATAAATATAAGCGGTATAAATGAGACGAGGGATTTTTTATAGAGGTTCGTCCCAAGGCGGTAGTTGACTACGTCCTCTGTTAGTTTATTGCGACAAATAACATAGACGGACAGCTACAGGCAGCAAATCACGTCTAGAATCAAAGAAAGAAAGAGAAGAAAATGAATAGAATATAACGAAATCTCAAAGTAAGCAGAAATGCCGGGTAGCTAGCTCTCGATGTATTCTCCCAGGGATGCGTGTGTTGATCTGAGTTTGAGCTTGATATTTATAGGCTCCAATTCTTCCCGTTGGACTTCCAAGAATCGTGGGGTCTTTTCTCCGAGTTGAACGGATTGAACGGCTCGCCTTGCTACACGTGTCCCACGACTATGTTCTCTTCGTCGCGTTTGAATTATGCCCGTTGGAGACTTGACTTCGTGCACCTGATCTTCCGCTGAGGTTCGAATTAGAATGCCGGGTAGAGAATGTGACGATTCTACCCTCTTCTTTCTGGACCGATGACGGATAGCATTGGGCCTTTGGGCTTTTTAGGCTGAGTGGCTTTGTATCCGTTGGGCTTTTATAGATATCGATTTATTCCTTTAAAACCTTTAATCTTTTCTTGTAAATTTAATTAATTCACAACTTTAGTACTTTATGTCATATTAAATAATGACGAATTTGTACATCAACAATCGCGACTTTTGCCGCAAATTGCGATGCATCGCGATTCCGAGGTCAGGCGTCGCGACGCGTCGCATCGCGAGTGGCGATCCAAATGTGCAGCTCTAGACTTATTTATCAACAATTTATGTTTTCAAGAAGTTGAGCAGAGTTAGACGAAGCTACTCTTTAAATTTTGGTATTTTTTTCGAATTTGAATACCCATCCGCATTTAATTGTAACTTAAGTACTTTTGCCGCCGCCATTCTTATAATGTCAAAAAAAAAAAAAAAAAAAAAAACCGAATAAATAAATTTGAAGCCCTCGAATCCTCGCGGTTTATTCACGCCATTGATGGACGCTTCCTCTTCTTCTCCCGAGCGATCGACCCAGAACGGCCTCTCTCATCGCAACCCGAAGCCTCCAGATTCCTCCGGCGATGACACCGCCGTCACCAGCAACAAGAAGAAGATGAGGACGACGACGACCAAGAAGAAGAAGAGGAAGGTTGACCAGGGCGATTCGTCTTCCTCGTGCTCCTCGAGGAGAATCCGCGTGGTCTGCAAGCACCGGCTCCCGCGCGTGGCGCTCGGGTCACGCTCCGTCGGCGACGCGGTCTCGTCGCGGCTGGGAATATCGATCGCTGCGTTCGTCGCCGAGGTTTTTTCTATGATTATTTATAGATTTTTTGGTGAAAGATTGCTCCTTTATGGTGTTTGAGCTTGAAATTCTCATTAACACATGAGATTGAAATCCATGGCTATTGATTTTTGTATGAGATTTATAGCGTCATGAATTCAGAAGTGTTATTGGAGAAAGTCTTAGTCTTTTGGGAAAGGGGATTCCTTTTAGTACTTGGTTTATAGTATTTTGATTTGATCGGGAATTTCATTCCTTTTTTAAAGTTGGAGGAGCTTTAGGTGTATAGTTGGATTTATGGCTGCGAATTTTGCAATTTTTTTTTTTTAAATTGTGTTTTTTAGGATTAAACCCTAATCCCAAATTGAAATGAGAATAAGAGATGACACCGTGAATTATAGTAGTTCACTCTCCGTGTTAGTGGTGCATCCACGTGCCGTTGCAATTCTTCTTCAGTATAATTAAATCGGGAGAAAATGTTCGAGTGTAATCGCTCAATCTTCTGCTCGCTGTTTCTTCTAACTCGCGCTCTCTATACAACGAGAAGCGGCGCCCAAGTGTATCAAATACTAACTAGAGCAAACTCAAAATACATGTGAAATCTCCGAAGTACCCGACGTACATGTTTAATCCCCTAAGTAACCCGTAATACAGGTCAATTAGCTTGATAATTTTGTGTCGGATTTTCATCGCGTCTTCGGCTGAATAGGCTTCACACTCAACAATGTTGTCTAGCTTTCTAGGAGAAACAATATGCCTTTCATGTGAAATTGGAAGCAAATTATCGCATGGGCTGTTTGCTTTCCATTTTTTTATTTTTTGTGAGATTTGACTGTATTTAATTCAAGCTGTTTGATTATGCGTTCCTTTCATATAAGGCCGTGGAGTACTGTTTTTCTATTCCAACTCTCGATATTTGCTTCTAATTTCGTGTTGTGCGGTGGTTTTAATTCTAGATTCTGGAACAAAAAGACGCTCGGAGTGAAACGATGTGTAATGACCATCTTGCATTGGTATAAACCTTATATTTAAATCTATTTTTATTTTTTATTCTTGATCATTTTAATTTTTTCAATTGCCATGAATTTCCTTGTGATTATATGTGCAAATGAAATTAATTAGAAGGTGAGTTTTGGTGCATCAACTAAAACGTGTTTATCTTCTTGCCTGCAGATTTGCGCTTCTGCCGTGAGAGAATCTTTAGCCAATGTAAGCCAGGACGTAAACCGGGAGAATCTTTGTTCTTTAATCTTCTACCATTTCGACACAAGTCTGAGTTGCTGAATTCTCGTGACAACAGGATTTCGGAGGCGTGTTTGATAGTTTCGTGAGCAACTTCGAGAAATCATTTGGTAGCACATTTAGGACTCTTAAATTGCTCAAAGGGTTATCGACGAGCAGCGAGAATAGTCGGAGAAGTGGGTTAAATATGGAAGATTGTTCTTCAGGCCGGGATTACGTTGTAGATGGTTACGTCTCCAGAAAAGAAAATCCGAGTGATTTATCTCACATTTCAGAAATTAATAATCGCTTAAATACCGGTGATTTAATGGAAGAAAACGAGATGTCAAACACCATTGGTCTCGAGCTTGCATTGCGTGATCAAACTAGTGAATTGACGCGTGTTTCTTCAAACTCATCCGGAACGATGACTCATCGCTCCGTACTTAGTACTTTTGAGAGATCCGTATCGGAACAAGCTCGTTCCAATGACCTCAAAGAGTTGGAGCTCAATTTGACTATGAATAAGATGAGGATGAAAGAGACGGAATTGGTGCTCAATTACGATTCAAACAACCTAGAGCGATCGAAACTAGCGATGGGTATATCAAAGGCGTCTTTTAAAGCCGAGAAGTTCAAAACTCAGTTAGAAGATGTACGATACGCCGAGCTTGTGAGAAAATGTACCGATTGTCTTGTTGCCGGTTTGCTTCTCATGGTGGGATCGCTCTTCTACGGAGGGTACATCTATTCGTACCAGAAGATCACCGAAGCCACGGCGTCGTGTATCCCTTCTACAAAGGCAAGTACTTGATTCTTCTGTTAGGTGTAACTCATTTGTGTGAAATTTGTTTTTTTTTTTACACAATGTTGGGCATTTTAGGAACTTCAATTTTTGAGGAAAAAATAAAATAAAAAATTAGGGAGAAATGAGAAATTATATGTTTCTTGTTGTGTAAGGCAGCTAAACAAATTGGATAACATGCTTTTCTTAAATGAAGGTGTTATATTCGCAACATTAAGTATTATTATTTAATTATGTTATTTTCAATTATTAAATTTGTTTAGGGTTTGAGTATTTAGGTTTAGGGTTCGGACCCAGCCCATTAGGGTGACGGTTTGGTCTATATAAGACTTGAGATTATCTACAAGGAAGAATTGTTCGGTAAATTAGTCTCTTAGCATGGTTTTCTATCTACATTTACGGTGTTTGAACATAGGGAAAAGACGTCCGTTCGGTTCAAAGCCTGTGACAAGATCGATATCCCAGGGTCATAACGGAAAGATATTTTGTTCCAGTTTTAGTTGGTCTCCTAGCTCCCAAGGTAGATTCATATTTATTTTTCACATAGACCCATGTAAAAGAAGCTTTCATTATTCTCTCAGGAATCCAAATCCTGGTGGTTTTCGAACCCGATGACCACGTTTAACTCCGGGTTCCAAACCCTAAGCTGCCAGTTCCAAGTCGCGTCCCGAATGCTCTTCGGCTTCTTCATGATCCTCGCCGTCGTGTACCTCCTCGTCCAGCGATCGTCGTCAAATCAGATGATGCCGATCACATTCATGATCTTCCTCCTCGCGCTGTTCTGTGGCGGCACCGGCAAGTTCTGCGTCGACGCGCTCGGGGGGAGCGGGTACCACTGGCTCATCTTCTGGGAGACAATCTGCACCGTCCATTTCCTTTGCAATGTGTGCACGTCAACGCTGTTCGTCGTGCTTTACGGGCCCCTGGTGGTGAGAAGCGACATGCCGAGTAGGAGGATTCTTCCTCCGTATTGGGTCCGGCGAGCTGCGTTTTACTTCCTCGTTCTCGTCGCTCTGCCGCTGCTCTGCGGGCTTCTGCCATTTGCCAGCGTCGGCGACTGGAAGAATCATGTCGTGTTTCGGATTGAGGATTATTTTTCTAGCGATGAGTTTGACTGAAGATCATCCTTAGACTTCTAATACTTTTTTTGGGGGGGTAATATATATAATTTATGTTGTAATATTGGTAATTTTATGAGATAAATGTAAGGGGGGGTTTTTTATGCTTGTTTTGTATTGAAAGTTGAAACTGGTTTTATCTGCTTTAATACACCAGAATTGTGTTGCCCTTGTATGAATTAAATGAGCGGCATAAATCATTAATAGTTATCTAATATTTTTTTTAATAAAAAATACCAAGTTGTGACAACACGATTTACTCAAAATATAAAATAATTAATAAATTATAAAACAAGATCAATACAGTTTAATAATTTATTTTATTAATGTAATTAATTAAAGTAGCCTATTTAGTCAGAAAATATTAAAATAAGAATCTCACGAGATTGAAGAAAATAAAAAAAAAAATCGATGTAACTTACAGTCAAACAAGTCGGTGTTGAGCATATAATGATGTTTTTCATTGTTTTAGGAGATTGAGATATTAGTAACATACGAGGTATATAACCCGCGCGTTGCAGCGGGTTGCGAGTTTTTTTTTTCTTAGCAAAGAGAAATTTTGATAGTTTAATGTTTTTTTATGTGTGTGGTTTTAAAGCTATTTGATATTTATTTTATGTTGTTATTCAATCTTTTTTAAGTTTAACTACATGGTATCTAAATGTAATTGGACAAAAAAAAGTAGTATACGTAATAGAAGTATCCCTTTTTAAGGAAATGCATTATTTACATCCGGTAAAAGATTACTACAGTATTGATTTCGAAAAAGAAGTATTTATGATTTAGATCAAATAAAATATTTCTACATTATCGATTAAAAAAAACGTATTTCTCATATATATATATATATATACATACACATACACATATATTTATATATACATACACATGCATTATTCTATTAATAAGACTTGGGCATACATTTCAAAAGTACTATACTTTGTTTGGTTGACTTTTGTTGCTTCAAAAATGAAAGAGAAAGAGAATGAGGCATTTTCTTTATGAATAACATCAAAGTAGAATCTATATATATATATGTATTTGAGTAATAAAATAAAATAAAATAAAAAGAGGGCAAAATAGGGAAAAGCGAGCCAACGGCTTGGACGCACAGAAGATGTTGTATCATTTCTTTTGAGATAAATTAAATTTTTTTTCTTCAATGGTTATTTAAGGTCTCTTCAATGGAAAAAAATATTACCGAATGGCCAGGTCCCAAAACTCTGAACCTTATATACCCCAAACCGTAAAACATATTCCAACATAATTAAATAACTAATATAACATATTTAAACAACAAAACACAAATACACAATGACATAACTGATTAACTTAATAAGCATGATTAAACTATGAATATAGACATGTGTCGTGAAAAGTAGGTTTTAAGAAGAAGAAAAATAATTCATCTGGAAACTCTTTTTCTAATATAATTTTCAAGAAGGCCACTAATTGATGCCAAAGAAAAAGAGCAGAGCTCAGTATTTTGCCTTGTTGTAGTGAAGCATGAGATATACTAAAATATTAAATGCTCTGCAATATTTACAATTAACTGTCATTCCTTGGATTTTCTTTTAAATAAGAAAAATACATTGCAGAAAAGATTGGTGAAAACTTGATTTCATCTCGCAGGTTCGGTTTGAAACTTTTTATTCTAAAAAGTATCGAAGTAAATTTAAGAAAAATCATCCCTTGTGGGTTTATCAATATATTGTTGGAAAAATTTCACCTACATTGGTACCATATCTGATTTCAATTTAAACAAAACTTTCATAAACTTAGAAAATGTTCATTCAACTACGCACTATACAAATTAAAAGATTATTTAATTATATATTTTATATACATTAGTTGATTCTAAAGAAGACTATATTTTAGAAATTGAATACAGTAACACATTTGCTCAAGGTGAGACCGCGAGAATACCAGCAAATGTGCTATGCACATCCGTTCTTTTGAGCCTATTTAATAAGTAACACCAATGAATATTAATCGTTGTTTATATTGTTTTACTTTTTTTCTACTATTTTGTATATTCAAGTGAGATTGTCAAACAATATATAAAACAATTATATTTCATATCGTTGTTTATATCGCTGAGATTATCAGTTAATAGAATAGTAAGAGAAAATTGAAAACTAAAATGTTTATATTTCATTGAGGGATTTTATAGTTTCATCAGTTCCAAAATTACAAAATAATACACTTTGTCATATTTCCATCTCATTAACCACAACCAAACAATGTAAAAGTCAATTAATCTCAAACACTCAAGCAAAGAATATGAAAGGAATAATCTCACATAACCATTCACGCAGAGAAAGAGATAGAAACAAAGAAAAAGAACCTACGCTTGAAAGCTTTAAGGATAAGATCAACAAATGGATTGAGTAACAGAGACCAACGTACCTCCACCGGTGGAGATTCAAGTGTGCGTCTTGGACCTCAACGTCGATCGAAGTTCGCCGAGAGAGAGTCAGAGATAGAGAGAGTCCAGGTGAAGAAAAAAAAGAAGAGAGTAGAAGAATCAGGAAGAAAGAAAATTAAAGCAAACCTGAGAATCATTTGTTACTTGATGATTGGGTAATTTAATACTGTAGAGTCTACAGTGAAAGTGCACCCCAATTTAGTTATATAGTATAATGTTCCAAATCTTTTACAAAATTCATAGTTACATTCTTTTTTTTTTTTTTTTTTGTCAACGGTATATGTAACATCATATATATTCAGATTTTGGCCACATATGCCGTTGAAAAAAAAAGAGTTATGAATAACTCTGAACTTTGTAAAAAAATTTAGAACATGTGCCACTAATAACCTTGGTTTTTTCACGTGTAGAAAGTAATGTGCTATATTTTTTTTGAAGTTTCGAGGGCATTTACGCCAATTATTAAATTTGAGATCCATTAAAAACGGAAGTGAAAAAAAAAGGCCTAATTTCTCGATCGAAGTAAATTTCAGGGACCATTTTTTACAAAATTACTATACTTATAATAAATACACGAGTCGTCCCTAGGAAAGCCATATTGAACCCAAATGACAACCAAAACAAAACCCTCATTTACAACACAAAAAGCTTCCATGGACAGCCTACTAGCCGGAAAGGATCAAAACGCCCCCGAGAAGGTGCAGAAGGGCGATCTGCAACGACGTTCTCCACCGGAGAAGTGGAGTGGCGGCGGCGGAAGGCCTCGCTGGAGCTCTTCCAGCGACGGCGGGAGCCACGGCATGCTCTCCGGGGGGTTGTTGCTGTTCGTTCGATGGTAACGGATTTGTCGGTTTGGCTCCGGGACTGGGTGTTAGGTCCATGTCTTTGGCGTCAGTTAGATCCTGACCTGTAAGAATATTTAGTGTAAATATTGTATACAAAGAAGGTTATGGCAGTTATATAAATTCATAGGAATCTCATGAAGACTTCTGTCGAGACACATTTTTTGTCCGCTCCGGTAGAGCCTTAGAGTTTCGTTGATTGAATTTTTGTTGCGAGATTACAATCTGTAGTAATATCGAGAAAAATGACAGAATACCCCCCTAAAATCTAACAGAAATAAAAGGAGAGGTGACAAATGCGCAACCAATATAAGAAAGGCCCGATGGAGCAAAAGTTAAAGACGTTGCGGGTTTTTGTGCAAACAATAATTAAAAAAAAAAAAGAGTAATTGACGTCATTACCCTCTTAAGTTGGGCACTTTGCCCTTAAAATTCTCTTAATTGCTATGATGGCAAAATTATCAAATAATAAAGGGGGGAAACACACATTTTCTTTTTAACAATTAAGTTCGAAATTATAATTGATGATTTTTCCATCATACAACTAATATTTAATAATCAAATAATATAAAAATGTTTTCTACAAAAAATGAAGCGTAAAAGGGTAAAAAGGCAAGAAAATAAACGTACGGGGGCAAAGTGCAACTAATGTCAAACCTATTGGGGAATAACGCCAATTACTCAAAAGAAAAAACATGAAAGGGATGATATCTTACAGTTGGACCTTGACCATCCAAGCTTCAGGCTCTCCCTATCGAACACCACTCGGTAACCCGTCATGAAATTCTCTGCGTAAGGAAAGTCTCCAGTTAAATTAAGGTAGTAATCATAGAAATGGCGGAGCTTTTGAGCGGGAAAGCGGAAAATGAAAGGAGAGAGAAGCAACGGGAATGTTCCGTTGCGTTCTTACGTCCGATTATTCCAATCTCTTCTTCCCCGGGTTGTATGGCTAAACAAAATCCACGCAGTCCCTATGACACAGAATTTACTCGGTTATTAATTACGAATAAATGAAACCCCGGTAATTCGAGACTTAGACAGAGAAAACTCTCCCAATGATTATTAGGAAATTCCACTAACCAAACATGACGGTAACACCTAGATTAGACGGCTATTTACAGGATTAGAAACCCTAATTCAATATTTCTTGTAAACTATCCTAATACCCCAAATGATTCAAGACAATAGTAAACAAATATAATTAAAAACCATGTCCTATTTATCAGGTCTAACAGAAACAAAATATAAGTAATAACAAAGCTACATCGGAAATTACGAGCTAAATGCAAAAGGTAACGACGTATATGCAGACGGTGAAGAAATAGTGTTCAAATAGTTAAGTGCTTTTTACAAATTTTTAGTAACTTGCTAAACACGCAATAATACGTACCTCGACATCATATACAGAAAAAACTGGATTATGGACGACAAAACTATTGTTTGCAGGAAACACAAGCGTCACGGAAGGAATTTTGGGTAGGGCTTGAGAACTGCTAGATTATAAACAAACTAAATATCAGTATAAAATTGTTAGGCCTTTACTTATAGTTTTTTTTTAAGATAAAAAAAAAAAGATCATAATTGCTCAAATAATTATAATCAATTGTTCGGCCCGTAATTTTGAGAATATTTCCCCGTTGGCATGTCAGCGCAAACTTCTTTGGTTCACGCAGAGTGGTGGATTCTCTTGAAAATCAGTGGTTGCAATCTTCTCTCGGTTCGGAACGTTCAATTTTGAGTTAATAGTTTGATGTTAATTATCTTTGTAGTTTTTTCTATTGAATAATTATTTGTCTTTGCAGGGGCACTTTGGGTTATTTATATTATCATAGTTAATAATCCCTATATATATATATATATATATCATGGAAATCTCGAATACACATTTTAGTTTTGGCTATTGTCTCTAAGAGTTCGGGTCAAGTTCTCAAAGGAACGGCCACTTGTTGTTATTTGTTTCTTGTTGTTCAATTAAAGCAAATCAGGAATTCATCACTTCGGTGAATTCACTTTAGTCGTGTTTACTTTTGCTTCAGGTCCTATCACACACATTAAAATAAGAAGCAAGAAAACAGAGAACGCGCATCGTGGTGAACGACTGAAGCTATACAATTTACGAGATTCACCTGCTCTTATAGCAGTATTTCCAAGGATATCCTTCGTAGCTCTCTCTAGAAGCATTTACCCGCTTGTCAAACTGCACAAAGAGAAACGTAAATAAAAATTGAAATATATCCGAACATGAACAAAAGAAACAAGGATCCGGAAATTAATTTCATGTACCTCCTCAGAAACTACTTCATACACTTCCTGCGGAACAAATGTAAATGATGTCCCACTATCAACTATAGCCTTAAAGCTTGTCTTCTTAATACAGGAGTTACTAATACAAAATGCTTCCACTCCAATTATGTATGTGTCGCTGAAAAAAAGGCGGTACAAGGAATGCTTCAGCATAGGCTCAAAGCTATAATTAATGAGAATATTCAAGCACATCTATAATTAATGAGAAGAATCTTTTTTTTTGAATGGGTTTAATGAGAAGAATCTAGCTACACTTGATGAGAATATTCAAAATATCTAGAATTATGAGAAAATCCTAGCTAGAAGTATTGAGAATTTTCTAAGATATATTGATTCTTGAGAATATTTAATATTATTGAGAATGTCGAAGGGCCGTGTTGATTTGTATTTCATATTTACTATTATTCGATAAAATTAATAAATTATTCCCACTAGCACAAAATATCTACAAAACGAGGAGAGAAAATAATAAACTAGATCAAATTTTAATAGGTTAAAATATTTACAATTAATTATAGATAATAGGATTCTTCTACAAACTGGCTAAAAAATGGTACATACTAGTTCCCATTTGAAGTCGAAGGCAAGAACGATGTAGAGTACTGATTGACCGGTCCTCGATCCCCAAAGAATATCCTCCCGGAATCATCATCGTTAAAGCACAAAGAGAAGGAATTGCTTATAAATCCCGATCTGGCGAGGAAAGTAGGGACTGAAATGTCTCCGAGTCCCAAACCAAGGAGACCATCAGGAGCAACCCCATCCAAATATCCACCACTCTGCTTCATGCCGCAGCTGTATACGAGAAAGAGGTGAATCGGTGTTCGAATTCTGTGTTTTCCATTTTCAAATCGGACCTCGTGCTTGAGCAATAGGTAATCAATTTTCAAAATTAAAATGAGTTTGTGGCGACTTAGAATTTACAAATTAGCATGACGAAATACCTGAATCGATTTCGGTTAAAACCCTATACCGTCAGAATTGATTTCGATTAAAAACTGAATAGGTGATTCTTCTCCACACAAAACACCCGAATATTTTGCTTATTTGGTTTCCGGTGTAAAACTTCCACCCATATGATGTTGAGAGTTGAGACTACAAGTATAAGCCGAAGAACGACAAAGGCCTTACCCTATAACAACCGGAGCTCGAATAGAGCTGCTTATCGTGTCGTTTCCCCACGCTGAAAGATGCAATATGTCTTCCACAAGCAACCCCGATGTTGACGTATTCTCTGTATAGTAATTTATGATGTAAGGGCAGGGTTGCTTTGAGCTTTTGCAGTTCGAACCTAGGTCACATAACTGGTGACCGCAAGATAAGTGCTTGCTCGTGCTTGAACTGGAAGGACTGAACTCGTTTAATTCTCTATCCTGCATAATAGATGCCCCAAAAATGAGGGAGCACCTGCCAAATCAATCACTGGAAATAAGTGCTAAACCTGTTATGATTAATTAGTGTTAATCGTAAATATTTTATTCTATCAAGCTTCAATTTAGTTTACTATTAGGAAAATATTCCCGGATACCCCTGACTTTGTATGTTTATCCCTATGCAGCCCCACGCTTTGTAAAAAGATCATATCACACCCCTAACTTTGTACTTTTGTCCATATATATGGCCCTTCTGTCAAGTAACAAAAATTTAAAAAGACAAGCTAAAACGATCAGGCAATATCGGGTATCGGCATACCAAAGCACTGTAGTAACTCGCAGACAATGGGGCGCATTGAACGCAGTTGCAAGGGACCCAAAGTAGGTCGCTTCCCACATCCAACGCCACCAGAAACGAGACGTTCGGAGTTCCTATGTCAATCCACGTGTAATGCAACCTGAAACAGAACATATCGACAACAACAACAAAAATGAAACACAAACTCATAAAACATTTCTATATATACATGAAACAGACATTCGACACTAAAAAGGGAGTGTGAAATCAATCTAACGGTAGTATTCCAAGAATAAAAACTTTAGCTTCTTATTGAAAGAGAGCGTATGGAATTTCGAGCTTTTTAAAACTGTTCCAAGGGTCTATCGAGCAATAATATATATGAAAATACAACTTCCTCTCAGTCTTCACGCTTCTTCTTTTTTAGTTCGTTTTCATACTTCAGCTTCCGAAAATCTCAGTATCACAGGATTTCATCTTAAGACTAATTGACAAAGACGGGAGTTACACATGACCTTATAAACCGGATTCTTCGTTAGGATTAAGCCCTAATCCCAAATCACAAACGATAAAAACAAAATAAACGGTGACAAAGAATTATAGCGGTTCACTTTAGGTTCGTCCACTTCCCGCTTGCAAATTGACTTCGCTATACTCGGTCGAGGTTCACAATGTTACAACCCTCTCTCTCACGCTCCCTCATTCGAGCTACAAGCACTACGAAATGCCGGCCAAGAGCCGATACACTCGAAAACTAAAACTACGCAAAATACTTGTGAAATGCCTAAACTACCCTTCTATACAAATCCGTAAATACAAGAGTCTGGTCTCCATAGCGATTCCGGTGAATTAGTCTTCACCGCTCAAAACACAAATCCAATTTACAATTCTTCAATAAAAAAAACTAAAAAAAAACTATCATGAAGTTCATTCAAACAGTTTCACTCGAATATTATCAATTGTTATCCAAAAATGGAATCATCGCAGTTGTAGAGTACTATGAGTATGAAAATGGAGAAACTGACCAGCCGAAATCGTTGCCGTACGACATGGTTTGACTGCCTTCGGAGGGGAAGACGAGCTGAGCCTTCACCTTCATCTTCTGCTTCCCAACGTCGGTGGCGAGCAGAATGCGGTAGTACTCCGCGCTCTTCATCTCCGGCCAGGCCTGCTTGTGGAGCCCCCGAGCTTCCGGCGAGAACCGGTGCACCAGCTTCGAGGACAGCGTCGCCGGAGCGGCATTGGCGGCGAGGAGGCAGGCCAGGAAGGCGGCTGCTGCGAGGAGAGGGAAGGATGGAGGTTCCATGGCGGAGATCTGAGAGAGTGTTTCTCTCTCTACTGTGTGTCGCTCTCGCTCCTCTCCATCTCTCTCTCTCTCTCTATATATATATATATATATATCACCTTTCTTTCTCTCTCTCTCCTCTGTGTATCTTTCTCTCTCTCTCTTCTGTACTGCGTCTGCGTGTCACTCCAAGAGTCTTTCTCTCTCCTCTCTATTCCTCACTCACTATTTGATTTTTCAAATTATGTGAGAGGATAACGGCAAATATACTTAATTTAAGGTAATATTATTAAAAGAGATATAGTCAAATTTAATTTGTTAAGGTTGAAAATTGAAGTACACTACTCAAGTCTCATCAAAATTTAGGACTGGTATTTTTTAATTTTCATTTTAATCTACAATAGATGTGTCGATTGGGTCGGGCCGGTCCACGCCCACCTGCCTCGACTTGTAAAAAAAAAAAAAAAGCGGGTTTGTCCTTCCCCCGTCCTGAATCCGCCTCGCCCCGTTCAAAATGTCACATAAACTATAATTTTAGATAAAAATAATAATTTAAGTTATAATAATAATTTTAATTAAAAAATAAAAAATTACTGTAAATATTTTTATCATTATAGAATTTTCTTTATAAAACATAGTTTATTACTTTATTTATTATATATAGTCTATATTAGGCCTGCAACTAGTCGACTAATATTTTATATTTTCATTATTTGGTATCCTTAACTTGATTTCGGTTAACCTTTATATTTTCATTATTTGGTATCCTTAACCTGATTTCGGTTAGTCATGTTTTAATAATCTTAACCTATTTTTAAAACCGGTTAACCTAATTTTCAGTTATCAAAATATGATTAACCTATTTAATAATAATAACCTGTTTTTTTAATATAACATTCAACACATTTTATCGTAACAATAAAACATACATATCGATCCAAAATAAATCGCAAATAAAACAACCCAGTCCAAAAAGAAGCATACCGGTCCACTGTAGTTTAAACATATATCCAAAAAGTACATATAAATAACCCTACTTGATGTAATCCTTTAATATTTAAATAATAAATTAATATTAAAGCTGGTTATAAAAACCGTTTAAAAAAATAACCTGTTTTGAAAAACATATAACCTGTAACGTTATCCTGTTTGAAACCGGATACGGTTAACCTTAACCTATTTTCAAACGAATTTGGTTACGATTATTTTGAACCAAATAATTTTCGGTTACGATTTTAAAATTCGGTTACCGGTTTTTCCGCACAACCTTAGTCTATAATATATAGTTCTTTAAATTAACCAGTAAACAAGTTTAACTTCATTGGTCAATTTTGAAATTCGCTACTCGATTTGACCATCTCTAATTTTAATTTTACTTTTAGTTTCACTATGAAGTAATCAATTACAACATTTAGCAATTTCTAGTATAACTACATAATTTACTAATTAATGAATTTCTTAATTTAGTTTATGTTGGACATGTATCCTTAAGGCTTAAACAAGCTGTTTTTATACTATTGTAAAAGATTATGACAAGTCGTTGAATAAAAGGATGGTGCTTATTATGTTAATCTTATTATAGTTTTTGGTAGAGTAAAGTAGAATGTTTGTTCCTTAGTTCATAAATGATGCAATTATGTTATTATTATCACAACTGAGTCAATGTGGGGAAGAATTAATAATCATAACAGATGAACTTAAAATGTCCATCACTTGATTAACTGGGTGGGAGCCCATTAATCGGTTAAAGTCATTAATGTGACTAAGTGATCAAAATTATATTTTGGATTAAGTGTGTGGCACACTCACTAGAAGTGCATTAAGTATGAAATGATTTCATATTGGACTGGACCTGACTTAAACTCCTGAAGTTATCATATAAGTCATCACTGATAACTTGGAGTTGAGTCACTAGTAGATGATCAAATGGATATTTGATCTAAATCCCGAGTGATCTCGAGCCTGGACTGTTGACTTGATTGTTCTTTGATATAACTGTTAAAGAACACATTTTACTGTCGTTCCCAATGTTTCTATTTTGGGAACATGATAGTCAACAGGTAAGGGTAGCTTGGTCATAGACATGCACATCACATAGCTCTCTTTAGAGTCAGGATGATTCCCTTAATTGTCGGTGGTGAGAAGTGAGAGGTACCCATGCACAACTTATGAATCGAAACCATAATTGGGTTACTCATAATATTACCGATTGAGTTGAGGATGAAAATGCAGTGAGGGGCAAAACGGTAAAAACCGCATGGTCGTGTATGGATCATCAAATGAAATATCAATAACCCGAATTTGATTGTACGATGAGTCCAGGAGAATATCCTGGAAGATCGCGGGAGTTTCCCTCAGCATCGCGGAAGCCCTGCCCAGTTCAGAACACGCAGCCGAAAGTCGTCGTATTTGAGGTACGACTTTATGCATTGGGTCAATAAATGCAAACCTTTATTTATTGCTTTATGTATTTCCTATAGACTAGATTATTAATAGTGAATTATGAAAATTAAATTGGTAAAAATTTATCAGATCTTGTAATCGTGATTATCCGATTATCAATCCGTTGTATGGGATAACAAGTTTTCCGCTTTAAATATTTTTTAAATGTTACCCGGACGGATTGTTAGCTAAAATTCGCGATAAATACGTGGAATCACAATATCGATTTCCAACAGTTACAACTTTACAAATTACAATTACCTGTCTTAAATCATTATTTTAATTTTATTATTCACTATAGATTTCAAAATAACTTATTCTCATTTTATTATTCACTTATCACTTTCATATTCATTATTCAACCTCTAAATTTTAAAATTCACAAATCAATTCCAATATTCATCAACTTTAAATATTTATATTATAATTCGCTAATCAACTTCATAACTTACTAATCAATTTCATCATTCGCTAGTTTCGATTTAATGATCCATTAACCCCGTAAAAATCCAACCCGTTTTGGTTTGTGGAAAACCTATTAATTTCGACTCATAAAAGCTCAATAAATTCCGCTCGTGCCTGCCCCATGACATTGTGGGTTAGGGCTCATGGGCCGGGGTGGGCCACGATGGCTCTTCCAAAACCCGCCTCGTGCCCGTCTCGCACATTGAACGGGGCGGGTCAAGCTTGTCCTGTTTAATGTGTGGGCTTAACGGGTTGTGAGCCGGGCTGGTTCACCCCGGCCCACATGACACCACTAATCTATAGTAATTGTATCGAACTCTTATTTATCATATTTTTATTATTATAAAATACGTAGTTAATGAAAATACAATGACACTTCACTATAAACTAACGAGAATGACAAAATCAAAATATAAAATACGGTGTTAAACTTTTATGGGACTCGAATACTATTGTCTTCACAAAAGAAACTTAAATATATGACAAAAGTATAATAATAGAATCAAACTAAAGCAATGAATTTTTTTAATATAATATATAGTGAATAAAAATAGAAGACTTTGTGATATACAATAATTGTATGCCACTTTATTCAAATTCAATTTGAAAACATATTTTTAAAATAAGCATAAAGTATTCTAAAGCAATTTAAGGAGCGTCGACAAAACTATAAACTAAAAGCTAAAATAAAAATTACCATTTGTAGTAAAGAATGGAAATAAAGAGAAAAAGGAAAGAAGAGATTAGAAAAAGGACTTTGGAAATAAATAATAACAAAAGATAGGGGCCAAATGCCAAAAGGTAAAGGCCCTTTTCTCTTGCTTTTTCACCTTCAAAATTCACCCCTCTAAACTTTTAAACATGATTCTTTTGGCCCATTTTTTATTCATTAATTTTACTACTCCCAGTATTCAAAACTCAACCTCTACACAAGAAGACATTCAAATCTACTAGCTTTTAGTTTTAGCTTCTTGTCATTCTTGTCTCTTTTTTTTTTTTTTTCTTTTCTCTTTCATGGGAATGTGAACCTGCTAGCTACTAATAGTACTAGGCAATTTCTTATATAATAAAAAAAATTGAGAAAAAACTATGGCTCTTTTATTTTTCACAGTTTTTTTTTTTTAAAGAATAGTTTTTATTTATCTATTTGAATGGTCTATATGTGAGTAGACAAATGGGAAATGCATGTATATGCTCTTTCTTAATATGTCTGGTTTTAAATAGCAGGGACAAAATAGGAAATGCATGCATATGATCTTTGATGTTTGATATTGATACATAATATTATTAGATATTTTATTTTTGGTCCAGATTGATGATTATTTATTTATTATTTGCTTGGTTTAAGTATTCTCATTTAAAAATGAAACTTGTTAGCTTTATCTAAATTTAAATATATTTATTTAATATTATAAAGCAAGGTTTTAAATGTCGACGCCGTTTCGCCTCCTCCATTTTACAGGGCATGCTGCATGCCGACAGAAAAGTCAGAAAAAAATGACATGCCGCGTAAACTCCACTGGCATGCCACATGCCGACGGAAAAGTCAAAAAATAATTTTGCTATTTCGATAAGTTTTTATAAGTTTAAAATTACTTATTAGTATCACTATTTATTATAAATAACTAAAAAATCAAACTAATAATAAGACATCATATTAGTAGGTCATAATTATATTTATATAAAAATAAAAATTATATCTATAATTTATAAAAAGAATATAATTATAAAATTATAATTAAAATAAGACATCGGACTCAAATTTATAGTTAGTTCTCGAGTCCGCCGAACATGCCATGCAATTTGTATAAAATCATGGTAAGAGACTCAGAGTGAATGAGGTCACTCACAGAACGACAAAAGCATGGAACCAAAATGGTAAAAACAAATCCAAATTGTCGGGTCCACTACAACTCTACAAATCTTCCATACATCGCTTCCGACAATTGCAATTTACTAGTACATTCTATTTCTTTCTATACATCTATAATTGAGCTCTCTCTCTATATATATGTACTATAGTATGTTTAAAGGGTTAATGACGGCAAAAATACCCAAAGTTTGGTCAAAGAATCCCTCGTGTACCCAAAGTTTAAAAATGGTGGTAAAAATACCCAAAGTCGCATTTGGGGAGTTGACCACTCCATTCTCGTAACGTCATTAACTTACCTGTTAACTTTGGCCACACGGACAAACGTGAGTTGCTGACATAACTATTGCTGCCACGTGGATGAGCCCACATCAGGCTCATTTACGACAAAACAACGAATTAAACCCCTAGCTAATACTATTTAATACAACAAATTGAACCCCTAATGATTACACTTAACAAAGTTGATTTGTCTACGTGGCCAGAGTTAACATGTAAGTTAACAACGTTATGAGAATGGAGTGGTCAACTCCCCAAATGTGACTTTGAGTATTTTTGCCACTACTTTTAAACTTTGTGTACACGAGGGGTTCTTTGACCAAACTTTGGGTATTTTCGCCATCATTAACCCTATGTTTAAATATAGGTTGTTTGTTTTAAACGTGTAATTTCCGTTTCTTGAAAAGTAAATCAACTTTATTACTAGGTATATATTGTCTTATTTTCTTGTTTCTTAGCGTTACGAAAACGATTCTTTGATTAAAATATGAGTTATCGGAATGTTCGGCTCAGTTTTTCGATGAAGAAAGATGTTCTAGAGTAGTTGTCCCGCCACATAGATCATAGTAATGAGCACATTTGATACAGATTTCGCGTAGAAATTATCCTACAATGACAATCCGGTCATAAGTCGGTATCAAAGGTGAATTTGATCATTGTGAGGTAAATTTTGACAGTATATTTGATTTTTCAGGTTAAATGGATGATAAAAGAAATTTAATTTTATGAATAATTATGAATTACGTACATATATTTTTTATATTTATTTACTAATTTTGACCGTTTCCATTAATATTGCTTTAACGAAGTTGAGCCTTTTTTCGCATCAAACGCATAGAGACTAGCTTTAATCTTTACGTTCAAACCCGAACACGTAAAAAAAAAAAAATTTAAAAATTAGACATTGTAGATTATTAAAAAAGAAAGAAAGATTAAAAATGACAAATTCACACCAAAACAAATAATTCTATTTCCTGAGGCAAATGTGTTTCACAAAACAAATTCAGAGATCTTTTCAAATTAATACAAATTGATACAAATGGGGCTTATACTTTAGAACTGTGGACAAAGAATACAAATCTTCAAAATCTTTGGCACTTATGTACAGGAATGTAATAATTAAATCCCGAAAAGGGAAAAAGATATATAAAAGAAAAACAAATACCTCTCTCGGGGGTGAACTCTATCGGTACCTCAAATCTGCAGAAGAAGAATCGCGGGGCGGGGGTTGACTTTTTGTGTCACTTGTTTGACCATTGGAACTCAATTTCCAAATTCCTCGACGGCCCGGATTTGCTCTCGGGCAGGAGAGTGTACTCTCCGGCGACTGCACCAAGCATCACCACCCGGTCGATCTGGATCGTCACTTTACCGAACGAGCTCTGCAAATAGGTTCATGACAATATTATTATAATGTTTTGCAGCGGACCGAAATCTATTTAGTCATCACTAAGCTAGGAAAATTGAAAAGGACGTGAAAAAGGGCCAATTAAGTCCCCGAGCAAACTCATTTCCCGAATCTTGATATTGTTTCCGGTGTTAAAGTTTTAAATTTCTGTACAAATCTGATCTTTTACCCGTAAATAGTTCTCTTAACAGGATCATTAGAAACATTATTTTGGTTTTTATGTTCTTTCTCGGTAAAACGTACCTTTCCCATTTTGCTCTTGTTCTTGCAAGATATGTGAAGCTTTTGGCCTTTCGGAGGGCTCTCGAAGGACCACAAAAAGCTCTCGTCCCACTCCGGGTTCGGGCCAGTTGCAACAATCTGAAAGAAAAAAAATCAATATATAATACAACGCGAGATTCAGCTAAAAAACAATTATAATTGTAATTTACAGACTATAAAAATCAAGAAATTTAAGCTATATTTCAACAGAAGGTGAAGTTTTTCAATCTCGATTATCTAGAGCGCCGTACCTTGGTTTGCCTCGGAGGAGTGTTGCCGAGCGTGATCTTGCAAAAAACGCTAGGGTTCCCCACCGACTGCTTCATGTTGCTCCCGCGCTTGATAATTACCACCAGAGTACCCGGCAAACACTGCAGCAGAAACTCTGCCTTCTCCTGAAACCGAGGCGGGCCCGACTGGATCAGGTACTGCAGCAACGGGATCGCGTCAGCAGCGGCTATCGACTGAGCCCTGGAAATCTCCGCCGGGCATGCCGACCACGCTTGCCGGAGAAGGAAGAGCGCATCCAGAGCAGCTTCTTGGGTCGCCTCCGATCCGGTTTTGAGGGACGTGACAAGGTGAGGGATGCTCAGAGTGGCGGGCTCAGTGGCTCTGAGACGTGGGAAATTACCGAAAAGGGCGTTTAGAGCCTTGAGGTACTCCTCGTTCACAGTCCCGGTAGCCCATAGATCTTTCTCGATTGCGGCTGTTAGACAATGGAGTTTGATTAGAGTGGATTGTCTGGTACAAAATTGTTTGTTGTGTGAAGCGTGTAAAGGGGACAAAAAATACGCTTCAGATTAGTAAATTAGTTTATTAGGAATATTAATTATTCTTTACACGATATGAAATTTTATCAGAACAATTTTTTTTCTTTCAGAGAACGTACCCGTAATGGATCGGACCGTTTCACTCGAAGCATACTCTTGAATGGTGTGATTAGAGAACAGAAGCTTCACAAACATTGCAGCCTGAACTGCTGTTTCGGGATCACTTGTACCGATCAGATCCAACACAACCTGGACCCCGCCGGCCTCGGCAACTGCCCTTTTGTTGGAACGACTGTACATCACGAGATTCTGCAAAGCACATATTGCCACAACTTTCATCTCCTCGGTCGGTTGTTCTTCAAGAACGTTGACCAAAGCACGACAGGCTGAGACAGCATCGGCGCTTCGGGCGAGAACCTCATTCTGAAAAAGATCACCGAGAGCCAAAGTAGCGAGTAATCTGGCTTGCTGAGCTTGGGTCTGAGGATCTAGGAGGTACTGAGATAGAGGTAAAATTGCAGATTTTGTGGCCTTAGTTTCTCGGATCTTCACGTTGTTAAGCAGAACTTCCAATAATCGGGCCGCAGTCTCCTCGCACTGATGGCACCTATTGAGATTTGGAGAAAATGATTAGCTTCGCATTTTTTCATTAATTTTATATTTTCTCTATGTTGATCTCATCTGGTACTAACTGATAAAAATACTCTCAAGTAAGTCGTGTGTTCCAGAAGTTTAACATTTTATATTACTTTCTAACAAATAGGGGGTAATGTGCTACTTTCGGAAATTTAGGGGACATTGCTGTCAAAAACTAAAGTTCAGGGCCAATTACTCAAAATAAATACGTTATAGCTTGAAGTGATATTTCTACAATACCTTAGAAGTTCTAAAAGAGCTTCTATGGCGCCGCTTTCAGCCATCGCCTCGGCACTGGCTGAGTCATCACTCTCCAAAACCAACAAAGCATTCAATGCTCCGGTCACAGTGGCTTCTGATCCGGAACGAAGCAACCTCACCAGAACGGCGACGGGAACTTCTAAATAAAATTCAGAGCTAAATTGCAAAATGCTCGATAAAACCGCAGCTGCAGATTCCCATAAAGCATGTGGGAGAGACGGGTCGGCCTGTAATATAACTTTTGATATTTCCACTACACCGCCTTCTTTTGCAATTTCGTTTGGCCATGTTAGGGCAATACTAACCAAGGCTTTCACGGCTTTTTGCTGCAGTATGTGCATACCGGAACTAAGAACTCGGATTAGAGGACCGATCACTTGCTGAGAAACGGGATCTTTCTGAAGATATTCTTCGGAAAGTAGATGCGAAAGAAGCTCGGCTGCTAATTGCTGAACGGCCGGTGAAGGAGAATCAAGTAAAGGGATTAGCGGCTCAATAGCTTGGTGGGAAGTTAGAGTATAATCAGCTCTACATTGTGGGTGCTCCAATATGTTTACAAGAACTTGCAATGCACTGTGTTGACCGTCGTGACCGAATTCCGGTCTCGTTAGTAACAAGAAAAGTGGTTCAACCACTTTCGCAGAAGACTGCCCTTTAGCAATACTAGCATTATTGGTCAATATTCGAAGAAGTTCAGCAAAAGCGGCACAGAGAAAATCCGGCGCTTCATGGAGGATATCAAGCACGCTTTCGATGACTCCGGCTTTCACCATTTCCAATTTACAAGCAGGCCTGTCTTTGCCTAGCTTCACAAGGGTTCTCGAAATAGCTTCGTGAATCAAGTAGTTTCTACCTGAAGATGGGACAAAGGGATGATTACAACCAAAATATAGCTTTAGAAAAGAAAAGAAGAAAAAAAAGAGAGAGAAAACAATGTCTAATAAAACCCGAAACGAAAAAAAAAAGAAAAAAGGTTTAAGACAGATTCTGGATCCGGTATGCACATCCAGACTATAAACCGGATGAGGTAACCACTAACCGGTTATGAGTTTTGAAACACCCACTTTCACCTCTATCAAAGACTGATTTACTAATTACACGAGTAAATATAATACTGTATTTGAAGAACTAATCAACTGAAATAAATACATAAATATTACCGTATAGAAGGCCTACGAGTGGGATGACTGCACCATGAGCAGCGACTAATTCAGCCAGCTGTTCGTCCTCAACGAGCTTATCCAATGCACCGACGACTGATTGATGGGCTGGGCTGAATTCAGTCACAAGGAGAGAGACCAGAGGCTCAACACAACGAGCAGCCGCCATTGTTGACCTATTAGATTCAGAGAGATTCAGAGAGGAGATTTGAAATCGAAAAATTTAATCCCTATTAGATTCTACATCACATAGATCATAGCCTAATAATACAAAATCTATACATTAACATTTACCTGATTCTCGTATTGCCAAAAAGAACACAGCATAGCTCAGCAGCGTCTCCTTTCAGCTCCATGGAGCAGTTTGACGAAAGGATCCTACAAAGAACATCCACAGCGTTCATTTCCACGTCAGCAACGGCCAAGGCTCGAGACGGGTTTTCGCTGAGTAAGCTCACGAGCGCTGCAATGGCAGCATGCTGTTCTTTTTCCAAACCAGTGTTAAGAATCTCCACCAATGGCTGAACGGCTTGCCGGGCTGACTCGGCATTCTTGATGTGATCTGCCGAAAACAAGCTTTCCAACGCTTTAGCAGCGCTGTAACGAGCTGCCCTGCCACCCAAACGCAAGACCGCGACGAGTTGACCGACAGCGCCGAATGCGGACTCGTGTTTCCTGATCTCGGCACTGCTGAAAAGAATACCTGTAGAAACATATATCGTGTGTGTTTTTAGTATTTTGATGTGTGTTCATCGTTCTTGAAGATAGTAGAAATATCCCAAGCTATACGAGATAGCATCGAATGGGTTAGATTCAAGAATCACGGCTAATCACTGAGTGACTTATTACTAAGAATAATTTCCAAAATATTGCTTCCTTAAGTACAAAGATAATCCTAACTCTAGAATCAGGGTTAAATATTACCTAATGCTAGGATTGGATTCCTAACTAACTACAGCATAATATATTATACATAGCATTATAAGAATTTACAAAATTGGGTTCCGAGAAGAGAACAATACCTAACAAATCAGTGGCAGCTTCCTCAGTTGCATCTTGGGGACTGAGCGATAGATACTTAGTCAATGCTTCCAATGCTCCTGATTCAACCATGACTATTTTATTTGATGGGCAATCTTTTCCAAGCTGAGTCAAAATCCCGAGTGCTAGAAATGGTGCCTTTGGACGATCGGGTATCGGTTTGAGATGATCAACGAGTAAGGGAATTGCTTTACGCGAAGTTGCACCGACTCTTATATCATCAACCCTAAATAATCTTTCGAGGCCAACTTGCTCGGGATAACGTGCTAGAGAAAATTCCTCTGACAGTTCCAAAAGGTCAAAAATATCGGCATCGGCACAACCGAGCAGCGAAATTAGCCCATTTGCTGCACCGGAATTTGCAACTGAAAGAAGGGTTCCTCTGCTTCCGTTGCAGACAAGGCTGGAAATTGCCTGTGCAGCGAAATATCGGTTTGCCGAGTCCTCTGACTTCAGCATATTTGCAATTACTGGGATGCATTTCATGGTTGCATTAGCTCTTATGATGTCTCTGTCTTGAAATAAGATTGCGAGCAGTAACGCACAGATCCAAATGCTCTTATCTTCTTGAAAGTCCATCTAAAAATAAAACAGAATATTGGAGAAAGGCTAAATTAAAAGAGCTTCGTCATACATTTTTTTTGGGGAAGTAAATAAAGATGGAGAGATGGTTATAGTTCCTGATTTGCGAATACATAAATTACACATGCCAAACATAAATTGCAGTAAAAAAGGCGATGTGTAACCTGACTTCTAGTTTTGAATGTGATTTAGAGTTGAACACGATAATATGCAACCAGATTTATCAACAGAAGTCAATCGAAATTTGTATTGTTTTACAAAGTGAATGAACATCTCAGGAAAAAAAAGGAAATAAACGAAGTACATAATCTAAATTTTCTAATGAAAGATAAATAATAAAAATAGAATAGAACTAATGTTCTACACAATGGAACTTTCTGCGTCAAATACAAATTAAAGTCAAAATGCTTATATTAAACAGGATATATATAGCGTTGAATGAAATTCAAAGTCACCAAGCAAGATCATATGCAACCAGATTTTTTGTATTGAAAAATTCGTAAAATAGAAGGAGACTAGATAAACTACCTGAGAATATCGCGACGAACTATTTGCGATCCGTTCTGTCAAGACTTCAACAGCTCCAGCCTCCATAATTACGACCTTGCTCTTTTCATCATGGCAAGCAAGAATAGAGAGCAGCCATATAGATAAATCCACACCATAAATAGCCGAGGTGCTCAGATCGGATTCCCCTGTTTTGCCATCTTCTTTGTTGTGCCTCGCTATGCTGATAGCGTCTTTGTCATTGTCCACTCCAGTTTCTGATTGAGAACAACTTATCATCGCAACGAGAGACTGAATGAGAAGATCGCGCGATTTTGCTTCGCTGAGATCTTCCAGAACTCTCTGGTGGCTAACTTTTGCGGCGCATACGAGTAAAGCAACACCGCCAATTTTGACTTTGGTGTTTTTAGAATGAATCACCCTTTTGGCTATCGATGAGATAATTCCAGAAAAGCCGGTAATGGTTTCTCCAAGAACGATAGGCTGGTCCCTGCAAATCCTTGACAAGATCTCAATAGCTTTATCCTGTGACGCAGGTGCAGCATCGGCAATGGACAATGCTATCGGTGTTAGGCTTTTCGGGATTCCAGCCAAAACTGCCCACGCGGGTTTTATTTGCCCAACGGATCCTCCAAATCTACACAAGATAGCCAAGGCATCCAGTGCCTCTGCTGAGTTGGCAGATTCCAAAAACGAAACCAAAGCAAGAACAGTTCCGGAACGGTTTACGCAATCATTCAAAGTGAAATCGGTTTGGCGAGATTGGAGAAGACGAGCAATGGCTGCTGCAGCATGAGTTTTCCCAGAAATAGTTCCTTCGCGAAGAACTCTGGTGGCGGGTATAATGATTTCTTCAGCCACTGCATTCTCAGAAACTTCATTATCCAGAATTAGATTTGATAAAGCACATGTTGCCAGCTCAGCAACTTCGAGGACTTGAGAGCTGGCAAGGTTCATCAATGGAGATAAGACATCTCTAGCAGCCGCCGCCACTTCTTTGTTCTCTTTGACAGATAGAAAAATAGCCGAAAGGCATCGACAGGCTTCAACTAGAATGTTGTCCGATTCAACAGTAAGCAACTTTATCACTGATAAAACGGTTTTAACAGCAATACTGCTTTCACGTAAATCCTTTCTAGCTTCGAAAATACCAGCTAGCGAAAATGCAGACTTGGCTTGAGTTTCTTGTTTTGTGGAGCCCAAAATTCTAATCATTGTCTCTAAAGCATCGTTAGCAGCGCTTCCATCGCGTAATATATCGTTTAGAGGAACGACAGAAAGCATGCTTTTCAAAGCGTCCAATACGTAAATCTTAGACTCGGGAAGATCACTGGTTAATAGGGCAGACAGCTGGCTGATCGTTGCGGTATCTGATTTATGGATCAAGTGATTCAAAGTCTTGGCAGCAATTTCTTTCCCATTAGGGCTTCCGTTCTTGAGAAGCCATAAAAGGGCAGGAACGGCGTCGGCGCTTTCAACACACGCACGTATATCCTCACTATGGTTGCATAAATTCCTAAGAATCGTTGCGGAATCTTCCTTGGCTTTCACAGATCCAGATTCCAGAATCTGGACAAGAGGAGGAATCCCACCGGCAGCGGTGATAGCCCATTTGCTCTCATCGTTTTCATTAGATAACAGAGAAAGAAGCGCAACTGCGCATTCTTGTTGCTGCTCGGAAGAGAGACCCAGCAGAGAAATCAGAAGCTGAACCCCCTCACGTCCTTGAAGAGCACGCCATAGACTTTTGCCATCGCTGCAAAGAGTCAAAAGAGCCCTCACAAGCTCGTCTTGAACTTCATTCGTCGCCATCGTGATCAACCCAACGAGCAAACGCTTAGCATCGGAATTAGCAAGCTTAGCTGAGAGCACAGAGTTCCCATATAAACTGGCTAGGGCTTCTATTGTCCTTTCCTGAACAAGAAACGGTAATCGAGCTTTGAGCTGTGAAATCAAAGTCAACTCAACAGATGTAGAATCCGACGGCCTAGTCGACTCTGCATTACTGTCGTAGATCATAAGAGCCGAGGCTAAAGCCCCAAGGGTGTCAGCAACTTGGGCCGGTGAACCACACGACTCAAGGCTTTGGCCCAAACTTGAGATAACGTTCGATAAACCGCCGGAAATATTTGCCAACGCGCACATGGCGTTTTCTTGCAGTGCTTGAGCGTATTCGCCTTGCATGAACTCTTTCGAAGGGGCGATCGTCGCATTTATCAAAGAAGGAATACCGTTGGAATTCGATATCTCCTTTCTAGCTTCTTTGCACTGAGCAGACAGAGATTTCAGAGCATTTGCAGCTTCTGCTCGGACAGATGCGTCGTTTCCGGGTCCCAAGAGCTTCAGAAGCTGCTTCGTAGCCTCAGAAGCCATCACCTTAGAGCAAACCGATGAATCCTCCATCATCATACAAGCAAGAAGAAAGCAAACATTGGCTTCAGTGCTTGATTCCCCTGCTTTCAGCAGCTTCACAAGTATATTGACACCTCCAGCTTGTAACGTTGCAACCCAGAATCCCTCTGTGCTTGTTGAAAGATTCTTCAACGACCCGGTCAACAGACTATTTACCAAATTACCCTTCTTGGTTCCATTTTCCAGCTGCTCCCAAAGAACTGGTACAACCCCTTCTGTGGCAAAAATTTTGGAGCCTACGTGATCTTTGGCACCACCCTGAGAAACTGCATAGATGGTCTTCGCTGCTGCAATTTGACCTTCAGCATTGCTAGACTTGAGTAGACCGAGAAGCGGAGGAATGCAGCCTCCTAGCAAGACTTTTACCTACGGAATGTCAGAGAACTGGATTATTTTCTCATTTACCCAATAGTAAGAACTACAACCTAATAAATAACCTTGAGAAAAATTGAATAAAGAAATGCTTAATCTATATCAACATATAATTTGAAGTGATATTTCTACATTACCCTCAGCTCGTTCTCCCGGCACAGAGAGCCTAGCACGGTGGCAGCTTGAATCTTCACTCCAAGCGATCCTGACCGTAGAAGAGAAACGAGCACAGGAACCGCCTGGGAATGAGATCCAACGGCACTGAAAGCATTTTCTCGCGTATCAACCAGCTCAAGCAATTGCTTTAATGAATACTCTTTATCTTGAACTGATGAAGAACTCTGACGTAACTGCTCAATGCATTGGGCAACGCTTGCCAACGTTCCATCTGGATCCTCCATTCCACTGCGATCTCTGCATGCAAATTGAGGTCTAAATAAGCTAGAATATCGTTAATTATATTGCTGATATGTGACTAGTGGTTTATTATTATAAATTAGCTATCTAGTTAATATCAAACTACATTTCCTAAGTTATTCATAACCCTCACTTCATAATTGATTAAATTCTACAGAGATTATAATCCGGAGCAGCATATGGGCAGAATTTGAGATACAACGATCATAAATTTACTGAAGCGTTTATTTGTTGCTTTCTCTCGTACATAGTTCTTTAATCCAGCCCTATCACATAATAATCATTACACTCGAGGAACTGAATACAACCAATCGTACGAGACGTGAAAGCTTTTAAAATGTGGAATATCTCCATGAACTATGACAAGTGCCAGCACCGGACAAGCAATCATAACTTCTAGCTAATGTGTTTCTTAATCATAATGTTACATGCACAATTATAAATTAAGAGCTCAAAAATAAATTTGGAGAAAGAAAATGACCTTGAGCCCATTTTCATGAGAGAAAGCGGAGTTGGAGGTTCCGATTCCTGGACTTTCGTGTCTCCATTTCTTTCCTGAAATCATAATCAACACAAATTCAAGTCTCTACAAATTTTCCTACTTAAGCAATTCATAGATTTGAATATCATATAATCTAGCCACAGTAATATATTTATCTTCCGAATGCAGAATCCGCTACATTACTTTTTTTTGTTCTAGAGCTTCAATTATTCTCTCTAAAAATAATTTACTTCCCGTTACGGAGTGTATAATAAAAAACAATCGCATTATCCAAGCAAATCATGGAATTCGATAAGGTTGTTTCAAATGCGAAATAATATTCCGGATACCAGATCAGATTCGAACTCTAAACACTCATAAATCCCACTAAGACCATTCCATTCTGAGCCATAAGAGATTGTTACAGCTCAATTATACGCCAAAACCGAACGAGCACGAGTTTTCGAAGACGAACCATATCATTTGTGGCAAGGCTACTGCCATTGCTGGAATATCTCCAAGACACCGTGGCCGCCAGCTTTGCTTCCCTCGGCTCACGCTTCAACGATCTCGAAACGACGAATCGAGCAACGAAACGGCTCGCCGCTCTGCAGATCTAGCTCCGAGACTCACTCCAACGCATCAACAAACACTCCTGCAAAAACAAAACAAAAATCCTCACTCAGATTCAGATCAGAGTGAAACAACCAAACACCACAGAGAAAAACAACTCTCGATCACTCCGAATTCACATTCGCATTCACAAATCCCTCTGTTCTTCGATCAATTCAACAACCAAACCATCGCATTCACAGATTCCTTCAAATCCCGAGCAGATCGATCGAGCTAGAGCTCACTCCAGCAAGTCAAAAAGCTTTCAAAACCAGTCAAACAAAAAAAAAAAACTCAAACAGCTCACTGAATCAACGGAGAAGAAGAAGAAAAAGAATTCACCGAAATTCAGTAGCGACCGAGCAAGCAAGCAGTACACATACACAACAACAAACAATACACGTATAGATATAGAGAGAGAAAGAGGGGAGACCTGGGGAGAGAGAAGCTGAAGGAGTGAGTTTCAGAGCATCAAATGGATTTCGTGAAATGGAAGCGAGCATTGACTGGCGAGAAGGCGAAGAAGGAGAAGAAGATATCACCAAAAGGTAAGAGAGAGAAAGTGACACACAGATACATACACGTATAGATATAGAGAGAGAAAGCTTGTAGTGTTGTATGTATATCACTATATTGTATATTTATATTTATTTATTTATTTTACGTATTTGTTAGAGAGAGAGATCCAAATAGGAACGACCGACAAGTGAGCCTATTACACTCGGCTCAATTATATCCGGCTTCCACTTCGGCTCCATGTTTTTTTAATTAAGAATTATAACGGCAAAAGTATTTAAGTTATAATCAACTTTGACAGTAGATACTTGGATTCTTTTTGTAGTAAGAAAGTATTTAAGTTTAGTAAAATTTGCTCTGCACAATGTTTTTTGAAAAATATTTACGGGCCGTGCAATTTTTGTTAAAAATATAATTGATAGAGGACGCATGTTGATGTCACCTCCTTATAATTTTATGTAATTTAATAGTTTTATTAATGAATTTGATCTCTCGTCTATAAATGTTTAAAAATAAAGTGAAATTTTTTATATTTTTATTTAGCTTAATTTTTTTTAGTTGTTTATTTATTGTTAGAGATGAATGCCAATTACTGATCCCTCGTTTACGAAGGACGTACGTGTACGCTCGAACTACAAACGTGTTTTATACTACAAACAAACAAAAAGGTGAATTCAAAGGTTTTGATTACTTCAATCCGGATTTTCTAAGTATGCAAGTCAATCATGCGTGATTAAAAATACGACTATTTTCATATGAGTAAGAGAAGATATATTGAGTAATTGATTGGTTAATAACTTATTTTTTCTTGGCAAAATATTGAAATTGAATAAAAAAATCGAATGAACTAGTCTCTTATTTTGCTCGAGGTCTATAACTTTCGCTGAACGAAATTCGATCATCAAACATTTACAAAAATAATTCAAACCTAAATGTTCACTTTTAAATTACATTGAACATAAATGTTCAATTGTTCACTTATACCTTTCTACTATTAATTATTTAAATTTTAAACCTAAATGTTCACTTTTCTTTTAGCTTGAAGTTCAATATTTAGACATGTTACATTATTTATATTATATATATAAAACAATGAATGAACGAAGGATATGCTTTTCAGTTGCTATATTTGGCTAATATAAGCTCTTAAAGCGAAGCCAAGCCGAGTCAATAAATTATGAGCCACTAAAATTATCTCTCATACTCACAGTTGTATTAGATTTGACTTTATTTATTCATAAAATCAAATCAAATAAAATAAAAAACCAGTTAGTGTCACAGACAGTAAGATACACCTAATAAGGATAGATATATAATTTATCATTTTCTAACTAATTATCTGCATTTCCCTTCCTACCAAGTAGTAACACAAAATTTTTAAAAATTATATCATGTATTTCCCTTTCTTAAAATGAAAAAAAGAGATAGTTAATAAATAAATAAATAATCCACACTCAAAATAGGTAACTGTTTTTAATGTTTAATTATTTTACTTTTTCTTTTCCTTTCTTTTCTTTTGAGATTAAAAAGTGTGACATTATTTTGACTTAATAAATAACAGCCGGCTTAGAACTTCCATGGCCATGGTCGGGCGCACCATGAAAGAGGCGACGACGGCATGAAAGAGCGACGCTGCATTTGGGCATCTTGAGTTTTTTTAATGATATATAGAAAAAGAAATTATGATGTAACGTATATATAATATAATGTTAGCATCTAAAGATTAAGGTATCTTTTTGGGTGATAATTGAAATCTATAATTTTTTTTAATGAGGTGTCACTTATTATTACACTGAATATATATAGTAACGAGAGTTTATTCTAACTTAGCCAATTAAAATCTATAATTACTAATTAACAAATATTCTTCCTTGTCTTTAACCATTCATGTGGGCCCTTTTGGAGAATGATTGAGACTCAACACCAAGCTCGTAAAAATTATGAGAAAAATAAAAATAAAAATAAAAAATAAAATTCTTTCTCTCACACTAACTGCCAACTGGCAAATGGGACCCATGTTACTATTACAAATTTTTCTAATTAATTGGATTTTGCAGGGAAAGTAAGTTCATTTGTCAACAAATTTTGATACTATTGATAGAGACCTTCAACTAGTAGCAACCAGCAAGTATAATTAAGGGATAAACGCGTTTAAAATTAATATTTTTTTATCAATTAAAACATAGAGGGTTTTAAGTGAAAAATAGCGATAAAATACTTAAACAGATATAACGTGACATATTTTTTCATTCATTTTTTAACATGTATTAACATTTTTTAATTAATATTATTAAATCATATTTAAAATATATATTTACGTATTTATCCAATTAAAATTACTCGCAATTTTATTTTAATAACTTTTTTTTTTCTCAAATATGTTTTTAAGGATTTGATTTATACTTGAGTTAATATTTTCTGGTAATTTACTGAGTTTGACATTTGGACTTTTGCATCATTGGTCTATTATGTGACCAAGTATAGATTAGGTGGTCGTTTTCCAATTACTATAAATATTGTAATATAGTAAAAAGGCACAAAAACAGAAAATAAAATCATACTATTAAAAATACATTCAAAACTGAATTGTTTGGGGAGAGTAAAATGTGTACCATTTACGTTCTATAATTATATTTTACACTTTTCCAAAATGACATTTTGACTTAATTGTTACATAATTCATAAAACATTTTTATTGCATGTGTTTTACTTTTAAATTATATGATTTTATCAATACTATTATGCAGAAAACACGTGCCAATTTTTTTTTTTTTAGAGAACCATGTGTAGTGTGTCCATTACAAATGAACATTATTAAGTCAATCAATATAAATAAAATAAAATAAACCAAGTAATACACGAATAAAAAACGCCAAAATAAAAAGCTCATGAAATAATTGGAAAAAGTATTGGGCATGTGTTTTACAGCTCACAAGAAGCAGCCATTTTTTCTTTGGAAAATAAAAATAAGATAGGCAACCATTTTTTTTGGGTTAATTGCGGCAATAATGCACAACTTTTGGTCAACAACGGTTTTGGGTCCCCAACCTTTCAAAGTGTGGGAAAAAATACACAACGTTTGTTGAATGTAAAATCTGTTGGTCCTTCCGTTAGGGATGTTAAATTCTGTTGATGTGGCATTGTTAAACTGCCAAATGGACTGCCAACTTATAATATTAATTACATAACCTAATTAATAAGAATAAATTAAATCATATTTTAATTATGATTCAAAAAATAAATTAAAACTTTAAATTAACGAGCAATACTTATTTAACGCGCAGTTCCTATTTTTAAACTCGTGCTTCAATATTATTCACATCTTTACTATGTTGTTTTTTAAATTACAGTTGTTTTTAATAATCGGTCGTTTTTCCAAAATTTTAGTCGTTTCTAATAAACTGTCGTTATGTAATCTTTGCAAATTTTAGTTGTGTTTAATCATCCGTCGTTTTTCAAAATTTTAGTCATGTTCGACGAAGAGTCTGTTAGATTTTTAGGGGGAGTAAAAATTATTTATTTAATTTAAAGTATTAATTTGTTTTTTGAATCATAATTAAAATATGATTTAATTTATTCTTATTAATTAAGTTATGTAATTAATATTACAAGTTGGCAGTCCATTTGGCAGTTTAACGATGCCACATCAGCAGAGTTTAACATCCCCAACGGAAGGACCAACAAATTTTACATTCAACAAACGTTGTGTATTTTTTCCCACACTTTGAAAGGTTGGGGACCTGAAACCCCTGTTGACCAAAGGTTGTGCATTATTGCCGCAATTAACCCTTTTTCCTTTCTTTCCACAATTACATTAAGCTAAGCGATAATAGCGGTGAAAAGTACTCAAAAGTGTATAAAATAGTGCAGCATATTTTCAAGCTTCTACTTGCGTTAAATAAAAGGTTAATCCCGGTAGAAGTTTTAATACTTTTAAAAAATGGACCAGTAGGTTCCATTTTTTTTTTGCTCGAACAAAGTTCCAATTCTTTGGTTTCGTATTCCTATTGATACCTCCGTTACTCATGCCACGTCAAAATTTTGGTTTTGTATTCTAATTATTATTTTTGTTTACCCAGACAAAGTTCCAATTCTCTGGTTTTGTCTCCTCATTTCACTTCCGTTAAAATTCCGAACCATGGAATATGCCGTTTTTGGGGCTTAAAAAAGCAATTGTGCTCTCGTTTAAGTACATATTAAACTATTGTGTTTGATCGTCCAACTTTCTGATGACTAATTTTCTCTGAAAATGAGGACAAAAAATTGTAACGGTGGTATGAGTAACGCTGGAGGATGGAAATTTTGACGGAGGTACCAATAGGAATACAAAACCAAAGTATGGGAACTTTGTTCGGACAAAAAAGAGAATTGGAACTTACTGGTCTATTTTTTAAAAATATTGGAACTTTTATCGGGATTAACCCTTAAATAAATGCCCAAAGTTAAAAAATTTGTTTTTCCAATTAATTCCGCCTCATGAGTTTTTATTAACGTTATGCCATTTACATGTGTATGTCTTAAACTGAAATATTTATGTCATTTACATGTGTATGTCTTAAACTGAAATATTTATATTTAATATCGGACATTTGTTAATCTAAAGTATACACATGTAAAAAATTTGACGTTAACGAACATATGAGATAAAATGAATTTAAAATGCAAAATTTATGACTTTGGATATTTATTAAACGCTATCAAAAGCTTGAGAGTACGTCACTTTATTTAAAATATTATTGAATACTTTTGCCGTAATTATACCATATGAATAAGGTACCTTAATTAATTTGGTGGTCTTTCTTGATCATATTTTCAACACCACTTGACATTTGCAAAACTAATACATCTTTAATGTTTAGTGTTGTTTTTGTTTGGTAACATTAATTAATTTAATTATCACATTAACCATAAATCGGTGCATTCAACAACTATTGAAGAAAGAATATAATAATGAAAAAAATCATTATCAATAATATAGCATAAGTATCCATTACAATATATATATATATATTGAAAGAATATAATAATGAAAAAAATCATTATCAATAATATAGCATAAGTATCCATTACAATATATATATATATATATAGCATAAGTATCTAAAATGCTCTAAACGGGATGTATATTCACAATTTTACTTTTAATTGCGCGGAATTAATATCGAAAGACTACATTATTTGTTTATTTTTTATTTTTTTTCATCCGAATTATCCCGTTAACGTCAAACCTAGTACATATCTACGCATATTTCTTTTTTCCTTTTTTTATCGCATTCTCGCAATATTTTTCTTACAATCTTTTTTTACGCTTAGAAAAGCGTAAACGTTTTCGAAACTTAACAATAAATAAAGAGGCAATTGGAATAGCACAAATCATAAATCTAATTATACAACATTTGAGTATTAATTAGCTAGAGAATATCTCGATCATTTTAAGAAATCGTAATATGTTTTAATTTAAATGCTCTTTCAATGTCCACGAGACATTTTGTAGCTTTCATCATTATTCGACATTAAATTTATTTTTTTATTGATTTCTTAAAACATCCATTTTGATATGAATATTATCGTTGAACTTGAATCAGATCTCATATTATTAGAAGGCAATCACTTTTGGCCTTTATCTGATGCATTTTATTCTCTCGAATTACTTTTGTTTTATAGCACTTTATCCCTTCAATTTTATTTTTTTAGTATAATGAGTAAGAAACTTAACATGAGATCTATAAATTGTTATTCATGTAATTTTAGGAATTGAAAAAAATCCCACTTTACATTCAATATACAATTATCATCAATATTTACATCTACGAATTAGCGGCAAATATGCTCAAGTTGTATTTAGCGGTAAATTTATACATTTATATATATATATATATATATATATATATATATATATATTAGCAACATTATACATATTTTAGCAACATATCTACTTAACTTACTACTGCGTTAGCACTGTTATCACCGACCGGTAAATTGCCACGAGAATTGCACGACTACCCCTATTGCCTCGTCATTCACGTAAAAAGCCAAATATTTAAAGCGACACTTGATTTAGAACAATTAAAAAAAAAAAACGACGACTTATGAACGACACTTCACAAGTCGTTTTCGCTTTTCAATTCTAGTGTCGTTTTATATATTTAGCTCTCTACGTACGGGGATGACGTGACAATTTTGGTAGATGCAAAACCCTCGTGGCTATTAACCGGTGCAAGTTCACTAGTCAGAATAACTTGAGAATATATACCGCTAATTCTTCGTGACACATATATATAATTATATATATATACACTTAAAAAAATCATAATAGATATATAACAAAATGCGAAGTAGAATGTACAAAGCACAAAAGTCAAAAGGGGCAATCAGATTTTATTCATAAGCATGTATCTCAATATGGACCTCAAAAAAGGGATTACAGTTTCTACAAAACCCCGAATCAACCAAAAAACAAATGAATAATTAAAAAAAAAAAAGATTTTATTTTTTAATTATTTGGCGAATTGGATCCAATTCCTGTTTGTATATGTCAAAAAGGATTTCAACGCACCCAAACATTACTTGGAGGGGTTTAAATGACACTGATGGAAGTTGCATAGGATTGAAGAAGTGTGAGGGCTTGCTCGGTGATTGCTCGGTTCCGGGCCCGGCTCACCCAATCGCCCACAATTTGTGCCGCTTCGGTTCCCCGGACGCCTTCTTCGAGCGCGTCCGCCGCCTCTGCGACTTTCCCGTCCGCCAAACACGACTCGACCCTGGCGATGAGAGACTCGATCCCGTCACCCGATTGGTCGGCTTCTTTGACCTGACAAAGTCAAAACATTTGACTTTTGAGAGCGGTGAGAGAAACGAGGGAGTGACTGCCACAACATGGCCTGACTCGACCCGCATAGCATCACAAGTTATGCGGGTAGGTTGGGACTCGGAAGGTTCTGGGTTCGAGTTGAGCCCGACTTGATCCACACCTCTATTTTATTATAATTAAATTGCTTCAAAATCTAACGAGTCTGGCATCATTGCATTTTTAAAAAAATAACAATAAATAATAATAATAAATTAAACGTACCTTCAACCAAGATGCAATTTGTGCAACCGAATGTGCTAAAATTCCGCCACCCCCGGGCGGGATTAGGCTGAAGTGACGAAGCGTCCCTTTTAACGTATCAAACTGGTAATAAGAAAGTAATAAAGTTAGCAAATATATTGATAATCAAGATAACTTATGTCTCTTGAATTTTTCAGCTTTGGAATTTGAAGTCGTTGAAGATAACTTATCTTGCAAGCAACAATACTACAACATCACAATTACATGAAAGGTACTAAGTAGCTCTTTTTGTTGATATGAATCATCGAAAAGGGAACAATACAATGAATTTTGATCGATCGGTGTTGCATTACTGTGAAGTGGAGTAATTGCAGCCCCAATTCAAATAAGAGAGAAAAAAAAAACTAATATAGAATCCTAAATTATTTCTGCTCGATAAAAATAGTATGTCTGCCAATAAATATCAAATTAGATGAACAACTTGCCTTTTGATTTAATTGCAATAATGTATCCGTGCCCTTGTCTTTCGTTTCATTGGGCAGAGAAGCTAACACCAGATCTAGGATCGAATCTTTGTCAATTCCTTCAAGGTAATTGCGTAAAGCCCCTATCTCCGTTTTGATCGGTAAACCTTTGGAAAGTGCGTCTTCTAGTGCAAGTGCTCCCTAAGAACCATAAAAAAAAATGTTTAAGAATTAAATTTTTCGGATTATAATTATCAAGTATTTTGTATGAAATGTTGGTTTATGATCAATGACTGAAAGTAGGGAGATTAAAAGGGATTTTTTTTTTTACCAAAGCAAGCTTGTGAGCCGAGTGAGTTCGACGTGCCTCTTCGGATCGAGCATAGAACGCCATACACAAGGCATTAATCTGTAAAATAAAGATTGATGAGTCATAACAGCATCACAAGAGATCGTAACCAGCCAGCAAAAAAAAGATGTGACAAAAAAAAAAAAAAAAAACTTACAATTAGAGGATTTTCTCTGCTAAATTCTAATCAGTATTCAATCATCACCAGGGGTGAAAGCAGGTTAGGCTAATTTTACCAGAGCTGACATTCCGGTTTCATAGAATTTGAACACGAAACCCGAATAGAATGGGGAAATCTTTTTCTTTTTTAGAAAAGCGGGCACCCAAATACTTGGGTTTTAGAATCACAAAACCTGAATTTAAACTCGAAGCAGCTGATATTCTTTTTTTAATCACATTCACCGAAATATAAGATAGCAGCAAACAAGCATTGGGTTAAAGATCTTACATGAAGATTTGCCTCTGCTATTTTTTCGATTTGGGCTACCTTCTCGCTAGCAATTTTTGCAGCCAGTTCCACTTTTGCAAATTCTTCTGTTTTTTTCAACTTCTGTTCTGCGAGACGTTTCTGCAATGGTAGAATATTAACTTCCGTTAGAACAGTCATAACTTTTGGATTTGTGCTCAAACGAATTGAGGGATTTTGAGAGAATGGGATAATCGATAATTTTTTTTAAAAAGAAACATCAATTATATTGATAAAAAAATTACAATGCGAGGCTAGAGAATGGTTTACAAACAGCCAGTCCAAAAATCGGTCCGGCTATATAAACCAAAACTCTACCATAAGAAAGAATGGGATAATCGATAATGATGTCAGTAATTTAATTCTAAAATCACAATATATTTTCTGTATATAAACGAAATATATAATTAACATTATTCAATAAAACTGAAATAAATAGATTGAAAATCGTACCTTCTGTTCGAGCTCCGTCTTATGTTTCTCTTCAAGTTGCTCTTCAAGCGATTTGAGTGCAGACGCTGCTTTTGCTCTTTCCCTCTTTAATTCCTGGACGAAGAAAATACTTTCATTTCAGAAATCTCATCTTCCATTTTCTGAGAACAACAAAAGCCCCTTTGGCTTGTATTTTTTTTTGTGGAATACGCATTACACCATAAAATTGTCGACGAATCCTACGACAACTTAGGATTAATAATTCTTTAGGAGTTAATTTAGTTTTTATATTGATTCATATTACTACATTAAGGAAAAAGAAAGACAAAAGAAAAACAAAAAAATAGAGACGCAATATAAAGAGATAAATAAACCGAAAACCTTGTCGAGCATTGCCACCTCTTCTGCAAGCATAAGTTCTCTCACTGCAGCATCTTTCAACTCTGTTTCGTATTTATCCTATATAATATGGAAAAATAGAGAGTTAAAATAATATAATAGCACATAAACCTGTCATACAATAATTCGGCAGTTTTCCATACCTTTAAAGCTCTCTTTTGTTCTTCATACATACGAGCATCGAAATCAGCTTGTCTACTCTCAGCTGCATGAATGGCTTGTAGGAAGTCAAGGATTAATTTTCCATCTTTGGGTATGTAATCATCATCCAAATCTTCTGAGGAACTATTTAATCCCTGCCCACAAAATAAAATAAAAATTTAGGCCGTCTCCACTTGAATTGTCTTAAAAAATTGTAGTTTTGCAAAAGTTGATTCTGTGATCACTTATTAATAATCGAGAGTACATCTTATACCTGATCGTAGCAAACAAAACAATAATAAGAATTAGCTCTAACTAATATGGTAAAACCCGGTCTCAACTTGACAGCTAATACTAACGGTGAGCGCCTTATATAGGCTTAGACATGACAGCGATGTCCAATAGGAATTTTCCACTAATCAAACATGACAGCTAATACTAACGGTGAGCGCCTTATATAGGCTTAGACACCCCTAGACTTTAATACCTGAAATACTCCTAATGAAGAAAATAAAATTAATGATATAATAATGCTGGTCTACTAAAGGATCCTAAGTTCCAATAATTGCAATTACCATATATCCCAAACTTTTTAAACTCTAAAATAACTTTATAAGAAACCAAGAGTGAAAAGAAGAAGGGCATGCAAAGATGAACCTCGTCTTTCTCGGCTAATTGTTTGCGGTTCTTCTTGTCATAGTTATACAAACCGCTGCTTCCATCTGCATTATCTTCTATATTATATTCCTCGAGAAGAGAACCAGGCTCTTCAACATCTTTAACTTCTTCATGCTGTGCTTCCTAGTATTACAAAATTACCAACTTCAGAAACATAATAAGTTTGAAAGAAACGGGAAATGAAAAACACGTGCCAGCAACAATCCGATTAATTAGGTCTCTCTATCCGATCAGATAATGGAATCCAAGTAGACCAGTTGCACTAATTTCTTAGAGTTCGTATTCATTTATTCTACAAAAAAAAGCAAATAATACATGCTGATTTACTTTTTATTTACAAGTACGGTTAAAAGACCATTAAAGAATAAAAAATACGATTTAGCTTTCAATATTGAAATAGACAGAAATGTTTATGAGCAAGATGATAAATAAGCTTCATATCCGAGTCGAACTGAGTTTTCAAATTTTATTTTTCATCAGTCATCTAAACGATTCTGCAACTAAAATCAAATACCTCATCCTTTTGTACTTCGATAAAGTGGACAGGTGGCACTTCTTTCACCTCGATTTTTTCATCATCTTTGTTGCTCTCAGTAGACGCTGGTGAGGTTTGAACCTCGTTTCTCGTTACCTCGCCCAAAATTACCGCTGAATTTGAGCTTTGCTCATCGGATAACACGCCACTTAGAGAATGATCCTCGCTCAAATTTTTATTTTCTAAAGTGACGTGACCTTCTTCGGGTATCATTTCAGATTCATCTAGTGTTTGAGACCGAGAGACGTCGTCTCCTTCACTTAAAGCCTCGACATTTGGAAGTTCTGAAAGAGATTCGATCTTCTCAATGTTCTCGTCAACAACTGAGGGACCCACTTCAACATCTTGCTTTCTATCTGGCAAAACCGATTGATCCTCGAACTTCTTAATATCTTCCACTTTATTATTCCCAACATCCTCCTTGACTTTTAATGAATCATTCTGATCTTTACTACCGATAAACTGGTCTAGATATCCGGTTCGGTATGCTGCAAAGATAGTGCCACCAAGAACAGCACTTCCTAAAAATACTTTACCAGCCGAGCCACCGGATTGCGGGGGCTTTTCTGATGCATTAGGTAAAGGAGTTCCCGGTTTTTGCGGTGTAGTAGAGAATTCTTTTCTGAGAAATGTCGGTATCTGGTACAACATAAAGAAAGAGAGTCTTATAAATCGAATAAAAAAACAAAAATCGAATAAAAAAACAAACGTAAAGATGAATTGACGAGGGAATTTTAAGCAGAAACGAAATGCACTACGATCGAAAGGTGTAACAACGAAGAAGAGAGTGATACAACTAGAATAAATAACGGCTAGGTTTGAAAAACCCTATAAATATCCAACAAAAATTATATCGCACCGCGACGTCATAAACGGACCGTTCCAAGAAAGAAATATGAAAGGAAACCGACAGCATCATTATCAATATCGAGTTTGATACCCTCATCATTTTCGTAAACTCGTCATACTATTGCAAGGGGCGGAACTATAGCCACTCCAACAACTTAAAATATTTCAAAATTTACCCTAATTCTTCATATTTTTTTCAATTTCCCCCCTTAATTGTGCTAATTCAGCCCTCCCACGTCCCCTATGACCCCCGGGATTTGTATCCTCGTTCCACATTTCACATGCCACAACTACCCTTGTACAAACAAACTTCACCGTATCCTCTCAAACATGCTGAAATCCAGAATCAAATACAGCCAAGCACATTTCAACGCCACAAACGCAAGAACTCGACCGAAATTCCAAACAAAATCCACAATCGCCATAACAAAGATGAATCTAAGAACGCTTATTTTCAGATACCTGAGTGGAAATCTGCCTAGGGATCCTGGCACCGCCGCGACGAGACGAGAGCTCGAAGATCGATCTGCAAAGCAAAAAAATAAAATAAAAAATCAAGCTCGAGCAGAATAGCAGAATGGAAGATACCTCAGCAACATGGCTGCTTCGCGAAGGTGTTGGATGGAATCGCTGACTCGGAAGCTCTAAATGGGTTTCGAATGTGAGCGACTGACTCGCCGGAGAGAGAGAGACGACGAATTGGTGTCACAATCCGAAGGATACGACGTCGTTTTGGTCTGTGTCCTTTTCGAAAGAATTGTCTAAACGAATACTCATGCTATTTTTTTTACATTTATTTTTAAATTTCTTATTTCTTTTTTGCATTATTTTTAAATATAAAGAATTTAGAATGACGATTTTGCCCTTTTGGTTTACACTGTATTTTACGAAATCTCGAATTTACCCTTTGTGGCGGTTGATACAGTAAGATTTTATAATATTATTCTTATTTTCTCTCAAACATACCTCTTCGGCTTCCCCTCGTTTTCCCTCCAAAACCGACCCTCTTTGATCCTTCCACCGCCATCGGCGATTCATCCTCCGACCTCCTTCCAACAACCGACGGCATACTTTCGCGCCTCTCTTGTCTTTCCTTCCGACTGCTGCATAAACGACCATCTTCTTCTTTCGTTCGAGACGTGTAACCAGGAAACATGAAGCATATTTCGGAACCGATCATCGTCTTCTGTTGTTCTCCGGCATATACTAATCATCTTCAATGGAGGTAAATGTCTACTTTTAAACTTTTCGATGTTTCTGGTACTGTTTGAACTTTGAACTTGTATCGATGTTAGGGTTTACATAGTCTACATGGATGTTAGTAGGGGTGTACAAAAAAGACCCTTAACCGAATCTAAAACCGATAACATTAATTTACCGATTTTTTCACTACCGAAAATTTATGTTTTTTTTTAAATACAAAAAATTGCGGTTTAAACCGCTACCGCTTTTTGCTAAATGGTAGCGGTTATGGTTTTCACGGTAAAAACCGCTACCGATTACCGATTAACCCGATAATAAATTTGTATGTTTTTATACATTTAAAAATAGATAAATGTACGACTTTTAGCATTTAAGATCTATATAACAATGTTTTGACATGGATTTTCTTATTCATTGATTCATTCAATCTTATTTTATTTGAACAATTTTTGTTGTTATTGCAATTATTTTTTTCCACTTGAATAAGAATGAATAAAGGCCGTAAGAGTAATGACTCCATTTGAATTATTTCATCAATTAGTTTTTTTTATACTTTAGATTATGTAGTATTAATTTGATTTTTCAAATATACGATGATTTTATTGCGTTTTGTAAAAATGCGGTTAAAACCGAAGTTTAACCGAATTTAAAACCGATATATCGGTAATTGGTAAAATTGGTTTTAAACTTAAATAGCGCGGCTTTCGGTTCTAAAATTGAAAAAACCGAAAATGCGGCAATCTGTATAAATAGGTATGAAAACCGAAACGAAGACTCGTTTGTTCACCCCTAGATGTTAGGGTTTGGTCTAGTTTAAGGTTTAAATGAATACTGAGATGATGAGTGTAGTAAGATTTGACGACTCCCGGTATGGTTTGGTAAACTACCGCTAGCCATACCGCTATGTTTTGTCTAGCGGTAGCCATACCGCTATGTTTTGGCTAGCGGTAGCCATACCGCTAGTTATTTATACCGCTTTTCATGGATAAATACCGCTAGTTATACCGGTTTATTCTTGATTCGATTCGATTTAATATCTTATTCTTGATTCGATTTGCAGCAGTCGTTAGTTCTACATACTGAGTTGCAGGAGAATGAACACTACAAGAATAAGCTTACCACCAGGCAAACTCAATTCGAAATAGTGACGACTATCATTAAAGGATCACTGAATGAGGATGAGCTTCAGTGGTTCCGGGACACACAAATTGGGCATCTATTAGATGTCCCGACACATTACGAGCACGCTTCCCAATTTTTGTGGAGTTTGATGGTGAGAATGACGACAGAACAAAGGGACGCAGGTGAGCTGTGATTCTTGGTAAACAACGTCCCAGTGCTATACAACATTCGGGAATTCGCCATCATCATCGGGCTGCTTTGCCACCCGGTGCCAAAGTTACCTCAAACCGAGGATCAGTCACGAGCGTTCTACAATGATTTTAAAAAACGCTTTTGGCCTTCGGAGAAGAAGCAGATTACTGTCAAGAATATTCAGGATCGACTTAAGGATATTAAAAAAAAACCATTGGGCAACGATGATAAAAAGCGTTTGGCCTGCCTGTGCATCGTCTTCGGAGTGATCTGTTTCAAGGACAGACCGATGCAGATGCCGGATGATGATCTGCTTTCAATGGTAGAGGACATTGCTTTCTTCGTCGGCTATCCTTGGGGGACAGTGTCCTTCGAGTACTCAATGAAGTAGTTTCATCATAAGTTGTCGAAGGAACTGGTGGATAAGTATTTTCTCGTCATCGAGAAAAAACTAAATTGTGTAGATATGACCCTTCTGGGGTTCGTTCACCCGATACAGGTATATGTAAAGTGTTTGAATCTATTTATTTTCACCGCACAAATGGTTGTTACACATAATTCAAATTAACATTCAAACATCATGCAGTTTTTGGCGTATGAGTGTTTGCCGGCGGTGGCAGCGTACTTAACTGACCCTCGATAAGCGCCCGCCGGCACACCTAGTATGTGCAGATGGAAAACTAGGCCAATCGGGACAAAGCATAAGGAGTTCGAAGATATCACCCCCGTTATTTTGAAAAGTGCTCCAGAGGTCAGTTGCTCTACACGAGGCAGATATGATAGCGGTAACATAGCGGTTATATCATAGCGGTAACATAGAGGTTATAGTCGTTTGTAGCGGTATAGCAGATATGATAGCGGTAACATAGCTGTTATAGCGGTAACATAGCTGTTATAAAATAGCGGTAACATAGAAGTTATAGTCGCTTGTAGCAGTATAGCAGATATGATAGCGGTAACATAGCGGTTATATCATAGACATAGCGGTAACATAGAGGTTATAGTCGTTTGTAGCGGTATAGCAGATATGATAGTGGTAACATATCGGTTATATTAGCGGTAACATAGAGGTTATATTCGTTTGTAGCGGTATAACATATATGATAGCTGTAACATAGCGGTTATAGTAATCTCTGGCGGTAACTAAGTAATGATATCCAATATTATATTACAGGAACAAAAGAGTATGCTCTTTCCCACACCAGAGGAAGAAGCGACGTCGTCCATTCAATCTCTCCCGCCGCGTGTAAAGTCTCCAAACTTGAACTTTGAGATGCTCGTGGATTTCTTGGAGAGAGGTGAACGGATCATTCAGACGCGGCCCCACCGGCACCTGCGCGGGAAAAACGGCCGGAAGAGGAAGAGAATGCTCCTTCTCGTAGAGCAGCACGTAGAACATACTCCGGGAGGCAACATAAATCGTCTTCACCCCCTCCAAAAGAGAAGAAGTTGGTTTCCAAGTTCCAACGACGCGTAGGTGAGAGATCGAGCCCTGTTTCGGCGTCTGGATGCCCACGTCGCAACCGACGGTACGTTGAGAGCCAGAGCACGTCCAATAGTGGATCATCACCACCACAAGTCTCAAGAAAGAGACAGAGTATCCACTTTGCCGCTCCCGTCTCGGCGTCCAAAACCCCGAACAAGCGTCGGAGGGTTGAACGACGGGAAAATAAGACGGCGACTACTCCTCCTTCGGCATCGGATCAACAAAATCTATCGCATTGTGCAGGTTTGATAACTAGGTTATTGCACAACGCCACCAGTATGTTGCTTGGTCAGGGACAACCTTCCCCCCTCGACCACGAGGAGGATGCAGTAACAGAAGCGACAAGGTGCTTATATAGATATTTGCGACCGGGGGTGTCTTTAGGCCGAGTATCGTCGAGGGAGGCCTCGGATTCAGAGCAGTCTGACGCTGAGATAGAACCTCTGGATGTGAATTCCCGCCCGAGTATGAATGACAACATTCGGGAGCAGGAGGCGATTGACAAACTGGGCTCATCAGAAGGATTGCGTCAAGTTCAAGAAACAGACGGTGGTGCTGCTCATTTGTCACTGGTGCCGGCGAATGACGTCGTCGATTAATATTTGAACTTAAGCGAAGGATTGGTCTCTCAGTACCAAGATATGTATGATGCCGACGTTGCGAGAAAGAAGAATGAAGCGGAGCAAAGGTCGAATCATACCGATCCATTTGAATTTTCCCGCGAAGTGGCAAAGTCGTACGAGGTGGAAGAAGGAGACAATGTCGAGGAGGATGAGGCGCGAAAGATTGAGGAGGAGAGGAAGCGGAAGGAGAATGAGAAGGAGGAGGAGGAGGCGCGGAAGATTGAGGTGGAGAAGGAGAAGGAGGCGCGGAAGATTGATGAGGAGAGGAAACGGAAGGAGGAGGAGGAGGAGGCGGAGGCGTGGAAGATTGAGGAGGAGAGAAAGCGAAAGGAGGAGGAGAAGGAGAAAGAGAAGGAGGAGGAGGAGGCGCGGAAGATTGGGGAAGAGAGGAAGCGGAAGAAGGAGGAGAAAGAGGAGGAGGAAAAGGCGTGGAAGATTGGGATGGAGAGGAAGCAGATGAAGGAGGAGAAGAAGAAGCTGGAGGAGGAGGCGCGAAAGATTGGGGAGGAGAGGAAGGGGATGAAGGAGGAGAAGGAGAAGCAGGAGGAGGAGGCGCGGAAGATTGAGGAGGCGAAGAAGCGTAAGGATGAGAATGAAGCGGCCAACGCCATCGTCAAACTTGGCGGTTCTAGAGCGGTACGAATATTTTAGAATAAATCTTACATAGCGGTTATCTTAGTTGACAATATCGGTATTATTTATTTACTATGAATAGCGGTATTATTTAATTACTATGAATAACGGTAAGCATAAGTAACAATATTCCAGATCACACAGGGAAATCGTAGTGCGGCTCTTGCCTTCGATCCGCTTGATATATGTCCTGCTGATATCTACGATCAGTTCACGAGTGCTTGGAATAAGATCAAAAAAGACGTAATGAGTGGTAAGAGATGCGTGCTGCAAAAAATAGACTACAAGTGGTGGCATACCCTCTTGACCCAATCCAAATGGCTTGAAGATGAGGTAATAAGTCTTCAAGGATTACATTAATAATTTAATAATTTATTTCTATTATAACATTGAATCAATTTACAATTAATTGCAGCACCTAGACGAAATCATTTAAGGCCTCTCAAAAAGACTGATTGAGCTTCCAGAGACTATTCCGGATTCGGATAAAATCGTCGTTCTCCCGACGTTGTTCATGTGTACCATGAACATTTGGGCTCTCGACGCTAAACAAAAGGATTTAAATAGCGATGAAGATATCGTAATATCCGCTATGGAATGGCTCAACAGTGCGGGCGGAAGGGTCTACGAACGCGGATGGGTGCATAAAGAGCGTCTCTACTTCCCGATAAACCTTGATAATCAACATTGGATTTCTTGCAAGGCGGATTTATTGAAGGCGGAGTTTGTCCTGTGCGATTCCACCATTACGTACGCCAATGATAAGAAACTTGATGAAGTCATGCGTGCTCCGAAGAAAATTATACCTTGGATTTTGACATTCGATGATCACTTTAAACGTCTCAAAGGGAGAGAATGGACGTGGAGGCGGGTGGCTTGCCCTCAAAATAGATCGCCAACGGGAGGAGCCGGAGATTGTGGGGTCTTCTGCATGAAGTTCATAGAGCTCGATATGCTAAACCGCTCGCTTGACTTATTCAGCGACAAATTTGTAGAGAGAGCCAGATTGAGATATGCCGCGGAAATTTACGCACACGGGCTATTAAAAAAACGATTACCGCGTTGTAAATAGACATTTACCGATGCGTAAATACATTCTTACCTTTTCGTAAATATACAATTACCGCTATGTAAATACAAACTTACCGCTATGTGAAGATATACTTGCCGCTATATAATAGATACTTACCACTATTGTATGGATTATTGCTTATTAAAGAATACAAAATTAGTAAATATCATTCGCGTTGTGTATTAAAAATACGATTACCGCTATATAAAAAATAGTTGCCGCTATATAAATCGAGTAAATGCTTACCGCTATGTAAATACAAACTTACCTCTATGTGAAGAGATACTTGCTGCTATATAATAGATACTTACCGCTATTGTATGGATTATTGCTTATTAAAGAATACAAAATTAATAAATATCATTCGCGTTGTGTATTAAAAATACAATTACCGCTATGTAAATAGACACTTAACGATGCGTATATACATTCTTAAGTACATGTAAATATACAATTACCGCTATGTAAATACACAGCGGTAATTAACGCTTTGTAAATATACAATTACCGCTATGTAAATACATACATACCGTTATGTGAAGAGATATTTGCCGCTATATAATAGTTACTTACCGCTATTGTTTGGATTACTGTTTATTAAAGAATACAAAATTAGTAAATATCATTCGCGTTGTGTATTAAGCATACGATTGCCGCTATGTAAATAGATACTTGCCGCTATATAAATCGATACTTGCCGCCGTGTAAGTAATAATTTAATTGGAATACAAATACAAGAATACAATTTGTATTGTTTTGAATTTTGTTTATCAAACAATAAAAATACAAAAATATTAAAAAAAAAACAAATACAAAATATAAATGCATAGGACACCCTCGAAACATACATGTTTCGTACTTCCCCTATGGACGGGATGAAATAGGGACCAACCGTGGATAAAAACAACTCGTATAAAACCGGAGGAGGGAGCCTGATAAGCCTTATAATATCCAGTGAAGAATTGATGGCTGGACCCCTCTTCCTCGAGATTCGTCTCCGCCAGAAAAGTGGCAACAAGTCCGGTTTCAACAAGTCCACTCTGGTGGAAAAAAACAAAACAAGAAAATTGAACGAAGGACAGACAGAAGCCATTGAACTATGGACAAAATGTCCATAGTTCAATGGCTTGGTTCTGTCAGTACCGCTGCGAGCCCGATGGAAGAATTGATGGCGAAGACGCTTTGCAACGCATAACATGTTCGTACTTCTCCGATGGGCATGTCGGATGTTCTTCACGGGTCGCAGCTATTTTTTTGGGTAGCATAATGGCTCAATTGTGTCGTACCCTGAAATACGGAAGACAAATGAACAAAGAAGTTAGAATCCGGCTAATTATTTTAAAAAATACGAGAATAAAGAAATGCTTTAAAGAAAGCTTATGACGATGATGGAGACGGGGGCGCGTTGACAAACATGAACGCCTTGGGTGGTTGAGTTCAAACATGTTAGATTTCGGTTACGAACAAAACTATATTTGGATGAGGGTTTCCAAAGTGGTCCAGGAAAGCGGCGTGAATTGAGATTGCACTTTAGGGTTTGTTTCGTTGCCCTTTTATAGTACTAGTGAGGGTATATTGGTACTTACACTGAGATTAACGGTAAGAGGAAATAGTTAGCGGTAGAAAGGAACTACGTCTAAAGGTCCAATTGATTTGATACTTACACGGAGATTAACGCGTCCTCAATTTTCGTGGAAGGATCGTGCAAACAGCTTCGGGAAACAGTAGCGGTCGAACAGATAGGCGTAGCGGTAAACGACAGAGTCCTTCTAGCGGTTGCTAGTGTTTCGGGTTTTCCCGAACATGTTAATTGAAAAATTTACATCCACACGTCCACCCCCCCACGGTTTGATACGCATAGGTTCATTTAATACGGGTCGGTGGTCATGAGTAATTGTTCACCCAATTGAGTAGTTGGCGGTGCCCCTCGAGGACATTAAGATGGTTAACCAAACATGCGTGAAGGTTTCGAAGCAATAATTACGCTCTACTTGTAATTATTATATGGACATCAACACGTATCAATTTTGTAACGCGTCCTCGATTTTCGTTGAAGGATCGTGCAAACCGCTATCGGGAAACAGTAGCGGTCGAACAGATAGGCATAGCGGTAAACGATGGAGTCCTTCTAGCGGTTGCTAGTGTTTTGGGTTTTCCCGAACATGTTTGTTGAAAAATTTACATCCACGTGTCTAACCCCGGTTTGATACGCATATGTTCATTTAATACGGGTCGGTGGTCATGAGTAATTGTTCACCCAATTGAGTAGTTGGTGGTGCCCCTCGAGGACATTAAGATGGTTAACCAAACATGCGTGAAGGTTTTGAAGCAATAATTACGCTCTACTTGTAATTATTATACGGATATCAACACGTATCAATTTTGTGACGCGTCCTCCATTTTCGTGGAAGGATCGTGCAAACTGCTATCGAGAAACAGTAGCGGTCAAACAGATAGGCGTAGCGGTAGTGGTTGCTAGTGTTTCGGGTTTTCCCGAACATGTTTCTTGAAAAATTTACATCCACGCGTCCAACCCCCCACGGTTTGATACGCATATGTTCATTTAATACGGGGCGGTGGTCATGAGTAATTGTTCACCCAATTGCGTAGTTGATTGTCTCTCGAGATGCGTGAAGGTTTCGAAGCAATAATTACATTCTACTTGTACCCCTCGAGATAGTATAAAAAATTGAACGTACCAAAATTGCTGATCCAATGGACCACAATCAGAGTCGTATGAGTTGCTTGTCAGGAAACTTACAGATTTGATCTGTCTATGGGGACCAGGTTACCATGCTTGTGCTTAATCTTCCGAGATGCTCGTGTGGCTCAACCCGTCGCCGTCGTCGATTTCATCGAATTTGAATACCGGTATTTACTTATTGTTTACCTGTACAAAGCTTTACATTTTGTACATTATTTATTTCGTGACCTTAACATCATTTCTTTGAATTTTTTTATTCTTGCAAATGATGTAACAGTAACATCACCATCAATTTTGTATATCTCACACTCGATCCTAAACACCCCGAGCCATTCTGTCGTCCAAAAATATGTTGCCCTTTACTTCGCAGCTCGACCTTAGTATTAGCATTTATTATATTAAAAAAATATTAATTTATGAATCCGTCCCCTAAACTCTCAATAACGAGGAATACCGGGCGAATGAAATCAAAATTATATACGACAAAAGTTTTTTGGCGTATTTAACTTTTCTTTTGCCCCGTGCTCCTCTTTATTGCGAGAGACGTTGAACGATTCGAAATTAATTTTTTTTTTGTCTGTAGCGGTATATACGTATATACTATATGCTATCATTAAAGGTCGAGTAGGTCGGTAGAGTGTAGCGTATTTTTGGGCAGCACGATGGCTCCGGTATTTTGCGGTGAAGTCGAGTATTGACATCTCGGATGAAGACACTATTAATTATTTTGTTGTTTTGTATTGTAAACGAAGTATTCATTATTTTATTTTCATGTATTGTAAGCGGCGGTATTAATGTATTGACATCTCGGATGAAGACATCAACATTATATGCGTCTGCTTTCGTATTAAAGTGAAATTTCAACTCAGATCCGTTATTGGATGGAAAACAAAATAGTTAGATACAGCGATACTTACCAATGACGTCTAGCGGTATGTAACAAGACGAATAGAATCTTGCTTTTTTAAGATTGATATATATTCCGCTTTCAAATATATTTCTAGCGGTACGTAAAACAACTAGCGGTACGTAAAACACCTAGCGGTACGTACTGCATGTTATAAATATATATTGATATTAAGTTAGATATAGTTGTACGTACCGCTTACGTAAAACGTCTAGCGGTATGTACTAAGACGATGTAATAAATTTAAACGTACATTTCCCTCTGCTTATAAATAATAAATTACATATGCAGCTCATAATTTTGTCACTCTCCTTGGTATTCTTTTCCTCTTGTTTCCTCCTCCTTTTTTTTTCGCTCCTAGGCGGTTCAATCTTCGAAAAATTAGCAGTAACAAAAGCAAGTATCATCCAATCGTCATTAAGCTCGATAACATTTACGGGCGAAGAATACGAAAGCCACCAGTGGTTGAAACTGTAGAAAGCATGACAGAAATCGTGAATGCTTTTCCCTACACTGGTGATTGCGTTGATGGCATGCGCACATGGGTACCCATCGAAGTTAAATTTGTTGCATGAGCACGTCTTGCCTACAAGATCTACCACCTTAAACTCTCCGCTACTCCTCACTTCCCACGATTGTTCGAAACCTTTAGTGGCCAACATTTTCTCAGACGCTTTCATGTTCTCTCGAAGCTTATGCTCAGTGTTCGGAGTGACTAAAAAGGATGATCGATTAGCACATTCTGTACTATGTTCATGATATTTTTTATCCTTGTGGCTACCATCTTCAAACACTCATGTAACAGGGTAAATATTGGATATTCTCCAGCTGTCTCCATAAAATCATGCACCTGTTTATCACCATTTGAAGTTATTATGTCATACATTTTCTCCAAGTAGTACGCCCTCTGATGCGGATCCTGATAGCGGTATTGGACTGTCGAACCTTATCGGGCATAGCGGGATTACTTTGACTAACGGGAGCGGAGTAACTAGCGGTATTGGACTAACTAGCGGTAATGGAGCTCGTGAGCATAACGGGAGCGGAGTAACTAGCGGTATTGGACTAACTAGCGGTAATGGAGCTCGTGAGCATAACGGGAATGGTATTTACTTGGTTTTCACATCTGCATTCGTGGTCTAAGTAAAGCCCTTGGTAATTATGATAGTATTAATTATGTTAGTGGGATGTATTTATTTTTTGAGTAGTCCACGGGTTAAGTATGGTATTTATTAGTGTTTTGAGTCTTGTAATAGCCTTAAAAGGTATTTATGGTCGTGGGAACTTGGTGCTCTCTTTAAGGAGCTGTATTGGGTCTTTGTGAAGAAGTTGGAAAGCCTTAGAATCAGGCTGGAGGGGATGTACAAATTTGTAACCCATCAGCTCTATTTAAAGAGTCAACATGTAATGAGAAAGGCAGATTATGTTTGATAAAAAAAACCCTCTCAAAGTTATCTTTGTGAAAACTCTCTTATCACTTGGTGGATTCCTTGAGTGACGAGTGTAGAAACTTATCTTTCGGTGGATTCCGGGAGTGGCGTTTTTTCTATCCTAGGCTTATCTTGGTGGATTCCGAGTGGCGCCGTCGTGATATTTACTTTTCGTCTTGCTTTGTCAATATACTAGACCTGGTTGTTACCGGTCCGGTATCAGTTGGTATCAGAGCTCAAGTTGCTTGTTCACGGTTTCTTATCATCATCCACATGGCAAGGCGTGGAAACCCTATTCCTCCTAACTTTCAGACGGCTGCGGAGTATAAAGAGAGATGTAGATGGCTACCATGAGTAAAGCGATGGCTGATCTTCAACAACGCTTAGCCTAAATGGAAGGACAACACCATCACCGTCAAAAACAGCGTAACCATGACGTTGACGTGAATCATTTTCATGTTGAAGTCTCCAGCGATGAAGACTATGGGCCTCAAAGGAGAAATCAGCCCCAACGTTACGAAAGTGACGTAAATGTTGACGTACATGAATTTGACGGAAGATCTTATGGCGACGCATTTATGGATTGGCTGTATACGGTGGAGAGGATCTTTGAGTTCTGAGACGAGAACGACTACGAGAAGGAAGACGAGCGATTCGAACGTGGGAGAAGATGAAGAGAAAGCTCAAGAGTAGGTTCATTTCAGATAGTTACAAGCAAGACTACTATTTGAAGTTTCACAACTTTAAACAGCTCGATCTTTCTATTGAAGATTATACTCGCGAGTTTGAGTATCTTATGCTTAAATGCGACGTGGTGGAACCTGAAGAACAAACGGTGGCTCATTACCTTGGCGGTCTCAAAAGAGATATTGCAGAAGCTGTTCGACTTCAACCATATTGGACGTTTAATGACGTTCGGAAGCTAGCAGAGAATATTGAAAGGCAGCGCAACGAGGCAAATAAGTACACACCAAAGAACACGGGATCTGGAGTCAAGATTACCGGCGGGGCATCTTAATCGAAGACGACCTTTGACAAGGCATCAACTTCCTCGAAACCCGAAGTTAGATCCGAGAAGACTCCCCCACCGATCAATTCCAGTGCTTCGAGGAAATGTTTCAAATGTAAAGGTTTTGGTCATATCGCTGTCGATTGCCCAAATCGAAGGGTAATTACCATGGTTGAAGCTGCCATAGCCGATAATGAAGATGAAGAAGAAGAACGGGAACCAATCTACTACGAGGAAGAATGCGTTGAAGAACCCGATGAAGGAGATGTTTTGGTCATCCGACGACTCCTTAACTCCAACCACGTGAACGAAGACCCATGGTTGAGAGACAACATCTTCCAGACCCGGTGTACTTCAACGGGGCGTGTGTGTAACGTCATCATTGATGGAGGAAGCTGCACCAATGTTGTTGCCGAAGAAATGGTGCAAAAGCTTGGCTTGAAGACGGAGCCTCACCCTCATCCTTATCGCATTCAATGGTTCCAAAAGGGAAATGGGTAGAAAGTAACAAAGAGGTGCTTGGTAGCGTTTTCCATTGGAAAGAACTACAACGATGAAGTCTGGTGTGATGTTGTTCCCATGGATTCTTATCATGTGTTATTGGGAAGACCGTGGCAATACGATAGAAGAGCGATTCATGACGGATTCAACAACACTCATTCCTTTACCAAGGATGGTCGACGGATCGTGTGGGCACCCTTGAAACCGGAGAAGATCACAGCAACCTCCGAATCGAAGAAGCACTCTTTGCTCACTGGTTCACAGGTTACACAATCTTTATCCAATTGTGAAGCTGTTTTTATTCTCTATGTGAAGGAAATATCGGACAACAAGAAGGAGCTGCCCGAAGCGGTTCAATCCTTTTAGAGGAGTTCCAAGATTGCGCACCAGAGGAGATACCGAGTGGCCTACCGCCATTACGAGGGATTCAGCACCGTGTTGATTTAGTACCGGGATCTTCTCTACCAAACAAAGCAGCCTACCGGCTCAACCCGAAGCAACAGAATAACGGTCAAGTATCGTTTTCCCATTCCAAGGTTAGATGACCTTCTTGATCAGTTGCATGGTAGCACAGCATTCTCCAAGATCGATTTGCGCAGTGGTTACCATCAGATTCGCATGCAACCGAGCGACGAATGGAAAACAACTTTCAAGACCGGGAGAGGTTTGTACGAATGGCTTGTTATGCCGTTTGGGTGGTCTAACGCTCCTAGTACTTTTATGTGCCTCACGACACATGTGTTTAAACCTTTGATGGGAAAATGCGTGGTTGTTTATTTTGACGACATTCTGGTGTATAGCAAGAATACACGGGATCATTTAACGCACTTGAGGCAGGTCTTTGAAGTTTTGAGGAGTGAAAGCTTGTATGTCAACTTAAAGAAGTGCGAGTTTCTGGTGGAGAACCTCATTTTTCTTGGATATGTGGTGTCCAAGGATGAAATCAAGGTGGATGAGTCGAAGATCGAAGCAATCTCCACGTGGCCAATTCCTAAGTCTCTTTTTGACATCCGAAGTTTTCATGGCATGACTTCTTTCTATCGCCGGTTCATTAGAGATTTCAGTACGGTCGTTTCACCAATCACCGAGTGCATGAAGGGTGGGGTTTTCAAGTGGACAAAAGAAGCCTAAGAGAGTTTTGAGCTGATAAAGAAGAAGATGACAGAGGCACCGGTTCTTGCCTCACCAGATTTCTCCAAGATGTTCGAAGTGAAGTGTGACGCTTCCGGAGTGGGCATCGGGGCTGTCCTTAGCCGAGAAGGCCGAGCTATTTCATTTTTCAATGACAAGCTCAATGAAGTGAAGAAGAAGTACTCGACATACGACAAGGAGTTATATGCCATCATCCGAGCCTTGGAAAACTGGAGTCACTACCTTTACCCTAACGATTTTGTTCTTTTTACAGATCATGAAACCTTGAAGTATTTGAATGCACAACACAAGCTAAACTCTCGCCATGCGAAGTGGGTTGAATTCTTGCAGTCTTTCAACTTCGTCATCAAGCACCAATCGGGAAAATCCAATTAGGTAGCGGATGCTTTGAGTAGACGCCATTTACCAATCGGGAAAATCCAATCAGGTAGGGGATGACCCTGATTTTGGCCAAGTGTGGAAGCGATGTGAAAAGGAGCCTTTTAGACAATTCCTTGTGCAAGATGGTTTTCTCAACAGGGGTGTGCAGTTTTGTGTTCCCCAATGTTCATTACGGAGGCGATCATAAGGGGGGCTCATGAGGGTGGACTAGCTGGTCATTTTGGTCGCGATAAAACCATCGCTCTTGTGGAAGAAAACTTCTTTTGGCCAAACCTAACGCGGGATGTAAGGCAGATCGTTGAGCAGTGTGAGACTTGTCGGCACGCCAAGATGCATGAGAGCAACGTTGGATTATACATGCCACTTCCAATCTCTAATGCTCAGTGGGAAAATGTGTGTATGGATTTTGTTTTGGGACTTCCCAGGACTCAGCGTCACAAGGATTCAATCATGGTGGTGGTTGATCGATTCTCGAAGATGGCTCATTTTGTTTCGTGCGGCAAAACAGCGGATGCCACCAACATTGCCGATCTCTATTTTCAAGAGATTGTGAAGTTACATGGGGTTCCAAAGACAATCACGTCTGATCAGAATGCTAAGTTCCTTAGTCATTTTTGGAGAACTCTTTGGCTGAAGATGGACACGAGGCTGCAATATAGTATTTCACACCATCCGTAAACCGACGGACAAACCGAGGTAGTCAACTGATCATTGGGAGCATTGTTGAGAAGCCTTGTCAAGAAGAACACAAGGGGTGGGATTTGTCTCTTGCACATGCTGAATTTGCTTACAACCGGTCCACTCATTCAGCCACGAAGTCCAGCCTATTCGAAGTTGTCTATGGCAAGAATCCGAATTCCCCTTTGGATTTGGTTCCCTTGAAGACGGAGACGAACTTTAGTGGAGCAGCGGATGAGCAAGCCAAGTTTATCAAGCAACTGCACGCTCAGGTTAGAGACAAGATCTTGAAGCAAACGGCGAAGTATGCTCAACAAGCCAATAAGCATAGGCGGAAGGTAACTTTTCATGTTGGTGATAAGGTATGGATTCAGCTACGGAAGGAACGATTTCCCAATCGGAAGTATCCTAAGCTACAACCGAGAGCAGACGGGCCTTTCACCATTGTGGAAAAAGTCAATGACAACGCATACAAGGTGGAGCTTCCTGATCAGTATGGTGTTTCAGCAACCTTCAACGTTGCCGATCTATCACCGTTCGTCGATGATGAACCACTAGACTCGAGGTCGAGTCTTTTTCAACCAGGGGAGAATGATGCGGATCCTGATAGCGGTATTGGACTGTCGAACCTTATCGGGCATAGCGGGATTACTTTGACTAACGGGAGCGGAGTAACTAGCGGTATTGGACTAACTAGCGGTAATGGAGCTCGTGAGCATAACGGGAATGGTATTTACTTGGTTTCCACATCTGCATTCGTGGTCTAAGTAAAGCCCTTGGTAATTATGTTAGTATTAATTATGTTAGTGAGATGTATTTATTTTCTGAGTAGTCCAGGGGTTAAGTATGGTATTTATTAGTGTTTTGAGTCCTGTAATAGCCTTAAAAGGTATTTATGGTAGTGGGAACTTGGTGCTCTCTTTATGGAGTTGTTTTGGGTCTTTGTGGAGAAGTTGGAAAGCCTTATAATCAGACTGAAGGGGATGTACGAATTTGTAACCCATCAGCTCTATTTAAAGAGCCAACATATAATGAGAAAGACATATTATGTTTGATAAAAAAAAACCCTCTCAAAGTTATCTTTGTGAAAACTCTCTTATCTCTTGGTGGATTCCTTGAGTGGCGAGTGTAGAAACTTATCTTTCAGTGGATTCCGGGAGTGGCGTTTCTTCTATCCTAGGCTTATCTTGGTGGATTCCGAGTGGCGCCGTCGTTATCTTTACTTTTCGTCTTGCTTTGTCAATATACTAGACCTGGTTGTTACCGGTCCGGTATCACCCTCGCCCATCGATCTCTGCTCTCAAGATTTTCATCGAGATAATTCGCAGCTAAAAGAAACCTTTGTTGGAACTCGCTCCAATTTCTATCGAATTCAGCCCTGGTATATACCGTCGACAGTTCCGAAAACTTATTGACTAATCTCTTCGCTTTAAACTTGCCTTGCAAGTGTACTTGGATGAGATAAGGACAGAATCCATGAGTTGCCAACCGATACACCTTTCTGCACACATTCTTGATGGGTCCGCAACTATCCGTTACGATGACCAACTCACTTGTTTCTGGAATCGCTGCTTTTAGATCTTCTAAAAACTGTTCCCACGATTCGATCCGCTCCGAAAATAAAATACCAAAAGCGAGTGGAAAAACTGTATGATTGCCATCAGTAGCGCTTGCCACGAGTAAGGTACTTTGTTACTCGTCACTTACGCGACCTTCCTCATACTTTTGAATCCTTGAATCGACGCGTATAATGCCACGAAACAATACTCAAATGCCCCTTCTAGGTTACATTTAATTGAGGTCACGGAACCCGGGTTTTGATTTTCAACCATAAAAAGAAACGTCGGTAACAACGCAAAATTCTGGCCAGGGGTACCTCTAATCTTGTATTCGGCAAGTCTCTTGCCACTCGTAGCCATCCAGTAACTGATTTTGTAACCCTTATCTGCCATATGCCTCCGGATCTCATTCGGGTCCGGTATTTCCATATTTTGGTCACTGTATCTGCTTATGATCTCATCGGAAACCAACGACGAAGTGGCCCGGCGTAAACCTTGTCGTGCGTCTGCGGAACAAGTGTGGACGCTGTGATATGTACGTATTCTAAACCTCCCCTCTGCCCCCAGCGCTGCACGTAAAATCCAACCGCATGTCTCATCGAGGCATTTGACCACGTATAAATTCTTGTCCGACTTTATCAACTTCACTCCGAAGCGTCCTGCAGCACCCTCGGACACAACTTTTCTCAACTCACCCTTTGATGCAAACTCCTGACCAATTATAAGATCCATACCATCGGGAAAACTATGCACCGGTCCTTCTTCCCCCGACTCGAAACCGATAGGAAAAGTAGAGGAACCCGCAAAGTTATTAGAACACCCTCTCAATGGCGACAGTATCACACCTTCTGCATCCGGGGACGAAACAACACCCGGTATGTCGACATGCCGCACCCGGTACTCTTCTTCCACAAATGTTGTTTGTTCGATACTTACTTCAGGAGATACATTTTTCAGTAGCTCGACGTACATCTGTTTCAACCTTGACGGTCTATCCGGTGTCATAATATATGATTCGAAGTCAGGTTCACCAGCAATGACTATTGGCTGAGTACTGCGATCAACGGGGTAATAAGTTACCTTCAAATCAAATTTTCGGACAATATCAAACTTGTTATATAAAAACTCATTCAAATCAGAAATGTTGTTAAAAGCAGACTGTGAAACGGTAACACCATTCGCAGTATCACTTATTCCCTCCCATAACCACTTGTAACTATCTCTATTGAAAATCCACTTTCCGCCAACACTGACAATCAAATCGTAAACATCCATCCTGCAAACGAAAAAAATACTTCAATCTTAAATTAAACCGCTATAGGCTTATAGGATACAACTATATCATAGCATAGCGGTATGTTTGCAACTTAGTTTATACTTAAGGATTCATAGAGTACGACCTAAATTCGGCATGCAGATATCGGTACCGCTACATAATATATTAATACTGCTATAACTTTATCCATAAATTGAAAACAGAAATAAAATTTACTTGATTACACCGGATAACCTTAGTTTATTGTTTATACTCGGCCTACGTATATCGGTACCGCTACACAAAACATTCATACCGCTATATTTTATCCAGCAATTGAAAACAACAATAAAATTACCTGATTACACTGGCTAACCTTAGTTCATAGTTTATAATTAAGGATTCACAGTGTAAGACCTGAAACCGGCCTACAGGTTTCGGTACCGTTACATAAGATATTCTTACTGCTATATGTTATCCAGAAATTGAAAACAGTACAATTACTTTATCAAACTGGGCTAACCTTCGAATGAGTCAATTCTTGATATATGATAGAGCTGAAAGATTCGCTAATCGTTGGCTGTGTAACGCAGAAGATGAAGAGAAGGAATACGGTGAGTCGGCGAAGAAACAATGGGAGCTTAGGGTTTCTCGGCAATTGGGGAGTCGAAGAAGAATACGAATAACAGAAGAGAGAGAAACATGGCGGGAAAGAAATAATATTAAAAAAGAGGAGAGAGAAAAAACTAATAAAATAAGAGGAGAGAGAAAATCGAGCCCATCGAACTGCAAAGGGCCCCACATCGTTTAATGAAGGGTATGAACCAAACATGTGAACAGTACCGAGGGTATAAACCTCTACCAAATCCCAAATAAGGTCATTCTTGCGATTTGCCCGTCCTTTTCGGAATTGGGTCGTTTTAACGGCATATGTACTTAAACTTTGACTGATAGTATAGGTCCAAATCGAAAGTGAAAATAGATGCAAAACTGAGGCGAGACATATATATATATATATATATTATGGATATTGATCAATGTCACATATTAAGACGAAGGTTGGGCAAAATTGAGGCAACGCATACTTCAGTCAACTTGATTCTACATGATATTTTGCTAACATGTATGAAAAAAAAAAGTTTAAGAATACACGTGTCGCCTCAATTTTATCGATTTTAAGTACTCTTACCGTTATTTTTTACTTGCAACTTATTTCGCCTTTATTGGTCTATACTTTCAGTACTTACACAGTGAATAAGGGCGGCAATTCGTGTTTCTTGTCTTGTTTGTGCCGTGTTTTAAACATTTTTAGATAATTGTATATGGACTAAAACCCGACCTACTTAGTAATTGTTTTGAGGATGAGACTTAGTCCGCCCGATTTATAAATTGTATTAATTGTGTCTACAAATTTAACCTATCTAAATGATCTTTGGGATTATTAATTGGCAAATTATATGTTTTGGACTCATTTAATCTAATTAATTAATATATTAAAATAACATAAGATCTTTAAATTTACTAGCAATTTTAGATTCATTTATCAAATGAATATTGTAATTAATAAAATAAAAAACATAATTATTACATATAATCAGTACTAAAACACTTCATAATATATATAAAACGCAGAAATATATTAATTCTTTAATCATTTTTACTATTGAGTCTCGTCATGTTGTCATAATCACCCGTTATTTAATCGTCTTAACAATATTCGACACAGTTAGACTTAGGTAGATCCATTTAAGGTCGACCATAACTCATTTAGAACGAGTCGTAACAATAACATACCTCGTGTCTAGCCCTACCGTCATTTAACTCTAAGTTAACTACGAGAGTATCTCCGAATAAAATTCTTTATCAATAATTAGGTCCAAGTTCATTTTATTAATCATATTTCATTTGTTTAACATATCATACTCATAGTACAAATTCATTTAACTTAATTAGTACAATAAATAGTGTGAGACTTTTTTAAGAATATACTCGTGTATTCGTGGAATTCCGTTTATATTTCAAAAGACCGTTGGCTGCCCGTTTTGTTTTTTTGTTTTTTTGTTTTTTTTTTTTTCGGCAACCAACACTTATGGAAAACCTCTATTTGTTTTAATCTTTTTTTTGTTGTTGTTTGAAAGTCCCCTAAGTAAATAATATTGATGATTTTAATACTTAATTACAATTCATTAAATTACTCATTAGTAGTCCAAATCACAATCTCTAAATTAATTAGAAACAAATGTAATTAAAAATTAGGTTAATGACGGTAAAAATAACTCAAGTTGGTCAAAGAACCCATCGTGTACCTAAAGTTTAAAAGTGGTGGCAAGAATATCTAAAGTCGCATTTGGGGCATTGGCCACTCTATTCTCGCAACGCAATTTACTTACCCGTTAACTATGGTAACGTGGAAAAACGTGGGTTGCTGACATAGAAATTTTTTTCCACGTGGACGAGCTCAAGTAGGGGTTTAATTCGTTGTTTTCCGTAAACGAGACTGATGTGGGCTCGTCCACGTGGCATAAACTTGCTATGTCAGCAACCCACGTTTGTCCACGTGGCCAGAGTTAACGGGTAAGTTAACCGCGTTACGAGAATGGAGTGGTTAGCGCCCCAAATGTGACTTTAGGTACTTTTGCCACTACATTTAGACTTTGAGTACACGAGGAGTTCTTTGACCAAACTTTAGGTATTTTCGCCGTCATTAATCCTTAAAAATAATATTGTTTTAAAAAATAAATAAAAAGAAGAAAAGAAATTCCCCGTCTCTGTGTCCGACATAAACCACTCTCTCGCCACCCTCTTCTCTCTCTCTCTCTCTTCCGTTTGGCTGCCGAGAAAACCTGGAATCCGGCGACGGCAGAAAGGTAGCAGAATTGTCTCTGTGAAGAAGCATCACTGGCTTATCCATGAATTAATACGAAGCTAATCATTTGCTTTTGAGGAGCTTGCAGGGACGGGTTTTGCATAACAATGGTGGGTGTCTTGTTCGACGATGTTTTCTCAGTCGAAGCGCTGAATCCAAACGGCGAGAAGTTCGACAAAGGTATAAATATGATGATCCTCGCTCCTAGGGTTTTGGGTTTTAGGGCTCTCTCGGTTTTCTGTAAACGACTTTGAAAATCAGTGATTTTCCATTTACGATGAAGTTTATTTTTATCAGTAAGCGTAAGCTCTCGTGATTTACGGGTGAAACCGGGACCAGGAACAGCTATTTGGAGGTCTATTGGTCCCGGTTTTCTGGTATTTCAAAATCCGCCACGGTATCGGTTTGCTAAAGGTTTTGATGAACCGCTCATTTCGGTAGCTTCTACCGGTAAACAACCCGCTATTTCCTGTTTTGGAACCGGTAATCAGTACCGGTGTTAAAGATAAATCCAGGGAACTGGTAATTACTGGTGGCCGGTTTGTGTTTTGGGGTTCCCGGTGTTTAGGAAAGAATATCGTTTTTTTAATCGTACGGGGTAGTTATGAGCTACGGAAATTTTTGGAATCATTTGAATTATTTTTTAAAATGAGATATTTCTTTAGTTACTCGAATCGTTGCAACGAGCGAGAAGCACGACATGGTTCTTCACCTCGACATAAACACCGAGATATATCCTATGGCGAAAGGAGAGAAGTTCATGATGGTTTTGTCTCCGACGCTCAATTTGAACGGATCAGCCGTCACTAAGAACCAGGTAAGTAAACCCTTCCTCGTCTTTATTTGAAATTTGAAAAATGAGACGGAATTATATTGTTTGTGGGCGTTTGACCTTACTCTCGAATTTGCATCGTAATAAAGAATCAGGGATTCACTGCATTAACGGGTTCCGGTCGGCCGGATTTTATTACTGGAACTTGTTTGGGTGACTGGTACGTTCTTTCGTGTTTCATAATATGCTCAGACGGAGGAGAAATCGCTTGCGGACAAATTCGAGTACGTCATGCATGGATTGTTGTATAAATTGACAGAAGAAGGCACAGGATCTCAGTTCAAAGTGTAAGTGACAATTTTATTCATGCGATGTTTTTCTTTTGGGTAATTGGCAATAATGTCCCTGAACTTATAAAAAGTAGCACATTGTCCATATATGTAAAAAAGAAGACAAACTTTTCTAAATGTGCACAAGGCATTGCTTGTATGAGAATATTTTCATCGATTTATTATAATTTATTTTCATATTAACAATTCGAGAATGACTATTCGTTGATTGCTTCACAATTATTCCGTAATTAAATATATTGATCATGTTTAATAATTAACTGACGAAGATATCCAGAGTAGTCACGTGTTGCACGCATGTAAATAGTTTAGTTTGTTATTTTAAACTTGTAGGGGTAGGCTGCTAGTTTTGACACTATACGGGACATTGTTGCTAAAAATTATAGTTCGGGGGCATTACTGTCGTTTACGTTTCTGTTCATGACACAAACAGAAATAAAATTCTAAATCAAGTGTTACACAAGTATTTTAGTTGATTTTGGATTATAATTGCTTCTCTTTTTATGAAGACTCGATTTGAGTTAGAGGTTGTAAAACTTGTTAAGCACGTCTTAGTTGACTTTTTGTTTCACGGGGTTGACTCTGATTGCAGGGGCGTTTATGTGTCATTTGGCGGGCTTCAGATGCTGCTGAAAGGCGATCCGAGCCATTGCGCAAAGTTTAAGCACAACCAGAACATGTTCATACTTATCCGGAAAGTCCCACACGATTTCACCGCCAATTGAGAGCTCGCGAAAAGCTATAATATTTGAACTTTTTTTTAAAAAAAATAATTTGAGATGATTTTGTGATGCTAAGCAATTATAATTATAGCTTTGTTATTGTGTTTCAGTTGAAAGGGCTATATTTTGTAATAGTTTTTTTTTTTTTTGTGAAAGTGTGCTCTGTTGCTCACATTCTCTAATATAGCAGAGATTTTTCTATTGAATATGTTTAATATGTTTCTCTAATATGTGGTTTATTATTATTATTTAATATGTTTCTCTATTTTGTTATTGTTTATTTGAGGATCTTATGGTAAATTGTGAACTACGTGAATGAGAACTAATGTTAAAGTATCCGGAATTTGAGAACCGTCCCATGATCTAATTTTACGGATATACCGATAGATTATCATTGTTCTTGTTCAGTACATTGATGAAGTTCTTATAAAATTTCAACAATCAATTATTTGTACTAATTAGACTTTACGGATAAACTGTTGAATAAAATTTTAACAATCAATTATTCAGTACATTAATGAACTTCTTGTAAAATTTTAACAATCCGGTCTTCGGGATTTGTCTCTTGTAGAATGAAACCTCTGCCTCGTCTACCATGTTGTATTGAACATCGGTATTGTCTTTATTCTTTAAGACCGAAATTACCGATTGATTGAGAGTCGAGACTTTTTAGATCTTAATGATACTTATTCAGGGTTTTCTAATAACCCTATTACTAGATTATCTCCGAGTCGTGCATCACCGGGCGTTCTAGTTAGTAGTCTGCGCGATGCACCAAGTGCGACAAGTAATACAACCTTGCACCGGCAACAATTCCTACAACACGCCATCTAGATTTTTAGACATCTTCAAACGGTGGTGTTCACGGCAGAAAAGATTTCCAGATTTTATCTTTGATGGTTTGAAATGTTTTCACAATTTTGGTCTCCACGGTATCATCAAAGTCACCTTTCTTAGTGGCCGGACGAATATTTGTGCTGTCACACAAATCAACAAAATCGGTTATATCTAAATATGGAATCTTAATAATAAAAAAAGAAGAAGAAAAAAAGCAAGGTGTTAATGCCTAAAAATGGATCAACTTTCTGTGGTCCAAGTCTTGATTTTGGGCCGAGCCCAACGTCCGCTTGAGTGTCGAACCGGGCTTGATATTTGATTCTTCGTTCTTGATAAGCCGGAAATCTTCTATGAATGATCTGCCTCCGTATATGTTCATGTGGAAAGAGTAGAAAACGTGAACTCCAGAGGGGAGTAAAGGGGGATCCTCTGTCGCCCGGCTCCGACGATCAACATTAGTCGTGTATTTGAGTCAGAAATTATGAGTAAACAGAAAGCAAAGGTTTTTTTGGCGTAGGAACCGCTTACCGGTTAAGGGGGACGACTCCGAATTTATTGAGGATCTTGAGACGCTTTATGCACCGTAAGGCGCAAATTTCATGCCTTGAGGGTGTCTGGCGCGCCCTCAAGGCATGGTTTTCGCGCCCTAGGGTGCGGATTTCATGCCTTGAGGGAGTCTGCGCGCCTTCAAGGCATGGTGTTTCGCGCCCTAGGTTGCGAATTTCATGCCTTGAGGTAGGGGTGAGTATTTTAGACCCAACCCGATGGCCCAACCCAATCCGTTAGAGACCCGACCCTAATCTAACCCGCTCAAAATTGGGTCGGATCGGGCCGGACCCGACTATTATTTGGGTCGGGGTTGGGTCCAAAACCTTGGGTCGGGTCGGGGTCTCCTACCCGACCAATATAATTAATATATATTTCATATTAATTTTTATTCAAATAGTTCAATCTTTAGTCTTTTAAAATTTCTCATTTTCAATTTTATTTACATTTAAAGACTGTTCAATCTCTCATTTTCATGTTTTACATTGTTTAGTGTATGTTTGTTTGATTAAATTTGTTTGTGGTATTTTTACTTGAATTTTGAGTTACATTGATGCATTTTTTTCATATTATTTTTTTGTTATATAAGAGTAAATTTTAATTAATCGGGCCATGGCGACCCAAACCAACCCAACCCGATTTTTTATCGGGTCGGTTTGGTTCGGGCATTAAAAAAAATTGGGTCGGATCGGGCTTTTTTTTAGGAACCCGAAGTGATCGGGTCAGGTCCATAAAAAGCATCGGGGCGGCCCAACCCAACCCATGCTCACCCCTACCTTGAGGGCTTCGGGCGCGCCCTCAAGGCATGTTTTTCGCGCCCTAGGGCGCTGATGCTCTCAAGGCGCGCTTTTCATGTCTTACGATATCGAGATTTAGACTGTCCTTCCTGGGACGAGGCTCGATTGACTTTTTTGTTGACTTTCTAGATCGGACCCATTGACTTTTTTGGGTCGCGTCCTTTGACTTGTTAGGTAACTTTATGGATCGGACCCATTGATTTTTTTTGGGTCAGTTCCATTTACTTTTCCAGATCGTGTCTTTTGACTTTTTGGGCTGGGTCCATTGATCTTTTCTGGGTTGGGCCCGCTTGTTTGGGCTTTATTTATAGTGAACTGTTAGGTTGGTCCCTCATGTTTTTAGTGTTAAAAAAACACGCATAACACCAAGGTTCGACTTTTCCACAATTATCTTCGATTATCTATCTTGCCGGTAGTTATCGGCAAGACGGCCGTGCTAATACTTTTCTATGATTTTTGTCGAAAATCGGCAAACATCTTGAAAAATAACAAAAATATGGTTCTTTTCAAGAAATTTTGCACTTTTCGATGATTTTATTCGAGTATTTACATATGTGAGAGTGAGACTATATTTTATTTACCTATGTTCGAGTATGAAATGATTTTATTTTTGGCATTTTAATGTTTTATCAACATTATAAACTTAGTAAATATATTTTTAAAAATATTTTAGTGATTTTTCATCGATAATCCTCGATAAGTGTCGATAATCCATCCATCGATAATCCTCGATAAGTGTTAGTAACAATAATATACAGTGTTTATTAGTTTTCCGTCGATTAATCGGCAAGCAAACGATAAATCCATCGAAAATGGCAAACGATTTATCGGCAAATTCGGCAAGTTGAACCTTGCATAACACAAGTTGATCCGTATATGATATATTTCGGAATCCTTTTTAAAATTGGAAGCTGGTGATGACCATTTTTGTCATTTCCACAGTCTAAGGGCATATATCCTCGAGTTATGATAACGTAGAGCTGCACAAACGTGCATCGCGACCAGTCGCGAACATAGTCGCCAAAATCGCGACTGTTCACGGTCGCGACGCGTCGCGAGAATCACGGCCGCGATGAATCGCGAGAGAGAGAGAGGGAGAGAGAGATGCCCTGCTGTGAGACGGAGAGGGAGGGAGAGGGAGGGGGAGAGGGAGAAAGAGAGAAATCGCGACTTTTGCCCATATTCGCGATGAATCGCGACTTTTGCCGCAAAATCGCGATTGTTCGCGAACTGAAAAAATTGTTCGCGACTGTTCGCGACTTGTTCTTGCGATTTTAATGTGCAGCTCTATGATAACGTCGAAAGTGTAAAACCGTCATACTACCCTATTATAAATTATCTGCTCAATCTCTTTAAAAGAAAATCAAATAATTGGAAGCTGATGATGACCATTTTTGTCATTTCAACAACAAAAGGGCATTTTCATCACAAATCACAGCCACAGCCAAAGCCAAAGCCAAAGCCAAAGCCACAACATTCGATTCCATCCCTAAATTACCATTTCAATTTTCAACTTAACAATCTCCGAGCTTCGCAGTTGTTGCTTCGATTCTCTGGGCAGAGACGCAATATGTCTTCAATTTTTGTATTTTTTACCCCTTAAAATTTTTGTTTTTGTATTTTTTAGTGCTAAATTTTTAAAAACTACAAATTCGCCCCTCCTTTGCAAAAAAAATTTAAACCAGCCCCCCTAATGATAAAATCCTAGTTCCGCCACTGTTTGTAAGAACGGATTAGTTCTTGACGCGCTCAATCTCGTTATAAAAATGAACAAGAGAGGCATTACTACAGACGTTGTCACTTACACCACGTTGATTCATGGACTCTGTACAGAGGTTGAACGCGAAGAAGCGATGCGTTTATTCGATGGAATGATAAGCCGAAAGGTCCGTCCCGATGTCCGAACTTTTAGTGTGTTGGTTGATGCTCTATGCAAAGAGGGCATGGTTGAAGAAGCACAACATATGATAAATCGAATGATTTATCAAGGCATCAAACCTAACACGGTGACCTATAATTCACTTATGGACGGTTATTGCTTGAGAGGAGAAGTCGACATGGCTAGGGAACTATTCAATAAGATGATTGGCGAGCATTGCAGACCTGATTTGCAAAGTTACAGCATTTTGATCAACGGGTATTGCAAGGTGAAGAGGATTTCTGAAGCTATTGAAATGTTTCACAATATTTCATGTGGGGGATTTAGACCATATCTTGTGCGATCAGGAAGGGAGGGGATTGGACTGCGTGGACCGGGACATCGCCGGGGGAGAAGAACCGACGCGGGCGATGGGGAAGTGCTCGCGGTTTTGCTGAGGTGTATTCTGGCTGTTATTTATGAGCGGGATTTCCCTAAAATCTTAAGATCTAGAGAAACGACAAAAGAGGATCCTGTCTTCGGGATTCGTCACGTTGATTTATGTTGTCCGTCTCGATCACGAGCTCTAATTAACAATCCTTATCGGGATTGTTAGATCTTAATGATGCGCATCACGGGGGTTGGAATGAGTTGTCCGCGAGGTGCACCCAACGAGTACCACAAATAATGCAACTTTGACCCGGAACCACTTACAACAGGTCATCTAGGCCTCCGTAAATGGTGCCGTTCACGCCAAAAAGGATTTTTCGATTTTATCGATTATTGCTTGGAATGTTCTTAAAATTTTGGTCGCCATGGGTATCATCGAAGTCGTCTTTCTCAATGGTCGGACGTATATTCGAGTTGTCGCAAGTCCGAAATCGGCAATGTGGAGATCTTAATGTTATCGAAAGATTGAATCTTAGAAGGAAAAAAAAAAAGGAAAAAAACAAAAGCAAACGCAAGTCGATCCATACATGAACGCCGAATTCATAAATATTTTGACGTTCTCAATTTGTATTCCACTTATAAATATTCCAACTTTGACTGAATAAATTTTATTTACTATCTTATTTTTGAATCTCTCTGATCTAATAGTCACTTTACTTGTAAGTTTCCATACAAATACAATATTACGATTAATATTTAATCTACTATTATATCCATATATATAATAATAATAGACAAAAAATGCCATAGTTTACAAAGAAATACCCTCAAAAGACTAGAGTGTTTAGTGAGATAAGTTTGCAAAATCAAATAAAACATTTAAAAAAGTAGTTCATTTGAAAATAAGTTAAAAACAAAAGATTAGATTACCCGGATCTTGATTTTATTGTACTTTTCGGGCCCTTATCCTTATCATTTTTTGACTAAGTGGAAAAAAAAACTTGGGTTTGTCCGGCTCTCCTAAAACCGCGTACCGCGGGACAATGTATAATTTTTAGTGGTGATCAATGGGGCCAAAAGACCTAGCTCTTGATTTTGGCTCATCCCAGCCTGAAAACGGGCCTTTTGGCCAAAAACCCAGGATCCGCTCCGAGCCTGAAAAGCTTTCAATTCCCATGTAATAAACGAGATATATGCTTCACTCAGTTAATAGAAAGACTGCAAATTCTACAACTGAACACCTCTTTTTTGGCATCGAATATTTATATAATGAAATCTTTTGCTCTAGCTCTTGATTATGGCTCGTCCCGGCTGAAAAATACAGGCATTTTGGCCTAAAGTCCAAGATCCATCCGGAGCTGAAAAGCTTTAAATTCCAGTGTAAGACAATACTGAAAATCTATAACTTACCCTCTTTTGTGGCATTCAATTTATATCTAATATATTATGTACATATATATATATATATATTTTGAAGTAGTACTACTAGTACATATTATTTAATTATATGCCAAATTCTTTCAAAAATAAAATAAAATTATATGCTCAAGTTGGTTTCCTATAGAAGAAATCATATAATTGGAAGCAGGTGATGACCATTTTTGTCATTTCCACAGCCTAAGGGCATTTTCGTCACAACTCACAGCCATAACATTCGATTCGATTCGATTCAGTCACTGTATTACCATTTCAACCTAACAATCTCTCTCACTCGGAGAATCCCCATTCGCCATCTCCAAGCTTCGTCGATTCTCTGGGCAGAGAGAGACGCAATATGATGATCTTCCGCAGAGCTGCTTCCAACTCCCATCGCCTTTCCCTCCAAACCCTCGCTCGGATTTGCCATCCCCATTTCCGAGGTATCAATCTCTCTACTCAAACTCAACCGACTTGTCTTGTCCAAGATGACTCTCTCGAAGCCTCTCTGCGTTCCTTTCATAAGATGCTCCGAGCTCGTCCCTGGCCTTACATCGTGTGTTTCAATCAGCTGATGTCTCGAATCTCGAAAATGGAGAAATACTCTGTTGTTGTTTCTATGGATAGGGAAATGGGTCTGCTCGGAATCATGCCCGACGAGTATACCCATGATTAATTGCTTTCTCCATTTAAAGTGTTTGGGGTTCAGTTTGTCCGTGTTTGGAAGGTTCATCAAACTCGGCTGCGAACCCGACAAAGTGACCATGAATACTCTCCTAAAAGGGCTTCTCCGCGAAGGGAAGAGCGACGAGGCCAGAGATTTCTTTGAAAAGATGGTTGACGGAAGTTGTTATCCGAATGTTGTCACTTACAACACACTGCTCAATGGTTTTTGCAAGATGGGCAACATTAGTGGGGCTGTCCAGTTGCTTAAAAACATGGAGAAGTGTAAAACATCCCAATCAGATGTGGTTTCCTATTGCACAGTGGTTGACGGCCTTTGTAAGAACGGATTAGTTCTTGACGCGCTTGATCTCGTAAGAAAAATGAATAAGAGAGGCATTACTACCAACGTTGTCACTTACAACACGTTGATTCATGGACTCTGCATAACGGGTGAACGCGAAAAAGCGATGCGTTTATTTGATGGAATGCTAAGCCGAAAGGTCCATCCTGATGTCCAAACTTTTAATGTGTTGCTTGATGCTCTATGCAAAGAGGGCATGGTTGAAGATGCACGACATATGATGAATAGAATGATTTATCAAGGCATCAAACCTAACACGGTGACCTATAATTCACTTATGGACGGTTATTGCTTGAGAGGAGAAGTCGACATGGCTAGGGAACTATTCAATAAGATGATTGGCGAGCATTGCAGATTTGATTTGCAAAGTTACAGCATTTTGATCAACGGGTATTGCAAGGTGAAAATGATTTATGAAGCTATTGAAATGTTTCACGATATTTCACGTGGGGGATATAGACCAAATATTGTTAGTTACAACACTCTTATCGATGGCCTATGCAAAGTAGGAAAAATTAAGCATGCTCGAGATCTACTTTGCGATATGGAGCTATATGGGCCACATCCAGATATCCAGACTTATAATATTATGATCAACGGCATGTGCATCAACAAAAAATACGACGACGTGTTGGAATTGTATCAAGTTTTAAGAGAGAAGAAGTTTGCACTCGATGTAGTTACGTACACTACCCTCATTCAGGCCATGTTCAAGGATGGAAGTGTTTTAAAAGCAAAGGATCTCTTCTTGAATTTGTTGTCTGAAGGGCTTCAACCTGATGTCCGGACATATACGGTGATGATCGATGGGTTTCTTTGTCGAGGACTCGTGACTGAAGCAATCAACATGCGAAAAGAGATGGAAGAATGCGGTTGCCTACCCGATAGCTGCACTTACAATATAATGATCCGAGGGTTTATTCGGAACAAAGAGACGCCGAGAGCACTGCAACTTGTCAAAGACATGCTTTCTAAAGGTTTCTCTGCTGACGCTTCGACGCTTGAGTTGTTTGTCCATCTAGTAGCTAAGGGGAAAATAGATGCTTCTTTGAACTTGTTGAAATAAAAAGTTTTTGTTGTGTTCTCGTTATGGAGAAGTAAACTGCATTAGTTCAAGAAAGAAAGTGAAGTTGTTTCTGAACCTTCGCTTTTGGTTTGTCTTGTTCCTGTTCTTTGTTTGAATGACAATGCCACTTTTTTTTGTGTTTTCTGCATATTCTAATGTTGAAGTAGATAACAGCTCCTTTCTGTTATGTCTGTTGTATGCAATCATTTTCAGGGTTCTAAGCTTTTGTTGCTATCGCTTCATCATAACCTGTTTCACTCTAGCTTTACTTTGCCTTTCTTATGTTTTTCAGGGTTAGTCAAAATTGATTCTGGAAATATGTCATTGGTTTTTTTCTCATCTTCTTCATTGTAATTTACTGCTCATTTCCGTCAAAATTGATTATGGAAATATGGCTTACTGGTTTTAATTCCATCTGCATTTGTGGCTACCTCTTCATTTTCCGGGTTTTAAGTTTTAGTGGCTATCTTTTCATGACATCTTTGATCAGATTTTTCAATCTTTGACTTGTGATCAGTTTTAAACTACTGAAGAAGTACTTTAAAATTTTATTCGTTAGAAAATGTTTTTACAATCGAACTACCTACTGAACTTGAGTAATGTTATTTTAATTTTTTATTATATGAAAAAAAAAATGTTTGATAAAGTTTAGAAGAAATGGGTAATCTCAGACATATTGTTCCCAGAAGAAGCGGCAATGTAGTAGATGAGTATGTCACTGATAAATTTGAACAAAATTATTCAACAAATGGTTAACATATTTACGTGGCCTTAAAGTCATAATTGAAGAGTTTGATTTCGGTTGGATTTTTCAACATTTTTAGTTAAGTTACTAAATAAGAAGTGTTGACACGGGCATTTTTGGCGGAAGACGACAGAGCCTCGTTTTGGCAAACACCGAGCTCATCTTCCATAAAGTGAATGTCAGCCGCTACGCACACACTCCTGCGGCATAGTTCGTTGAAGATATTGGTCTAAAAGAGGCACTTAAAATCGAGGAAGGCTGGAGTTGAGACGGCTATTTTTTAGTTGTCAGAACCATGCGAAAAAAGTCAATATGCGCTTTTTTTTTTTGGTTTATTTATACGGATTGCAAAACGGAATTATCAGAGTAGGAAAAGATTGTAATTCATTTTGTCAGCTAAAGTGGCGGCACATAAACTTGCTCATTTAGTGATTTTTTTCTTCTTCCTGTTTTGGAAGTATTGCATAGTAGATTCATTGTTGATAGAAATATAAACATCGAGAATGATGACCATATTTCTACACATTTTCAACCGATTATTATCACACGGAGCAGTTGCTCCTTAACCGTAAATACTTGCGCAAATAGCTATTTATTTTAAGTGATCAAAGCACCAACCAGCTACATTGCAAGTTGACTTTGTCTACAAATGATCGTAAACTACTTATGCTACTATTTAAGCTTTTATTTTATTTTTAAAACTATTTTTTTATTATTTTTAATTTTTTGATGCGCCGTTTTTAGGTACATCCAGCAAGCGCATACCTTGACTCTATATCTCCGCCTTTCCTTGTACTCCTCGAAATTTCACGGATGTGCTCCCAAATTGCCATCTTCGACAACCCAAAACTCGCTCTTCTCTTCATCGTTGCAAACCCGCGATATCAGCCTCAAACCGTGACTCACCTATACGACACCGCCGGTGAATTCATCGAGCGTGTCGATACTCAGCATATCCAAATGGTCCGTCGATGGTTTCGACATGGAAATTGACGTGAAGACGACCCGTGATTTCTGCACATCGAACTTCTGCGATACCGGAGATAATTGATAATTAAACTTAATTTGCCAAACCAATATGACGATGTTTAAAATGAAAATAAAAACCTAGTTTGTGATCCGAAAACTAAACGCTTACTTAAAGATAATCTACCATGTACCCCTTTTTTGGCGTCGATATTTATAAATACCGTCATAAACTAATTAAGTAGGGCTAAATTTTTTGTACACGATTCCATGTTTTATCCCCATTACGGTACCCATTCCAGACTGTTTTTGTTTTTTGTTGATAAAATACAACTAAACACCTCTGTTTTGGCATCAAGGAAACATTTTGGTCGGTAACTTGATGACATGGCAAGCTAGATTCGAAGGAATTGTGGTTTCCTATTTTTTCAAAAATTGAGTTATTTTTTATGAAAAAATTTATCCATAGTGTTTAAACGTAGTGCTCATAATAATGGGTTGATGATCTATGCTTATGTATAATAACTCCTTTTAAATTGCTGCTTATTAGAGACTCTCCATTTCTTCAGTTTGGTACATTATTATTAGGCAGAGTGATTGACTCTTTAAATCATACGTTTTTAGTATTTAGAAGTCCCTTGAAATGGCCTCAGCTCTTGATTTATATTCTTCTTCCGATTCTCTCTCTCGAATTTCATTGTCATCATCTTTTGTTTTGAGCTGCAAAGATGTTCATACTGGAATATTGCAGGTTAGGATTTTCGGGCGAGGTAACTAGATTTGTCTGTGTGTAATGATGTGACACTGATCATTTGGGGTTTTCATGTGATACATATTATTAGGTTTTCATTTCTCAAGCTGCAGGTTCTCTTCTTCTTTTCTGAGTTGATTACTGGTTCGTCGGGGATTCCGTTGCCGTTGATGTAAGGAATTACCATATCGTCACATTGCTTTATGCGAGATTCTTTATGCGTTTTTTAAACGAAGAAATTGCTCAATATATATATATAAATTGTTATATAATTCTTGGAGATCGAAGACGTCCGGGCTTGAATCACGCATGAAACACGCTTTCCTTATAGTATTTTGAGCACCTCCGAGAACGTCTAGAGGTCTACAACGCAAAAATACCACATGATACGACAATCCTTCAATCGTACTGCACAAGACGTTTGTGAAGCACGAAATAGGCAAGAACAGTTTTTCTGGAAACTGTTGAGAGAGTTTCGGTGTTCTGTATAGAACAGTTTTTCTGGAAACTGTTGAGAGAGTTTCGGTGTTCTGTATTTCGAATTCTTGTTATCGTATGTATTTGAAACTCAAAATATGGAGAGTGTTTTATAGGCAAAAGTAACCGCCATTTCCAAAGGTAGCGACCCTTTTGAAATGACAGTAGCCGACGAAAACTGCCATGTAACCGTTACCGCTAGGCGAGAATTGTTACCGCTAGGCGAGAATCACCACGAAAGAGCCCTAGCCTAAGCCGCTCGCCCCGATGCGGTGTGCTCAAGTGCGCCTACAAGACGCCACTAGCTCCTCTACGCCCACACTCCCGAGCCGGAGCCGGTGTCGCCGGTGGCAACACCGACGGGGTTGGCGTTGCGAGAGAACAAAATGGCATGATCTCGCCACCCCGCCTCCGCATCACACTCCACATGGCATATCACTAGCTCAACCACATATTGAGCTTGTCATGAATGCCACTCTATTTAAACACCACAAACTCTTTGTGTTTAATCAGTGTGAGACTCTTCACATTCCCACACTCTCCAACAATTAAGTCTTTATTAGAACATTATTGAACATGCATTTATTGATGCATTGTTCCAACATAAATGTATATATGTTTTAAAGCAATATTTGACTTTCATTTCTTCAATTGATTATGAAGACATTCTAGTTGAAAGGCGAGCTTCAGAAAAAATCTGCATATTTAAATTTATTAAAACTTTGAGCTTTTATTCATATTCTCCTTACTTCCATATTTTACTGATTTAAAATATCACTTTAATTGAAAAACTATTATTGAAATGTCCTTTTGAAGAAACTATAGGTGGCGTTTGGTTATGGTCTCCTAGACCAGTTTCTGGTTTTGGTTTCAAACAGTGTCATATTGGTTTCGCAAACCACGTTTGGTTAACAGTTGTCTCTGTTTTCTGAGACCGATCTCGCAGACCACTGAAATTTTAATGAAGGAAAACAGAAAACAACCTGAAGTTGTTTTCTGTCTTTGGTCTTCAACTTAATTGTACAAAATAAAACCATAATCATATATTATCAATCTATAATAGTATCATATTATTTATAATAAGATATTAACTATAAAATTATCTCTTATAATAAATTATTAAAATTATTTTTATATACAATTGTATATTTTAATGATATTACTATCATATTAACAAATATACTTAAATTATGTATATTTTTAAATACTAACTTAATTACAATGATATAAACTCTTGAAACAGAATATTTACTACTTTATATTACATTATTTAAACATGTAATTAGAGTCATGAAATATGAATAATTTTTGTATTATGGAAAATAGTTTTTAAATTAGATAATATTAATATATATTAGTTTCAAATAAAACATACTTTCTTTTTAATAACATAAATTGTGTTTTATTGTATTTTTTCATTTATCAGCCACAAATTAACAAAAGACTAACCAAACAGTGTTTCAAAAATCAAACTCCCAAACTGGTTTGGTAGACTAAACTCTCAGACTGATTTCCCAAATCAAATTGTAAAACTAGTTTCCCTAACCAGTTAACCAAATTAAATTGCAAAATGCAAAACTAGTTTCCCTAACCAGTTAACCAAACGCCACCTATAATTCTTGATTATGGATCTTGAATGCATTTACATCATAAGCCATAATGATGCCGACATTATAGCTGTCGCCTTCATGGAAGCTCGGGACCGAAAATGACGCAAGTAGAGGAACCCATGCAGCCATGCTCACGAGCTCCACCTCCAGACCTGTACCATGATGGGTTTTATTTGTTTCCTTTTAAGTATTTATTTGCTTGCTTTGATTAGTTTTTTATTTGCGTTATTTGATTTCCGTAATTAAGGCGTGTGTTGCCTTTTTTTTTTATCTATCTTATTTCCATTCTTGTATTGAAAAAGACATATTCTTCCTGGTATGTGAGGTTGAAAAGTTCGAAGGTTTTTTGGTTGGATTATTAATAAAAGTTTCGAGCTTCATAGCTTGTTCATCAAGAAGATTGGCGTTTTCATAGATCGGTCTACATCACATAGTCAAGCTTAAGGAAGATTGAGACCAATCTCTTGGACGATAGCTTTAGAAGGACAGTGTATATTTTACGTCTTTTAAGGTAGAATCTCACAACTTCTTGAAGACGGACGACTCCAAATCAGGCAGTGTCGGCAACCAAAAGTCCGTCTTTACCTTGGGGTCGAGGAGCAAATTCACCGAGCAGAGGAAAATGTAAAACATATATATTCGATATTATAGTGTTCTTTAACATAATGAACACAAAAGTGCGGAAGCAAAGGATTGAATTACCTCCCGCCATTGTTTCGCTCTCCGGCGAGCTTCTGCTTCGATTCCGGCGATCCTTTCTCGGTCTTCTAAACTCTCGCTCTCACCTGCTAGATGGTGTACGTTTTCTGAATGTGTGAGTGAGTTTAGGGACCTCAAGGTGGTGTATTTATAGCCTCCATGACCATCAATGGAGAATCGTAATCCCACAATTAACGGCATTAATTCGCTTGATTTCCGGCAATCAATTAGAGCTGATTGATTTACAAATCAGTGGTAAATCGTTTTATATATGGATCACAATATGAAGAGAATATTTTCTCAATATTTCTCAATTAATGAGAAATATTCTTACAGAAAACACTTGGGACTTAAAGAGGCATTGTTTATATTCTCTATATCTTTGGTAATCAGCCAAGTCAACAAAACCATGGTTTACAAGTCCGTCTCTTCACCTGCGCTAATCACCGGCATTATTTGCAATGTTTTGTCCACCTAAGCAAATGCCATGGTTGACGATGAAGGAGAGAAATGAAGATTCCTGATCCAGAAATGTCTCGCTCTTGATTCACTTGGACACTACTATAAACATTTATATGTTTAAAAAATTCTGACCAAGTGCAAGTACTATTTTCAGGTCATTTCTAAATTCAACAAGGCCATGAGGAAGTCTTTTGTAAGAAATATAGTTTATCACTTAAAGTGACATCAATTTATCAGTCAATTGTGTGTTAGAGATTATAAAGAGAATTATACTACTGTAAATATTTGAATATGTCTATACAATTTAATGAATTTCACATCATCCCTTTTATCGGAACCTATGGGATATGGATCGGAAAATATTGTGAAATGACTTTTGGATCCGTTTATTTTTTAAAGTGATAAACTATATTTTCATATATTAAATTCAAATTGAAAGATTTGGGATCTGGATTTTTTTTTTTTCATAAAAAAGGTGATATGTTTTATATATTAAATTCGATGCTGTGCACGAGCGGCCCCCTCCTTCTAGCGCCAAAATGTTGATGCCGTTTTTTGGATCAAACACTGTTGCGGCCCAATTGTTGGTGTTGGGCCGGGCCCAATGTCGTTTTGTGGACTTTGGTGGGCTTATGATGACTTGTGTTGGGTTTGTAGGCCCTATTGCGGGGATGACAGATTCTTTCCCCCTTCTTGGTGTGTATGATACGGATTCCGAGTGAAGTCCCTGGTACTGAGATCTAAACGTATCGTTCGCCGTTCGTGATCCGGCGATCCGGGGATACTCACTACCTGTTACCTCCAGGCCAGGAATGGACTAGGCCCGGGTTACAGGTTTGGGCTCCTCACAAGATCGGGTTCCCACGAACGGGAGAGTGTGTTTGATCCAGCAATGAATCTCAGGAGATTGCACCCTCGGCCCGTGAAGTCAATCCTAGTCTGGGTCCTACAGACTGTTCACAAAGTCACGATATCTATGAAAGATACGGACTGGGAAACAGAACGGGTTCCGCACAGAGCTAGAATTAAGACAGGCGGGGTCGTCAATCATCCCGGGATTCTCTCCAGAGGTTCCCCTCAGGTTGATCTATTGAAAATATTTCTCCGAAACTTCCGCTTTCTCTCAATTTCTGGACCTGGCAAAAGAATACCCGAGGTCAGGGAAAACAGGGGGGAATACCCCCTGATTCACCTCCGACGCTCAACATTAGTGGAATATTTTAGGGGGAGGCGAGTTTATAGGGAGTAGAGAGAGGCTCGAGAGAATTTGGTCGAGTTCCGATGCCTTTCGGTTTGAATGAACCGAGCTCCCTTTTATAAGGGAATCCGAGGACTAAAACGCAATTATCTCCCGCTTCTGGAGGCCCCTGAAGAAAATAAATATAGTTTTTTGGGTCCTCGGAGTGAGATCTTTCCAACGCCACCAAAATCAGCCCGATCCGACGCTCCACGCGCCCACACGCGCGGGATTTGTGGGGCTGCATCAGTTCACTCGCGCGAGTGAAGGGCTGTGGGCCCTGATGACGTGGGCAGGCTGACGCGCGCGGGCTGACGTCATCTCTGGCGCACATGTGGGCCTGTGGGCCCCCCAAGGTGTTTCCGAAGTGTTTTTTCGCTCCCGAGCTCGTCCCGCGTCCGTTTTTCACAAATTTTATGTCGTTTTTGAGTATCTTGATATTTTTAGGAACATCTAGACACTTTATTTTACGAAAACGGGCCTCCGGAGGGTGTTTTGGATTAAAACTGACTTAATTAATTAAAAGAAAAATTAATTTAATAATTTTTCTTTTATTAATTTATTTTTAAATCAATCCCGGGAATTACCCGTAACATTAACCCCACAGTTTCGCGGGAATTTAAAATTTCCGGGAAACTATAAATCCAAGGTGGGCCCTTTCATTTGTGAATAATCGGAACGGCGCGCGGCTTACGGAATTTACCAAAGTAAATTTTTATTTTATTTTTTAAACTCACATAACTTTTGTTTCCGTTAACCTTTTTATATGCCGTTTGTTCTGGTTCATTATTTTTTCAACGAACCTTACCGTGTGCGGGCTCAGCGACACGGATTTCGAGGCATTTTTCACGAAAATACGTCGAAAAAGAGTCGAATTTTTTTAAAATCGACCCCTTTTTTCTCTCGAACCCGATGGAGAACCGGGGAAAATCAACTCCAGCCACCACGCCGGAGCTGGCCGTTGCCGGAGAGAACCACCATCGTGGTCGGCATCGTCCGGCGAGCTCGTCGGAGTCGGTGAGCTGTTTGGGTGGTGGGGAGGAGATCCGACGTGACGAGCAGCCACGATCGCGTGGGTCTGGCGAGGTCGGGATCGCCATGGCCTCTGCGGCGATCCCCGCCGTCGGCGGAGGCGGGTCGCCTGACGACCGGGGAGGCAAGGCGAGCTCGTCTGTGGTGGCGGCGAGCGACGGCGTGGCCGGAGGAGCTGGGGATGGCCGGATTTCTTCGCGTGGGTCTGAGGCGGCCGAAATCACTCCGGGCTCTACGGCGGCGCTCGTCGTCGGCAGGGAAGGGTCGTGTGGTGACCGGGAGGCTGAGGCGACCTCGTCTGTGGAGGTGGTGTGCGACGGCGTGGCCGGAGAAACCGGCAGTGGCCTTCGTCGGTGTGCAGGGCCCGTGGGGGTCTCCGATCTGCCCCCTGTGGGTCCCAGCAGCCCTGGGTCGGTCCCGGGGAGGTCCCACGACGGTCACCGGATTCCGGCGACTCCGGAGAGGCGGCCCCCAGGCGATGGCAGCGGTGTTTGGCGGATTCCGGCGGGTTTTCCGGCCCGTGGTACGTCTCGGGGTGTGTCCGTGGGCCCTCTCTCGTATATGACTATGTCAGGGTGGGCCCACAACGATGGGATCACTGCCTCGGTGTTTTCTAATAACGTTCGGGGATCATCGTCTGACTTTTTCGGTCTTCCAGATTTCTGGCGAGCCTGTGTCAGTGGCCTTCGAGCTATGTTACCTGGCTTGGGAACAGGAGTTGGATCTCAAGTTCCCATGTTTCTGCCATCGGGGTCGTTCTTTTCCGGGCCTGGGCCCAGGAGTTTTTTAAGCAGGCCCCTGTCGGCTGATACGATCCGAGTGTCGTCTTTCACCTCCCGAGAGGTTCGCGACGATTTACCAAGTTCGTCGAATTCGACGGCTGGAACACCAGTCTCTGACACGATTTTTCGGCGAAATTTGCTGGTTGGTTCGGGAGCGGATTTGAGATCCCCCGGCGTGAGTGTAAATATTCGTAGAGTTGTTGCAGGTACTTATCGTGAGGCCGTTGACGCGGATGGACTGCGTCATAGAGCCGACATAGCAGGCGGGTCATGCCCGATTTTTTATAGGATCGTTAGGAGGCGGATTGAGAGTGTGAGCCGTGAGCGCTCAAGGTTCTGGTTCGATCCTCCATTAGATTTTTCGGATATTGACATCCCGAGTGTTGTTACTCCCCGGGAGCTTGATGCTTTTTTTTCGGGTTGAGCGCATTGTCCCCGTTGAGGGGGTTTGTGCACCGTTAGAGGGGTCGGTCCCCAGTCGACCGCGTGCAGGGATGGTAGCGGTACCTTTAGAGAGCATTCGACTAGGTTTTTCCTTGCCGGCTCCGCCTCTCTTAGAGAATCTTCTGGTGTTGCTGGGTCTGCATCCGATCCAGCTTAGCCCTGATGCCTGTCAATATGCCGCAGGATGCTATTCGATGTGGCGCGAGGGAACCGGCGGTGAGCTGTCTGCGGACCAATTTCTCAGACTTTTCACGTTCCGCCCCTTTTGGGGTATAGGAGGGTTCGAGAACTGGTTCGTCCCTGATCCAGTCACGGGTTTCCGTGTCGCGGGTGCCTATCAGTGTTCAAATCTGGGCTGGCACAATCGTTGGGTGTGGGTTCCGAGCACTTATCTAGGGTCAGTGCCACGACGCTTTGGAACTCTCCTGCCACGCCTGAATCCGGTCTCCAGGGATAGGGGTCTCGTTAATTATTTTATGACGAGATCTGCAGTCCCTGGATTTTTTGCCTCCTACTTGAAGAGGTCGGTGTGGGTGTGGTCTGGATGGATACGGAGTCGTCGTATGACCGAGATGCCTCTAGGTCTTGAGACGGAGTCCAGTCGTTCGCACGGTCTCTTTTCTCTTTCTCTATTCGTGGCGATTGTTCATCATTTTTTGGATTTTTATTTTTATTTTTTGTATTCTAACGCAACTTCCTTTTTTTGCAGGCATGGATCGCGAAAGAAGTGGTGCAATAAGGAGGTCCTCTCCGTCGGTGTCGACCACCCCCCTCTCCGGCCGTCGTCCCCGGCGGACGACGCGTCGCAATAGCGGATCAACCTCCGGAGGCCGGAGGGCGGCGGAGATAGCTACCCCTGAGGAACCTGCCCCTGTTCCTCCTGTGACGGCTCCGTTCCTGGCCCAAGGGCCGTTGCAGGGACGCCCGTGGTATGAGCCGAACATTTTCGAGTTTGCCCCTCCTATGGGGGAAATTTCTTCTGCAGGACGTGCGGTGCCACTGGTATGCGTGTTTTGATATTTCGGCCTTCATATGGTACTTTGGACTTTTTTCATCATGTGAATTTCTCCTTTCTTTTGTTTGTGCAGGTTCCGTCAGTATTCGAGCGAGGTGGGACCAGCACTGCGGGTCTTACGAGGGATTCGTGTTACGACTCTCTCCGCACGCAAGGAGTCACCGGCCTCCATGGAAGGGTTATTTCTGCTGAGCGGGAGTGTTGAGAAGTTCGTTCCCAACTAGAGATGACCCGGGGCGGGATGAGTCTCGCCCTACAGCTGCTACGGGAGGCTCAGGAGGGACGTGAGCGTGCCCTTGGTGATATATCCCGAGGCTCGGTTGAGTATCATAGCGTCGTCCGGGCGCTAGCGGAGGCAGGGGAGCGTATATCCGAACTGGAGGCTGAGGTCGCTCGGGTTCAGGTTTCTACGAACCAGCTGGCTGATACACATTTCTGGGATGGTTTCGTCAGGTGCTTCTGTTCTCTCCTGATGGCGAATCTGGGTACGCATCTTTCTACCTCGTTCGTGAATGAGGATGCTACAATCCCCGAGGCCGTTCGCGTCTCTCTTCAGCCCATTATTGCCTCGATTCCCCCGCCCCATCAGGTCGCGGACTTTGAAGTTCCGATCTTGCCCCAGGGGTACCAGCAGGTTGATTTCCCGGCAGGGGCCCAGGGAGGTCAGGGTTTGAGTGCGAACAGCGCTGTGGCCGGCGGTGGCAACCATTTTCAGGGCATCGATTTGGCTTTCAACGCTCCTGCACATGGCGTTGATGGAGTAGTCGAGGGCGGTGACCAGACTGGTCTAGATGGACAGGACGTCGCCGAGACATGATGTGGCGGACCGTTCCGACTGGGGATCTTTTGTATATGTGTAGTAGTTTGCACTATGTATCTCTCTTTTTTTGTATCCGGGACTTGCGGCTCATACTGCGCCGTATGTGGCGCGATTTTTGTATGTACTTCTAGGGGTACTTGTGTATATAAGCTGACATGCCTGGCTTTTGTAGAGATACTCCTGCTTTTGTAATATCGTTTTGCATGTTTGTCTGTGGTTAGAGCATGTCGACTTGTTATGGTATGTTTACGGGTAGTAGCCTTTTCTCGGTTTTACGCCCTTCTTTTTGCCGCAGGTGCTTTTTCTTTCAGGTGGTCTGCATGCTTCCGAGCTTCTTTCATCGATGATGAGGTGTTAATCATTGTTTGGCGAGTTTTTTGTCGGTGATGCATCCCTACCCCCCGAGTTTCTTGTCGGGTTTTAGCTTTTTCCTGCTTATAAATTGTGCCAGAGTTGTGATTCTGGTCTTTCAGTCGAGGTGGGTGCCTTTTGTGCGGCCTGTTGCCTTCGACTTTGTATTTGTATTGACGAGGCTGAGATCCCGCCGTTTCGTACCGAGTGTCGCCTACCAGGTGCTCGGCAGTTGTGCCTGAGTAGGTGGGATCGAGGCCCGAGCCATACTAGGTCTTTGTACCTAGAGACGCTTTTGAGGCGTTCAGTCTTTTTATCGAGGTCGGCGCTTGTGAGGTGGCTTACTGTCTCGGTGCCGAGGTTTGCGCCTTTTGGGCGGCTTATGGTTTCGGTCTTTTGAGCCAGAGTAAAGACCCTGGTTTGTCGGGGTTTGTGCCTTGGCGTTTGTCCCCCGGACCTGGATGCCGGTGTTTGCGTTTTGAACGTCTTACAGTTCCGGACTTTTGCCAGAATCGTGGCTCTGGTCTTTGCCGAAGTTTGCGCTTTTGTGCGGCTTACTGTCTCGGTTTTTTTTTTTTTTTTTTTTTTTTTTTTTTTTTACGCCTGTCTACTATATCAACCCCCCAGTTTTTGAATAATCTGGAAAGATTGTGAGAAAACTAATCTTTGGGGGCGACCGTCTCTAATTTCTGGAAAGTTCTCAGGAAATATTTGACGTTTTACATTATTCGGCGCTTCTTGTGGCGCTCTTATTTTACATTGGATAAAACGTTACATATATGTAATTGGCGGACATTGGTTCCTAGCCTCAGCTTGGCTTTTGACTGTTGGATCTTAGCTTCAGCTTGGATCTTAGCATCTGGTTGGATCTTAGCTTCAGCTTGTAAAGTGGGCGTTACTGGTGGTACTGCCTCAAGTGTTCCACATTCCAGGGACGGGGAACTTCCCGACCCCCCATGTCTTCGAGCCGGTAAGTTCCGTCTCTGACTACTTTGGTGACACGATACGGGCCTTCCCATGTGGGTCCGAGGACTCCCGCGCCGTGGACTTGTGTGTTTGGTCCCACCTTTCTCAGGACCAGGCTTCCTTCCAGGAAACGTCGCTCTTTGACTTTGGAGTTGTAGTAACGTTCTACAACTCGTTTCTGGGCCACCAAACGCGTGTACGCTTCGTTTCGCTTTTCCTCGACAAGGTCGTGTTCTAGGCGTAAGGCCTCGTCGTTTCGCTCTTCGTCGAAGAGCTCTACTCGTGGTGATGGGACCGCTATTTCAGCGGGGATGACCGCCTCAACGCCGTATGTTAGGGCGAAAGGGGTTTCGCCCGTGGCATTTCGGGTTGTCGTTCGATATGCCCAGAGGACCGAGGGCAGCTCTTCCGCCCATTTGCCTTTTTTTTCGTCGAGCTTCTTTTTCAGGATCGTCTTGATGTCTTTGTTGGCAGATTCGACTTGCCCGTTTGCCTGAGGATAGACGGGCGACGAGTAGGTGTTGTTGATCCCGAGCTCGCTACAGAAGGCTCGAAGGTCCACGTTGTTGAACTGCTTGGCGTTATCGGTAATGAGCGATTCTGGGATCCCGTGCCGACAAACTATGTTGCGCCAGATGAAGTTAGTCGTGTTAGTCTGCGTGATCTTTCCGATTGGCTCTGCTTCGACCCACTTGGTGAAATAATCGACCGCAACTATTGCGTATTCAACCCCTCCCGGGGCCTTTGGCAATTTTCCGATCAAATCGATTCCCCATTTGGCAAACGGGCGAGGAACCAGCACGGGGCATAACGGGACTGCTGGCTGGCGCGGTATCGTGGCGAACCGTTGGCACTTGTCACACTTTCGTGCCATCTCGATCGCGTCTTTTTTTAGAGTCGGCCAGAAGTACCCTTGTTTCAGGGTCTTTAAGGCGAGGGATCGCCCCGCGTAGTGGTTTCCGCACACTCCTTCGTGAATTTCCCGAAGGACGAGGTTGGCGTCATCTTCGGGAAGACATCTCAGGAGAGGTTGCATGAAGCCACATTTATAGAGTTCTCCGTTGTACATCACGTATCTCGTTGCGCGAATCTTGAGTTGTCTAGCTTCGTTGCGGTTGGCAGGTAAGGTACCGTGTTTCAGGTACCCTGCTATCGGAGTCATCCAGTTTTCACCGGCTTCATCTGATGCATTGAAGACTTCGTCAAGATTGGTTGGTCGAGTACCATGTTTCAGGTATCCGACTGCTGGCGGCATCCACTTTTCAGCGGCTCTGTCGGTTGTGGTGAGGCCTTCGTCGGTAGAGCGGGTATCATGTTTCAGATACTTGCTTGTTGGCGACATCCGCTTTTCAGCGGTTCCGTCGAATGTTGCGAGGCCTTCAGTGTTCTTGATTGAAGGGTGTTCGAGGGCTTCGACGGGAACCTTCCCAAGTTCTTCATTGTCGGCCCCCGATGCCATTCGGGCTAATGTGTCGGCCTCGGAGTTTTTGGCACGTGGTATCTGGGCCACTTCGTACCAAGCTAGGAACTCTAGACGGCGTTGAGTTTCTGCCAGGTAGGCCGCCATGTTGTTTTCCTTTGCCTGATATTCTCCTTCCACTTGCTTTACGATCAACTGAGAGTCGCAGTGGATTCGCATGTTTTTCACAGCGAGTTTCTGCGCGATTTGTAGTCCGGCTAGCAGAGCTTCATATTCAGCTTCGTTGTTTGAGGCTTTGAATCCGAAACGAATGGCGTAGCAGAGCTTTCCACCATCTGGGTTTGTGAGCACTATTCCAGCTCCTGAACCATGTGCATTCGAGGCGCCGTCCACATGCAGAGTCCAGACTGGACCTTCGGGACTTGCTTTCCTCTTGGTGGCTTGTGGCGGTTTGTCAATTTCTTCTTCGGTCTCGACTTCGGTGTCGTAAGTGAACTCGGCGATGAAATCAGCTGCGGCTTGACCTTTGATGGCGACTCGGGGTTGGTACTCAACGCCGTATTCTCCCAGCTCTTGCGACCAGATTGCCATGCGTGAAGAGGTGCCTTTGAGGAGCGCCTTTCGCACGGGGTGCTCAGTTCGCACCACGATTTGGTGAGCTTGGAAGTATGGGCGGAGTTTCTTTGCGGTGGTAATCAGTGCGAGTGCCAACTTCTCGATTTGTGTGTAACGCGTTTCAGCGTCAAGAAGAGCCTTACTGATATAGTAGATCGGCAATTGCTTCTTTTCTTCTTCTCGAACCAAGACGGTGCTGACTGTCCTGGTCGAGACGGAGAGGTAGAGGAAAAGTGTCTCCTCGTCCTTTGGTTTTGACAATAGAGGAGGCGATCCGAAGTAACTTTTCAGCTCCTGGAAGGCGGCCTCGCATTTTTCGTCCCAGGTGAAATTCTTTCCGCCTTTGAGGGCTTGAAAGAACGGTTGACATCGATCCGTAGCTTTCGATACGAATCGGCCTAGGGCGTTGATGCGCCCGTTGAGGCTTTGAACTTCTTTTATCCTCTGCGGGCTTTTCATCTCGAGCAGGGCTCGGATCTTTTCGGGGTTCGCCTCAATTCCTCGTCGGTTGATGATGTATCCCAGGAACTTTCCTGACTCGACTCCGAATGCGCATTTGGCGGGGTTCAGCTTCATCTGGTACTTTCGGAGAAGCATGAACGTTTCTCGTAGATTTTTGACGTGGTCAGTCTCTTTGAGGCTTTTTACGATCATGTCATCGACGTAGACTTCCATGGTCTTTCCGATTAGTGATGCGAACATTCGGTTGACCAGGCGCTGGTACGTGGCTCCTGTGTTCTTGAGTCCGAACGGCATGACCTTGTAGCAATAAAGGCCACGGTCGGTCACAAATGTCGTGTGTATCTGGTCAGGCTCGTGCATTCGAATCTGATTGTATCCCGAGTAGGCGTCCATCATGCTCATGAGCTGGTGACCGGCGGTGGCGTCTACCAACTGATCGATTCTTGGAAGAGGGAAGCAGTCTTTTGGACACGCAGCGTTGAGATCGGAATAGTCTATACAGATCCTCCACTTGCCGTTAGGCTTCTTGACCATCACGACGTTGGATACCCAGTCGGGGTACGTGACCTCCTTGATGAAGTTTGCGGCGATAAGCTTGTTGACTTCTTCGTTGATCGCCTGGTATCTTTCGGGATTGAATGCCCGTCGCCGTTGTATTTTCGGGGTTCTTCCTTTCTCGATGTTGAGTCGGTGGACGGTAATCTCTGGGTCGATGCCGGGCATGTCGGCGTGCGACCAGGCGAAAACGTCCCTAAACTCTTGTAGGAAAGCGATCAACTGCGTCCTGATCATGACCGGTAACTGAGCTCCGATTGTGACACATTTTTCAGGTGCGTTCTCGTCTATCGCGATTTGGGTCACGTCAGAGGAGGGCTCCATGGTCGGCTTGCGTCTATCGTCTCTAGGATCGAGCTCGCCAAGCATTCGAGCATCTTTCAGCTCGAGGGTGAGTTCGTCTCCGAGTTGGCAGATAGTACTGATGATCAGTTCATTTTTTACTGATTTCGTCCCTTGGGCGTAGCAGGAGCGGGACTCTCTCTGACTTCCTTTCATGACTCCTATCCCATTTTCCGTTGGAAATTTGACGAGTAGGTGAAAGGTGGACGAGATGGCCTGCAGCTTGTTGAGACTTGGTCTTCCCATGATGATGTTGTACGCCGATGGCTGATCCACAACGAGGTATCTAACCATCTTGGTGATTAGGGCTCCGTCCTCTGAGCCGAAAGTTGTTGGCAACTCAATGGCGCCTTCGGCGAGAACTGGTTTCCCGTTGAAACCGTAGAGCGGAGTCTTGACTGGTGTCGGAACGAGTCCTCCCAGACTCATACGTTCTAGGGCTGCTTTGAAGATGATGTCAGCTGAGCTCCCGTTGTCGACCAACACCCGTCGTACCCGGTTGTTGGCGATTAGCGTCTCGACCACTATTGCGTCGTTGTGGGGATGCAAAATTCTTCGGGCTTCTTCCTCCGTGAAAGTTATCGTCTGGCTAGGAAGTACATTGGGTGTACATCCAAGGTTAGCCAAGTTGATCTGGTGCGTCTCTCGATCTCCTTCTAAGGCTCGAGCGTATCTTTTTCTTTTGTGGCTTGAGTCTCCGGTTTCGGGTCCGCCCAGGATGGTAGAGATGACATTGTACTGCGAGGGCTGGGACCTTCCTTGTTCCTTGTCTGGGCGAGGTCGGTCTGAATCACCATCTCGGCGTTGCTTAGTCTCTTGGGGTTGCGGGTTATTGGGTTTCCCACTTTCTGACACCAGTTTTTTAACGAACTCCTTCAGTTGTCCGTCCTGGATTAGCTGTTCGATTTGTTTCCTTAGCTGCCAGCATTCTGACGTCGTGTGGCCGTGGTCTTGATGGTACTCACAGTACCGACTCTTATCTTTCTTGGCATTTTTTGCTAGTGGTCGGGGGCTTCCGAACTTATCTCCATGAAGGCTGAAGATCAATGCCGGTGAAGCTGTCAGGGGAGTGAAGTTCATGTCTTTTTGGAACTTCTCTACTCGCCTGGGTTGCGGTTGTCGGCTTCCGGAGTTATGCTGTTGGCGTTGCCTTTTTCCCGGAGGCTCGTTGTCGCCGTTTTTTCGAGTATCCGGATGCTGATCTCCCTGGTCGGGTTGGGTTCGACTGTTGTAATACTCGTCAACTGCGATGTCTTCTGCAGCCCTCGCCATTAGTTCGGCTATGGAGGATGGCCTCTTCTTAATGAGAGAGCGTGCGAAGTCGCACATCGGGAGGCCATCGATCACGGCGGTGACTGCGTCGTCATCGGTGTAGCTGGCAACCTTGTTTGCTTCCTCGACGAACCTTTTCAGGTAAGTCTGGAGGGATTCGTCTTTACGCTGTCTGAGGGTCCATAGGTATGACTTCCCTTTTCGCTGTGAAAGCGAGCTCGCGAAGCGGGAGACAAAGAGTTCTGCTAACTGCTCGAAGGACTCGATGGAACCCTTCGGGAGCCGCTGATACCATTCAAAGGCGGGCCCAGCGAGGGTGAGGCAGAAAGCCTGACACATCGTGGAAGGTGAGCACTTCTTTATCCGCATATTGAATTGATACTGCACCAGGTGGTATGTGGGGTCGCTGGTGCCGTCATAGGTGAGGTTTAGCGGGAATCGTAAGTCTCCGTCGAGATCTTCGGCAAGCAAGTGACTGGCGAGGGGGGACATGACTCCCTCGTTCATGCTTTTGATGGCCGGGTCGGAGCTGTGGGTGGCGGCGAGCTCTCGCATTTCCTTTTTTAGTGCTTGGACTTCGCTTTTCAGTCTATCGTAGGAGGGAGCTGCCGCTGGGAGAGGTGCCGAGGCGTCATTCACCCTCTGTGTCGTGTGACGGGTGGTGGTGTGCTGAAGAGTTTCTGATGTCTCTGTACCGGTGTCATCTGAATCCTCTTGGTGGCAGGACCTCTCTCTCCTTCGACTGATGCGTTGTCGTAGATCTCCCGTGCGCGCCTCGGTGCGCATTTGCTGACGCCGGATGTTCCTTCGTTCTCTTGCATTGTTGGTGATATTTCCGAGCCGGTCAAAGGCTGACCGTCGGGTTGTTTGCGACTGTGCCGGCTCCTGAGTATTTTCAGGTGCCGGTTGTGTTTCGAGGGGCCTTCTTTGTGTGAGTTCCAGGGCCTCCTCTGAACTTTCTTCTTCTTCGTTGACGACGTCGTGGTTGACGCTGTCATGCCCTAAGTGTTTGGACATTAACCCGGTTAGCCGGAAGACGCTGTCTTCCAGCCGGGCCAATCTTTCTCTTTCTTCGTTGGCTGCAGGCTCTTGACGGACGTTCATCTCGGGCTGGCTTCGTGCGTGGTTTCGGCGTGCGTTGACTTGAGCCCGTGTGTTTAGAGCCACGCTCCCTGTAGGACGGGAGGGCGTGCCTTCCGTCGATTTGTTCGACATTCCGGCTGGTCGAAAGAAGTGGATGAGAATTGATTGCTGGGAGGGTATTCAGAGGCTTGAATTCGATGCTGTGCACGAGCGGCCCCCTCCTTCTAGCGCCAAAATGTTGATGCCGTTTTTTGGATCAAACACTGTTGCGGCCCAATTGTTGGTGTTGGGCCGGGCCCAATGTCGTTTTGTGGACTTTGGTGGGCTTATGATGACTTGTGTTGGGTTTGTAGGCCCTATTGCGGGGATGACAGATTCTTTCCCCCTTCTTGGTGTGTATGATACGGATTCCGAGTGAAGTCCCTGGTACTGAGATCTAAACGTATCGTTCGCCGTTCGTGATCCGGCGATCCGGGGATACTCACTACCTGTTACCTCCAGGCCAGGAATGGACTAGGCCCGGGTTACAGGTTTGGGCTCCTCACAAGATCGGGTTCCCACGAACGGGAGAGTGTGTTTGATCCAGCAATGAATCTCAGGAGATTGCACCCTCGGCCCGTGAAGTCAATCCTAGTCTGGGTCCTACAGACTGTTCACAAAGTCACGATATCTATGAAAGATACGGACTGGGAAACAGAACGGGTTCCGCACAGAGCTAGAATTAAGACAGGCGGGGTCGTCAATCATCCCGGGATTCTCTCCAGAGGTTCCCCTCAGGTTGATCTATTGAAAATATTTCTCCGAAACTTCCGCTTTCTCTCAATTTCTGGACCTGGCAAAAGAATACCCGAGGTCAGGGAAAACAGGGGGGAATACCCCCTGATTCACCTCCGACGCTCAACATTAGTGGAATATTTTAGGGGGAGGCGAGTTTATAGGGAGTAGAGAGAGGCTCGAGAGAATTTGGTCGAGTTCCGATGCCTTTCGGTTTGAATGAACCGAGCTCCCTTTTATAAGGGAATCCGAGGACTAAAACGCAATTATCTCCCGCTTCTGGAGGCCCCTGAAGAAAATAAATATAGTTTTTTGGGTCCTCGGAGTGAGATCTTTCCAACGCCACCAAAATCAGCCCGATCCGACGCTCCACGCGCCCACACGCGCGGGATTTGTGGGGCTGCATCAGTTCACTCGCGCGAGTGAAGGGCTGTGGGCCCTGATGACGTGGGCAGGCTGACGCGCGCGGGCTGACGTCATCTCTGGCGCACATGTGGGCCTGTGGGCCCCCCAAGGTGTTTCCGAAGTGTTTTTTCGCTCCCGAGCTCGTCCCGCGTCCGTTTTTCACAAATTTTATGTCGTTTTTGAGTATCTTGATATTTTTAGGAACATCTAGACACTTTATTTTACGAAAACGGGCCTCCGGAGGGTGTTTTGGATTAAAACTGACTTAATTAATTAAAAGAAAAATTAATTTAATAATTTTTCTTTTATTAATTTATTTTTAAATCAATCCCGGGAATTACCCGTAACAGTTACTATAAATAAAAAGAAAAAAATTAATAATTTGATTTCTCCTGACGTTTTGTTACTTAACTATTGTATAGGAAGAAAATGATGAAAATAAAATATTAAAAATTATTTTGATTCTTAACAAATCGGATTGTTGTTATTATTTACAGAGGCTGTTCAATAATTTTCGTTCTTGATATTGGAATTTCTCTTATATTCTCTCATAGTCCTTTATATAGAGGACAAGTTTTTTTTTTTCACCCATTTACTTTAAACATTTTCAATATATGTATATATGTTGATGTAAATCCTTCAATCACAACATACAATTTTAAAAAAACATTCAAAAGTTTTTAACTAAAATTTACATGTGATAATTTTTCGTGAAGCACAGTGCCGCCATTCTACTAGTGGACATAATTTGTTGAAAATAAATATTGATGTATGAATGACACCACTCAATTAAAACATTGTTTACCATAAAATGCTTTAAAATATTCAATCCGCAAACATATAATCTACTTGATAATATACAAGTACGACTAACTACTTCGAATCAATTATAAAAACATTCATTTTTTTTTTTCAATTCCCTTCTAGCATTTGCATTTTGGTTATAGGATTTGATTTCAATTTAACTATCACAATTAATGAAACATAATACAAATTATCAATTTACATGTATTGTTGTTCTTATTAATCTAACTTTCCAGTCACCATATTCGAAAGGCTCGCTTATTCTTTTGCCTCTGGTTTAAAAAACTCGTTTTTAATGGTTATTATGGTTTGGAACCTTGATTTTTGAATGAGGTCGGAAGGTTTCTTTCTTAATTTGGCTGGATCAGTTTTTGCTACTATATTTCGGTGGAATTTGTATTTTTGACAAGTCTTTGGAATTTGGGACTTCTTGAATATTGGGCGGGAGGGTAATTAGAATATTGGATGGTGATTTTGCAATGGAGGTGTTAGTTTCTGAGATAATATTGGATGTTTTTTCTTAGACAGAGAAGAGATTTGGTGAGTAACTTCTTCAAGTTGGAGTGGGTCTTCATTCTCGAATCTAAAGAGGATGAGTATTCGTAATCAGAAGTTTCAAGGAGGAGAGATGAGATTTTGTCAAGGAATTCGTTAGCTAATCCTAGGTTATTTAGTTTTTTTTATTAAATTTGCAATTGGGTGCGACCAAGTTTCCCACAATTGTACCATTTAACATTGGAAAAATCTCTCTTAGTAGTTTTCTGGTATTTATTATTTTTGTTTGGAGCTCTCTTGTAATAAGGTTCATTTTTCTTTTTAAAATGGTTTGACCTGAACTTATTATATATAGGTTTTTTATAATTAGAGCAATCGTTGCATTTTTTAGAAGCTTCTCGACCTATATCAAATTGTTGGCAGAAAGACCCAAGTTCTTTCTTTGTTCTTTTCATTTCCTATTTGAGGTGATTTTGGAATTTTAAATCTTGGCATATTTTTAGTCCTTTTTTGTGTAAAACAATTAATTCACCATAAGTGAGACAGGTGTAAGGACACTTTGATAGTAAACTACAAAAGGCCGGCTCCAGTCCATATGAAAATAAAAAGTGGAACTGGCTAAACATGTTGAAAATTGCGGATAATCTGTTAAGGTCAGATTTTGCCAAATCATCCCTCAACACTTCTGATGTCATTTTATTCCCAGATGACCGAAAATAGAGGCAAGGATACTTGAAAATTCAAGGCCCATCAAAAGGTAGAACAGTTTAAGGCCCAATAGCGATAAGGCCCAAAAGACCAAGACCCGCCAGCGTTAAGACACCTCATTGCGTCATATCAACGAGGCTTATCGGGAAGCAGAACCTCATCACCCAAGAGAACGTATCGGACAAAGGCTTATCGAAGGAGAGTCTCATCGGGAAAACCCACTCGAATCAAAAGAGGAGGGAATCCAAGATCGCGAAAAAGAGGGAAATTCATTTATTCAGTTGAGGATTTCGTGGGATATCCAACGAAATTCATGGAAGGATAGCAGCAATCAGAGCTAAAGAAAGGGAAACCCCAGCACGATTTGTGGGATTAATCTAGAAACTCTAAGCCTATAAATACGCATGTAAATTCGTTATTCAGGAGGAAGAGAGGGGAAGGATCATTTTTTTTAGCCGTGAGTTTTGAGAGAAAAAGTCTTGTGTACTCGAGTTTGCTTATTCATAGCATTCTCGATCTTCCAAGAGCTAGAGGGTGTAATCTCTGATTGTCCAAGCTATAAAACGGAAGAAACCGAGTCCTCTCGGAATCATAATAAATCAAGAGTAATCGCGTTCATATTTATTTGTATTCTTTCGGTTATTCTTGTGACTGGTAAGGCGTCCCAAAACGCCCTCTACAGTTTGGCGCCCACCGAGGGGCGGGTGTTTCTTTTTATCGCACAGCCAGGAAGTCGGAGAGAAGGAGAAGAATGTCGGGCGAAGAGGATAAACCTACCCAGGATCAGGCCGTGCAGAGGATGCAACAACAGCTGGCCGACGTCATGGCGAAAATGACAGAAGCAACGAACAAAGCTGAAGAGTCCGCCAGGAAGGCGGAGGAGTCCACCCGAAGATCGGAAGAGCAGGCCGTGGAAAATAGACGCCTTCTAAACCTCTTAGAGCACGCGGAGAGACGGCACCCGGCAGACCAATCAGCTGGATCGTCTGCGCGAGGAGTTAGAGGAAATGCCAGCGGAGGCGTGCTAACGGCGGACACGCCGGTAGACCTGGCAACCCCGTCGCTCACCAGGAACCTTTTCCACACCGGCATAACCCCACCTCCGGCCGTGGCGAGCCAACCGGAGAGCACGCCAGGATCCACGCCGGATGACTCGACAGTGGACGTAGCGACAAGGGTGGCCGAAGAGGTCAAAAAGGCGATGACGCTGATATCTTCGAAGATGGAAGCTAAGCTCGGACAAGTTGCGTCTCAGGTGCATCAAGCGATAAGCCCGGCGCCCGAGATTGATAGAATGGTGAGGGAGGCCAGGATCACCCCGTTCACAGTGAGGATTCGAGGAATAGAGTTGGGAGACCTGCCAAAGGTCAAGTTCACGCCATACAAGGGGGAGACAGACCCCCATACACACGTGAAAGCGTTTCGGATAGCAACAGATCACATCGGAGGCGAAGAAAATCGGAAAGAGGCCATCCTTTGCCGACTCTTTATCGCAAGCCTGCAAGATCGAGCCAGTGATTGGTTCGCGAAGTTGGCACCAGGCTCCATTAACGATTCCGATGAGTTGGTCGTCATTTTCTTAAAACACTTCTCCATCTACGTACAGACGGAATTTACAGTGTCGAATCTTTTCGACGTTAAGCAAGGGAAGAGCGAGCCTCTCCGGCAGTACGTGGAAAGATTCAAAAAGGTCATGTTCCGAATCCCGAAGGTAGACGACGTCGTCTCGGTCCAGGCTCTGAAACACGGGCTATACTATAAAGCCCCGTTTAATGACGAGATGTGTGTATCGTTACCGCATTCGATAGAGGATGCCCTCCATAAAGCGACGATTTTCATAGATATGGAGGAAAGCAAGGCGATCAGGAGAAGAATGGAAGAAGAAGCCGAGGGCAAAACAAAGCCCGAGAAGAAGGACGGGCGAGAAGGGTCATCATTTAAAGCGAGGAGGGAAGAAGATCGAAGAGACCGACGGGACCGAGAAGGTCTAAATGAGCGAAGAGCTTCGGAAATCCCAAGGCATGAAGTCTACCAGGTAGATGAAAAGAGAGGCCTAGCCAATAACCAGGGGAGCCGTCCACCGGGGAATCATCAGCAGGGAGACCCTCAACTAGGAAATTTCCCCGATAATCGAATTGGCCCCTCAGGAGGCCGACGAAGCTATTCCGGAGGCCGAGGAAGTTCCTCTAACAACCGGGGAGGATTCTCTGGCGGCCGAGGAGGCTACGAGAGGAAGCCATGGCCAAAAGACATGAATAAATACCGCTATTTTCACGAGTACTACGGCCATTCATCCGACGAATGCGCCGCCCTAAAAAGAGTGGTCCAGCGAAAGATCGAGCAGGGAGAGTTCCAGAACCTCACCCAAAAGCCTCCCCAGCCGTGGAACAACAGCAACCGGTCATGGCCGAACCAACAGGAGGCGCCAGCGCAGCACGTAGCAGGGAACCAGGAAGCACCGAAGAGGATCCTCGCAATCGAAGAGGCCACGACGGGGCGCGCCAACGACGGGAGACCAGCTGCTAGGCCGAGGATTGACCTGATCATGGGTGGATCTCGCCTTTGCGATGATTCCATCAATAGCATCAAGGCATACCAGTGTAAGGGAAGGGAATCCGTCCGGGAAGACGTGAGGATGGCTAGTCCGGGCACGAAGATAGAATTCGTCGATGACGAGGTCTGTGCCGATGAGCATGATGACGCCTTGGTCCTAGAGCTCAACATAGGAGGCTGCGACGTCGCTCGCATCCTCATGGACAACGGAAGTTCGGTCGATGTCATCACGCACGAGTGCTTATCACGGATGAAGATCGAGGGGCTCACCATCGGAGGATGCCCACGCAAGGTGTCGGGTTTCAACGGAGATGTAGCCCTCTCGATGGGAACGGTCAATCTTACCGTCTACGCCGGAACCGTCCGCCGAATGACGGAGTTCATGGTACTGGATGTATGATCGCATTTTAACGTGATCCTAGGGAGACCTTGGATTCACTCGATGAGGGCAGTCCCATCCACATACCATAGATGCATCAAGTTCCCGGGCCGAGAAGAGGGGACCATTGACGAGGTCCGAGGAAGCAGCGAGGTCTATCGCATCTGCTACATGATGCACCATAGGGCGATGAACGTACAGAAGGGGATCGAGAAAGCCGAAGGCAGCGACAGCAAGCCGGCCGACCAATAGCAATTAGCTGCAGCCGCTCCACCCCCGCCGGTGGCAACAAGGAAGAAACGGCGCAAGAAGAAGGGAAAGGGCGGAATCCCCGGGGTTCCCAAGATCCTCAGCGTCGAAGATATAGAGGATCAGGCCGCAGCTCGAAAGGATGGGAGGGCCGCAGCTCGAAGAGGTAGGTCAAATCTGCATCGATGATTCAGATCCAACTCGGACTGTCGGTATAGGCGCCGGGCTCGAACCAGAGACCAGGGCTCAGCTGATCGAATTCTTGAAGAAGAATCGGGGAAGCTTTGCCTGGTCCCACGAGGATATGCCGGGGATTGATCCAACGGTGGCCACCCACCGGCTCAATACAGACCCCGGGCACAAGCCGGTCATACAGAAAAGGAGGAAGATGGCTTCCGACCGAAATAAGATCATCAACGACGAGGTGGACAAGCTGCTCGCGATGGGAACTATTCGGGAGGTGAAATATCCCCAGTGGCTAGCCAACACCGTCGTCGTAAAAAAGAAGAACGGCAAGTGGAGGGTGTGCGTCGACTTCACTGACCTCAATAAAGCATGCCCAAAAGACAGTTTTCCGATGCCGCATATTGACCGATTCGTCGAGGCCACTTACGGATACGAGCTTCTGAGTTTCATGGACGTCTATTCGGGCTACCATCAGATCAGGATGCATCCAGATGACGAGGAGAAGACAGCCTTCATCAGCGAAAGAGGGACCTATTGCTACAAGGTTATGCCTTTCGATTTGAAAAACGCCGGAGCAACGTACCAAAGGTTGATGACAAAGATGTTCTACGAACAGATCGGGAAGAGCGTGGAAGTATACATTGACAACATGGTGGTCAAATCCCTAAAGGCGGCGATGCATATAGAGCACTTGGAGGAGTGTTTCAGTGTCCTCAACAAACACCAGATGAAATTAAACCCCACCAAGTGCATTTTTGGAGTCTCTCCCGGAAAATTCCTAGGTCAAATGGTCACTCGGCGGGGAATCGAAGCCAACCCCGAACAGGTCGAAGCTATTCAAAGCATGCCGTCGCCCCGAAATCGACGAGAGATCCAAAAGCTGACGGGGAGGATCAACGCGTTAAGACGTTTCATCTCGCGGCAGGCGGATCGGACTCTTCTGTTCTATGAGCTCTTGAGAAAGAACAAGAAATTCGAATGGACCGACAAGTGCGAAGAAGCTTTTCAAGCACTAAAGGTTTATCTCTCATCGCCTCCCGTCATGACAAAGCCAGAGCCCGGAGAGCCGCTATACTTATACATCGCTGTGTCAAACCAAGCGATAAGCCAGGTGCTCGTTCGGGAGGAGAATGGAGAACAGAAGCCGTCTCTTACATCAGCAGGAAGCTCCTTGATGCTGAAACAAGATACCCTACAATCGAGAAGCTGGCACTGGCAGTGTATGACGCATCGGAGAGGCCGCGTTTCCATTTCCAGGCTCACACTATCATCGTTATGACGGATAGGCCGATACGCTCCATCATTCAGAGCCCTAATCAATCCGGCAGGATCACGAAGTGGAACATAAAGCTGGGGGCGTATGACATCGAATACCAGCTACGGACAAGCCTGAAGTCACAAGTGCTCGCCGATTTCCTCATCGAATTACCAAAGGACCCCATAGAATTGAGCGACGAGGCCGGCATTTGGAGGCTTTTTGTCGACGGATCGTCAACTTCGACGGGGTCAGGAATCGGAATTCGGCTTATTTCCCCGATGGGGGAAGTGGTGGAGAAAGCTTGCCGTCTTGCATACCGTTCCACCAACAACGAAGCAGAGTACGAGGCCCTCATCGTCGGAATGCAATCCACTCTTGCCATCGGGGTCAGAAACCTAAACGCTTTCTCGGATTCTCAGCTGGTCGTGAAACAGGTCAACGGAGAGAGTACGATAAGAACGGCGAGAGGATGGAGGCTTACGCCGGGGTTGTCAAAACCCTCGAAAAGAAGTTCGACTTCTTTGCTCTGACACAGGTGTCCCGAGGAGATAACAACCACGCCGATGCATTGGCAGGTTTGGGATCAACTACCCAAGTAGGCGAGCTTCGATCAATCACAGTCGAAGCGGTGCACAGACCCAGCATCAAGAGGGGAGAAGGCCCCGTCAAGAAAAAGATGAAAACGGGCGATGAAGGGATGACGGCCGAAGAGGAAAACACCCGTGACAACGATAAAGTTTTGGAAGCCGGTGAAGAAAACATCCAGAACATCGAAGAAGAAAAGGACGAAGATGAAGGCGAAGAACGAGGAGTGGTGGATGATACCGGAACGGAATATTGGAGAACCCCCATCCGGACATACTTGCTCGAAGGAAAGCTACCCGTGGACCGGCAAGAGGCGAGGAAGATAAAAACAAAGAGCTCCCGGTATGCCATCCTGGATCAAAAGCTCTACCTAAAAAGCCTCGTAGGTCCTTATCTACGTTGCCTCGGTGAGAAGGAAGCAAGGTACGTCATGCAAGAGATCCACAGCGGAGAATGCGGAAACCATTTTGGCGGACGCAACCTACTAAAGAAAGCCAAGCTGCAAGGATTCTTTTGGGTAACCATGCGCGTGGACTGCATCAACCACGCCAGGAGGTGCAAAAAATGCCAGCGACACGCCCCATCGATCAACTGTCCGGCAGAAGAACTATCGGTGGTGTCCGTACCATACCCCTTCATGAAGTGGTCAATGGACATCGTCGGTCCTATGCCAATCGGAGCGAGGCAAAAGAGATTCATGCTGGTCGTCACGGATTTCTTCACAAAGTGGACAGAGGCCGAGTCCTACGCCAACATCAGGGATTCTGACGTCGAGAGTTACGTTTGGGAGAACATAATTACTCGTTTCGGGCTCCCTAGGGAGATTATCGCGGACAATGGTTCTCAGTTCATCTCGAAAAGGTTCAGAGATTTCTGCGCACGTTGGAGGATAAAGCTGAACACTTCAACACCAAGATATCCCCAGGGGAACGGGAACGCCGAAGCGGTCAACCGAACGATCACCGATAACATCAAGAAGCGACTTGACAAGAAGAAAGGTTTATGGGCGGATGAGCTCCCAGGGGTGCTGTGGGCTTATCGGACAACACCTCATTCGGCCACCGGTGAAACTCCTTTCGCTCTGGCATTTGGGGTTGAGGCAGTGATCCCGGCGGAGGTAGGAGTCCCCAGTTTTCGGCGATCGTGGGCCCCAAGCAACGAAGAAGCCAACAACCAGAACATGCTTCATCAACTCGACCACATCGACGAAAGGCGAGAGCGGGCCAAAATTCACGTCGCCAATTGTCAGAACACCATCGCACGTTTTTACAACAAAAGCGTGCGCCCGAGGAGGTTCCGAATCAGCGAATTGGTCCTCCGAAAGGTTTTCCAGAACACGGCTGAGCTGAATGCAGGAAAGCTGGGACAAAGCTGGGAAGGTCCATACATTGTTACCGACATCATCAAGCCTGGAGTGTACGAGCTCAAGAATACTGACGCGGTCAAAGTAGTAAGAAGGTGGAACGTAAAACATTTGAAGAAGTTTTATCAATAAGCGTCATCAGTGCTTCCGCCCTACTCATTTTTTTTCGGTATCTTTTTCGATTTTTACGTTTGCTTTTCTTTTAAGTTTTTTGAAAAGTTATTTGAAAAGGGAACCCCGGCCCTGTTTGTTCGGGATGATATGCTTGGCTTCGGCTTTATCAATCCAACACGGAGTACTCTTCCCTCGCGAGCCGCACCCATTGGGGGACTCGAAGGGTTTAACGAGGCTCGTCTTTTAAGACAAGAAGATTCGCGATCTACAAACTTCAAATTCATTATCTACACTCAAAAAAAAAATATGGCGAAAAGGGCCACCAAAGAGTTACTATGGCGAAAAGGCCAAAGGCGAAAATGCCCAATATATATAAAAAAAACATGGCGAAAAGGGCCACCAAAGGGTTACTATGGCGAAAATGCCCCAAAAAAATGGCGAAAAGGGCCACCAAAGAGTTCCGAAAAGGGCCACCAAAGGGTTACTATGGCAAAAATGCCAAAAAAAAAAATGGCAAAAAGGGCCACCAAAGAGTTCCGAAAAGGGCCACCAAAGAGTTACTATGGCGAAAAGGCCAAAGGCGAAAATGCCGATAGAAAAAATATTGAGTAAATCTACATTCGCCGCCGCGATGAGCCCGGTATCACCGACAAGCTCATCCCCGATGATAACCTCCTCGTAAAAAAAAATTAAAAAAAATTGCAGCCTTTACTGATACATTTCTATCTTTACAAGTTGATACATTACATCTACAAAGTAGGTTATGAAGGGGAAAATCAATCATCCCGAAGAACCTCGTCGGCAATTTGCCCTATGACAAACTTCGCGCTCTCAACCAGGACATCCGTAAGAAACTGCTCCACCGCGGCATAACGCTCAGAATCTCGCTTCAATGACAAGACCAGAATATCCGAAGGGGCCCCTACCGGTTCAGAGGTTCCAAACTTGTCGTGCGCTTGGAATGCCTTATCATTCGGGTCCTCGGAGAGCGTGGCGGCGGTGCGCAATATCATGTCTTTCGAGAACTCCTCGAGGATGGCAGAATGCTCGTTGTTTTCATAGAGAAACAATGCTAACACATCCTCGGTGGTCTTTATTGGACAAGAAACGTGAAGAGTCTCATCGACCTACAAAGAGAATTTGAAAATAGCCGAATAGTGACAAAAGAAAAAAAACATAAGAAAAACGACAGACGTGTTGGCGACAAGGTGAACAGGAAGAAAGTTTGCTACTTTATTGATAAGATTGTCGGAGGAACTACAAAATGGCCCATCCTTATCGGGCATATGGAATAAAAGAAATTCAAGGCAAAATAAAAAAATTTGTTTAAAAAAAAAAGAAAAGAATAAAGGGTCTAAGGAACCTCCTCTCCCCGTACCGCTTCGCCAGAAGAGAAGACGACCCCGTCATTCGTCCCGTACTCGTCAAGGCCGTCGGACGCCAAAGGAGTGTCCCCCGCGACGAAACGAGACATCCAATCGGCGTCGAGTGGTGGAGGGTTGCACGGAGTGAGCGGAGGAGAGTTAGGATCAAGGGCGGATTTGCCATCCAGCTCCTTGGCCTTGCCATCGTTCTCGTCCCGGATCTCGCGCCACCTCGGAAGACGATGCAAGAGACTCCCGACGGTCATCGCGGGCGGGAGCTTCTCGAGGAGGCGAACGGTGGCCCCATACGCGGCAGTGAAGCGATGAGCGTTGATGGATTTCTCCAACGCTGCATACCTTTCCGTCGTGCGCCCCGCTTTGCTCTGGGACCTCTCGAAGAGACGAAGGCGCGCCTCGCGTTCGGAATTCGTCTCCGTCTGTGAAACCTCGAGGTCCCCAGCAAGACGCCTCAGGGTGGAAGAAACCCGAGAAACGAGCCGGCTCTCCTGCTCAACCGGCGTGCTCACCGCTTTGCTGATTCGGGCCAACCTCGATTCCTTCGTTTCGAGAGCCCGGGAGTAACTTTGGACTATGCGAGCGTGGCGTTTCTCCTCCTCGATAAGCTCACGTCTGCAGTCATCGATCTCCTTCTCCGCATTGGCCTTATAATCGGCAAATTCAGCCTCCTGAGCCAGACGAAGGGAAGCCTCCTGAGCAAACCGGTCGGCCGCCTCGGAATGTTTCCGCTCCCCGAGAAGGGTTTGCTCAAGGCGCGCCTCGGTCTCATCCAACGTCGTCCTGATCTGCATGGCCTCTTGGCAGGCCGCGAAGGCGTTGTCGTGTTCACCGAGCACGGCAGCATTGAGGTGCGCAAAGGCTTTGAAGAACATGGCAGCGGCTTGGGGGTAACCTTCAATATCGCCCACGGAAGCGCCAGACTGAAGCGTAGAGGGCTCAAGCCAAACCAGATCCCGAAGAACCCGAAGGGAATATTTTTTCCACTCCTCAGGTGAAGAATTCAGAGTGGGAACGACCGGAAAGCGCTCCAAAGCAAGACGAACGTCGGGCGCCTTCCCGGAGTCAGAGAAAGGGGACGACACCGGGAGAAGCAGAGCCCCCTTAGGATCGGCGGAAATACGAGGAGGGAGCGAAGAGGGGCCGACGCCGGCTGCCGACTCCGAGGAACATTCTGTTTGAAGCATCTCGGGGAGGGCGGAAGTTTCAGGAAGAAAGGCGTCCAGAGAAGGGTCACTCCCTTCTTCGGAACGCCCTTCGGCCCGAACCTCTTCGGAAAGAGGACGAGTTTCCTACGAGACCCCCGATTGTCCGACAGGCTCCAAGGCGGGAAACATGTCGGCGCCTTCAGGCGCTTCGTCGGGCAGCGTAGGCGTTTGGAAGACGCCTCGGGAAGAACCTCGGAAGGAGTTGGCAAATCGGGACAAGCCGGTGCCTAAATCATAAAGATATCAGACATCAACAGAGTAAATCTCACGGAAGAAGGAAAGAAAATGATCAAAGAATACCTCAAGGGCCGGAAGAGCCGATGGCGGCACCACATCGTCAAAATCCTCGTCAAAATTGAACCTCTCACGAGAAGGCTGAGAGGAACGTGCACCTCCGCCGGTCGGCTCGGCGGCCTGATCGGCCTCGACGGGGGAAGTTGGAGCAAAAAGAATCGGGGTTTCTTCCCCGATAAGAGCTGCCCCGTCTTTTGAAGCAACGGAGATAATCTCCGAAGCCGGGGAGGTTGCCTTAGTTTCCTTAGGCAAGTCGGAAATCTTGATTTTCTTCGGAGGAGGGGCCTCTCGCGCCTCTCCGGACGCATGCCTCTTCGGAGCGATCTTGTCGCGAGAGGACTCTTGCGAAGAGGCGTGAGCTTCCGAATCACGACAAACCCCAGAAGGACGAGAAGCCTCATGAGAGCGAAGAGCTCTCGATGAACGCTGATCTTCCGACGGACGAAGAGCTTCTGCGTCTTGCTTATGCTTCGACCGTCGCTCAATGCTAACTCCTTCGGGCAAGGGTTTATCATGAGAAAGCATCCTATCGCTCCTGCTCCGAGGCACGAGACCGAGATTACCTGCCTTCGACAGATCTTTCTGAGTTCCGGACGGTTTCTTGACGAGCCGCTCCACCTGACGTGAAGAAACCGCGCCGCCTCCGCAAGGAGCCAATGGGGATTTCTTTTTTGGCTTAGGAGTTTTTCGCCGAACAGGAGACGAAGAGCCACCTTCTACTTCTTCGAGACGAAACCCCGCCGGCCACAAACTGCGGGGGGGGGGGGGGGGGGGGGGCTGTGATGTGACAGAGCCGATAAACCCCGGAGTCTCGAACTCGGGTACCAACAAAATCCACCGTCCAATTTCGGCGGGGATTGTCTAGAAGAGCCCTGACCACCTTACCAAAGCGCTCCTCGGCTTCTTGGTTGGCGATAGGCTTAAACTTGGGCAGTTCCTGATCGGGATCCACTCCGTCGGCAATGCTTCGTAATGCGGTCCGAAGGAAAACCGGCCAAGCGCCGCGAAGAAGTACCTATTCTCCCACCCGGATTCGTTGTTAGGAGTATTCTCGATGATTTGAGGGCTCACAACATGCGAGAGGAAGAGACGACCCAAGTTCTTCGGGTTTTTCGTCCACTTGAAGAGCCGCATCAGGTCCTCCAGAGTGATAGTCACTTTCTGCTCGAGAGCGATGGCAAGCGTGCAAAGGAGGAGGCGTATGGAATTGGGGCTAACCTGGGTAATAGGGACTTTATAGGCGTGGATGAAGGAGACGATGAGATGCGGCACGGGAAGATGTAGCTCCACTGATCGGAAGAGGTGCTCATAAAGAGCGACGTAGCCATCTGGAGGCTCATCGGCAAGCTCGCCGGCGCGAGGAAGACGGAGGTAGCAGGGTTGGCTATCCACATAATCTCTTTTCAGAGATTCCAGATGCTTCTCGGTCATGATGGACTTGGGGGACCGAGTCCTAAAAATCTTCCCAATCTGAGACATGTTTTCGCCGTTGTCGAACGAAGAAGAAGAATGGGATCAGAAAGTTTTTGAAGGCAAGAGAAAATTTCGAAAAAAAATGAATCACAAAGAAGAGACGCAGAAAGTTTTGAGAATTTCGGAGAAGGAAGTATTTAGGACAGAGGCGAACTCCAATTTATAAGAAGAAGGCATCCGAAGTTGAAGAGTCATTTGTTTTGATCCGACGGCCCAGGATTAAAATGAGGAAAATTAATCAACGGTGGAGATCAAAAAGCCGTTACGAAACCCAAAAGCACTCAAGTGCGAAGAAAACCCCGCATTAAATGCTGATGGGATTGACATCGGTCTTTGAGAATTGATAGCCTGGAAAAGCGCACAAATCGGGGTCCAATGACAGCACACGCTCGAGAATTGGAAGAGTTTTCGAGAGTTAAGTCTCTTCGGGGACATAACCTCTTCGAAGACGTGCCTCTTCGTAGGCATACCTCTTCGGGATATACCTTATCGGAGCACACTTCGAATTTGTGATACAAAAGGAAAATGGGAAAGCCTTGTCGAAAATTGGTTTTTGTCTATTTTACCAAGTGTTTCACACTTAATAAAATGGGGGACTAACTGTTAAGGTCAGATTTTGCCAAATCATCCCTCAACACTTCTGATGTCATTTTATTCCCAGATGACCGAAAATAGAGGCAAGGATACTTGAAAATTCAAGGCCCATCAAAAGGTAGAACAGTTTAAGGCCCAATAGCGATAAGGCCCAAAAGACCAAGACCCGCCAGCGTTAAGACACCTCATTGCGTCATATCAACGAGGCTTATCGGGAAGAAGAACCTCATCGCCCAAGAGAACGTATCGGACAAAGGCTTATCGAAGGAGAGTCTCATCGGGAAAACCCAATCGAATCAAAAGAGGAGGGAATCCAAGATCGCGAAAAAGAGGGAAATTCATTCATTCAGTTGAGGATTTCGTGGGATATCCAACGAAATTCATGGAAGGATAGCAGCAATCAGAGCTAAAGAAAGGGAAACCCTAGCACGATTTGTGGGATTAATCTAGAAACTCTAAGCCTATAAATACGCATGTAAATTCGTTATTCAGGAGGAAGAGAGGGGAAGGATCATTTTTTTTAGCCGTGAGTTTTGAGAGAGAAAGTCTTGTGTACTCGAGTTTGCTTATTCATAGCATTCTCGATCTTCCAAGAGCTAGAGGGTGTAATCTCCGATTGTCCAAGCTATAAAACGGAAGAAACCGAGTCCTCTCGGAATCATAATAAATCAAGAGTAATCGCGTTCATATTTATTTGTATTCTTTTGGTTATTCTTGTGACTGGTAAGGCGTCCCAAAACGCCCTCTACATAATCTTACGATCAGAGTCTCTCACATCTACATAGAGGGTAATTCTGTTGCCCAAAAACTTACTTCTCATGCAATTGGTTTGAATGACGCAACTTGGTGGTTTAATGCGCCTTATTTTATTCTGAGTCTCCTCAACAGAGATTTGTGTTCGCTACCGTATTTCCGGTTCTCTGATTAGGAGGTACTTGCTATGCTGCGGTATTTTTTTGGCTGTTTGGAGTTGCTGGTTCGTTTCCGGTGGGGCTGCTCTTCGCTGGATTCCAAATCCGGCAGTTACAAGTTTGCTGTATTCTCTCTCTTTCGTGCTTCAGTTTTGCTGTCATTTGCATATCAAGACCAGGGCATTTTCCCTATTATGGTTTTGCCCACTGTGTTTTCTACGAGAGGCTCGGCTGCTCAATGCTCTTGCAAGAAGAGGGTTTAGGCTCAACTCTATGGAAGGCATCATCGAGGAGTTTTCGATGTTTGGTCGCCTGCGTGTGATTTTTGAGTTTCTTTTCTTTTTATCTTTTTCATTTTATCAATAATATCTGAGTAGTTTTAGCGGAGTGCCGTGAGAGGTGCCAACTCGTTGGGATCTCTTGCTTCACTCAACTACTCTACTTCCCTATTTCTTCCTTTTTCACCCCCTCGCTGAAAAACCGTAATACGCCCTGACGAATTCCTACCAACAGACTTCCCAGTACTCAAAGTGAATTGTCTAAGTGCTCTCTCTTTGCTGTTTTAGTAGCAGTTTCTTCTTTTTCACCCAAGGCTGACAACAAATAAATGCCCGCTTGATTGAACTTACCTAATACGGGGTTTATATATATATATATATATATATCCACACACACCCATTTAATAAAAACAGACCATAACACTTCAAATTTATAAAAAAGACAATTACAATTGTTTCATTAAACAATTTACGAGTTCGACGTGGACGTAAGTCTTTCAATTAAAATAAATAAACTAAAGAATATTTTTTTTATCTATATTTTCATCTAATTTTTTTATAATGATCGCTACCCCGCGAAGTGCGGTGCGGTCTACTGGTTTATTTTTAAAAGCGGAAACCTAGACGTACTGGTTCCAGGTTTGAGAACCAAGAACCCGAACCGAGACAACGCCTTGAACTCCTGGTTTTTTTGTTCCAGTTCCGTTTTTAGCTATATATGTTTTAATATTATTATATGATAATATTGTAATTTAGCATATGTTATTTTTAAGGGAGCTTAAGTTAACTAGCCTTATTAAACGTTTAAAATTGTCAAAATAACCGCCGTTTGGTTAATATTGTGTCACAGCTAATAAACCACATTAACTGATATAAAACGACTTATTTACCCTTACTATTAATAATAATTAATATTAAAATTCGAATTAACAAATTTATTTTAATAATTAATAATTAATACGAATTTATTCTAATTTTTTAAAAAATTAACAAAATAATAAATTAGGAAACAAATATTTGAATTCCAAATTTAAAACTACATCAAATTTGAATATAAAAAACATTTTTCACTTTTTAAAATAAAAATTCAAATTATAAACATTAATTCGAATTAACCATATTAATAATTTTAAAAAAGTTGAATTAAAAAACATTAACCGAATTAACAATTCGAATTAGCGTACATTTACATGAATAACTACGAATAAACCAATTAACATACATTTACAATTCGAATTAACATACATATACACGAATAAACTAATAAACTTACATTTTCAATTCGAATTAACATACATTTACAATTCGAATAAACACGAATAAACAGAAATTACACGACAAAACAAGAGAAAACAAATCGCCATCGAGCCAATGCTGCCGCCCACGCCTTCCGACTCCCCTTTAAACTGTCCTGATCGTAACACAATCTACAAACACGATTTCAACTTTGAGAAACGAAACAATAATTTTATTTAATATAAAAAATAGAAAATAAAAGTCAAAATATAGGACGTTGATGAGTCGGTTTTATACCGATAAATTGAGTACTTTCACTTAGCGTTTGTTTATCCAAGAGTCATTTAATGTGTTTCTTTTAGTGTTTTTGTTTGTTTTAGGAGTTACATGAGTGGATTGTGATTTGATTGAAGATCAAGATAAATAGAGTCATTTGGACGAAGTTTTACATACCCGAAAATCCGAAATTGAGAATACCAGGCAGCCGTAACCGTAACTCGCCCTCGACTTGGGATCCTAATCACCACCAAAGACGGCCAGTTCGCCATGTGTCGAAATGTTGACTTTTGGGTCACCAATCATATCCACATCCATAATCATATCCGGCCTACTGCGCAGTAGCCAGCTGCACGTCAGCAGCACATCCCCCCAAAGCGGGTACCATATCATAATAATCATCATCCGCCCGAAGTGGGTACCATATCAACGCACGTAATCCTGACGTCACCATAAACATAAAATATAACATCGAGCATCAAACCGATGCAACCATACCTAGTATCCAGCCTCGCTATCAAGCGACGACAATCACGATATTAACTTTTATCTTTTAATTAAAAAAACATTTTATTAATTCCAATCTTAACGTATCCGGTTCAATCTTCATTAAAACATTGGTTTTTACGTTCATTTTAAATTGCGAGAAAAGGTAATAGCCCCTACCTCAAATCGTGGAAACTTTGATCGATCGACTAGCTAGTCGAAGATGTGGGTTCGTCTTGGCCCTGAGATCGATGATCAGAGACTTCAGGATCTGTTGAACTATTCAAAATGGGTGGTTCGGGCACGCAAAACGAGGCAGCAAAACGGGCATCAATTCGACAATTTAACACTTCCCCTAGCTTAATTCGACTGTTCTAAACGCAATGGCGAAGTCAATTTCATCAATAAAGGCCCAGAACACACCTAATTTGATCATCTAAAATCAGAAACTAGGGCAAGGAAATTCGGGCTTACCGAGAGTCCGATGACAATTCCGATCGAGGGCTTTCGATCTCCTCGACGAGGGTTTCAAAACCCCTCAATAAATTTTGAGATCGAAAAATGATGACGGCGGCCGGCGGCGATGGCGAGGTGGTACCTCCAACGGACTCTTATAGGCTTCGTGAACATGATTCCGGTGTTAGATTTCTCAAAATCAAACCGAAATTAAAAGGATCTAGAGTTTTAAACCCGCACCTTCTGGCGAATATTCCAGCCAAACGCCACCACTTCAGGTCGTCATCCGCCCATCAACATGTTCGCCTTCTCGAGAGCTTTCCGGCGGTACCAAAATTTTGTTGGTCAGAGCTCCGGTGACGGAGTTATGAAGCTTTGAACAATTGAGGGAGGATAGAAGAAATAGAAAGATAGAGAGAGAGTTACGGGAGGAGAATAAGGAAAGAAAGGAAAAAAAAGAAGAGGGGGAGGAAATGGTGGGTTTCGAACCACTCTCTGACAATTTTTTATTTATTTTATAATATATATATATATATATATATATTAAGGGCATTACATGGAAAGACAAGGTCACAAGTGCTTCGCCACGAGTAAACTTGGAGGACAACAAACAAGCTTGGAGTATTTTTCCGAATAGACGATGAAGAGAGCTCTATGTAGAGGCGTGAAATGATCATTTGCTGAGAGTAATTAAGTCATAATCACTTCCAATCATATCCTTTACTCGACTACCCATATTCACATCCACACTATCCCTTGACCTAATCCCACACTTCAAGCCTTTAAAGTCCTAATTATCTTTGGTGTTGCATTGTCAAAATTAGTGGAGAAAGTTCATGAAAAACGAGCCTATGGAATTCAAAACTATGATTTAACATGCTTTGTGGTAAATGGAAACTCATCATGGTAGCAGGTGTCCAAAAGTGAGAAATAAACACGAATACAAGTTCGGGGGGGGGGGGGGGGGGGGGGGGGGGGGGACCGAGTAAGACAATATTTGGGCCAAAATTGCTAGCGAATTTCCCTTGATAAATATAGTTTTTAAGCATGTATTGGTCATAAAGAATTTATACTCACGATCAATTTTTTTATTTATTTATTTTAAGTTTTTAGGTTTGGGTGTTTTCTTTAGGTTTAGTATTTCTTTTTGTTTGCTCGAGGACGAACAAATGATAAGTTTGGGGGTATTTGATGAGTCGGTTTTATACCAATAAATTGAGTACTTTCACTTAACGTTTTGTTTATCCAAGAGCCATTTAATGTGTTTCTTTTAGTGTTTTTGTTTGTTTTATGAGTTACATGAGTGGATTGTGATTTGATTGAAGATCAAGATGAATATAGTTTGGACGAAGTTTTACATACCCAAAAATCCGAAATTGAGAATACCAGGCAGCAGCTTGGTGCCGCGGCACAGATTTTCGGTGCCTCAGCAAGAACCTCATAATTAACCCTGTGCCCCAGCACCACTATTTCGTGAATTAGGTTATTTTTAGCATAATCTTAACCTAATGAGGAGGCTATGTAAGGGAATCATGAAGAGAGATTAAGTGACGAATTTTGGGAGAGAAAAACATCATAAGAGGCTAGGAAACTCGAAGAACGCCATTGGAGATCAGGTTTTGTGAAGAAGAATGGTGGAGACGAAGAGCTTGGCTGATTCTCTCCATTAGTATCACTTTCTTTGCTGAATTTCTATCTCCATAATGTTTTTCTTTGTGATTTGTTTATGCTCTAGATTCATCATGAGCTAAACCGTTCATAGGATTGCAATCGAAACTCACATGTAGCTTGATTTGGATTATCGTTTCTTCGATTAATGACAATTGCTCAAGTTTGTTTATTCTATCCTATTCTTCATGCTTTTAATTGCTTGATCACCAATTAAATTGATTTGGTAAACCCTAGGAACTTTGGAAAAAGGAAATTTGTGTTTAGCCGTAGATAGAATGACACATGATCTATGATGGAAATCTTAAGTTTATATAGGATAGGAATATACCTATGTAACATGTGTAACCCGTTGAGAACACATGCTTAATGAATCGTTCGTAATTAATTCACATAGGAATATAGTGAATTAGTTAGGAAAGATAACTCGAATTGAATATCCGAAGAGTTCTTTTTGATGCATTAGGGGTCTTGGTTAACAACTTGTAGTAATTTGATGATCGAAGGAATGATATGAAGAATCGAGTGAAGTGTTGATGAATGATTGTGATCCTATATTTCCCTATTTGTCCAAAGTTTTCATTTTTGATTTTTATTTTCCATTAGTTATTTACTTGATCATATTTCAATTTTATTTGTTTAGTTAAAATTAAGGTGACATAATAAAACTAGTAATTAGCAAAATTAATAGTAACAATTCTCCGTGTGATCAACTTTTCTTATCATTATATTACTTGTTTTCGATACGTATACTTGCGTAGAAAATTCACAACAAGTTTTTGGCGCCGTTTTCGGGGAATCGTTTACGTTATTTTTGTTAATATTAGTAAGATCATTTTTAGTCTTAATCTAAACGTTTGTTTGAGTTCTATTTTTCAGGTTATTAGGTATGTGCATGTGGAATAATAGGAGTGGGGAACTACTTCCTATTTATCTTGAAATTGAAAGGACGTGCCGAAGGAATAGAAAAGAACGACAACAAGCTCGTAATCCATCACCGACGATGGGTGAACCAACCGAAGGCGACCGTCAAAATATGACATTGCGAGATTATGCAGCTCCACAAATGGGAGTAATTCAAACCAGCATTGTGCAGCCACCTATTGAAGCGAACACATTTGAGCTCAAGCCTGCAATTCTTCAAATGATTCAGAATTCAGTTCAATTTGGCAGGTCGTTAAATGATGACCCGAATTCTCATATCACGCTATTCTTGGAGATTTGCGATACCTTCAAATTCAATGGAGTGTCGTCTTACGCTATCCAGTTGAGACTCTTCCCGTTTTCACTTCGTGACAAAGCAAATGGTTGGTTGAATTCTCTACCAGCTGGATCGATTACTACTTGGAACAACTTGGCTAAGAAATTCTTGGCAAAGTATTTACCACCAACAAAGACGGCCAGGATGAGAGACGACATTACTTATTTTGTGCAACAAGACTCGGAATCTTTGTTTGAGGTGTGGGAAAGGTTCAATGAATTACTTTGAAGATGCCCTCACCATGGAGTCCCCAAATGGCTACAAATTCAGTCTTTTTACAATGGGCTGAATGGACAATTGAAAGGAAATATTGATGCAGCTGCAGGAGGCGCGATTATGACGAAGACCATCGACGATGCCTATGAGTTACTGGAAGACATGGTAGAGAACAGCCATCAGTGGCCGACAGAATGAGGAATGCAGAAGAAAGTAGCCAGCGTTTATGAAATTGATGCCATGGCAGCGTTAGCAGCTCAAGTGGAGCTTTTATCTAAAAAAATCGATACACTCGGAGTTAATGTTGTCTACAACCCTCAAGCTACTTGTGAAATCTGTGGTAGTATTCACAGAACTGACCAATGCTTCATCAGGCAAGAGTCGGTGCAATACATCAACAACATGAACAGACAGACAAACCAACAGAACTCCAACTTCTACAATCCGGGCTGGAGAAACCATCCTAACTTTTCATGGGGTAACAACCAAGGATCTTCTTCAGCATCTACAGCTCCACCCGGATTTCCTCAACAAGCACCTCAACAAGTAAGAAAACTGAACCTCGAGGAGTTGATGACTCAAATGGCCTCGAATACAAATCAGTTCATTACGGAAGCTAAGAGCCAACTTCAAAGTCACTTGTCATCAATTCGAAATTTGGAGATGCAAGTTGGCCAATTAGCTAATTCTATGAATAATAGGCCACAAGGAAACTTACCGAGCAACACGGAGACTAACCCCAAGGGCGAGGGTAAGGAGCAATGCAAAGCGATTTTCTTGCGAAGCGGAAAAGAACTCAATGAAGCACCCAAGCAACCTAAGGTGAACCCTTCTCTCAACAAACCCGATGCGAACCCCGACGAGAGTGAAAAAGGGATTGAGGACAAGCATAAAGATAACAAGTCAACCGCCGCTCCTCCGTCTACTTACTACCTGCTACCTCCGTTTCCTCAGAGACTTTGCAGCAGAAGATGGATGCACAGTTCACGAAATTTCTGGAAGTTTTTAAGAAACTTAAGATCAGCATTCCATTCGCCGATGCTTTAGAGCAAATGCCAAGTTATGTGAAGTTCATGAAGGATATTCTTTCCAAGAAGAGAAAAATGGGAGAGTTTGAGATGGTCGCGCTAACAGAGGAATGCAGTGCTATAATCCAAAGAAAATTACCACCAAAGCTTAAGGATCCAGGAAGTTTTACCATTCCATGCACAATTGGTAATAAATTCTTCGGTAGATCTTTGTGTGACTTAGGAGCAAGTATCAATTTGATGCCACTCTCAATTTATCGAGGACTTGGACTGATGGAAGCAAAGCCTACAAATGTCACTCTTCAACCAGCCGATAGATCACTCACATATCCGCACGGAGTCGTCGAAGACGTACTAGTAAAAGTGGACAAATTCATTTTTCCGGCGGATTTCATCGTTCTTGACATGGAGGAAGATTACGATGTGTCAATCATCTTGGGAAGGCCATTCTTGGCAACTGGAAGAACTCTTATTGATGTGGAAAAAGGAGAGCTCACTATGCGGGTACAAGACGAGGAGATTACATTCAAGGTCTTCAAAGCTATGAAATTCCACAGTGGAGCTCAAGATTGCCACAAAATTGATCATCTAAAAGAGGATGGAAAAGCAAAATCAACTGAGCATCGGAATGACGTTGTCCTTGTCAAGTCGTCATTTGAGAAGCCACATAGAGTGGAATTGGAGCTTTTGAGAGAGAATCAACGTCAACTTGAGAGAAATCAAATGGAATTCAAGAAGTGGGCAAACTATCAAACAAAATTCATTATTTACCAAGAAGAGCTCCTTCTCCAAATTGCAGCACAACTTCGACTTGAGGTACGTAGACATTCTCCACCACCATTTTATTTTCCAGATCCACCTAACCAACAAGATGATGGCGGGGTGACAAGGTCTTAAACAAGTGAAAGCGAAGATACCGAGGTAATTGTTTCTTACCCCTTGTTAATAATTAGAACATTGGGGGACCAATGTAGATCTTAAGTTTAGGGGTAGGAAATATTATTTTGTTTGTATTTTGTGTTTTATTTTGCTATTATTTTTTTTAGTTTATAGTTGTTTTGGTAGATCTGAGTAATAATTCAATATGACCCTACGTGCTTGCTCGCTATTTTTTTAGGGTAATAAAAAATGTCTATACATGTATGCTTCGTGATTCTATTGTTTTGCTCGTATTTGGTCTTTCCCGAACATGTTTAGTACGAAATTTTGAATTATGAGGGCATTTTGTTGCTGTGAGAAAGTCGATATGAACCATGAAAATTATTTTATCCGGTTAGAACTCTAGAACTTGTTTGATTGACTTTCGAGGCGAAATAAAGAACATTGTAGCACTAAAGAAATGAATTAGACCATCGTTAAACCATTTAGAGCCTTTTCATACCATCCATAAACATATAAATATCAATCTTTCCTTGTTTGAGCACAATCACTTGACAAACTTTGAATCCCATTATCGTTTATCTCCCACAAATTTTGCCAACCCGGAATAGCAATTATCTATATTGCTTCTCAAGTATTTTGATCATTCTACTGCTTATCATATGAGCGTTATCGGAAGGAAGTCATAGAGAGTTTCGTTGGACAAGCGAGAGTTTAACAATTTTTTGTTGTGATTCTACACTATGTGTCGGTTGTAAGTTTTTTTTTAATATGTTATTTTATTTACTTAAAAAAAGAAAAGAAAAGAAAAATAATTATGAGAAATAAAGATGGAATGTAACGCCCCTAAATGGGGGTTAGTAGAATAAAACAAAAATAACGACTTTTCAAACTTTGACCGGTCAATGCCACATCATCAAAATAAATGACACCGTTGAATATTCAACATCCACATCGATAAACACATAGTACCTGCCCATGGGACTTGAAACGACAGTACAAACATCAACGACCACAGTTTATACAACACCATAAAACGACAATTACAAATTACCACCATCACAAACATCCCTCATTTGATCCCATTACATGTCCTAGATAAAAGATCGACACAAACACGAAATTCACCTCGACGATCACTAGATACGGGTAGCCAAAATCAACACGTGGACCTTCCCAAATCGACTAATCCTCATCTGGGATCTGACACTGAGCACCACCTGTAACTGGAAGGAAAATATGTATATGGAAGGGGTGAGCACCACACGCTCAGTAGGGAATCTATTACCAATTCTCTTTACCGAATCTTTATTAATCAAATTTCAATTAAATAAATTAAACGTCATCATAAAATCATTTTATTATCATTTTAACCATTTTCAACAATGAAATAAATTAATAGACATTCTGCACAAAAGTCAAATCATTTCGGTGGTCCATGCCGAATCAGCTCGCGCCTTTACTCCACTATATCTCATCGAGTCCTCAAGGCACGAGCACGGGTGGACTAGAAGTCCCTAACCATAACTCGCCCTCGACTCGGGATCCTAATCACCACCAAAGACGGCCAGTTCGCCATGGGTCAAAATGTTGACTTTTGGGTCACCAATCATATCCACATCCATAATCATATTCGGCCTACTGCGCAGTAGCCAGCTACTCGTCAGCAGCACGTCTGCCCAAAGCGGGTACCATATCATAATAATCATCATCCGCCCGAAGCGGGTACCATATCAACGCACATCATCCTGACGTCACCATAAACATAAAATATAACATTGAGCATCAAACCGATACAACCATACCTGGTATCCAGCCTCGCTATCAAGCGACGACAATCACGATATTAAATTTTATGTTTTAATTAAAAAAACATTTTATTAATTCCAATCTTAACCTATCCGGTTCAATCTTCATTAAAACGTTGGTTTCTACGTTCATTTTAAATTGCGAGAAAAGGTAATAGCCCCTACCTCAAATCGTGGAAACTTTGATCGATCGACTAGCTAGTCGAAGATGTGGGTTCGTCTTGGCCCTGAGATCGATGATCAGAGACTTCAGGATCTGTTGAACTATTCAAAATGGGTGGTTCGGGCAGCATGGTCTTCGAGGTGACCACGGGACGACTATCTGCGCCAACTATAACACCGATACCATCCATCAATTTAATTCCAATCTGTTGTAGAAAATTCACAACAAATTATCTACTGAATTTCTCTATTTTTAATATCTTTATCCATACATCTACGTTTCTTAATTTTTATGTTTTAGATTTGATTTTGGTAGTTTGTACATGACATTTTGTATTTTGTCTCAAATTTTATCCCTGATATTGTCTCAAATTTTATCCCGGTTTTGATTCCGGCTCCCACTTTTTTTTTTAATTTTTATAATACAAATCGGGGAAAAAATCCCGGTTTTCCATGGGCATAGACAAAAAAAAGTATTTAAATTGCCATTTTCCCTTTACGGTTTCGCCCCAAATATTGTTAGTTACAACACTCTTATCGATGGCCTATGCAAAGTAGGAAAAATGAAGTATGTTCGATATCTACTTTGCGATATGGAGTTATATGGGCCTCATCCATATGTCCAGACTTATAATATTGTGATCAACGGCATGTGCATCAACAAAAAATACAACGAAGCGTTGGAATTGTATCAAGTTTTAAGAGAGAGGAAATTTGTGATCAATGTTGTTACGTACACTACCCTCATTCATGCCATGTTTAAGGATGAAAGTATTTTAAAAGCAAAGGATCTCTTCTCGAAAATGTTGTCTGAGGGATTTCAACCTAATGTGTTTCTTTGTGGAGGACTCGTGACTGAAGCAACCAATATGTTAAGCGAAATGGAAGAACGCGGTTGCCCACCAAATAACTGCACTTATAATATAATGATCCGAGGATTTATTTGGAACAAAGAGACGCCTAGAGCATTGCAACTTGTGAAAGACATGCTTTCTAAAGGTTTCTCGGCTGACGCTTCAACGCTTGAGTTGTTTGTCAATTTAGTGGCTAAGGGGAAAATAGATTCTTCTTTGAACTTGTTGAGACAAAAAGTTCTGTTGTGTTCAAGAAAGAAAGTGATGTAGTGGTATCTTCCGCTCTTAGGTTTTGTCTTTAACCTTTTCTTTATTTGAATGACAATGTAACTTTTTATTTTTTTATTTTGGGATTTCTGCTCACTGGATGATCTGTTCTTTACGTTTCGTCAAATTTTCATAAGAATTATTCCAGCTACTTAAATGTTCTTACTATCTACTATGTTTTGTGCAATCATTTCCAGGTTTTAAGCTTCTGTGGTTATCTCTTCATCATAATTTGACTCTCTTTTCCGTTATTCTGCCTTTCATATGTTCTTCAGGTTTTGTCATAAATTAGTTTTGGTTTTTCTCATTTTCTTCATTCTAATATCTAATGACTTAAAGCTTAAATGGCACAAGCAAGGATCTATATTTGAAACACATAAACGACATCCATTCGGTTGAGCCTTGAATTTTGATATTTAATTTTGGAAAAAATACCACGAAAGTCTTTAAACTCGATTGTTTGTTATAGCTAAATCTGTAAACACGATTTTTTATGGTAAAAGTCTCTATTGTTATGTTTTGTTGCATTTTAGTAGAAAATTTGCTAAGTGCCACATGACTATCCTACATGTTGTGCCACATCACACATGAATGAGTAACTAATTCTAAGTTTTTTAAAACTCTATAACACTTGAAATTTTGATGGAAAAAAATAAATTATTTTTGTATATAAATAATTAAGAGATTTAATTTTATTAAAAACTTCTAAATGTATTATTTTACAAAAAAATTTACAATTTATTGGTTACTAATAGAATCTGATCACCACAAGTATGACAACCAACCCCATTATTTGACACTTGTTGAGTTTCGTATTAAGTGGATCATTTTCACCTTTTTTTTTGGGTAATTTGCGGCAAAAGTAGCCAACTTGTGATCATTTGGACGTTTATATAGCCAATGCGATTTAATGTTGGCAATAGTATCTAATGTTCCTTAAGTATATTTCGAAATAAATTCCATCCAATTAATTGGATGAACCGTGGTGGTCAACCGTGCTAAATTAATTCGAAATTTAATTGGATGAAATTTAATTCGAAACATACTTAAGGAACATTAGATACTATTGCCAACATTAAATCGCATTGTCTATATAAACGTCCAAATGGTCACAAGTTGGCTACTTTTGCCGCAAATAATGTTTTGACGCTTAAATTTATGTGCGGAATTTCTCGAAAGCTTATGATCTAGAGAAACGAAAAAAGTTGATCCGGTCTTCGGGATTTATCTCTTAGAGAATGAAACATTTGCCTCGTCTACCATGTTGTATTGGAACATCGGGATCGTCATTCTGCTTTCAGTCGTAAATTACCGATTAAGATTCGAGACTGTTAGTACTCTTAATGATGCTTAATTGCGGTTTTTTAATAACCCTATTACTAGAGCATCTACGAGTCTTGCATCACCGGGCGTTAGTCCACACGATGCACCGAACAAATACGAGTACGACAAGTAATACAGCCTTGCACTGGCAACATTTCCTACAACATGCCATCTAGATTCTACAGATCCTCAAAAATATTTCCCGATTTTATCTTTGATGGTGTGTAATGTTCTCACAATTTTGGCCTCCACGGTATTATTGGAGTCACCTTTCTTCGTGGCCGGACGAATATTCGTGTTGTCACAAGTCAACAAAATCGGCAATGAACAACAAAATTCAAAATAATATTTAAAAAAAGATTGGATCTTAACCAAAAAAAAAAAAAAGAAGCAAAAGGTGATCCATATATGAACGACGAAATTCAAAAATGTTTTTTGACGGTCTCACTTTGTAACTCAATGTTTAAAAATATTCCATCTTTAGTTGAATAAATTTTTACTACTAGCTTATTTTGAACCTTTCTCATTTAATAGTCACTTTAGTAATTAATTGTCATACAAATACAATATTTTGATTACTACTTTATCTAGTATATTCATATAATACACTAAAAGTTTGATAAACACCCTCAAAAGACCTAAGTGCTAATTTAGATAAGTTCGTAAAAATCAATTTAAAACATTACAGAAAGTTTTTTATTTTAAGAAACTAATAAATAAAACGGATTAAATTATCCAGATCTTTTTTTTTTTTCGGATGCATCGTTTTGGTGTGTTCTTATGGCACATTTTAAGTGATTCGAGTCTGTTTTTAAGCGAAAAAATAGCCTTCGGATTTGGCTGACTCTTTTACATTTGCAAGACAATAGTTATTTTGTCAAATTGTAGAAATGACATCAATAAATTTATAATAATTAGTAGTGGTGAAAAGTTTTGCTCTAGCTCTTGATTATGGCTCGTCCCGGTCGGAAAAGAAAAAAAGAAAAAAAAAGGGCATTTTGGCCTAAAGTCCAAGATCCGTCCGGAGCTGAAAAGCTTTCAATTCCTGTGTAAGACAATATATGTGCTCAATTTAATTAATAATAATACTGAAAATTTACAACTTACCATCTTTATGGCATCCAATTTAATATATATATATATATATGTTATTGACGGGTGTAAAAAAAAACTGAAAAACCGAATTTGGGGACCGAAAACTTTATTATCGAAGACCCTCAAGACCGAATAATAGGTTCGGGTCCATTAAACAAGGTCTTCGGTATTCGATTTCAATTTTGAGAACCGGTACCGAAGACCCTATTTAATTATTAATTTTATTTTAAGATATATTCATTTAAAATAAAGTAACTTCCATAATAAAGTAATTTTATTTCTAGACATTTGTTTTCTTTCATGTTTTGTTTATGGATGTTCAGGATTTTAATGTTAGTAGAATTTAGTTTTCACTTGGGTTATAAAGATTGTTTAACGTCGTTAATAAAAGACAAGAAATCGTTTATTACAAATAGTTGTTCGTAGAATTTAGTTTTCACTTGGGTTATAAAGGTTGTTCAACGTCGTCAATAAAAGACAAAAAATCGTTTATTACAAATAGTTATTTTCTCGTGAACAATAAATACGTTGGGTTAATGACGGCGAAAATACTCAAACTTTGGTCAAAGAACCCATCATGTACCCAAAGTTAAAAAGTGATGGCAAAAGTACCCAAAGTATGTTTTGGGGCGTTGACTAGTTTTTTCCGTCCATCCACTCATAGTGCCGTCCATGTGGCCGTTAGTCTCTTTCCACGTGGCACGCCACGTGGTCGTTAACCGCCACGTCATCCAAAATTTGGGTATTTATGCCGTGAAAAACAAAAGTTTGGGTATTTATGCCGCGATAAACCATATTTTATATTCTTTTTGGTTGCTAACGTCATCTAAATAAAGGTTAAAATATGATAGCTTTGGTAGGACTCGAACCCATCACTTCTCTCCTCATATAAGGACAACATAACCACTAAACCACATTCACTTCACGTTATATCTTGACAAAAATAAGAATATAAATATAAACTTGTTGATAAGTGTCATAGTAATAGAAACATATGTATTTTTTGTTGGACATGTGTCCTTAAACAAGCTGTCATTTCCCCAATTGTAAAAGATTTTAACCAAAGTCGTTGAATAAAAGATGTCTTATTATGTTAATCTTATTATAGTTTCTGGTAGAGTAAAACAGAATGTTTGTTCCATAGTTCATAAAGGATGTAATTATGTTATTATTATCACAACCGAGTCAATGTGAGGAAGAATTAATAATCATAATAAATGAACTTAAAATGTCTGTGACCCTATTAATTGGGTGGGAGCCCATTAATCGTATAAGGTCATTAATGTGACTAGCTAAGTGATAATCCTATTCTGGATTAAGTGTGTGTGTGTCACACTCACTAGAAGTGCATTAAGTATGAAGCGGCTTCATACTGGACTGGGTTACTCACAATATTACTAACTGAGTTGAGGATGAAAATGCAATGAGAGGCAAAACGGTAAAACCGCCTGCTCGTGTGTGGATCATCAAGTGAAAGATCAATAACCCGAATTTGATTGTATCAATGGAAACCTTGTAATAAAGGGAATAATATATATTGTATCACTAAAGAGTGTAGCCTCGGGTTTATAGTGGAATAACACCGAGGTTTGACGAACCAGTAACATTTCGTTGGAGCTTCAGTGATACGGGTCCATGGTCCCCAGGATAGCTCCAGAACGGATGATACGTACGTGATTTAAACATTCGGTATGTTTTATCATTTTTCAGGATTCATAAAACTAGAGTCTGTGTCAGACTTTAGAAGTTTTATTTTTGACGTGGCAAAAGTACCAAAGTTTGGTGCTAGAAATTTAACTGATAAAATAAAGTGGAATTTAGATTTTTTATTAACTGCAAAGTTTTTGGAAATTAAATTCTAAGAGACTTTTCTTTTGGAACCAAGTCGTTTCGACGTGCGGTTTGTGATTTAGAGAATTTCCAAGTTTACGATCGCTTTCGTAAAAATGTGAAATTTAATCACATGTCACGAATTTAAATGGTGGTGTTGCACCACGATATTTAATGTGTGATATTGAGATCAGATGATAATAATATAATATAATTATTTGGATTTAATTATTAATATTCTTATTAATTAATTAATTAATAATTAATAGATTTATGTTATTAAAATATATATTTGACATATATATATATATATATATGTAGAAATAATGTGGCCCAAGTAAATGTGTAAGTTGGGCTTACACGAATTTGCTTGGATTTGGACTTTCCAAATATGCGGCATAACTACCTATGTTTAGGTATTAATGGAAAAACCTTGAAATTAATTTGGTTCATTAGATCGGTCAAGTTTTATCTTAACCGTTGGATCATGATGATTAATTTGGAAAGCTAAATTCGAAAATGACTTGGTGACCAAGCATGGATTTCGAAATTACTTAATTAATTATATCCATTGGATTAGTTTAAGATTTAATCTTAACCATTGGATTGGAAATTAATTAACATGTAAATATGGATTTCAAAATTCGAATTTATTATAAAGGAGGTCGAATTTTTGCTTGGTGAACAAGTAATGAGGCTTGACTTTATGTTAAATCAATATGGTCCATTAGATTGGTTATGGAACTAATTCCAACCATTGGATCATGGCTATTGATTTCGAATTTTCCATATGGGTACATAGAGAATTCGAATTCTATTATATAAGGAAGTGATTGGATAATTGATTTATTCATGGTTTCCCTATTTGGTTAAATCCCTAATTAATTAGAACCATTGGATCTTTGGTGATTCAATCTTGGAAATTAATTATGTTTACCTATCATAGAATTCGAAATTCAAGGAAGGAAACTACCATTATTGGTTTTTCCATGAGCCTATAAATACAAGGCTCATTCTACACATTTCACACACCTCCCCAGAGCAAGAATTCGATCTCTCTCTCTCTCTCTAGAGTCTGCGAATTTCTTAGCCTCTGGTCTCTCTTTTCTGGTTCGGCTTAGTGAGACGTTGATCTCCGAAAGCTTTAAAAGAACCACTAGTTAAAGTTTTTGCTGGTTCGGTTTAGTGAGACGTTGATCTCCGAAAGCTTTAAAAGAACCACTAGTTAAAGTTTTTGCGACGAAGTCCTGCCGGCGAAGCCCACGCTTTGGTACGAGGAGTCCAGGAGAATATCCCGGAAGATCACGGGAGTTTCCCTCAGCATCGGCGAAGCCCTGCCCAGTTCAGAACACTCAGCCGGAATCGTCATCACCTGAGGTACGGCCTTATGCATTGGGTCAATAAATGCAAACCTTTCTTTACAGTTTATTTATTTCCTATAGACTAGATTATTAATAATGAATTTATGAAAATTTAAATTAGTAATAATTTATCAGATCTTGATTTTTGGTTATTATACGATGTTCAAATCGTTGAACGGGTAATAAGTTTTCTGCTTTAAATAATTTTAAATGTTACCCGGACGGCTTGACGGCATAGATCGTGATAATTTCTTAGGGAAACGTAGTGAATTTCCCAATATTTTTCGCATGGGGTTCGGGTTTACTTATTTGGAACAGGGTGAGTTGACTTTTTCGGATCGGGGTCGAGTTTTTTTTTTTGAACGAGGTCGGGTTGAATTTTCGGACCGTGGTCAAGTTGAATTTTTCATCCGGATTCATGTTGACTTTTTCGGTAAGAGTTCGGGTTGACTTTTTCAGAACCGGGTCGAGTTAATTTTTTGAAACGGGGTCTGGTTGACTTTTTTTTTTTGAACGGGGCCAGTTGGAATTTTTATATTAAGTGACATAGAAATAGAAACGCGATTCCAGAAATTCAACTCGATCCCGATATAAAAAATTTGATTCGACCCCATATCAATAAAGTTAACTCGACCCGGTTCCTAAAAGTCAAACCAAACCTGTACCAAAAAAGTCAACCTGAATCCGGTATAAAAAATTAAAACCGACCACAGTCCAAAAAAGTCAACTCAACCCGTTCCAAAAAACTCAACTCGATCCTGGTCCGAAAAAGTCAACCCAACCCCGTTCCTAATAAGTCAACCCGAACCCAGTGCGAAAAAGACATATGTTTCTATTACTATGTCACTTATTAATAAGTTGCTATTTATCTTCTTATTTTTGTCAAGATATAACACGAGGTGAATGTGGTTTACTGGTTAGGTTGTTCTTATATGTGGGGGCAGGTAAAAAAATAGTTTATCACGGCTTAAATACCCAAACGTTGGTTTATCACGGCATAAATACCCAAAGTTTCGATGATGTGGCGGTTAACGACCACGTGGCGTGCCAGGTGGAAAGAGGCTAACGGCCACATGGACGACACCCTTAGTGGATGGTCGGAAAAAACTGGTCAACGGCCCAAAACGTACTTTGAGTACTTTTGCCACCACTTTTTGACTTTGTGTACACAAGGAGTTCTTTGACTAAAGTTTGAGTATTTTCGCCGTCATTAACCCTAAGTACGTTTTATGCATTATTTTATATAAAAGATGAAAAGTATTATTGATGAAGATAAAGTTTTACAATATATATATTTTTTTAAATATAATTGAGACTCTAATTAGGTCCAAAACCAAATGTATAAATAGAGTTTTCTGTACAAACCAAGGTTTAAAATGCCGCTTGCCGATTTCGTTTCGCATTTTCCGTTTTACGGATATATCGCTTGCCGATGGGCAAATCGTAAAAAAAGGGCATGCCGCATACCGCACTTTTCGCATGGGCATACCGCATGCCGATGGGGTTTTCAACGGATATTTTGTAAAAAAATATTTGAGTATTTAAGTAAGATATATATATAGGTTCAAAACTACGTATTTAATAAATACAAGACATAATAGTATACAACAAAACACATTTGTAACTTAAATATGTAGGTGAAAAGTATAATATTAAGTCACTTTATAAGTTTAAGTGTATAATATTAAGTCAAATTATTATGTGAAGTGAATATGTATGTTAATTAAGTGTGTAATATTAAGTGAATATGCATGTTAATTGTATATGTATGTTAACAAATTTAATATTAGTTGAAGTGTATAATATTAAATGAATATGTATATTAAGTGTATATGTATGTTAGGTGAAGTTAATATGTATGTTAAGTGTATAATATTAAGTTAAATTATTAGGTGAAGTGTATGTGTATGTGTATGTTAAGTGTGAATGTGTGATATTAGTTGAATAACAAAAAGTCCCACATTGATAGATGACAAGAGTTAGGTGTTGTTTATATACCGAATATTAGGGACAAAGACTTGGGCCCTTTGGGTCGTAGGATTTTGTGGATGGGGGAGGACTCACACAAATGTTACACCACCACACGCGCGCGCCGCCGCCGCCGTCCGACCGGACGTGACGTGGCGGGGTGGGGTGGGGTGGGGTGGGGTGCTCTTGTGTGAGTATAATTATTTTTGCCGAAAGTTTAATTGGTATTTTTGCCGAAATCTACCTCCTCTTGGGCAGCACCCCCATTGTGAGGTACCATCTATAGCAAGACCATACAGATGGCATCGCAAATCTCCTACCGAAGTGACTGAACCACCACTTCTTGATCCGTTCTTTCCAGCGGAGGGAAGACTTACTTGATTTGAGGAGAAATCCTTTCCTGAGCGTGATGCTATTTGATCAGTGATCATAGGAAGCCGCTGGGCTTACTGCGAATGCTTTCTTTCTATGAAATCCTCTTGCTATGGCTCACGAAGAGCAACGGGACAGTCACAGGCTAGCTTAAGAATCACTAACCTCCTACTCCCTAAACTTGGTGGGTGTGCCTGCTTCTTCCGACCTCTATCCAAACAAATCATCGAGGAAGTCAGGTAGGTTCCGGGTAGCACTTCAATGCGAAGCGCACCCTTCACCCACTGGCACGAGCCAAACTAGCTAAGCGCGAGGAAAGCTTCACTGCCCTCTTCCAGCTCGAGCTCACAGACCTCTCTGAGTCAATTCCAAATGGAACAGAAATTTAATTTTTTGCGAAATTCCAACCATTTTTCGCACAAAAACAAAAAACGAAATTTCATCCACGTGCCCATGCGAATTTCGCAAAAAATGGTAAAAATCCAGCGAAACGACGAGACTTTCGTTTCGCATATCTCCGAAAAACGAAAATCGGTCGGAATGTCGACCGAATTTCGCGAAATTTTACACCTTGGTACAAACATCTAGGCTCTAAAAGAAGGATATTCGTTTCGATTTAAAAAAAAAATGTCGAAAGTGTCAAACCGTCGGACTACCCTATTATAAATTATCTGTTCAATCTCTTTAAAAGAAAATCAAATAATTGAAAGCCGATGATGACCATTTTTGTCATTTCCCCAGCCAATGGCATTTTCGTCACAAATCACAGCCACAGCCAAAGCCACAACATTCGATTCCATCCCTAAATTACCATTTCAATTTTCAACTTAACAATCTCCGAGCTTCGCAGTTGTTGCTTCGATTCTCTGGGCAGAGAGAGACGCAATATGATGATCTTCCGCAGAGCTGCTTCCAACTCCCATCGCCTTTCCCTCCAAACCCTCGCTCGGATTTGCCATCCCCATTTCCGAGGTATCAATCTCTCTACTCAAACTCAACCGACTTGTCTTGTCCAAGATGACTCTCTCGAAGCCTCTCTGCGTTCCTTTCATAAGATGCTCCGAGCTCGTCCTTTGCCTTCCCTCATGGCTTTCTCTCAATTGATGACTCGAATCATGAAAATGGAGAAATACTCTGTTGTTGTTTCTATGGATAGGGAGATGGGTCTGCTCGGAATCATACCCGATGATTATACCCTAAACATCTTGATTAATTGCCTCTTCCATTTAGAGTGTCCGGGGTTTAGTTTGTCCGTGTTTGGAAGGTTCATCAAACTCGGCTGCGAACCCGACAAAGTGACCATGAATATTCTCCTAAAAGGGCTTCTCCGTGAAGGGAAGAGCGACGAGGCCAGAGATTTCTTTGAAAAGATGGTTGACGGAGGTTGTAATCCGAATGTTGTCACTTACAACACACTACTCAATGGTTTTTGCAAGATGGGCAACATTAGTGGGGCTGTCCAGTTGCTTAAAAACATGGAGAAGTGTAAAACATGCCAACCAGATGTGGTTTCCTATTGCACAGTGGTTGACGGCCTTTGTAAGAACGGATTAGTTCTTGACGCTCTTGATCTCGTACGAAAAATGAACAAGAGAGGCATTACTTCAAACGTTGTCACTTACAATACGTTGATTCATGGACTCTGCATAGAGGGTGAACGCGAAGAAGCGATGCGTTTATTTGATGGAATGCTAAGCCGAAAGGTCCATCCTGATGTCCAAACTTTTAATGTGTTGCTTGATGCTCTATGCAAAGAGGGTCTGGTTGAGGATGCACAACATATGATGAATAGAATGATTTATCAAGGCATCAAACCTAGCACGATGACCTATAATTCACTTATGGACGGTTATTGCTTGAGAGGAGAATTCGACATGGCTAAGGAAGTGTTCAATGATATGATTGCGCTTTGCATACCTAGTTTGAGGAGTTACAACATTTTGATCAACGGGTATTGCAAGTTGAAGAGGATTTCTGAAGCTACTAAAATGTTTCACGATATTTCACGTGGGGGATTTAGACCAAATATTGTTAGTTACAACACTCTTATTGATGGCCTATGCAAAGTAGGAAAAATGAAGCATGCTCGAGATCTACTTTGCGATATGGAGCTAAATGGGCCACGTCCAGATGTCCAAACTTATAATGTTGCGATCAACGGCATGTGCATCAACAAAAAATACGACGATGCGTTGGAATTGTACAAGGATTTAAGAGAGAAAAAGTTTGCCATCAATGTTGTTACGTACACTACCCTCATTCAGGCCATGTTCAAGGATGGAAGTGTTTTAAAAGCAAAGGATCTCTTCTCGAAATTGTTGTCTGAAGGGCTTCAACCTGATGTCCGGACATATACTGTGATGATAGATGGGTTTCTTTGTCGAGGACTCGTGATTGAAGCAACCAACATGCGAAAAGAGATGGAAGAATGCGGTTGCCTACCCAATAGCTGCACTTACAATATAATGATCCGAGGGTTTATTCGGAACAAAGAGACGCCGAGAGCATTGCAACTTGTGAAAGACATGCTTTCTAAAGGTTTCTCTGCTGACGCTTCGACGCTTGAGATGTTTGTCCATTTAGTGGCTAAGGGGAAAATAGATTCTTCTTTGAACTTGTTGAAATAAAAAGTTTTTGTTGTGCTCAAGAAAGTGATGTTGAAGTACCTTCCGCTCTTAGGTTTGTCTTTAACCTTTTCTCTATTTGAATGACAATGTAAGTTCTAATTTATTTATTTTGGGTGTTCTGCTCAGTGGATGATCCGTTCTTTACGTTTCGTCAAATTTTCATGAGAAAAATGTCTTACTGGTTTTTTATTCCAGCTGCTTCATCCATGTTCTTAATAATTAAATTTCCATGCAAATGTGCACATGAATTCTGCTCTCTACTATGTTTTGTGCAATCATTTTTCAGGTTTTAAACTTTTGTGGCTATCTCTCTGCATCATAATTTGACTCTCTTTTCCAGGTTTTGTCATAAATCAGTTCTGGAAAAATCTCCCACTGGATTTTTCTCATTTTCTTCATTGTAATGGCTAATGATTTAAAGCTTAAATAGCACAAGCAAGGATCTATTATTTGAAAGACAGAAACGACATCCATTCGGTTGAGCCTTGAATTTTGATATTTAATTTTGGGAAAAATAGGAAGTCTTTAAATTCGTTTGTTTGTTATAGCTAAATCTCTAAACACGATTTTTTTTATGGGAAAAGTCTCTATTGTTACGTTTTTGTTGCATTTTAGTAAAAAAATTTGCCAAGGGCCAAATGACTATCCTATGTGTCGCTGCCACATCACACATGAATGAGTAACCAATTCTAAATTAACCATATATTGTTAAAAGATTTATAATTCCGATTCTTCAACTGATAGATCGATTTTACAGATTGTTTTGTACATCGACTAATAATATCAAACATAACATATCAAGGCATGTTTTTAGATTAGTTTAGTATATCTGATATAATAGATATAGAGTTTTCTAACGGACGAAAGTTTCGGCCCGCAGAGCTTGATTCCGCACATTTTTTTAAAATAAAAGTAAATTACTTTTAAAAATAAGTAGTTGAGAAATATATTTTACATACCGATCTTCTCTTAATATGAAAAAAAAAACTCCGATATTAGACTGCCCGAAAAATCATAATCGATCCAAAAATATCGAAAAACAATACACATTCTGGATGAGGAAGCAAGGTTGTCACTGTTTCTTTGGGATACTTAACAACTCTATAAATAAGAGGCGTAGATCCATGTATTTGACACATTATTTTGTCATTACACATTTTTTAGTTAAATGGTAGTTTCTTTATTCTATATTTTTCTTTATGAATTTTGTGAAAAAGAGTTGTTTAGTTAGGCTATGTTTTTAACAAAGTTTAGGGTGGTCTTATTTACATTACTTTATCTATTTTGTTTAGTTATTCTTGCTTCTGTCGGAGCTGCTTGCATGATCGCTTTCGTCTTAATTGCGTACTACCGCTCTCAGATTAAAGAATTCCATTGGAGAAGCGGGTTTAGAGGTCAAAAGACGGAGTGGAATTTGAAACCAGCTAATGCTACAAGGCCTTCATTTTTCAAGTTCTCCTCGAACGCTCAACCTCCACCCTCTTCGTTGAGCTTTTCAAACGATCATTTGTTGACAACGTCAAAGTCGGGATCTCTTGCAACTGAAGTTCCAGATCATCGCTCAGCTCGGAAAGGGGCTAATAGAACGTGGTATTCTCATATTGTGCCACATTCATTATCCTTGATTTTCTCATGACCTTTGTATTTTATTCTCAATTTATTGTATAGCTAGGCTGTCACACACTATATTAGGATAATTATATATATCATGCTTAATATTGAATGTATATTGTAGCTATAAATACTCTGCCATGTATCCATATTTGAACAATCAATATCAATATCAATTCGAGTTTTATTAGGGGCGACTTCTTCTTCTGCTATTTATATTCACGAGACAATGTATAATCAGTTTTAAAATAATGTCTAATGATCAAAGCTTCAATAGCAAAAGCAAGGATCTAAGATTTGAGCCTTTGTTTTTGGTATTTAATTTTGGAAAAAATGCCATGAGAGTCTTTAAACTCGTTTGTTTGTTGTAGTTAAATCTCGAAACACGGTTGTTTTATTTTTATTTTATATTTTTATGGTAACAGTCTATTGATATGTTTTTATTTTATTTTAGTAAAAAGTTTGCCAAGTGTCACATGACAAACCTACGTGTCGCGCCACATCACACATGACGGAGTAACTCATAGGCGGAACTATGCACACCTCAAAAGTGGTTCTAGCCACCCCAACTAATCTAAAATCTTTAAATAAGTACCTATATTTTTTAATTATTTTGCTTTCAACCCCCTCTTTTTTAATATTTTCACATCTCAGCCCCCCTTGACAACAAAACCTAGTTCCGCTTATGGAGTAACTAATTCTAAATTAACCCTACAGTGTTAAAAGATTTATAATTCCGATTCTTCAACTGCCAGATTAATTTTACAAATTATTTTAAATTAGTTTATCATAATAAATCACATATAATTAGATATAGAATTTTCTTATGTGTGAAAGTTTCGGCTCACAGAGCCTGATGTCGCTCAATTTCTTAAACTAAAAGTAAATTACTTTTACAAATAAGTAGTTGAGAAATATATTTTATATACCGAGCTTCTCTTAATACGAAAAAAAAAAACTCCAATATTAGACTGCCCGAAAAATCATAATCAACCCAAACATATCAAAAAACAATACACATTGCGGTTTCACTGCTAATTCAAACTTCGTTTTATTTTTCTTAATCAAGATAAGTAAATAATAATCCAAAAGATTTAAGTTTATTAGCTCTATAATTCCTTTAAATATAATATAATACCTCAAATAATTAAATAATTGTTCATAGTATAATGTCAAAAGAAAAAACCATGATTTATTTATACTCTCTACCAGAGAAAGCAAGATATTGAACAAAGCATAGTCATTTTAAATCAGTCGTCGACTTCGGCCTTGATTTCCTGTTGCAGCTCCTCCTTGTACTCCTCGAAAGTTCCCGGAAACGCTCACCACTTCGCCGTCACAATCCCGCGTTATTTGCCTCAAATCATGACTCACCAATATGACACCGCCGGTGTATCCAAACGGTTCGTCAGTTCATCTAAAAGCAAGATGTGCAGTTTCGACATGGAAATCAACGTGAAGGCGACCCGGGACTTTTCCCACCGGACTTCTGCGATAACCGAACTGATAACTAAACGTACCCTCTTTTTCGGCATCAAATATATATATATATATATATATATATATATATATGCTCGATTATTTTTTTGGTTTCCTCTCACAATCAAATAATTTGAAGCAGGGTTGAAAATTCTGTATAGGGTTCCTAGTTTTTATCTCGGTTCTAATACCTGTCTCGGATCGTTTTTTAAAGAAAAGAAAAAAACATGGAAATTCTGAGACATCCCAATTCCCGGTTTGAGAACCTGGAACCGGAACCGGGACGACACATAAATTTCCACTTTTTTGTTCTGTTTTCGGCTTTAAATATATATATATATATATATATATATATCTTTTTAATTTTTACTATATAATAATGTTGTTTTCTTTAGCATATGTCGTTGTTAATTTCTTTATACATACGATGCCGTTCGTGTCGTTTGTTAAATTTATATTTTAGATTTTAGATTTGTTATTGGATTTTGAAAAACCACGCACACACTCATGCGGCATAGTTCGTCGAAGCTATGTGTCTAAAAGAGGTTCTTAAAATTGAGGAAGGCCGAAGTTGAGACCACTATTTTGTAGCTGTCCGAACCATGCGCAGAGAAGTCAATATGTGTTTTTTTTTTTTTTGTTGTGAAACGAAATTATCAGAGTAGGAAGAGATTGTAATTCATTTTGTCGGCGGATGTGGCGGCACATAAACTTACTCATTTAGTGACTTTTTTTTTTCATCCCTATTGTATATAATAAAGGAAAAAAAAACTCGAATGTACATGGGTCATGTCTTTCCCTTGATCGTACCATTAGGGGCTCAATTGTTCTTGAGGATATTTATTTGGTCGTATTTGTGCGATAGCAATTAAAAGCAAGTACGAAATTCAAGCCTTTACTTAAATAGCTTACTCATAAAAAAAATCGTGTTTTCATTTTTTTTTGGATGTATTTCATAATAGATTCATTGTTGATAGAAATATAAACATCGAGAACGATGACCATATTTCTACGCACTTTCTACCGATTATTATCACTATTTTTTAAGTGATCAAGGCACCAACCCGCTGTCTACAAATGATCGTAATTCGTAAACTACTTATACTACTATTTAAGCTTTCATTTTATTTTTTTGAATTCTTTTATTGCTTTATATTTTTATTTTTTGATGTGCCGTTTTTAGGTGCAGCCAGTGCATACCATTGACTCTATATAGTTCCGCCCTCGCCTTGTACTCCTCGAAAGTTCCTGGAGAGCCCACACAGCTCCATCTTCGACAACCCAAATCTTGATCTTCTCTTCGCTGTCGCAAACTCGCGGTATGAGCCTTGAATTGTGACTCACAAGTACTACACCGACGGTGAACTCGTTGAGTGTGTCGGCAAGTACGTCGATACGCTGCATATCCAGTTGGTTCATTGGTTCGTCTAGAAGCAAGATGTACGGTTTCTGTTATGCGTATTTTTCGGAGCCTAGAAAAATTAAGGCCCAAAACAAAACAAAAAACACCCAAGAGGCCCAAAACAAATAAGGCCCACTAAATCGAATATGACCCGCTATGGAAAAATCATCCCGAGCTTGTCTAAAAAGTCAAATAGGCCCAATTCAAAAGGTCAAATGACTCGACTCGGAAAAGTCAACCAAAATAGTCAATGTGCCAACCCATAAAGTCAACAAAAAGGCGAAAGCCCGACCCGGAAAGTCAACCGGAAAAAGCAACAAAAAGTCAATAGGCCAAACCGGAAAGTCAACAAAAAGTCAAAGGCCCGACCCCAAAAGTCAACCGGAAAAGTCAACAAAGTCAACGGTCCGACTCGGTAAAAGTCAAATATGACCCGTCTAAGAAATATGCCTTCGGGGGGCGCCGCGCACCCTGAAGGCTAAAATTTATGCATTCAGGGGTTTCCGCGCGCCCTGAAGGCTAAAATTTATGCCTTCGGGGGTCGCCGCGCGCCCCGAAGGCATGAATTCAAACTTCTCACCATCTATAAATACGAGGGCACCCCCGCCACAATCGGAAAGTGCTCCCGAAGCCAGAAAACCTATGTTTTCCGTTTATTCATAATTCGCGACTCAAATACTCGACTAATGTTGAGCGTCGAAACGGGCGACAGAGGAACCACCCTCTGTTCCCTTCTTGAGTTCACGTTTTCTACTCTTTTTACAGGAACAGAGGCAGGTCATACACAGAAGATTTTCTACCCATCAAGACCATAGAATCAAGATTCAAGCCCGGTTCGACCTCATGCAGGCGTTGGGCCCGGCCCAAAATCAAGACTTGGGACGCATTCAAGTTAATCAATTTTTAGGCATTAACAGTTTCGACAAGAGGACCCGGGACTTCTGTCCACCGAACTTCTGGGATAACAAAAGATAATTGGTAACTAACTGTAGTCTGCAAAACAATATAACTGTTTAGAACGAAAACTAATGAACTTGTCTTTAATGATAAATACTAAATTGGATATTAAGTTGAAAAATAATCATGAAACTATTTAGCTATTCATGATAATTAAATTATTTTAATAATATATTTACGAATTTTGTAGTGTAAAATTGAGGGACTTTTCGGTGCAATTAAAAAAATATTAGGGCAGATATAAATTGAACTTTTTTCACCGAAAATCGAACCAAACCCTACTTCTCGCCTCTTCTCGCCGCTGTGAAGCCAAATCTTGTGGATTTGGGCGATTTTCGAGCTGGTAAGTCACTCGATTTTTGGTTAATCATGTGGTTATCACTGATAATCGTGTATTTGGCAAAAGTTTGCAAAGTTTTGATTTAAGCATTTTTCACCCTATTTCTTCAAATTTGTGCGGACTTTTTGGTAAATTTAGGAGTTATAATCATAGATATGTATGAATCGTGCATTTTTTTTTCTTTGATATTTACTCATTTTCACAATTTTTAGAAGATTTGCATGAGTTCAAAACTAAAGAGTTAGTTGTTCATATGATTTATGTTTGGAAATGGGGAAAGATTGATACTTTTGTCATTTTGAGTTGTTTTTTTACATTTTTATGTATATATCTTGATGAAAACTTGTTTCCATGACGTTGTTTGTAATTATTTTGTTAGATTTAGAGGAAATTCGGATTTGTATGCTTGTTAGGCAAAAGTATACAAAGTTTTGAATTTTTAAATTTGCTAAAAATATAGATATTTTTTTATGATTTATGATTTATTATTTGTATATGCTTTAAAAAATTGTAGTTAGTAAGAAATATGAATTTGTGGGGGCTTTGAGGTCTTGAATTTCAAGATTACAATATTTTTTTTTATTTTTCTTAATGTAAAAATTAAAAAGTATAGAAATTCATATTTTTTAATTTTTGTAGTAATTTAATCAATTTTTTTATGTTTCTCTTTCATTAATAAGTTATTGAAATATTAATCTCTGATTTTGGTGATTTTTTTTTTTTACATATTTGAGTTTAAATCCGATTTTCTCATAATTGCGGCAAAAGTATTCTAAGTTGATCTTTTTTGATGTGTGAGGTGATCTACTCTTTTTTTTTTTTGAGTGTTTTCGTTGATTAAATATTTTTTGAAATAATAATCTGATATTTTAGTGTAATTTATTTTCAGGTTCGACGATAATTCGGCTATTCTCATAATTGTGCCAAAAGTCTTTAAGTTTATCTCTTTTTTTTATTATTTCAAAGGTAATCTAGTGACTTTTCATGCTGTTAACTTTCATTAAATAATTATTATTATAATAATGTGAGAATTTAGTGCAATCTAATTTCAAGTTTGAGGAGAATTATATTTTGCGGCAAAAGTACCTATTTTTGCCATTTGTCTTGCTGATTTTAACTATTCTCATAATTCTTCTTGTTATTTAGGTTGAAGATGAGTAAAGACAACGTTGCGAGGGAGCATTGCACTCCATATGGGGATCCGAGCAACAACTCGGACTTCAAGTGCAATTACTGCGGGAAGGAGATCAAAGATAGCGGAATCACAAGAAAGAAACAACATTTGGCCGGCACCGATAAGAATAAAAATATCGCGCAGGAGATTGTACGCACTTCGAACGTGCATGACTTGTTTTGGAACAAATATCTAAACATGCATCTAGAAGCAAGTGGTGCCAGCGGTGTTATGGAAGCCCACAAGAGATCGTAGTTTTTCTGAGGTCGGAGAAGTTGGTCTGAGTATTATCTATATATTATGTGTGTTTAAGTTTTTAGGCTATGTGTTTGATAGTTGAGATTTGTGAGACTATGTTTTATTAGTGTTTTAGATTTGAGACTTGTGATGGAATTATATGTGTGTATGACTTTATTTACATATGTTTTGTGGTATGATATTATAAAAATATTTTCTAAGTTTTCCGTCGAAAAGTATCGAAAAGTGTCGATAATCCGTCGATAATCATCGAAAAGTATCGGTAATCGGCAAGCTACAGTATTATAAGTTTTCCGTCGATAATCCGGTAAGTTATCGATTAATCCGTCGAAAACGGCAAGCGATTTATCGGCAAGTTCGGTAAGTTGAACCTTGGGTCCATCATCCATGTATTTGACACATTATTTTCATTACACTTTTTTAATTATTTAATACTAATTTCTTTCTTCCATATTCTCTTCATGATCTTTCTGAAAATGAAATGTTTAGTTGGCTAAGATTTTATAGTAAGGTTTAGGGTGGTCTTATTTACTTATCAATTCTGGTATAATTCTTGTTATAATTCTAATTTGAATGCTTAAATGTTATATATCTATTTAATGATTCAAACTCTAATTCCTATGTAAAATCATATTTTTTTTTATTTTTTTATTTGAGTTTATTCATGCTTGATTAATACGACTCTTAAAAAATATCGATTTATTACATGATCATTTTGTGCATTTTCCTTTCATTGTGATATTGTCAAATTAATATATTGCAAGTTTAGGAATTTAGATAAGTGTTAATTTAGATAAGTTTGTAAAATCAATATAAAACACTTTATAAAGTATTTCATTTACAAGTGAGTAAAAAAATAAATAAATAAAAAGACTAGATTACCCGGATATTATTTTTATTATTTTTTTCGGGCCCAGATCTTTATCGTTTTTGGACAGACCTATACTTATCTGAATTTGTTTTTAAGCGGAAATAAAAATAGAAGTCAGATTTATCCGGCTCTACTACATCTGCGGGACAATGTATAGTTTCTGGTCGTGGTGAAATGGGGCCAAAAGCCCCCGCTCTTGATTTTGGCTCATCCTAGCCTGAAAACGGCTTTTTTGGCCAAAAACCTAATGATTCGCCCCGAGCCTAAAAAGCTTTCAATTCCCGTGTAATAAGCAATATAATGACCAATTCAATTAATAAAAAGATACAGCAAAATCTACAATTTATTTCTTTTTTCTTTTTTCTTTTTTCTTTTTTCTTTTTTGAAAGAGCAAAATATACGAAACACCTCCATTTTGGCATCGAATATTTTAGGGAAAATCGCGGCAAAAATACTCAACCTTTGGTCAACCTGCCTCCCGTGTACCCAACCTTTAAAACTGGCGGCAAAAATACCCAACGTGCGTTAACCGTGACTTTGGCATAAAACCGTTAATTTTTTCGTTAACATTCGCAATATGGCCGTTAGAGGCAAAAATACCCAAACTTTTTTTTTTGAAAAAAAAAATATTTTTTAATTTTTTAAATTTATATATTTTTTTTTCTTTACTTGATTAGTGATAAATACTTGAATTCCAAATACATAGAATAACACAAAAGTTAGTCAAAACATCAATTGACTAAACCTAATCATGAATAAAACAATTACATAGTTAATTTAAGGTTGACAATCAAACTTTAAACAAAAACTTAATCATATTATTTTTATTACATTTGACTATCCTAATTAGTCCCCAAAATATCTATTAGATATTTACTACTGATTTTAAAAAAAAAATTAAAAAACCCGGACACGGACATATCCGGGTTCGGAAAAACACAGATCTGGATAAATAAATATTTAAACATGTCCGGATCCGGATATTTATTTTAAAAAAAAATTAAAGCCCTTTAATTCTGGGCCGTTGGATGATCAAGATCAACGGCCCGGATAAAATGGGACTAAACAATAAATAAAACACTTTTAACTAAAATAATAAATAAAAAATATCCCAGATCCGGACCTGTCCGGGATTTTTTTTTTCCCGGACCCGGACAGGTCTGTATCCGGGCTTTTTTTTTTATAAATATCATAAAACAACACCTTTGATCGTAAGACATTTTGGGGACTAAGCTAAATATATAACATGTCATCTCAAAGAAATATTATATAATATTTATATATATGTGAAACTCTTAGCGCATATATCCTCGAGTTATGATAACGTGGAAAGTGTAAAACCGTCGTACTACCCTATTATAAATTATCTGCTCAATCTCTTTAAAAGAAAATCAAATAATTGGAAGTTGATGATGACCATTTTTGTCATTTCCACAGCCAATGGCATTTTCGTCACAAATCACAGCCACAGCCAAAGCCACAACATTCGATTCCATCCCTAAATTACCATTTCAATTTTCAACCTAACAATCTCCAAGCTTCGCAGTTGTTGCTTCGATTCTCTGGGCAGAGACGCAATATGATGATCTTCCGCAGAGCTGCTTCCAACTCCCATCGCCTTTCCCTCCAAACCCTCGCTCGGATTTGCCATCCCCATTTCCGAGGTATCAATCTCTCTACTCAAGCTCAACCGACTTGTCTTGTCAACGATGACTCTCTCGAAGCCTCTCTGCGTTCCTTTCATAAGATGCTCCGAGCTCGTCCCTTGCCTTACATCGTGTGTTTCAATCAGCTGATGTCTCGAATCTCGAAAATGGAGAAATACTATGTTGTTGTTTCTATGGATAGGGAAATGGGTCTGCTCGGAATCATGCCCGACGAGTATACCCTTAACATCTTGATTAATTGCTTCCTCCATTTGAAGTGTTTGGGGTTCAGTTTGTCCGTGTTTGGAAGGTTCATCAAACTCGGCTGCGAACCCGGCAAAGTGACCATGACTACTCTCCTAAAAGGGCTTCTCCGTGAAGGGAAGAGTGACGAGGCCAGAGATTTCTTTGAAAAGATGGTTGATGGAGGTTGTAATCCGGATATTGTTGCTTACAACACATTGCTTAATGGTTTTTGCAAGATGGGCAACATTAGCGGGGCTGCTCAGTTGCTTAAAAACATGGAGAAGTGTAAAACATGCCAACCAAATGTGGTTTCTTATAACAGTGTGGTTGACGGCCTTTGTAAGAACGGATTAGTTCTTGACGCGCTTGATCTCTTAAGAAAAATGAATAAGAGAGGCATTACTACCAACGTTGTCACTTACAACACGTTGATTCATGGACTCTGCATAACGGGTGAACGCAAAGAAGCGATGCGTTTATTTGATGGAATGCTAAGCCGAAAGGTCCATCCTGATGTCCAAACTTTTAATGTGTTGCTTGATGCTCTATGCAAAGAGGGCATGGTTGAAGATGCACGACATATGATGAATAGAATGATTTATAAAGGCATCAAACCTAACACGGTGACCTATAATTCACTTATGGACGGTTATTGCTTGAGAGGAGAAGTCGACATGGCTAAGGCAGTGTTCAATTAAATGATTGCTGAGCTTTGCAGACCTAGTTTGAATAGTTACAACATTTTGATCAACGGGTATTGCAAGGTGAAAATGATTTATGAAGCTATTGAAACGTTTCACGATATTTCACGTGGGGGATATAGACCAAATATTGTTAGTTACAACACTCTTATCGATGGCCTATGCAAAGTAGGAAAAATGAAGCATTGCTCGAGATCTGCTTTTCGATATGGAGCTATATGGGCCACATCCAGATGTCCAAACTTACACTATTGTGATCAACGGCATGTGCATCAACAAAAAATACGACGACGCGTTGGAATTGTATAAGGATTTACAAGAGAAAAAGTTTCCGCTCAATGTCGTTACATATAATACCCTCATTGGGGCCATGTTTAAAGATGGGAGTATTTTCAAAGCAAAGGATCTTTTCTCGAAATTGTTGTTGGAAGGGCTTCAACCTAGTGTGTTGACATACACTCTGATGATCGATGGGTTTCTTTGTGGAGGACTCGTGACTGAAGCAACCAATATGGTAAGAGAAATGGAAGAACGCGGTTGCCTACCCAATAGCTGCACTTATAATATAATGATCCGAGGGCTTATTCGGAACAAAGAGACGCCGAGAGCATTGCAACTTGTGAAAGACATGCTTTCTAAAGGTTTCTCTGCTGACGCTTCGACGCTTGAGCTGTTTGTCCATTTAGTGGCTAAGGGGAAAATAGATTCTTCTTTGAACTTGTTGAAATATTAAGTATTGTGATATTCTTGTTGTGGAGACATAAACTATTTTAGTTCAAGAAAGAGCGACGTTGTATTGGAACCTTCGCTCTTAGGTTTGTCTTGTACCTCTCTTTATTTGAATGACAATGCCACTTTTCTGGGTGATCCTTCTTTTGGGTTTTGTTTTATGTCTGCTCTTTCTTGAACTTTTGTGGGTATGACAATGCCATAATCATTTTCCGGGTTTTAAGCTTTTGTGGCCACCGCTTATCATATTTTGTCTCCCTCTATCTTTACTTTGCCTTTCATATATTTTTCAGAGTTTGTCAAAATCAATTCTGGAAAAATATCTCACTGGTTTTTTCTCATTTCTTCATTGTAATGTCTTGATTAAAGCGTCAATTACAGTAGCAAGGTGATAGATACGTAGATATACGTATTTTATTATTATTATTTTTAATTAAGTTACCATAATATTTAAATATGTTGTTGGCTTTAATTTAGGAGGTGGTTGTTGTCGTTTGTGAGTTATGGGCTTTTAGGTTTAATAAATTGTGTTAGTGGGCTTGGTTAATCGATTAGGTTATTAGAGGAGAGCTTGGTCGACAGTTCTCTCCATGCTTGTATTGGAAAATTGCCGTCTTGCATCATCGGGAGAGCTTCGGACCTCGCTCTCGAAGGATTTGGTCCACGACTTTGTTATCGATTCTTATTCAATAAAGATTAAAGGGAATTCACGGTTTGTGAATTCCCGTCGGTATTATTCTCGCTGCGTTTTGTCGGTTAAATCAGCCGAGATACATCACAAGGATCTAAGATCTAAAAGAGATCAAAGACGTCCATTCAATATAACCATGCTTTCTGGTATTTATTTTTGGGAAAAACACGACGAAAATCCTTGAACTCGATGGTTTATTGCAATTAAATCTCTTTAACGCCGTTTTTAGTGATAAAAGTCTCGTTATATTTTTGTTGCATTTTAGTTAAAAACGAGGTATATAACCCGCGTCTTGCTGCGGGTTAGTTTTTTTTTTTTTTTTTTAAATCTTAGCTTGCTAGAGAAATTTGATTTTTTTTTTTTAATTTTTAATTAATTTGATATTTTTCTTGTGCCGGTAGTCAATCATTTTTAATCTTAATGACATGAGATTTATATGTAATTGGATAATAAAAAAATGTGTACGTAATAGAAGTATCTCTTATTAAAGAAATGAATTATTTATAAAAAAAAAAAGATTTCTACGGTATGGATATTCAAAAAGAAGTATTCCTCATACATATATATATACACACACATATATACACACACACATGTATTATTCCATTAAGAAAAAGTTTGGCATACATTTCAAAAATGCTACAGGTTGTTGGGCTTATTTCTGCAACTGCAAAATTAAATTCAGATAAGTAGTCAACTCTTATAAGTATCACAAATTATGTTTATAAACAATTTAGAATTGAATTGTAAGTATGTGGCTCATAAATATGTGGATCTCTAAATTTGTAATATTTTCTTTAGGGCTGTAACCGGAGCAGGTATCCGGTTTTTTGAACTACCCGTATCCGAAACCGGTTTTCCGGGTAACTGAAAATCACTACCCGTATCCGGATCCGGAAATTCGGATACCTATTTTCAAAACCCTGTTTAATTATCCGTATCCGGTTTTGAAATCCGAATTCGGATATTATCCGGATATCCGAAATTTTTAACAAATGAAAATGAAACCCTAGAAATGAGAGTAACCCTAGAAAATGAATAAGAGTAACCGACGGACGAGGGCTTGGAGGCGGCTGAATAAGAATAACCCTAGAAAATGAAAATGAAATGTCGACTGTCGAAGAAAGGAGAGTGAGTAACCCTAGAAAATGAATTAAAAAAATAAAAAATAAAAATAAACCGGGTTTTAAACCGGATACGGATATCCGAATTTTTAAATAACAAAACCCATATCCGGTTTTAAATCCGGATCCGGATACCCGTATCCGGATTCCGGATTCGGAATTTAAAATCGGATACGGATGCAGATGCGGATTTAAAACTGGGTTCCGGGTTTTAGTTACAGTCCTAATTTTCTTATTACTTTTAGAGGACAAAATAAATTCTTGACCTTCTCAGGTATATATATGTAAATACATACATTTTTACATCTTTATTTTTCAAAAGAGTAACACATGCCAAAAAGTTATGTTTTTGTTTTTTCTTCCTTTCTTCCTATTTGTCACTATAAGTAACAATGTAAAAAAGAAAATGGAAGGAATTTACTATACGTATTTGTAATAGTATTTTTCCTTTTTTTTTTTCATAAATAATAGATGTTATATGCAATTTTAGAGATATGTAAAATTTGGGCCCTATTGACGAAAGTCAAAGCCCGCTGGCCAAGTCAAGGCTCGTTTAGCCCAATCTCAAGCCCATCTGGCGAAGCACGAAGGATCGGGCCCAAAGACGAAGCCCGAACGACCAAGGGACATCCCTGAGAGCTGGTCGGTGCGGCCAGTTAAGCGATGGCATCCCTCAAGACCACCGGCGACAAGGCATTATGATCACGACGTCCCTCAAGGCCGACGAGGCGACATGGCCGACGAGGCCGACAAGGCGACGTGGCCGACGAAGACGATGAGGTGATATGGCCGAGGATGAGGCGACATGGCCAACGAAGCCGACAAGGCGACATGGCCGACGAAGACGACAAGTCGACAAGGCAACGAGGCGGCAAGACGACGAGGCAGCAAGCCGACGAGGCGGCAAGCCGACGAGGCGACAAGCCGACAAGCCGACGAGGCGACAAGGCAAATGGTGCACCCTTACTTGGTCACCAAGGAACGACAGACCAATCATCTCCCTAATTCAGGGGGAAATGGTCACCACCTTTTCCTATAAATAGGAGGCTTCTCCTCCTCATTTAGGGACTTTTCCACACTTGGAATTCTCTCTCTAAAATGAGAGCTTCTCTCTCTAGAATTCTCCTTCTCCCTGCGAGTTGAGTGTCGACACCCCGCTCCTCGGAGTCTCGCGTATCTTGGCTCGTCAGGTACAAGGATGAAACTCGTTCCATGTCTATCGTCGTGCCTAGCCGACCATCGATCATGTCGACGCCCGATCTTTTTCAAGGTGAGGGCCCTTGGTTGCCAAGGGTCGTTGACATCGATGCCAAGACATGCCACCCCAGGCATTTCGACTCGACGCCTCCTAGCTCTAGCACCTAGTTGATGCAACTAGCTTCGCCATCTGGCTACGTCGACAGAGACCCCCGTCTCCGCAATCAGCTCCCAGCTTGCCCAAGCAAGCTCAGGTACGTACGCCCTAACCTTCCACTTTGAACTACGTGATGACCTGATCCCTTTAAAGGGTACGTAGGCAGCCTTTCACGAGGTGCGGCATCAAATATTTTTACCCTTTATCTTTTCCCCGTCTTCAAGCATATACAATGACAAGCGTCATAGAGGCATCGGAGGTTCAACCCTCCGATTCTCCTAGACGTATTCTACATGTGCAGGTTACAGGAACGTCTTGCCATCAAGAACGCCGCCGCCAAGGCCGGCGACCTCGAGCCTAGGGTTCGCCATGGATCCAACTCTATGGTGACGTCCTTACTCAGAGGTTCGTCGGAGACAACCACCTCAAGTCAACGCACCACACTTGCTCGACGGAGAAGTCGTAGGCGACCTACGCTTCGCAAGCAACCTCATCTATGACAGGAAAGGAGATCCAGTTTACCACCTCGTTCAGTACCAGACGGTCATGTAGATGAAGAAATGCTCAGCCTCGACGATATGCCAGGCATTCTGCCTAACCCTCACGGGAGCGGCATTCGAATGGTACAAGCGGCTACCCAAGGCGAGCATCTACTCTTTCAACCAGCTCAAGGACCTTTTCCTCGCCTGCTTTGCCGGCGCAGTGACTCAAAGAAAGGAGAAATCCTACCTCTGGTCAATCAAGCAGAAGACCGACGAATCCCTGTAGAAGTTCATCAACCGCTTCGTCGAAGAATCCAATAAGGTGAACGACTACACCGACAGCGATGCCGTCATCGCCCTCATCGACGGACTGCAGACCGGGGAGTTCTTGATCTCCCTCGTGAAGGAAAGACCGTCGACCATGACAAACCTCATGACTAGAGCGGCCCAGCACATCTCCGTAGAAGAGTACCTCGTCAGCAGGAAGTCAACGGAGCCAGGGAGCCACCGACGAAGCAAGCACCACCACGCCGGAGATGCCACCGCCGAGAGCCGCTGCCACACCATCACCGCCACTGCCATCAGCCACTGCAGCCACCACCGCGGAAGACGCCGCGCCCCCTCGAAGATCGCGCCCTTGCGCGCGCACGGGCCCTGGCCGAACTCGGCCTCCACACCACCAAGCGCCGGGATTTCTATCCCGGTGTCCATTCATACATTAAAAATATCATCTAAAGTCATTGAGTTTTCACTCATGCTCACCGGAATTCCATGAACACCGTCTCGAGTCTCAAAGGAATCAAAAAGCTCATCGAGAAAGTCAAAGTTCTCACCACACTCAAGGAAATCAAAGGCGTGAGAATCTCTGCCGTTCAAGCTACCGGGGCTGCCCATGATCACCGGGAAGCGTGCGAAGTCAGCCGTCGAAGCTAGCTGACAATGGAGATGTGCGCCAAAATGGAGAGGAGACGAGGAGGAAGAATGCCGACAACTCGCGGGAATTAAAAGGTAAATATTCTCTTCATCAATTCCCGTCATTAAAGCGTAATTTTCTCTCTCAAATCAATTAAAAATTCGACACCAATCAGCCCCCAAATCTGATTGTGCGAATTTTTTACTTTAAAAACGACAAAAAATGGTTCTGACGTCGTTTTTAAGTGAAAGTGCTTATTTTCAAAGTATGCTCAAAAAGCTTTGAAAGTTTAAGCTTTGGAACTTTAAAAGTTTCATTTTTAATTTTCAAAACCAAAATCAAAATATTTTTCCGGGTTTTCATAAATTATTTTTACATTAACGGTTTTTATTTATTGCGGGTTAATTACGAAACTTTCTAAAGTTTCTAATTAATTCGTGACATGTTATTTTCTCATGAAAATGTTTATACAAAAGATATGTGTCGCTTGATTTTAATTATTTACTTTTGGATTTATTTTTTAAGTTCTAAGCAAAACTTTTATGAATAAAAGTTAGTTTACGAACTTCATGAAAATCAAAAAGTCGAATAAAATCTAAAAAGTGGCATGCAAAAAGTATTTTGAAAATTTCTATATGAATTATTTTGCTTGGGTATTATTTGAATTAATGTCCAAGTTCTTGGAAAATATCAAAACGCTCATTTTTCTCGAGCGCATTTTACAAAGCCCAGTTTAAAGAAAAAAGGAAAATAGTTTCTTGCGCAATGACATTACCCAAGAAACTGGGGGGGTTAATGTTATATGCAATTTTAGAGATATGTAAAATTTGGGCCCTATTGACGAAAGTCAAAGCCCGCTGGCAAAGTCAAGGCTCGTTTAGCCCAATCTCAAGCCCATCTTGCGAAGCCCGAAGGATCGGGCCCGAAGACGAAGCCTGAACGACCAAGGGACATCCCTGAGAGCTGGTCGGTGCGGCCAGTTAGGCGATGAAATCCCTCAAGACCACCGGCGACAAGGCGTTATGATCACGACGTCCCTCAAGGCCGACGAGGCGACATGGCCGACGACGAGGCGACATGGCCAACGAAGCCGACAAGGCGACGAGGCGGCAAGCCGACGAGGCGACGAGGCGACGAGGCGACAAGCCGACAAGCCGACGAGGCGACAAGGCAAATGGCGCACCTTTACTTGGTCACCAAGGAACGACACACCAATCATCTCCCTAATTCAGGGGGAAATGGTCACCACATTTTCCTATAAATAGGAGGCTTCTCCTCCTCATTTAGGGACTTTTCCACACTTGGAATTCTCTCTCTAAAATGAGAGCTTCTCTCTCTAGAATTCTCCTTCTCCCTGCGAGTTGAGTGCCGACACCCCGCTCCTCGGAGTCTCGCGTATCTTTGCTCTCAGGTACAAGGATGAAACTCGATCTATGTCGATCGTCGTGCCTAGCCGACCATCGATCATGTCGACGCCCAATCTTTGTCAAGGTGAGGGCCCTTGGTTGCCAAGGGTCGTTGACATCGATGCCAAGACATGCCACCCCAGGCATGTCGACTCGACGCCTCCTAGCTCTAGCAGCTAGTTGATGCAACTAGCTTCGCCATCTGGCTACGTCGACAGAGACCCCCGTCTCCGCAATCAGCTCCCGGCTTGCCCAGGCAAGCTCAGGTACGTACGCCCTAACCTTCCACTTTGAACTACGTGATGACCTGATCCCTTTAAAGGGTACGTAGGCAGCCTTTCACGAGGTGCGGCATCAAATATTTTTGACTTTTATCTTTTCCCCGTCTTCAAGCATATACAATGACAAGCGTCATAGAGGCATCGGAGGTTCAACCCTCTGATTCTCCTAGACGTATTCTACATGTGCAGGTTACAGGAACGTCTTGCCATAAAGGACGCCGCCGCCAAGACCGGCGACCTCGAGCCTAGGGTTCGCCATGGATCCAACTCGATGGTGACGTCCTTACTCAGAGGTTCGTCGGAGACAACCACCTCAAGTCAACGCTCATCAGGACAGCTCATGCCACGTTGGAAGAGACTGTTCCCCTTCAGCTAAGTCAACCTTCATTGACTCATCATTTAATTATCCAAGTATTCGTCAGGTCCTGCTCGGGGCCCGGACCTTGGATCCGTCTCTATGTTAGAGCCATTTTTACGCATTAACAATAGATATTTACCGTATAAACTTCGACTATACAGATGATGATGATGATGATGATGATGATGATGATGATGATGATGATGATGATGATGATGATGATGATGATGATGATGATGATGATGATGATGATGATGATGATGATGATGATGATGATGATGATGATGATGATGATGATGATGATGATGATGATGATGATGATGATGATGATGATGATGATGATGATGATGATGATGATGATGATGATGATGATGATGATGATGATGATGATGATGATGATGATGATGATGATGTCGTTTGTGTTTCGAGGCTGCGTTACAAAATAAAATTAAATCAATGAGTACTCGAGATTGAAAGAAAAATATTACAAATTTATTGCCACGGATTTCTTTACCTTGATTTTGGAATTTTTTGGACTAGAAGTTGAATAAGTAACTCTATTTATTTAAAATTGATATTTTAAGTATTATTTTATTTTTATTTATGATAGGGTGGCAATTCAGGTTTCGTGTCGTGTTCGTGCCGGGTCTTAATCGTTTTTACTTATTTTACGTAGACCCAGTACCAACCCATTTATTAATTGTGTTAGAAGATGGGACCCAAGCCCGCTCCATTTAAATACCGTGTTTATCGTGTTTACCCGTTTAACCCATTTAATAGATTCATGTATCTTAAAATGATAAATTATTTCAATTTATACTCCCTTAACTTATTTTATTTAATTATATTATTTAAGATGTTTAACCCATTTAATACATTCATGTATTTTAAGATGATAAATTATTTCAATTTATACTCTCTTAACTTATTTTATTCAATTATATTATTTAAGATTTTTAAATTTACTAGCGTTTTTTTTCATGTTTATCAATTGTACGACGTAATTTATAAGATAAGAAACATAAATGTCATATATAATAAGTATTAAAACACTTAACAACATATATAAAATGCATAGAATGCAACTTTTTGCTCCTTAATCGTGTCCATTTGGGTCCCAATATGTTATCGTGTGCGTGCCGTATTTACCTATTATTTAATCGTGTTCGACACGGTTGGACCCATATCAATTTATATAAAAGCATTAGGTATTAATAAACAACCAATAAGATAGCCACTTAAGGAAACCTTTGACTTTGTGATCGGCAAGATTACGCATCAAAGGAAAAGTGAAAGAGAGAGAGAGAATAACGATGGTGACTAAGAGAGAGAGAGATAAGGATGAGGAGGAGAAAGTAAGAAAAGAAAAGAAAAACGTGGAAGAGAAATAAAAATTGTGAAAGAAGAACACTTGGCAATTGTTACTTGGTTAATTTTTTTACTGTAGCATCATTTCTTTTAGTTATATAGGATAATATGCTAAATACCTCTTAGCTATCCTAATATCACGACATGAATGCTTAATGAATTCTAACTTATCCCCAAATCAATTCGATAAACGCGGAATCGTAATTTCAATAGTTCTACGGAGAGGCTAATTTTGCAAATTGTTTCTTACATCAACTGATAAATATCAAACATAATATAATGAGACATGTTTTAAAATTACTTTAGTATATCTCATATAGATATATAATTAACTACTTACCGGAGAAAGTTCTGGGCCACAAAGCTTGATTTCGGGAAATTTCTAAAATAAAAGCAAATCCCGTAATTTTGTGAAATCAATATGGCCCTAAAAACAATCTCACAAACCAAACACGCATAAACTAGTCTTACACTTATACGGTAAAATCTCTAAAAATTAATATGGTAGAGATCGAAAAATTTTATTATGTTATCGAAATAAAATTTAATCATGCTAATTAGAATCAGATTTGTACAATAATGTTGATGCAGAAAAACGCCTCAAACATTCAGCGGCCCAATTGCTCGTGTTGGGCCGGGCCCAATGTCGTCTCGTTGATTTTTGTGACTTTAGGGCTTGGGCTCCGGACCTTTGAGTCGAACGGACCCTCCTCTGACTCGACGACCAGAAATCCGTGGTAAACTCCACTACCTGTTGCTAATAGGGCCAGGACTTGGCCTGGCCCGGATTACAGGTTCGGGACAACAAAAACGGATTCCTGACCACCGCGTAGGGGGGGTCACGGTATCGACTCTGCAGTGAACCCTGGTGGATCAGACCCTCGACCGGCGTCACGGGGACAGATCCGGGTCCTCGGGCTATCCGCGTAATCTGTATATCTGCCGGAGATACAAGACCAGTGGATAGAACGAGCACCTCACGGACCTAGAACCTTGGCAAGGAGGGTCTTGGATCGTGCCAGAATCTTCTCCAGAACTTCCGCTCAAATGTGTTTTCTCTCTCCCAGAACCTGGACAAAACAACACCCGAGATCAGGGAGAACCGGGGGGGATACCCCCTTATTCACCTCCGACACTCAACATTAGAGTGATATTTGAAGGGAGGCGAGTTATAGAGGGTATAGAGAGAGTTTTGGTCGAGTTCCGTTGAGAGAGAATGAGTTACCGTTTAACTGAAACCGAGCTTCTATTTATAAGAGAACCCGGGGAATCAAATGCAAATAACTTTTGACTCGGGAAGCCCCTGGTGCAAAATTATATGTTTTTTCGCATCCTCAGGACGTGGCCGATCCAACGCCGCAAAAATCAAGCCGATCGGAGAAGCGACGCGCCCACACGCGCGGCAAACGTGGGCGGCGCGCGTGAGAGGCTTGCCTTCCAAGCCGGTGACGTCAGCGTGAGTCACCCAGCTGATGTCATCCTTCTGGCGCGTCCAGCAGCTGCTCGACACGTGTGGGAACAGGGCCTTGACCCTTGGGAGGCCTGTGGGGGTGCTGACATGCGGCGGCTGACCATTGGGGGCCTGTGGGACCCGCCGGGTGTTTCCCGGCGTGTCCCGGAGGTCCCGGATGTTTCCCGAGGCCGTTTTTTACAAATTTTATATCGATTTTGGGTATTTCGATATTTTTGGGATCATCTGGACCCTTTATTTTTCGAAAACGGGCTTCCGGTGAATAATTTGGTAAAAAATAGGTTTATTTAATAAAGAAATAATTAACTAGACAATTTTCCTTTATTAAATAACCTTTGCAAAATTAACCCATAACAAATAATATTATTTTATCTAATATTAATTGAATGACGCTACACAATCATATTATATGTACCAAGGTGCGAAATGTCGCGAAATTCCAAACGACATTCGGAAAGAAAATCTCTTGTCGTTTTTTGCCTTCAAAACGACGAAATGGTGCTCGAATTTCGCATTTTTGGTAGATTTCGGCAAAAATACCAATTAAACTTTCGGCAAAAATAATTATACTCACACAAGACCCCGCCACGCCCGGCCGGTCGGACGGACGGCGGCGGCGGCGCGCGCGTGTGGTGGTGTAACATTTGTGTGAGTCCTCCCCCATCCACAAAATCCTATGACCCTAAGGGCCCAAGCCCTTGTCCCTAATATTTGGTATATAAACATCACCAAACTCTTGTCATCTATCAATGTGGGACTTTTTGTTTTCAACTAATATCACACATTCACACTTAACATACATATACATACACTTCACCTAATAATTTAACTTAATATTACACACTTCAAATAATATTATACACTTAACATACATATTAACTTCACCTAACATACATATACACTTAATATACATATTCATTTAATAATATACACTTCAACTAATATTAAATTTGTTAACATACCTATACAATTAACATGCATATTCACTTAATATTACACACTTAATTAACATACATATTCACTTCACATAATAATTTGACTTAATATTATACACTTAAACTAATAAAGTGACTTAATATTATACATTTCACCTACATATTTAAGTTACAAATGTGTTTTGTTGTATACAATTATGTCTTGTATTTATTAAATATGTAGTTTTGAACCTATATAAATATCGTGCTTAAATACTCAAATATTTTTTTACAAAATATCCATGCGAAAAGTGCGGTAAATGCGGTATGTCCATGCGAAAAGTGCGGTAAATGCGGTATGCGGCATGCCCTTTTTTTCCCTTTTGCCCATCGACATACCCATCGGCAAGCGATATATCCGTAAAACGGAAAATGCGAAACGAAAACGGCAAGCGGTATTTTAAACCTTGATATGTACACATATAAAATATAAGTGTAACCATATATAGATAAAAGTAAATTACGTGATTTTGCGAAATCAATATGGCCCTGAAAACAATCTTACAAACCGAACACGCATATATAGTCTTACGCTATAATACAATAAACCGCTATAAATCAAAGTAAAATTTAATCATGCCGAATAAAATGTACAAAATTATTATTTTATCAAAGTATTATGGGCTTATTAGCAAAATACTCATTTAATTATAAAGTTTTTAAAAGATTACTCAAAAGTTTGATAAAATTAAAGAAGTACTCAAGTGGTGTTTTATAGACAAAAATAACCCCATCTTCTCCTTATCTCTCGATCACCCTTCGACGAAGCCTTCAATCACCCTTCTTCTTCAACTAAGTTGTTCGACCTCCATGGATTCCGGCGCCAAAGCTCCGGCGATCGCGAAGCTGAAGGCTTGGCTCAAAATCAGGTGCCGAAGAGGCCTCAGCCGTCGTTCGCCGACGCCGGAGCTCCGACCAGTCCCGAGGCGGAGCGACCCCTCGTCATCTACGAGGACCATCCCTCCGCCGGTGGAGCCACCCTGGCCCAGCTCGAATGGTCCCCCTCCAACCACATGCTCTGCACCTATCAGTGACGTCAAATGGTCCCTCTCTCTCTAGCTCCGGCTCCGAAGCCGTTCGTGATGTTCTACTTGATGTACGGACACATCGAGGGCTTGGCTCGCCGTATGAAGAAGGGCCTGGACGGCGTCGAAGGCGTGGAGGCGTCTCTGTTTAGGGTTCCGGATACTCTGCCAGCGAGCATGCTGGAGCAGATGAAGGCTCCGGCGAAGGATCCCGAGGTTCCGGAGATCTCGGCGCAGAGCTCGCGGAGACGGACAGCGTGCTGTTCGGGTTCCGGACGCGGTACGGGGCGATGGCGGCGCAGATGAAGGCGTTCTTCGACTCGACGGGGCAGCTCTGGAAGGCCAGTAGAAGCTCGCGGGGAAACTGACGGCGCCGGAGGGGCTGAATCGGATGACGTCGACGATCTCTTTGCACTCTTCCTGGCCTTCTTGGTCACGCTTTTGTGCTCGGTGTACTTTATCGGACACAGTATACTCTCATCCATGATGGTGTTCATCATCTTCTTCCTCTTTTTTCTCTCAGATTCTCATAGACAGTGAAGAATGGAAGATGGGTTTTGTGATCACTTGGGTTCTTGACCGATCGCAATCGGGAAACTGAAGCACAGAAGAGAGAGAGACTGTTACGACTTTGGTTTCGGTGTGTGTGTGTGAGAGAGAGGGACAGAGAGAGGGAGTGAGTTCAGAGTTATGTACTTTTGTAGTCAATGATGAGTGAATAAAACATGCAACATGGTATTCATCATAATGCATACTCATATCAATTAACGTTTAAATCCATATTTTTATTTTTATTTTGGGGATGTATCTACCTACCATCGTCAGAGTAGAGTAACATTGGGTTAAAAAAAAAAAGTTCTGTTAAAGAAAAGGAACATTGGGTTCTCCTATTCCTATATATGATTATTGATATCAATTTATTTCAGCTGGAGTTACACTTAGCTGGAGTTACACTTATGTAACTAAAGTTATATTTGGGTAACTACAGTTACACTTATGTAACTGGAGTTACACTTATGTAACTAAAGTTACATTTGGGTAACTGCAGTTACACTAATGTAACTGGAGTTACACTTATGTAACTGGAGTTACACTTATGTAACTAAAGTTATTAAAATTACATTTGGGTAACTACATGTACATTTGTGTAATTGGAGTTACGCTTATGTAACTAAAATTACATTTGGGTAACTACAGTTACACTTGGGTAACAAGAGTTACACTTATATAATTAAAGTTACATTTGGGTAAGTACAGTTACACTTATGTAACTAAAGTTATATTTGGGTAACTACAGTTACACTTATGTAACTGCAGTTACACTTATGTAACTGGAGTTACACTCATGTAACTGGAGTTACACTTATGTAACTAAAGTTATTAAAATTACATTTGGGTAACTACAGATACATTTATGTAATTAGAGTTACGCTTATGTAACTAAAGTTACATTTGGGTAACTACAGTTACACTTGGGTAACAAGAGTTACACTTATGTAACTAAAGTTACATTTGGGTAAGTACAGTTACACTAATGTAACTTATGTAACTTTAGTTACATTAACGTATTTTTTGTTCATTGCAACTCTATCTTATTAATGTTACTTCAATATCTAAAAATTAAAACTACAAAAACAATAATTACTTTCCCTTAAATGCCACAAATTTCCAAATTCAAAAAATAAACAAAATATATTACATACATGTACTTATTGTAACTGTAATTACAATACACAATTTTTTATCACTTATGAAATTGTATATATATCTTCTTGATATAAATTGCATGGGTGCTTCTCACTCCATAGCCACCACCGCTCTCAGCTTCCAATCTCATTCGCTCCTCATCGCCACTGCCCGTTCAAATATCCTCTTGACCATTTGGCCCATTCGAATTGTCAAACTCAAACTCTCTCTCTCTGCTATCGAGAGCAAAATAAGAGAGGAAGCCATGGTTTTCTACTTCAAAGCTCGTGTACTTGCTGAGCAGCTCCGTCTTCTTCTTCTCCATCACTATCCTCTCGATCTCCTTCTCCTCCGGCAGCGGCACGTGCACCACGAACTCCCGCTCGCTCTCGTTTCGCTCCTTCAGTTCCCGCTCTCGCCGCTCCTCCTCCACCACCTCCTCTTCCTCCTCGAACAGAACCTCCCGCGCCACGGCCGCCACCATCGCCACCTCCCCACTCTTCACCGCCCGCCTCGCCTCCACCCGAATCTCCTCCATCCTCTGCCACTCCGCCGCGGCCGCAGCCCTCATCCGCGCCTCCGCCGGCGCCTCCACGCGGTCCAGGACCCCGTCCTCGTCGTCGCGGTATCCATAGTAGCTCGCGTCGATCCTCTTGTAGATGTCGTAGCGCGTGCGCCACTTCCGCAGCTCCGGCGGCTTCTCGAAGAGCTCGCGCACGCCGGGGAGCTTCTTCGCCGCGCCAAAGTATCGGTAGCCCGCGCCGCGGCCGCTCGGGTTGGGGACGTCGACGATGTTGACTCTCGTCGCCACGAACCCAGCTCCTTCGTCGTTGCAGTGGACGGCGACGCCGTCTGTACTGTACTGGCCGGCGAAGTGGTGGAAGCTCGTCATGGTTTTGGAGAGAGAGTCGATGAGAAACTGAGATGTTTCAGAAACGCTCATAATACGAGCAGTGGGAGGATACGAGAGAAGCACCGAGCCTGGAAGAGTGGGCATGTATTGATCTAGAGAGGAGAACTCGTATCTTCGACTGTTCTCCGGTGTCGGAGACGATGGTTTTACTGTTTCCCTCTTAATAACCTCAATCTCGATTTCTCTTGCCATGCTTTTCTGCTGATTATTCACAAATAATCTGGTACTAATGCCATAGAGCTCATCACTTCGGCGTGGCGATGCGTCGGCATCAAAAGTGACGTCGTCGGAGTCAAAGAAATCGCCGCCATTGATGGTGGTTCGAAGCTTTCTCCAGGACGCCGCCATTGATGGTGGTTCGAAGCTTTCTCCAGGACGCCGCCATTGATGGTGGAGGAGGACAACTTGAACGAGCAAGGAGATAGAGTGTAAATTAGAAAGAAAGGGTAGTTTAGGAAAAACATAGTTAAAATGAGTAGGAAATTAATTAATGAAAGTCTGAGTATTTTTTTAAAAAGTTTGAGTCAGAGTGAGTATTTTACTAATAAAGCCAAGTATTATTTGGTGACTATACACAATCATATTATATAATACATATATATAAGATATAAGTGTAACAACTAACAATATATACACATAAAGCAAGAGGGTTCCATCGTCCGTACGAGAATCATCGTCTCCGAGGGAAGAATGGGTCACAACAAGCCAAGGAAGAGCAAACTCCACGCTTCTCACCGCTCCGAAACCTCCAGAACTCGCCATCAGCTTCCACTGTAACCAACCCAATATCTCCCACTTTTTTTTCTTTTTCTTTTTATATATAAATTTAGTGGGTTCAATTGTTTCGTAATCTTAAGCTCTTTCAATTCGTTTGCCTTATTGTTGTCTATGTATTTATTTCTGCAGTGAAGAAGAGCCTACTGGTTCTGATCGAGGTAAAGATTTCTGGCTCTGCCATGTGTTCGACGTATTGCCTCTGTGGTGTTTGGATGTTCAGTTTATTTTTTTTTTTTTTTCGCAGCTCCGGAAGAGGAAGAACGAGTGGCTCCGAAATTCCAGCTCGCAATGTGGGTATGTTTTTTTCTTCTTTCTCTTCGTGATTCTGAAGAATCTGCTTATGGGATTTTTGCTGTACCTCTGTGAAGAAGATGTTTTGGTTGGCTGTTGCGTTTCGGTTTTTCAGTTCCAATAATCCCCCCCCTCCCCGGGGCTTTAGTTTTAGCGGCAGCGCCACCTATACTTTAAGAAAGTAGTTAATTGCAATTTGCAACCTTACGGGTTAAGAAATGACGAGTAATGTTTAACTCATGCGCAACAAATGACTTACTCGAGGATATTTTTGTCAAATAATTATGGAACAAGATCTATGTAATAGATTATGGCCTGTTGTGAAAACAACCATCGAGTCCGGTTATTCAATAGCTATATATATGAAAGTCCACAAGATTGGAGGATATGATAAAATTGATGATAAAACGTGTTGTGTACAAGTTAATATCGTGTAACTTTTTTAAAGTATATGAGACATTGCTGGAAAAAAAATTTAAAAGTTTAAGGAATATTTCTGGCAATTACCGACACTTATGTGATTGAAGGTGTTAGGCACGTTATAAATGGTTTCGATTAAGCGCAATAGCCAACACAATTACATTTTATTTTGTGAGTATTTGGAGGAGAAACTATGTTTATGTGTGTTTGGTTTGTGAGATTGTTTTCAGGATTTTGGGCAATGTGATGCCAAAAGGTGCACCGGACGCAAGCTTGCGAGATTTAAATTGATCAAAGTTAGTGTTTGTTTCAACCAATTTTTTTCTTCTTTTCTTCCATCTATAACAATGTATAAAAATGCATTTTTTGGGGATCAAGACGATATCTGATTAGTTGAATTCTTATAAATTTTAAATATCTAGTTAGAACAAGAATCGTCTAACGGGATGGTCCGTAAGTCAAATGTAAATGATTTATCCTAGTCAATTGTATAGCATATTATCTTTAGTGAAGTTTTTTTTAGTTCAGATGTTTTCTTCATCCATAGGTATAAGTTTCCAATTTTGTGTAGGTTAATTTAGAGGATTGGTATGAACTATTTATTATATTTTAATTCAATCATTGAACAAAAGACGAACATGTGTATGAATCAATGGCGATTTTATAAGTTTGCAACTAAGTCACACATCACAAATTTCTTCATCAACGGAGCAGTTGAAGTATGACCACCATATATTTATTTTTCTTCTAAATTTCTTGTTCCTTTAAAATTTATCAAGCATACAACCACTTTCTTCCTAGAAGATTGATCGATTTCAGAAATATGGAAAGTTTTCCCTTTATAGTTCGTTCAACCACTCCTGTTTTTTTATACACTTGAAATCTTTAATTCGACCGGTGAAAATGTTCATGCAGGAGTTGCGAATGACCAGTGGTTTTGGAGGCATTGCTTTAAGGTACTTGAATCCTATGTAGTGTTCTATTTATGTGTCCATTCATGTAATCTTCTGTTTGTGTTCATTGAAAAATGTAAAATATTTCAACTTGAAGTGTTTCCATTGCTTATTAAGAGAAAACATGGGATCTGATCATTTTATCATTAGTATTATTTTTACTTTCTCCGGGCAAAAACTCAATGACATGTTGTGTCCCGAGATTGTGATCTCATGACAGGAGCCATTCTAACGTGAGCAGGGAACACTATTCTCTCACGAACCTTATCTCCCCTTGCTTTAGAACGGCTCCATTTATATGCAGGTCACCGGATATAACCGGGCTTTTCTTAAATCAGGCTTTTCCAAACGCAACAAATAAACTTTATCACTGAAAAATTAATTGCATCATTAAATAGTAATCAAAGGAAAAAAAAAAAATCAACGTGCTCAGCTCGCTGTCGGGAGCACTATGGGCTCGGGCCATAAGAACTAGCTGTCTCATGCAATGGTTTTTGTAGAAATGTAAAAGTTAGGCATTAGTGCTAGTTCTTCTATATTTAATCAGCAATTACATAATATGTTGTAATCCCTCTACAGTTAATGATATTTCAGTATCATTTTCTGAAAACCATGGTTTTTAATTTTTTTTTTTTTTTTCAGTCCAGTTGGGAAACAATGTGTCTCGAGAGAAGATTACGATAAAATAAAGCTAAGAGGATTAGCTGTTGTGGATTGTTCATGGGCACGATTAAGTGACGTGCCGTTTGCAAAGCTGCATTGTGGCACTCCTCGACTCTGTACGATTTTGAATCATACAGCTTTCTTTTTTCTCTTAACGATTATCTTGTTTATTAGCTGCTTAGTGTTGTGTTGCCATAATAATGTTACGGATCTGTATTCCGGTAAGATTTACCGAAGACATATCCTAACGCCAAAACCAAGAAGGAAATTGGCGCCTAGAGGGTGATCAATTTTAGGCGTATAATTATTTATGTAAAGTGTAAACAGCCAATTAAGGTTTTTTTTTAGCCTTTGCGTGACCTATAGCTATAATTGGGGTCCCTTTTGATTAATGGAAATTATCATTCCTCCTAATATTCGTAGAAAATACTCAAACTATTCATTGATAGGCATAGAATTTATGTGTTCGATTTTTCTCCCTTAATTATAAATGTTTTTTTTTAATTGCAGTGCCATGGCTGGTAGCTGCAAACCCGGTAAATTATGGAAGACCGTGTGAGCTATCCTGCGTGGAAGCGTTAGCAGCTGCTTTAATCATATGGTACTTAATTATATTCAATCTCCTTGAAGTTTCGAAACGGTGCAAACGGGTCTATAATTATATTATTAACTATGAAAAGAAAAAAAATCTATGATGAGAAAAAGCTTGTTTGTGTCTTTTTGCTCGATTTATCGGTTACATGTGGATTATATATATATATATATATATATATATATATATATATAATTCTAAATAAAAAATTTAATCTGGGAAAATAATATTTTGTTACGGTCGCCTTCTCTGGTAAGACTTACGGAAAAAGGAACTTGAACATGGGCTCGGTAAATGGTCTGTGTAAGTGATGGGCTCGAGCAGAACTAGTTAGATTATGTAATTTTGGCAATTTTAGCATTTTTCTTTCGCTCAATAGTTATTTCGTTTTTAAGAGACACGGCCCCCGTTAGGATTTTGAGATTGAGTCATGGGCTGTATCAACGACGTTCCTAATAATAAAAATAATAATAGGCGCACATAAATTATATTTCTTAGTCTAGGACTCGAATCCGACAAACTATATAAGTGGTATATTAAATTATTTACCTTTCTATTGTCTGGCTTTGTAGCGGGGAACAGGAGACGGCAGATTTACTGCTCGGAAAATTCAAGTGGGGCCACGCGTTCCTCTCGGTTAATCGGTATTTTTTTACTCTTTTCTCAGTGATTGTCGTTTTTCAGTTTTCTTCATTATATAGTTTGCGCTTAAATTTTATTAATTTTTTCACGGCACTTTTATTTATTTATTTATGTAGAGAACTTCTGAAGGCATATTCCGCATGCCAAAACAGCACGGAAATTATCTCGGTTCAGAATTCTTGGCTCTCGCAACAAAGCCAGATTTCTAAGGCGCCCAAGGAAGCCAAAGGTACCCTTTCTTTGGGTGTTCTCGTGTTCTCTCTGCATTTCTAAGCTCTTTCGGCAACAGGAATTCACCAAATGCGATTCTACTGTTTTTCTCGTTATTACATTATTCAAATTCCAAACGATAAAGAATCTCGACCTTTCTTTCGAGAGCAAGGTCAGACACTCCTAAGTTTGTCAATACCCTAATGACGATAAACTGGAATTTTCCAAACTGCCCTTAATGACATAAATAAAAGAAAAGACGGAAAATGACTAATGGGCAAGACTAAATGGCCGTCTTGCCCTTACTCTGACCACAGGTAATAACCGCGGGTCAATCACATGATTCACGGTCTCTTTACATTGGTTCTAGATTTTCGAGACATATTATTAAAAAAAAAATCATGTAAATTATTCGCTTAACAGATTTGTTTTAGATGTAAATTTGCTATTTAGTCAATTACATATGGTTTTCTTCTCAAATTTTTCAGAAGCCAATAAATCGTCTCTGGCCAACGATCCGGAGGGCTCCGATGATTCTGACGACGGGCTTCCACCGCTCGAGAAGAACATGAATCATCTGACTTTCGAGGAAAGTGACGAAGAAAGTGAATGAGCAGTCTGTAGTGCTCTAATTTCACTGTTTTGGTATAACTATATTATAAATAAATCATTAGTACAAATATATTAAGTGTGTTTTTAAATTTCCTTGTTTTTAATTAGTTTATCATGTAATAATATTCCCAAGTTCTCCATTTGTTTTCTTTATATATGGCACGAGTTAAATAGATAAATATATTTTATAAATAATAAAAAGAAAAACTGAAAAACCGAATCCGAATCCGAAAATCGCAGACTTTGTTATCGAAGGTCCTGAAAACCGAAACATTGAGCAAAGTCTTTGCTCTAATAGGATCTTTTGGGCTTCTTATATACAATTTTTGTTGTGATATCGGAGAAAAATATTGTACGGTAAATAATGATGAACGTAACTTATGATCTATTTCTTTATTATATCAATTGATTATTTATTCAAAATAATAATAATGCTCAGCATTTTTTTTTCAAATGATAAAAGTGTAAGGCTACCAACTGAATATGTATTTCATAGTTTTTATTTTCTTGATTAAAGTTACTAATATAATTATTATCAAGTTTTTTTATAATTTTTCAATTGATTAAATACGATTTTGGATGTGCCGATAATGAACACGTGTCACTTTCGGATAAACGTGATTTTGGATGCTCTTTATAATTTTGTTAACAACACATTGAAAAATTTATTCAATTAACAAAAAAAGGTGAATATAAATTTAACGAAAAGCAAAATATAGAATTTCAGCTTTTAAAAAAAATTATGTTACTTAAAAAATTATATTATTAAGTGGCAGGTGTGAAAATAAAACCCGAAAATTGGGTAAAACCCGAATACGTATCCGGATTCCGGATCTGGGTAACGGGTATTAAAATTCTAAAAAGGTATTAATACCCGGATTTTAGTATTTTTTTACTTTTCATTTAAATTATTTATGGTTTATTTTAGGATTTATATGACTTGTAATACTTTTTTTTTTATCGTCATATCATATGTTTACCGTTGTTGTTGATAATTATGATGCGTGGAACGAAGAAATGATAGCGGAAACGAAGAAAAAACCGCAAGACTATGTTTTTTTTTTATGTATTTTAATTTTAAAACAATGGATGTATGTTTTTTTTTTTTTATGAGACAATGTTTATTTTGAGATAATATACTTTTTTAAAAAATAAAACAAAAAACTGTTCCGGGGTAAAAATCCGGATCCGGTTGAAAACTCTAATTTGGTTTTTAAAATCGGGTACCGGGTAATAAATCTGGATATAAAAAACTAGATAACTGAATTTCGAATACCGGGTATCAATTTCGGATACCCGGTGTGACAGTCATTAATCCCGTGAGCCAAGAGGGCAAGAATGGGTAAGCTGTGCAGTCCCGCATCACCTGGGCAAAGGGATGTGCTGATGGGACGTTCCCGAGACTGTGCAGGTATGGGACTGCACGGTTATCGGAGGTCATACATGTATGGGACTGTATGGTGGAAGAGGCTTAAAAGAATTGATTGGTACTATCTATGTCAACAAGATGCATCTTCTTTTCGGTAGCCCGTTCATAGGAACTCCAAAGTTAAGCATGCTTGGCTTGGAGTAGTTCTGGGATGAGTGACCTCCTGATAAGTTTTTCGGGAAGCGTGCGAGTGTGGACAAAGCACGCTGAAAAGACTCACAGTCGTCGATTCGATTGAGCAGCCGGGGCGTTACACCTGGTTTCTGGATTCAGGTACCTAAAAAAAACTAGGTACCCTACGTGTAGAGCTGTGATTGGCGACGTCGCGACGAGTCGCGACGGAGTCGCCAAAAATCGCGACTGTTCCGGTCGCGACGCGTCGCGACGCCGGCAATCGCGGTGATTCGCGATTTTTCGCGAATCTCTGGGCTTTTTTTGCGGCAAAAGTACCTATTTTTTTGAAATGTTTTTTTTTAATACTTTTTACCCGAATTTAATTATAAAACTTTATTAATTATTTCAAAATTATATGTAAGTAAGTTAATTATTTAAATTTATTATCTATAATCCCTTTTTTTCAAAATTAATATTTAAGTATGTTATAACTTATTATTTTGTAACAAATTAATAATCTTGCTTTTTATTATTAATTTTTAAGTTGTAACATATGTTAATAAATATTAGTTTGTAAAATATTAATAATTTTAACAAATCTACTTAACATATAAATAAATACGATAAGATGAGATATTTAAAAAAAAAAAGTTGTATTATTCATTGTGAATATTACAATAAGGTGGAAGAAAGCTGTAAATATTCAGTGTAAATATTACAAGATGCCTCACTAAAACCTCTCTTGTAAAACCCTCCTTAGGGACATAAAACCAAGAGAGGAAAGAGCACATCATTGGCGGTTACATTGCGTCACTCGGGGAACAAGGCGTTAAACCTTTCAGTCATTAGCTCCAGTTCGGTTTGGTCGGACCGTTCGGCAATCACCGGGTTGTGGTACAACAAATCATTCAACACCACTATTTGCTCGACGTGTGTGTTGGTGGTTGACGCCCTCCGGTCGTTTATGACGTACTGAGCCGTACTGAATGCGCTCTCCGAAGCAACGCTTGAAATGGGGATGGACAGTATATCCCTCGCCATTCTCGCCAATATCGGGAATCTGTCCCGTTGATTCTTCCACCACTTTATGACATCGAACTCGCCTGAATCGTCCTCGAACCGTAGGCCGTAGTATCGCTTAACTTCTGCCGGTGCGCCCTCCGGTATGTCCGCCCGTGGCGGTCCCGTGCTGGATTCCCCTGCTTCCCCGCGATCTATCCGTTGCCTGAGTCTCCGGCTAAACGCTAGTCCCGTCTTCGTTGGGCTCTCCATTACTGTCCTTTGCTCTTCCTGTGCGTTGAACTGTGGGAATCGGGCGTCGTATTCACTGTACAATGCAAAAAAGGCTTCGTTAACAACGTTAATATAATTCTGGTAATCCACCCCGAGGTTTTCCCCGCAGGCTAACATCATTGCCCCCCAAGTAAACGAAAAACGGGGATCAAGTATAGCACCGAAGCAAAACGAAAACGGGGGTGGATCCCAGTAAGTTTGGTATTTTGTAATCATCCCCAGAATAATGGGAGAAATAATAGGGTCATTTTCAAATTCTTTGAAAGCACACGTAATTTGGTAAAGACCCGAAAGACCGTGGTTTAAAGAGGGCCTTTTTTGGTTTGAAAAATTTAGCGTAATAGCGTAAAATGGTTTAAGAAATTGGGTAAATTTCTGGGCCGTTTCCCAATCCGCCTCCGTGATCCGGTTCTGTGGCTCGAGTTCCATCCCGAGGAAGTGGTCTAACGGCAGCCGCTGTCTACAAACAACTGAAACCATTAAATATGTAGAGTTCCAACGTGTATTATTATCTAAACCAAACTTGTTAGCGCGGTGATTGTGGTCTTTACAAAACTTTCTCCACCTACCGGTGGTTTGAGGATGCCGGATCCAATCAACAATGCCGCGTATTTTATCAAGATGGTTAGCAATTTGATGTTCGCCGGTTCGTGCAATTAAATTTATTATGTGACAAGCACAACGTTGATGTAAAATATTTTTAAATGGCGAACCGGGCAAACTAGATTCCAAGATTAAAATCGCGGCGTTGTTGTTTGCGGCATTGTCTAAGGTAATGGAAATTACCCGGTTTTGTAAACCCCAATCATTAAATAATGCAATTAATTTTTCAGCAATGTTTTGCCCGGTATGACGACCCTCGAATGGCGATAAAATTTGAAATTTGAAATTTGAAATTTGAAATTTGAAATTTGAAATTTTTAGGTTGAAATTCGAGTAAAGTGGGTAGGAATTGTGGTTGGGTAATAAAATTCGGGTAAATTTTTTGGGATTTACGCCCAAAACAAACACAATTTTTCCACCCCCTCGGATCAGTGACGTGTCGGCTTGTGATTGGCCGAGAGCTTTTCACGCGGATCCTGGGTTGTGGGTCGCGATTAACGACCCACATCGCGACGATCGCGATTAACGACCCTCCGATCGCGACGCATCGCGATTCACGCCCTCCTCGTCGCGACGATCGCGACGTCTACAGTACGATCGCGAGTTTCACCTCTACCTACGTGACTTAAAATCCATTATAAATCAATGGACTAATTTGCCACATTTAATTGGCAGAGGGGTATTTCTGGAATGTTCGGAGAAAAAGATAACGCATAGGCTTTAATAGAGAAAGATGCATCGAGAGAGCCAAATCGAGAAAAGCAAACCCTAATTTTCTCTTCTCTGAAAAAAAAATCCCAATTCGACGAATTCGGATTCCCTCTCTTTCTCTCTCCTCGCATTTCTGTTCTTATCTTCTTTCGATTCTTTTGCTGTATTTTGTCTTGTTTTTCTCCTTCCCGGTTTCGTTGATTTCAGGGAAACTCGGAATTTCGCGTTATTTATTCGCTACCAATGGCGGGTTTCGTGTTTTGAAGTTTGGGTTTCGTTTTTCTTCGCCGGCTCCGTTTGCTTCCCGCGGGAAAGAATTTGGGGTTGTTCATCGGAAATTAGTGTGAGTCGTTTCTGAATTCTGATGCTTGTAGTTTCGCTTTCGGATTTTGTGTTTCTTTTGCATGCATTGTAGTTTGATTACTTCCGTGGAATGATTCGAGGGCTTGCGGTGTCTTTAAGCGAAGAAATGGATCGATAATTTGCGTTTCCTGTCTTTCTTTCGAATGATTGTTTGTTTTTGCAATTTATTGGTGAATTTGAGTAGTAATGTTGTGAAAGTACTGAACTTTTTTGTTCTTCAAATGGGTTTTGTGTTCGGTTTTCGATTCGTTAGTGGAACAATGCTTCTGAATTTCTTAATTTGTCTTGCTCGGCTGATCTTTGAACAAGGTCAATGTTGTTTTGTAGGTTAGACCCGAGTTTTCAGTTTGAGAGAAGATGTCGTCGCCGTATCAAGTTCTTGACAATCGGCCGATTGATCAGTGGAAGGTTACTGAGCTGAAGGAGGAGCTTAAGAAGCGGAGATTGACCATCAGGGGTTTGAAGGAGGATTTGGTCAAGCGTCTCGACGAGGCTGTTCGTATCGAGAGAGAGGCTGCTCAGGAAGAAGATGAGAGTGCTGAGGAAGAAGATGAGAGTTCTCCGGAAGAACCCGAGAGTGCTCAGAAAGAAGACGAGGGTGCTCAGAAAGAAGCCGAGAGTGCCCCTCCTGTTGTAGATAAGGCCCCAGAGACGGAGATTTCGGAAGACTTTAGAGGCATTGCTCAAAATGATAACAAGAAGACTGAAGAAGAGAATAATCTTCCATTTTCAGAAGATACACAGGAAAATATTCAGGAAGGCTATGTTCTTGTTGAGAAAACGGAGACTACTTTGGTGGAGGAGACAACGGTTCATGAAACCGTTGGTGATGGTACTACTGTTACGGTCACCGAGACTGTGTTATCCGATGTTCAGATCACAGAGCAGGATTTACCGAAGACTCAGGTTCCGGAGAGTGAAATTTCCGAGCCTCAGCCGATCACCGAGCATTCAGAGGCGCCAAAGAATGATGAATCAAAGATCCAGCTGGAAAACAACAGTACAATTTCCCAGCTGGAGAATGAACTTTCAAAGCCGAAATCCGAGGAAGTCGTGCAGGACAATTCTGCCCCTGAAAGCCAGGTATCTGAGGTCAGCCATAACTTAGGGTCTCCAGTAAAATATGATTCAATTTCTACTGATTCTGTGTCAATTAATGAAAAAATCGAAATAAAGGATAACATAATTGCTGATAATGTCAAACTAGAATTAGCTAATAATAAGCCGGAGATGGTGCCACCATCATCTAGCCCTAAAGTCAACTCACATCCACATGCTATGGATGTTGAAGAGCCACATGAGAGCAACACACCCATTGACGATAAGGATGACGTCAAGAAATTCGATAGTGTTGATATGGGTGACTCGGAAAAATTAAACCTAGACCGAAGTTCCGGTGATGATTCAATGGAAGAAGATGTGCCCGAGAGTAAACAAGTTGAATCTAAGTATAGATCAGATGATTTGGGAGATGAGGGTGGGAAAATCGAAGTCTCTGATGGGAAAGAGGATGTGGGTATGGTTGATATCGTGGGAGATGAGATGTCTGCTGATAAAAACGGCGACGATGATGAAAAAGATCGTCAATACACTGTGGCTGAGAAAAGAAAGCTCAATGGTGAGTTTTTCTGCCATAGCTTTCTCATTTATTTTATTTATCGCACGTTATAATTTATTTTGTTGAAAATATTTTTCAGTTTTTTATTATTTCACTAATTGTATGTCTTTTGTTTTGAAGATCAACCACTGGCTGGAAACAACGAGCCTGCAAAGAGGCAGAGGCGTTGGAACTCCGAAACCCTTAAAGTTCCCGAGCCTCAAAGCGCGAAGCTTACAGTTTCAACCACACCTAAGGAGTCTACTAATCGCTTATCTAAGGTGGACTCAAACACCGAGGACGATGCACTAAAGGAACGCGTTGGTGAGTCTCTGAAGATAACGTTATATTATTGTGAACAAAATGTCTCCACTAGATAATTGCTCATTTGACTCTATTAATTAATTCCGTCTTTTGCCCCACAGTTCCACCGTCGCCAAAATCTCCAACCAATTCCCTCAAAATTGATCGGTTTCTGCGCCCCTTTACCCTGAAAGCCGTGCAAGAGCTTCTGGGGAAAACCGGGAAGGTTACTAGTTTTTGGATGGATCACATCAAGACCCACTGCTACGTTACGGTATGAGATTTTGTTTATTTATTTATTTGATCTATCTTCCGTAATAAAACGGCCATATTATAGGTGACATTAGTTATGATTTAAAATGTCCAATAACAGTTCTTATGAATTTGACAATTTAGAATAAATTTTGTGATAAGTTAATATGAAATCAATTTTTTGGACGCAGTATTCTTCGGTGGAAGAAGCGATGGAAACACGGAACGCCGTGTACAACCTTCAGTGGCCCCCGAACGGCGGCCGCCTACTCCTGGCCGAGTTCGTCGACCCTCAAGAAGTCAAGACCCGCCTCGAGGCGCCACCACCTCCGGTGGTATCCCCGGCCGCCGCCACTCCCCCTCCACCGGCTCCATCCCCCAGGCTGCAGGCGCAGAAGCAAACCCCAGCTGCCCCGTCCCTCCCGCCACCTCCGCCATTGTCGAACCCGCCTCAGACGAGGGAGCGGGTCAACCTTCTGCCGCCTCCGCCACTGCCGGAGAATCTGGAGCCTCCAATTGTGACCCTGGATGATCTCTTCCGGAAAACCCAAGCGACTCCTCGGATTTACTACTTGCCGTTGTCGGACGAGCAGGTTGCCGGGAAAGCGGGGAGAGGCACGAAGCTGTAGGTATGGTTTGTGGAAAAGGAGTATTTTGTTTTAGTTGTATGTTTAGTTTAGTAGCAATAGAAAGAACCCTTCAGATGTTAGAGAGAGCGAGAGAGAGAGACATATTTGGTTGTCGTTTATCGAATCCACCTTTGTTCTGTTGAGGTTTTAGTGTTGTAGTCGGAAATACTTGAATATGGGTTTTGCTTTAATTCACTTCCTCCTCTATTCATGAAGCATTTGCTCGTAGCGGTGTCGGACACGAGACCAAACACGAAGTTAATGAGTTTTATCAATAACCCGGGGTCTATAATTGAGACGATGCAAATTAGGGCATACAAAGATAATTGCGGTAAAAATACTCATTTGTTTGTGTAATAGATAATTAAATACGTAAGGTCGTGGAGTTTGCATTTTCGATTCATGTGTCTTTAATAACGTTAGTTTTTTACACGTGTGTAATTCAAATTAATTTTAAGAGTTTTGTAGGGAAGGATTCTAAATCGGTCCGGTTCCGGTCCGAACCGAGCTTGAAAATTGTAACTTCTCTATATATTTAAAGGAGAGATTCAAGAGATAAGAGTAGGATAGATCGTAAATCTTATTCTTCCTCACACGTTACCATACATTTTTATTTTACATTCACACCCTCAAACTCTTGAAAAATCTCATTTTATGTTTTTGTTTCTTTGCATGCAAAAGCACATTTTATGTTTTTTCACACATTTATATTAAAAGATAAAAACACCCGATTTCTTTATGCTGTCGTAATATAGGTTTGACTAAAAATATGTATAAAAAAATTGAGGTAGGGGTATAAATGTAAGTTCGCCCTATCTAAATTCGTTGACCATCTGTGCCAAATGAACAGAATCAAAGTAACAGAGTGCTCGATTTTTCGAAGAGCGAAAACCGGATAGGATTTGGATTTCGGGAAGCAGTGGCGAAGCCAACTTTTCATTTAAGAAAGGGCACTAATATTTTTATTAGAAAATTATAATTAGTTTAAATAAAATTTTGAAATTTTAATATTACAAATAAAGCATTAAAATAAACTATAAAAAGAATATATGTACATGGAATATAAAACAATATTGTATTATATGTAACATTGAATCATTCATTAGTGTATATAGTTTATATTTCCAGTATATTTAATACTTATTGTTTAATACATGTATACACATAGAATCATCAACTCAACTAAATAACGTAGGACTTATCCACTACTTTATGTTTCTTTTTTTCAATAAAAACAAAAACAAAAACAAATGGCATATGCTTTGATCACTCGCCCATTGTATCACGATTATCAAAATAGAGGTCCTATTATCCAATTAAGTTATATACATTACAGTAAATTATCTAAACAAAATATGATAAATTATAATTGAGAGGGTGCACGTGTCTACTCTTAAACTAACATGTCTTCGCCCTTGTTGGAGAAAATAATAAATATTTTCTCCTCAGTCTTGAATTTTTAGAATCGAGCCGGTTCCTGTCGGGAGCCAAAAAATAAGGTTACCATTTCGCTCCAATATTTTTTTAACAAAAAAATAATGACTTAAGAGGGCGAAAAAAGGAAAGAAATTAATGAAGGGGGCGAAAATGAGAGATATGCCAAACACGTGGGTGTATGTATGAAATTAAGAAAGTCCGAGGGCTCTCATAGAAAATTATTTTCCAATCCATTTCCGTTGACGCTATGTCGTTTTGACCCTTCTCTCTCTCTCCTTCGAAACGTTTCTCCGCCAATCGCCCTTCTTCTCTGTAAAACCCCAAACACGAAACGCGTTTCCTCTCTCCGATTCACTTCGATTCCGCCATTTTCGTCGCCGGAGTTCTGCTTCACCTCCTGTTCCTTCTCAAAGTCCCCCTTTTCGGTGCCTCGTCGAGCCCTGGATTCGTGGAGATTTTAGCTTCCGAGAGAATCGAGATTTCAGATCGATTTGGTTTCACTTCTCGTAATGAATAGTGTATTCAGCGAGCAGATACTAGCTGACAAGCTTTCCAAGGTCAACAGCACCCAACAGTGTATCGAAAGTAATTGATCCTTCTCTCTCTCTCTAATATATATATATATATATATATATATATATATATATCATGGTTTTAAATCTCCGGATATATCCTCGATATATCTACGACGTGTCCAGAAAATGAGAAATGCGAAACGATATTCGGAGAATATCGATATATCCATTTCTTCCCATTTATCTGTTGGCAAACGATATATTCGTAAAAATAGAGAGTGTGAAACGACATCGATATTGGCATTTAGAACCATGCTTCGTATTTATGTTCGTACTTCGTACTCAATTTTCGTACTCTATGACTTTATTATGATGGCTAAGTTATTTTATGTTATGTCGACATTATGTTATATGTTTGTGTTATGTTATGATTTGTGAGTGTGTTTTCTAGGCTATAACTATGTATGATATTTATTAAATAGTTAATTTATAAACTATATAAATATATGATTGAAATACTAAAAATATTTTTCCGGAATATCCGTCGATATTTCGATCGGCAAGCGATATATCCGTGAAATTTATGCGGTATTATCGGCAAGCGATATATCCATTTCTTTCTATTTATCCGTCGGCAAGCGATATATCTGTAAAATGGAGAGTGCGAAATGACATCGATATTGATATTTATTTAGAACCTTGATATATATATATATATATATATATATATATATATATATATATATATATGTATAGACTGTATGCATATTGTGTATCTCTGAAGGGTTTTGTGCTGCTGTGTTTGATGCTTAGCTCTGTCACATTGGTGTATATTCCATCGGAGCAAAGCCGAGGTGGTCGTTGCGACATGGGAGAAACAGTTCCACAGCTTGGAGATGGCCCAGAAGATTCCCCTCCTCTACCTCGCAAACGACATCCTTCAGAACAGCAAGCGGAACGGCAACGAGTTCGTGGCAGAGTTCTGGAAGGTCCTTCCGGCGGCGCTCAAGGAGCTTCTCGGGGAAGGCGATGCTCGCGGAAAGACTGTGGTTTCGAGATTGGTAAACTGATCTCTGCTCTCGTGCCAAGTTGAAACTCAGGGTGAAACGGGAGTTCCAAACTCGCGTTCTTTTTTCAAAACCGGAACGTGATATTCGATTTTCACCGTTCTAAGCATGAATGAGTTTGTAATCAGTGATTATCAAATTTTAAATTTTAATATTTAAAAGTAAAAATGGCACATGTTTCAGTTTTCGATGAACTGGTTTTTGGTGTAAAACTTTTGCCCTTCATTAGTACTTGGTGTCAATTATGCAATAGAGAGGTCTGAGAGGATGAATGTATAACTTTGGATTTTGAATGGATTAGGTTGGTATATGGGAGGAGCGGAGAGTGTTTGGGTCCCGCGCTCGGAATCTTAAAGACGTGATGCTAGGCAAAGAGGCACCGCCGCCATTGGAGCTCAACGGTAATAAGAAACGCGAGCGTTCTGTTAAGATAGTGAAAAGGGACTCTCGTTCCATAAGAACGGTTAGGCTCCCCGTCTTTCTTTTATGCTCTCTGTTCTTCACATTTTCGTTGACTCTAGAAATCCTTGTTGGTTCTTTTGAGTTACCTCGACGTGGTTGGATAAGCTCTTTGATTTTGTTGCAGAAACTTTCCGTTGGAGGTACGGCTGAGAAGATAGTTTCGGCGTTCCATGTGGTGCTTGGTGAACAAGTAAACGAGAGCTCGGAGATGGGCAAGTGCAAGGCTTCGGTCAAGCACATAAGGAAAATGGAGAAAGATGTTGACATTGCTTGTTCTAGTGGTGAGTATAATAGAATTGAGTAATTCGCGTTGTTCTCCCCTTAAGTTTGACATATTGGTTGCACTTGCCCCCTTTACATTTGTTTTGTTGCATATTTCCCCTCGTTTTTTTAATTTATTGCAGAAGGCTCATTTTCTACTAAAAGTTGAAATTTTATTAGTTGCTATGATAAACAAAATCGTCAATAATAATTTCAAACTCAATTATGTGAAAGTTTGTGTTTCCCCCTTCAATTTTGTCATCATAATTCATAGCAACTACTGAGATTTCAATAGAAATGGAGTTTTCTGCAATAAATCAAAACGTGAAGGGAGAAAATGCAACAAAACAAACGTAGAGGAAAGAATGCAACCGAACCGATGCCCGACTTGATGGGGGGAACAGTGCCAATTACTCAATATAATTTGATGTACGTATACTGTATATTTCCGTGCCCCGTAGCTCAATTATATCGTTATCAGCTAAGGATCCAAAGCGAAAAACGCTTACCAAGGAACTCGAGGAAGAAGAACACACTTTAAAGCAGTGCGTTGAGAAGCTCAAATCAGTTGAAACAAGTAGATTGGCGCTCATATCGCAGTTAAAAGACGCTCTAAATGAACAGGTAGTGAAGGCTAGCTTTATTTCATTATGAAGGTTTCAAGTAATTTTTTCTGTTAACATTGATATGAAGAACTCACCTACTCTTATCGTATCGGTTTCTATCCTTTGGTTTTTCTCAGGAATCAGAGCTCGAGAATGTTAGAACACAGATGCAGGTAAAATTCTCCGAAACTACTGTCGTATCTTTTTTATAGTAAACAAATATTGGGAATATCTGCAGTCTAAATCCCCATAAAGTAGTGTTTTGGGGAGTTATTATCCCTTTGTTTATCTTAGGTAAAGTACCCAATGTACTATCCCAGTTTGAACACTAACGGGAACTTATGAGTTTAGTACTTAACCTGTGATCAATGTTGTGAATAACGTATTTAAGCCTCGAGGCGTTTTCTCGCCTTGCCTCGAGGCGTATAGCCTCGAGGCGTTCGAGGCGTAAGCCTCAATAAATATTATATAATTATTTAAAATAATATAGATAAGATAGATAAAATAATTTTTTTAAATAGATAAGCAGAGGACGATTTTAATATGATATTTATATAGTAGGGATTTGTTTTTAATTTGATATGATACGTACGTAGCATTAAAATAGGTAACAATATCCTGAATATTAGGTTATTAAATAAAAAAAAGATATGAAATATTAATAATATAAAACTTAATTCGAAGATATGAAAAAGATTTGGAAAAAAAATCACAGAATATAATTTTAAGCCTCGAGGCGACGCCTCGAGGCGTAAAAATAACGACTGAGGCGCACGCCGATGCGCACGCCTCACTCTTTCCTTTCAAGGCGTAAGCCTCATTGCGAAAATATCATGCGCCTCACTGAGGCGCGCCTCATTGTCGTTTTTCACAACAATGCCTGTGATAAGCAACTAATGGTATTATGCCGCCTCAAAACGGTACTTTATGGGTCCTTATGCCGCAAAGATCCTTATATATTTTTTATTAAGTTAATTTATTTTTTTGGGATAAAGAGATCAATAATTCTGTTAGTAGCTAGGATTAGGAACGTAACTATTCGTGAGGGTATATACAGGTTGCACAAGGTCAGGCAGAGGAAGCTGTCAACATGAGGAAGCGGCTCGAGGATGAAGATTACGTACCTAAACCGTCCTCTCTATCGGCCGACTCAAACGCCGTCTTCTCAGGACCAAAGAAGTCGACGGCGACAATCGCGGCTGAAGTAGCCGACAAGCTCACCGCCTCAACCTCCTCTCAGCTCATCATGGCTTCTGTTCTCTCGACGTTCGCCGCCGAAGCAGCCAAGAATGCCGCATCGTCGAGTATGGACTCGGCTCCAAAGTCCATGGCGGCACCGCCAAGCACGTACCAGTCGGTCATGATCCCTCAAACGACGATGCAGAACCAAGCTCCGAGCCCTCAGGTTCAGTATCACATGCTCTCGAACCCGCCCGGACAACAGTACTTGCATCCGTATGGCTACGGCAGGATGCAGGTAATGCCTCCTGCGCCGCCACCACACATGGTGAGTCCGATGGTGCCTCTGGCTCAGCCGCCAATGACCTTGGCTCCGCCGATGCCCTTACCGCTTCAGCCACCTGGGATGATGTACTACGGTCACTCTCACCGTCAGTGAAGCTAATCATCGCTTGATTCATGGTAGGTTCGACAATCTTCGACGGGTCAGAATTAGTTTCTTCGTTGGTTGGAGATAGATTTTAGGCGATGGACTAATCCGCTTAGAATTCTTAAGATGACGTAACGAAGCTTCTCATCAACTCGGTTAACGGTAGGATGATCCGACGACCTTTGACAGAGTGGTTTACGGTCGAAATATATGTTTTTTCTTTGTTTCTTTGTCTGTCGAGTGGAAATAGATTTCAGAGGATAGACTAACATTCGTGTAATTCTTAGGATGATGTGTTTTAGATGTCAGTTTCTTTTAGTAAAGCTAATCAACTTGATTCTCCGACGACCTATCGGGAGCGGTTTTACGGTTGAATTTATTCCTTGGTTTTCTATGTTGTTGAGTGGAGATAGAATTCTTGGGTTCATGGTGGAATATAATTTCATGTGTTTGACGGTTTCTTGTATCTGTAAGATGATCTGACAATCTTTGACGGACCGGATTTAGGTCGGAATTCATTTTGTTTGTTTTATTGAGATGATGTATTTTTTTATTTTTGTTTTTTTGTTTTTAGTTTTCATATAACGAAGGTGATCATCAATCATCAGCATGATTCATGGTGGTATGATCTGATATGGCGGTTCTCGGTCGAAATCGGTTTTTTTTTTCTTTGTTATTTGTAGAGTAGAGATAAATTTCAGAAGTGTAGACTAGTTCTTGAGATTCTTCAAAGAACAAGTTGACTTTAGTTGACCAGTGCATGGTAAGGTAACATTTGAATGGGCAATTGATACGAATTGATAAATAAATAAATAAATAAAGTTTAATGGGCAATTGATACGAAGTTTTTGGGAAATCTGATTGAAAAAATAGCCTAGGGAATTGTGTGATACAAAACAATAAGCAAACTGACAAAAAAAAAATTGATAGAGAATGATAAATCGAAGAGTATGTAAGTGAAATATATAATTATATATAATATAAACAACGTTTTCGATAAGGTGTTTTTCCTTTATATTTTGTAATCCCAAGTTGAGGAACATGATGAAGGGCATTAAACAGTAATGGTAGGATAACCAAACTTATTATTTTCTATTACAACTACCTTCTTAATCCAAATTAAAAGCATTTATTATTTTTATATATATATATATATATATAGTTAACGTAGTTATAAATTATAACTTTCGCCGCTAATGCCTCTGCGTGCAACTCTGGGGTCCCAGCCCCGGAGTAGTGGCGGACAGCGCGTGAAAACGGCGAGGGAGTACCGAGCTGAGTCTCTTGGCATCATCACCACATGACACACAACTAGGCATCAATTGCTTGAACTAGTTAGTTAAGGCATCATATGGATAGGTTTTTCATATGTGAGACTGATTTACCACACTCTCATTTCTCTACGAATTTCATTTTTCCAATAACAAAAACTCTTTGATTATGGCGTAGCCACGTTATTTATTCTATCACCATATTTTATCTATGGTTTTTCATAGTGTTCCCTTATACAATTTATCTTTTATCGTTTAAACTCTGAATTTTTATTATAGAATAATTGTAAAAATATCCAAAGTCAATAAATATAAAGGACATATATATCCTGCCTAAGACCGGCCACAACGTCAAATGTTAGTCGACTATGATATATTCTAAAATAAGAATTACGTATGTAGTATTTATAATGTCAGACTATGATATTTACCCAGTATTGTATATATACTTTCAAAAGAGGAAAATATGACGCCATATTTTCTACTAGGTAACATTATTTGTTTGTCTTTTTATTAAATATTATTATGGGATTGTTGTTATTTATGTGTTTGAAAATCATAAAATTTAAATTTGTTTTGAAAAAAATCGTTAAATTTTATTTTAGGCTTCACCTGAATAAAAATTCTGACTCCGCCGTTATATAAACCTTGTAAATATATATATATATATATATATATATATATATATATATATATATATATTGAACCACACCACACTCCCATTTCTTTATGAGTCCCTAAAGTGGGCTATTACAATTGGAACCACAAATGTGCATATCATAGTTTAGGGCAAAAAAGAGTGAAATGGAGGGTGAGTCGGAAACGTTTAATTTTAAATTGAAACCAGTAAATATAATTATTAGGAATAATCGGGTTATTCGTCCCTTTGATGAACTTAATATAATAACATGCATAATTTCCTTAATCTTTCTAATCCCATTAAAAGAATATGTTTATCTTATGTTAATGATCACTAATGACTAAATTATTCATGTCACCATATAACCTAATTGGCCAAGAACAATTAAATTAGTTTGAAGGATTATTTTGTTTAAAAATGGCATGAATAGTTTAGACTTTAGACCTCATAAGTAACCACTAGAGGAAATAAATTAGCTTGGGATTAGAAATATTAAGTACGTTGATTTAGAAGTGGGATAAAAAATATAGATAAAATAATGCATGACCAACTCATTTCGACCACTAGTTCTTGAGGTCCCAAACTCAAAGCTAAAATTAAAATAAATTAAACAAAAATATAAGAAAAGAAATGTCACTAACGATGAAGATTAACTACAAAATTAGGGCATGAAGATAATGGATTGTTTTTGGTTGCTCCAACACCTAGCTTTAATCGAATACAACTCACTCAAACCAATATATATATCTATATCCGAGATTATCTGAGACATAAGTACTCAGTTTTATATCGAGTGCGCTATATACTGCCAACTTTTTTTAGTGCATTTGTCGTACTTCAATTTCGTCCATGTCGCGTAAACTAGAGACACACGTATGTCTCTAGTTTAATAAGTTTGTTGTTTTTGGATTTTAATCGTAGACATACACGTGTCACTCCCTTATGTAATAGAATTTAACGAGATATTGACATGAATTGGAAGTTGAAGTTTTAATTTTAATTTTTCCTTTCGAAAAGTAGTACTGTAGATAAAACTTAAAAGAAATTTAGTTGTATAGCCTTGGTTTAAAAAGAAAAAAGAAAAAAAGAAGTTGCATGGCCTGTAATACTTGTCGTTTCACACAAGCTATGTCGTTCGGGCTTTAACCAAGTACGTACTGCGTACCATGTATATATATACTATATATATATATATATATATATATATATATGATTTAAAGCAGACATGATTCAGGAACCATGACTATATTATGGAGTTATTGCCTTAGGAATTGTCAAACCAAAATTCAAACTTTGTTATCATTTCAGGGTTACGTACTAATATTTCTTATACAGAAAGTCAAAATGCTATTATATATTAATTAAATACGATATTTACAGGTCGTGACATTATTTCATGCCTACATATTATATATATATATATGTATCATGCAAGCAAACAAACAGGAAACAACAGATTTCATCCATATATCATTCTTAATCACACGTATAGATATTAAATTTTTTTTTTTATCGAAACCAAGGTTGAGTCCTCCCCCATCCACAAAATCTTATGACCCAAAGGGCCCAAGCCCTTGTCCCTAATATTTGGTATATAAACATCACCAAACTCTTGTCATCTATCAATGTGGGACTTTTTGTTATTCAACTAATATCACACATTCACACTTAACATACACATACACACACTTCACCTAATAATTTAACTTAATATTATACACTTAACATACATATTAACTTCACCTAACATACATATACACTTAATATAAATATTCATTTAATATTATACACTTCAACTATTATTAAATTTGTTAACATACATATACAATTAACATGCATATTCACTTAATATTACACACTTAATTAACATACATATTCACTTCACATAATAATTTGACTTAATATTATACACTTAAACTAATAAAGTGACTTAATATTATACATTTCACCTACATATTTAAGTTACAAATGTGTTTTGTTGTATACAATTATGTCTTGTATTTATTAAATATGTAGTTTTGAACCTATATAAATATATTGCTTAAATACTCAAATATTATACACTTTCTATTATGTGTTTGAGTTTGAGATATTACTATATTAGACTATGTATTTGATAGTTGAGACTTGTTAGACTATGTTATTAGTGTTTTAGATTAGTGTTTTAGATTTGAGCTTTTTGATGGAATTGTATGTGTGTGTATGACTTTACGTATCTACATATGTTTTGAATTTGAGGTATGATATTATAAAAATATTTTATAAGTTTTTCGTCAAAAAGTATCGATAATCCGTCGATAATCATCGAAAAATATCGGTAATCGGTAAGCTACAGTATTATAGGTTTTCCGTCGGTCAATCGGTAAGTTATCGATTAATCCGTCGAAAACGGTAACCGATTTATCGGAAAGTTCGATAAGTTGAACCTTGATCGAAACTGTATATATATATATATATATATATATATTAATGCAATTATAGGGACATAGGAAACTTCGTGCACTTTTATTATATATCTCATTATTGGGGTATATTTTATTACATTATTATCATGTCTCGTTTCAAGGGTCGTCATGGTTCATGCCAAACTACTTCATTGTACTGTGTACGATCGTCAAATAATGCTCAACATCGTAATAAAACGATTATTTTATATATATCATTCGATAATGACATTTATATATATTTATAATAATGTTTAGTTATATAATTATATATGTGTAAGTTATAGAAGGTAGGAACGTCCTTAGGTTAGATTTCATTATTGCAATAATTTATTACATTTGTTATATATCTATTATTTGAGAAGTTTGGCAAATTTGTCCATGATTTTCATCTCAATTCTCATGGCTCATGCATATATAAACACACGACGATCGAAAAATATTAATTATTCAACTCAATGATACACGCATAGAGATCAAATTTATTGATATATACTAAATATATATATATATATATATATATATATGATATATCGATCAAATACAAATTATAATTGTATTTAACTCAACCGACGACCAACGTTCTTGGTGCCATTATTGACTACATTAGTGCCACGTGGATGCTACGAATAGTACACATTTTGGATTGGAACTTTCCCTTTAGCCACCCAAAAAGATAAATAATAATAATGTTGGATCCCAATTCACGGATCTGCAAAGAACACGAATAACACCAAAAGAAATCGAACAGGAAAATAAATGACACAAACTTTTGGGAGAAGAAATTCTCTTGATTAATAATCGAAGGCAATACAAGAAGATAAACTCAAAATTCTAATGGACTCTACTCTTTACAAAGTGTACATGCTAGGTATATTTATAGCCTCACATAGGCGAAACCCTAGCTAACCAAATCGCACAAAATCAGGAAACTACCCTAAACAATCTCGCTGAATCTTTGACTTGATTTGCTTGCTCCTCAATCTACGCATCTTCCTTTCTGGGTAGAGTTTCTCTTTCCTGCCCGGACAGCTTCTCTGTCCCCGAGCTGGCCTGCTCGTCTGCCTCTGGCCGGGCTTGCCTTCTATCCGGATGTTCTGCTCGTGTTCACCCGAGCTGGGCTGAACTCCTATCCGTCCTTGGTTCTGGCCGGTACCCGGGCTGACTTCCTCTATGTGACGGATTAAGTCAAGCTTATGCTCACATTCTCCCCCGTAAGCTTGACTTGCTTCTACTCTCTTCACTCCGAGCAGCTCTCTCATCTCTTCGAACTTGACTCTCCCTAGAGCCTTAGTAAGAATGTCTGCCCGTTGCTCCCTCGTGTTGACGAACTCCACGATGATCTCTCGCTTCTCCACACATTCACGAATATAATGGTACTTCGTGTCAATGTGTTTGCTTCGTCCGTGAAACACTGGATTCTTCATCAACGCGATTGCAGACTTGTTATCCACGTAGAGAGTAGCTGGTCTCTGCTCGGATCCGGTCACTTCACTAAGTAGCCCCTTCAACCACATAGCTTGACATGCTGCTGCGGTTGCCGCCATGAACTCTGCTTCGCATGAGGATAGAGCTACTGTCTGCTGCTTTTGAGACTGCCAGGTGATTAGGTTTCCGTTGAGGTAGAACGCCATCCCTCCGGTACTCTTCCTGTCATTGATATCACCGGCCAGATCACTGTCCGTAAAGCCAACTAGTACTTCTGCTCCACTTCCTCTGTTGTATTGGATCCCGTAGTCCGTCGTGCCCTTCACGTAACGCAAGATGTGCTTCACCGCCTGCTGGTGTGCACTCGTGGGCTTCTCCATGTATCGACTGACTATCCCGACTGCGTGTGAAATGTCTGGTCGGGTGTGGGTGAGGTACCTTAGGCACCCGATCACGCGTCTGTACTCCGTGGGATCCACTCTTCTCCCTTCAGCATCCTTCCCGAGCTGCAGCTTCGCCTCCATAGGGTACTTGCTCGAGTTACAGTTTGCCATCTCGAACTGTTTAAGGATCTTCTTCGCGTAGGCCGACTGCTTCAGCGTAATGCAGTCCTTCTTCTGTTCCACCTCGAGACCAAGGTAGTACGAAAGTAATCCGAGGTCACTCATCTCGAATTCGGCCATCATCTGCTGCTTGAACCCATCTACGCCTCCTGCGCTGGATCCTGTGACGATCAGGTCGTCCACATACACTCCCACGATCAGAGTTTCCTGCCCGGAACTCCTGGTGTAGACTGCCTGCTCGCTCAAGCACTTTGTGAATCCAAGATTCTTCAAGCTCTTGTCAAGGCGGATGTTCCACGCTCTTGGTGCTTGTTTTAACCCGTATAAGGCCTTGGATAGCTTGTACACCTTCTGCTCCTTGCCCGTGACGCCGAACCCCTCTGGTTGCTTGACGTACACTTCTTCTTCGAGGTCACCGTTTAGGAATGCCGATTTGACATCCAGATGGTGAATTTCCCAACCTCGATGAGCTGCTAGGGCTAGGATGAGTCTGATCGTGTCCAGTCTTGCTACTGGAGCAAAAACTTCCTCAAAGTCTATGCCTTTCCTCTGCACGTAGCCTTTAGCTACCAGCCTTGCCTTGTGCTTAAGGACATTCCCCTCAGTGTCCTTCTTCAGCTTATACACCCACTTCAGGCCGATGGGATTATGACCTTTGGGCAGGTCGGTAAGCTCCCATGTCCTGTTCTTCTCAATGGACTCCATCTCCTTCTTCATTGCTTCCTGCCACTCCTGCTCGGCTGCTGCCTCCTGGTAATTGGCTGGTTCTTCTGCACACAACAAAGAAAGTTCCTCCAGGCTCATCTCCACTTCTTGAGTCTGATCGTAAACGTCTGCTAGAGGACGGAATCCTCTTGGGCCGTCTTTTATGGAGGAGTCTCCTGAACTGGACGGGCTGGTCCTGCTCGGACTTGGTGTCCTGGGTGTATCCGGGCTATTCTCTCCCGGGCTGGGTTCTCTCGTCTCTGGCAAGATTGTTTCTGAGCTGGGTGTTCCGGGCTGCTCCTGCTCGGCAACATCCTGGTCGTCTTCGACAATGAACTCCACTGAGTTCTGCTCGGGTTCTCCATTCTCGTCGCGCCAATCCCACTTCATCTCCTCTTCGAACACAGCATCTCTGCTCACTTGGAGTCTGCCGCGTCGTGGATCGTAGAGTCTGTGTGCCTTGCTTCCTTCTTCAACGCCAAGGTACACCATCTTCTGACTCCGGTCGTCCAGCTTCTTGAGATGTGGTCCCGCAATCTTCACGTGTGCGGTGCATCCGAACACTTTCAAATGTTCTAAGTGGGGTTTCTTCCCTTTCCACGCCTGGTAGGGTGTACGCTCTCCTAGCGCTTTGGTAGGCAAACGATTAAGCAGGTAGACGGCATGCCTTACTGCTTCTGCCCAAAAACGGGCTGGAACTTGCATGCTCTTGAGCAAGCTCCTTGCTGTGTTCATCACAGTTCGGTTTCGTCTTTCCACTACGCCATTCTGCTGGGGCGTGTGGGGTGCGGACAGGTGTCGTTGAATTCCTTCCTGGTCGCAGAACTCTCCGAACTGCTGGGAGGTGAATTCTCCTCCTCGGTCTGTACGCAAGACCTTTAACCTGTGCACCGAGCCATTCTCCACGATCTTCTTGAACTTCTTGAAGACCTCAAAGGCTCCACTTTTCTCCTTAAGCATATAAACCCACATCCAGCGACTGTAATCATCAACAAGTAAAAGAAAGTACTTGTTACCTGCCAAAGTTGCTGGGGTGACTGGACCACATAGGTCTGCATGCACCAACTGTAAGGGTCTCTCTGCTCGGAATTTGGCCTTGATCGGAAATGGTATCCTCGCCTGCTTCGCGATCATGCAGCACTCACATAGCTGGTCGGGGTGTTCTATCTTGGGAACCCCGAAGGCCATCTTCTTCTCGCCCATCATCTTGAGCGCATGAAAATTCACGTGTCCGAGCCGTGCGTGCCATAGCCAAGCCGGGTCTGCCATCGATGCCATAAGACAGACAGGCTGGCATGTCTTCAGGAGAATCTTGTAGAGTCTGTTGGGTGTTCGCTCCACCTTCATCAACAGCTCTCCTTCCTTGGTCCACATCTTCAGGTAGGACCCTTGCAGCAACACTGTGTTCCCGATCTCAGTCATCTGTCCTAGACTGATGATGTTGCTTTTCAACTTCGGGATGAAATACACCTGGGTCATCAGACGCTGGTCGCCATTCTTGCACTCGAACAGGATCGACCCTCTGCCTCTGATCTCTACGACTGATCCGTCGCCGAATTTCACGCTGCCCGTGATCTTCTCATCGAGCTCTTCAAACTTAGCTCGGTCCCCAGTCATGTGGTTGCTTGCGCCGTTGTCAAGGTACCATACGTCGGTACTGACTCTTTTCTCGTCATGTGTGAGGAGGTTTGCAAAAACCTTGTCCTCGATGAGGAAGACCTGCTCGCTGGTCTCCTCCGGGTATCTCTGCTCGGCCTCTGGGCTGATCGGTACACTGATCAGTTTTGCCCGGGCCTTAGCTACGCCTTCGCCAATCTGCTCGTCCAGGTGCATTTCCTGCTCGGCAAACAACAATGCCGGCTGGTCGTCTGGGAATCTTGCTAGATTCGCCTCTTCGCCCTGGTTCCTGCTCCGGCACTCAGATGCAAAGTGCCCAAGCTTCTGACAATTGTAGCACTTCACTGTGCTCTTGTCTCTCCTGGTCGTGCCTTCCTGACGGGTAGATCAACCGCCACGACCACGCATGTCCCGACCTCGACCTCGTCCACGACCATGTCCGCGTCCTCGGACTTCTCCACCGAAGCTGTTCCGACCTGAGGATCTTGTAGAAAACTCGACTCCCCCGGTTTTCCGCTGTCTGGCCGTCCATTCTTCATGCGTGAGCAGGAGGTTCTTGTCCTCTTCTCTGTCACCGTAACCCCGGAGTCTCTCCTCGTGGGCTTTTAGGCGACCAACAACCTCCTCGACCGACATGGTCTTGAGATCGCCGAACTGCTCTATCGATGTCACGATCTGCATGTACCTGTGAGGCACTGCTCGGAGGAATTTCTTAACGACGGTGGTCTCCTCCACCTTGTCTCCCAGCGAGCGTATGCCGGTCACAATGGACGTGAGCCGCATAGCGAAATCATCAATTGATTCGCTCTCCCTCATCCTCATGACCTCGAACTCACTCTTCAAGGTCTGGACCTTTTCCTCCTTGACGCGATATGCGCCCATGTGCATGGTCTGAAGAGTTTTCCATGCTTCCTTCGCGGAATCTTTCTCGGCAAGCATGAGAAGAACTTCTTCCGGAACTGCTTGGTAGATAGCGGCTAGAGCCATTCTTTCCTTGCGCCCTTCGACACCGCCGTTCTCTACGGCCTCCCATACTCCCCGCGCCTGCAGATTCACCCTCATCTTCAACGCCCACACGGCGTAATTGCTCTTCGTGAGCATGGGGTAATGGAGTGTAACTGTGCCTTCTCTGGTGTCTGGTTTCGGCGCGACCAAAGCTCTTTCCATCGGTGACTCTGATGATGAAGACATGTTCTTCGATTGAAGCTCTGATACCACTTGTTGGATCCCAATTCACGGATCTGCAAAGAACACGAATAACACCAAAAGAAATCGAACAGGAAAATAAAGGACACAAACTTTTGGGAGAAGAAATTCTCTTGATTAATAATCGAAGGCAATACAAGAAGATAAACTCAAAATTCTAATGGACTCTACTCTTTACAAAGTGTACATGCTAGGTATATTTATAGCCTCACATAGGCGAAACCCTAGCTAACCAAATCGCACAAAATCAGGAAACTACCCTAAACAATCTCGCTGAATCTTTGACTTGATTTGCTTGCTCCTCAATCTACGCATCTTCCTTTCTGGGTAGAGTTTCCCTTTCCTGCCCGGACAGCTTCTCTGTCCCCGAGTTGGCCTGCTCGTCTGCCTCTGGCCGGGCTTGCCTTCTATCCGGATGTTCTGCTCGTGTTCACCCGAGCTGGGCTGAACTCCTATCCGTCCTTGGTTCTGGCCGGTACCCGGGCTGACTTCCTCTATGTGACGGATTAAGTCAAGCTTATGCTCACAAATAATACCACTATTGTAATAATATATTACGAAAGTAAAATGAATACTTTTCGCAAGTTGTTCACCTGTTTTTGGGTTTAGTACTCAATATTTCACCATATAGTAATATATTGTGAGTGTATTGCTAGAAATCTTTCCGAAGTTGAAAACGTAAGAACTCTAAAACAACGTTTTCACGCAAGGATATTCTCGAGATAAGACAACTTATGGTTTTGAATGTAGAGATGAAGTGAAAAGCTGAACCTAGACATAAGAACGAAGTTTCGCTGGCAAAATTAGAAAAGAGTTTGAGAGAGAGAATTTGTTCGGATTGATATTGTAACGTCTCAGGCATACATAACTTCGACGTCCGTGGAAAATGAGTACAAACTAGACGCCACTATTGCGCCCTCGGTTGCTTGGGACTGCCAAGTGGCACATAATCTGAGGCTGCCACTCGTCAACACTACATGGTCAAATGCGTCTTATTTATACAAACTCTCTAGCATTTCTTCCATATCTAGTTATACTCTTTTCTCCCTCTCATTTCTCTACACATTCTATAATTTCTTTCTTAAACATAAATTCTGACATAATGTATATATATACATATACACCAGATTACTAGATATATATATATATATATATATATATATATATATATATAGAGAGAGAGAGAGAGAGAGAGGGTAGATATATGAATTTTCCCTACAAGAAACGAGCTCTAAACCGACGAGACATATAGTAACGACAATATAAAATCCTTTTTTTTTCTTCTAGTGTATATGCTTCATAATTAACAAGATGGCTGTTGAAAATTATTGTGTGTGAGTGATTTCTAGAGATGGAAAGAGAAGAATGATTTTCTCATATATATATATATATATATATATATATGTGTGTGTGTGTACACACAAAATAATAAGCCTCTGAAACTCATAGAGACATACAATTTGCATGACTACACATAATAAGCCTTATAAACATAACTACACATAATTCTATTTAAGTACTTCACTCAATTAATGCACTAAACCAAATAGACTTGATTCTTAACCAATTTTTTGAGAAATTATATAATCAAGTAATTAGAGATGATATGAAGAGTCATTAAGCACCGGCTTTGGAGTTGACTTGATGAGAGAGAGAGAGAGAGAGAGAGAGAGAGAGAGAGAGAGAGAGAGAGAGAGAGAGAGAGAGAGAGTTTATAAGGGGCACATATTGACTCAATATTATGTAGCTGTTGGAGCTACCAAAAGGACCATGAGCCATTCATCTCTTAGTATTTTGTATTTTTCTAATCAATATCATCTAGGGTTTTGAAACTTATATTCTTCAGAAAGCATTAGGGTTTTGCATGGAATTAAAGTGGTAAATATTTTTTAAAGTCCAACACAAAAACTTGTTTATTATAATTCCATAGTGGTTTCTGAGAACTAAACATGCACTATTCAATCCATGCCATAAATGGGTGGACCCTAACTTCAATTATAGTTAGTAGGGCTTATCTAAAGAACATATCATAAATTGATATCTTTTTTATAGGATTATTTGTGGCGAAAATACTTTATTTTGATGAAAATTGAAAACTAAACTTAAATATCTATATATGTTTGAATCTTGACAGAAAACATATTAACGTTACAAATTGTACAATGTGACACTAGATGTACCGTTTAATACCACACGATATGTTGATGTATAGTGCCACGTCATGTAGGTTCATTTATTTTTTTATTTTTTTATTTTTAATTATGTAATCCAAATTGATCATCAAAAGCTCCTTAATTTTGATGAAAATGGGTCAAGCACACTTGAGGTGAGAAAATAAATATAGAGGCGAGAGAATATGAAAAATTCGTATAGTCCAAAAATTCCAATTTAAAAGTTATGACTTTGAGACATATTTTTGTAATCTACACCCTATTATCAAGCGTATATACGTACTCAATTCTCTCTCATAATATATATATATAACCACTTATATGTGTGTATATATATATATATATATATATATATATAAGTTTTGTACTTAATTAAGCATTTTAATTAAATATTAGTCGTCCTCCTATCTTCTGACACATAAGGAACTTAAAAGTTAAAACCATATATAATTAAAATCCAACTCACCCTCCATTTCATGCCCTAACAATGCTGACATGGCATCATTTTGTTTCCTAATGGACCAAAATTGTGCCACAACATTGCCACTAAGCTCAATAGAAACTACATGTGTGGGACCCTCATGTCCCTTGTATCTTAAAGTCAAATTACAAGTTTGGTGGTAGCACATTGCTACTTTGCAAATCCTTTTGCTTTAATTTTTTTTTAAATATTTTTTCACCAAGATAATACCAATTTAATCATGGGTCCTTGAGATTGTAACCCAATTTGACTATAATAAGTTGTGAGACATTGAATTAGCCATAAAATAGTGATGGGTAGTGCAAAAAGAGCTACAAATGACTTTTTTACCCCTATATATACCCTCATTTGAATCCCTACCAAACAAGCCAAAACATTCTTGCTTTCAAAGTTCAATTTCAAACCAACAAACATCTCTCTCCCTCTCTCCTCTCTCTCTCTCCCTCTCTCTCTCTCTCAACCCTAATATGGCCTCTATTGGAGCAAGCTATGCTGGGATCTATGTGATGCAAAAGAGGCAAATCGAGAAGCAGGAAAGGAAAGAAGCTGAGGAAAGAGCCAAGAAAGGTGAAGATAAAACCAACAATTTCTCCGGCGGAAACGGCTCCGGGGGCGGAAGGTATAGTAAGGTCTATCCGGGCAATTCCCCGGTCGCCAGCCCGGCGAGAAATCAGGGAAGGGTAGAAGAATAAAAGCACACCAACAAAAATGTGCCTTTTTTCTTCTTTCAAGTATGTCATGATAATGGTCATAATTTGTGTGTTCTAACTTTGTAAAAATCATGTCTTTTTCTTGTTTTTGTGTGGGAAGTGCATGTAATGTAATGTATTATCTCCTCTTTTCATTTTCTTGTACTCTTAACTTTGTTTGCAAGCTTGGAGATTAATATAAATATAAAATTACTTTCTCTAGTAGATTTTATTATTAATATTTATATTAAATATGTGCTTGCCCATAGAAATATCTCTTGATGATAAGGATATAAAGTTCAATCTTCAACGAGTTTGATGATTGCTATCATCTTTACTTGAAGAGCTTGATAGCCTCTTGTTTTTCAATAAAGGGCCACGAGTAACGAAACAATTATTGGTGGCAACAATAAAATATAAAAATAAAAAGAAAAGATTGAAAGAAAAATTGTCGGGCGGTTGATAAACAAGCAATCAATCTATTATTTAGATAATTATGGTAAAATATCTAAAGTTATTAAAATAGCTCGGCATATTCTCAAGTTTTCCATGACGCTGAAACATACTTAATAAAATTGTGAAATTTGTATTTTATTATTAGGATTAATGACGGCAAAAATACTCAAAGTTTGGTCAAAGAACTCCTCGTGTACCCAAAGTTTAAAAGTGGTGGCAAAAATACCCAAAGTCGCATTTGGGGAGTTGACCACTCCATTCTCGTAACGCCGTTAACTTACCCGTTAACTTTGGCCACGTGGACAAACGTGGGTTGCTGACATAATAATTTTTGCCACGTTAACGAGCCCACATCAGCCTCGTTTACGACAAAACAAGGAATTAAACCCCTAATTAATACTATTTAACATAACTAATTGAACCCCTAATGATTACACTTAACAAAACAGATTTGTCCACGTGGCCAGAATTAACAGGTAAGTTAACGTCGTTATGAGAATGGAGTGGTCAACTCCCCAAATGTGACTTTGGGTATTTTTGCCACCACTTTTAAACTTTAGGTACACGAGGGGTTCTTTACCAAACTTTGGGTATTTTTGCTGTCATTAACCCTTATTATTATTGATTCTTTCCTATGTTTTCATTATATATTGCTGAGTTTTTTACATGTGTGAAAATCAAATTAACACTATTTTTCAGGCTGCGAATTTTTTTATGTTAACTAATTCAATCAGGAGCATCATTATGTATATAAAAAAAACTCAATTTATAAATATAAACAAATAAGAGAGAATCAATAGAAAAACACAACTTTTAATACCTTGGGTTCGACTTTTCCACGATTATCATCGATTATCCGTCTTGCCGGTAGTTATCGGCAAGACGGTCATGCCAATACTTTTCCATGATTTTTGCCAAAAATCGGCAAACATCTTGAAAAATAACAAAAATATGGTACTTTTCAAGAAATTTTGCACTTTTCGATGATTTTATTCGAGTATTTACATATGTGAGAGTGAGACTATATTTTATTTACCTATGTTTGAGTATGAAATGATTTTATTTTTGATATTTTTAATGTTTTATCAACATTATAAACTTAGTAAATATATTCTTAAAAATATTTTAGTGATTTTTCATCGATAATCCTCAATAAGTGTCGATAATCCGTCGATAATCATCGAAAAGTATCGGTAATCGGTAAGCTACAGTATTATTAGTTTTCCGTCGATAATCCGGTAAGTTATTGATTAATCCGTTGATAACGGCAAGCGATTTATCGGCAAGTTCGGTAAGTTGAACCTTGCCTTGAGTATTTATTGATACAAAGTGTTGGAATATGTCGTGTTACTTAAGTACTTTCACCATAATTATCGTTTTCATGTTGAATACATATATGTGTGTGAATTATTGACCCCTTTATCTATTAGCAAGAAAAAGAAAGATCTGTACTTTGAAATATCTGTGTCCGATAGTCAAATTTGTTGATATACATCTAATTTCACATTGAACTTCTAGAATTATGACTTAATTTAATCCCACAACTTTCGTAGAAGATTCATATTTAGATAGAGGCAATGGTAAAAAATAAATAAGAAAGTATGATAATTTAGGAATAGCATACATATACGGAACAATAGTTAAGAACGTCTAAAATATTAAAATTATAGTAATTTATTTATATAGATTTAATTAGAGTGTATAGTGAAATAATAAACTTGGTACAATATAGTGAAAATATTAAAAATTTAATTAGAGTATGTAGATTTAATTCGAATTCAGAAACTTAATACAATATAGTGAAATAATAATTGGCAGAGGTGGTCTTTGAAGGAGTGTTTTGTCAAGATTTTAAATCTTGTCAAAAATAAATAAATTGAAGGGGCAAATAATGAAAATGCTAAAATATAGTGGATTGAACTGTACTCTTTTGAGTTTTGCTAGATAAGTCAACGGTGCTATAGATTCTTTTAGGGAATGCCTTTAGTTTAGTGAGAGAATCTCAAATAAAATTGTGTTGCCTTTTAGGATTATCCATAACCCATTGTCTTTTCAATTTTATTTTTATTTTTATTTTTTAGAACACTATACATAGTTTCAAACAATCTTATTTAGTTTCATTTGATAATACAGATTTGAATAAAATTTCAATTAATTCTTTGTACTCCTGCAATTTGTAGACAACAAGTGGCGACATGTGATCACTTCCTATTTTTACTCTCTTTTTTTCTTTTTCTTTTTTAAATCCATTTTCACTCCAAGTAAAAATGTGTATTTTGCACTATAGTTCTTCCAAAACTATAGTGTATACTGTAAAGTGAAAAGTTTAAATTTGGAACTTTGCACTATTATTTTGCAAAAAAAAATAAAATCAAACGCACGTTCGTATTTTTATTTTTTAACACTCTCACTCCTGTTTTATTGTTTTCTTCTACTAATAGTTTTTCGTCTTTTAATTTTTCTCTATAAAATTGAAGTGTGGGAAAACCACTTTTTATTTGAGGATTTTGGGTCCAAATAGCATTTCGAGCAAGACCTATTGTGTTGTTATGATTTGTTTTTTATTTTTAGCCGAATTTCAAAGTATAGACCCTAAAAAATCATTATTTTGTTTCAAATCTTCAAAGTTTTAAAAAAATATTGAGGTGCAATTTTTTTGGATTTTTTAAGCGTTTTTTTTTTTTTAGCTGTGCAAGCTACCTCGTCGCGACAAGATTGTATTTCGGTGCAAGCTTGCACGACATCTAATTACGGTAGCACAATCTCAAATTTGCACAAATTTTGAAAACTTTTAGAACCGGCCGCCCGTGGTTATGGACTCCGCGTGGGGCCGTTGCTATATGAATTCTGTGTGAAAACAAAAATATGGCAATAAACAATATTTCATACTCATTTTGGACATATCTAAGTCTTATACCGTGTGTATACCGTGTATCTAGTTGAAAGAAAAACAATAATTGTGCAATTTAAAAATAGTACTAACGACCAAAATCATCACCGTTCATGCGTTAATAGATCTTCATTTATATCTTTTTGGGTTCCACCAATATTCTCATTCCAACGAATTAATAATGCAAATCATCATTAAATTAATTACCTGCTCCAACTCCACCATGTACTTTCAGCCAAACCGACAAAATCATTAAAACACTTATATAAAATTATGTATAAGTTAGTTAGGTGTGTAATCAATGATAATTTAATCTTCATATAATTGTAGGCTAAATAAAAAGTCAAGGGTGAAAAAGTAATCACTCCAAAAACGTTGAAAAGTACATCTCTTTTTCCCACAGATTAGTTAGATTAGACATTAGTTTTACAAATTTGTTGATTTTGGAATGTGATTTAGAAACGTGTCGTGTAGGTATTTTATACACTTCTTTTTACTCCATTGTTTCTTATCGGTTAAACGGGATATTAGCGGTATATATTCGACTTTTGAGGCACTCAAATTTTTGTAAGTTTTTTTTCCGATCAAAATATGTAAATCCGGCTTTCTATACGTCACATCATGTCACTTCTCGGACACAGTGTCGCCAATTAATAAACCGATATATTGACATACGGATGCTACCGAAACATGAATTCTACACGCGGTACACAAAAATAATGTTACAAATTATAATTATCTAGGTGCCTCAATGATAAATAAATAAATAATAAAAAAATACACATCTAGGGCAATAATATATTTTTTCTTGATAAAAAGAAACGATGAAAAAATAATTTATTAATATATTTATCTTAAGACCAATCATACCACTAAAAGTTACAGGTAAGTTTAAATTATTTATAACAATTCTGCAAATACAATTCGAAAAAAGTTTATATTAAATTATTCAGATATAAGTCACTTAATTTATCGTTGAACATGTAATTAGGATTGCTAGCCAACATATTTATGGGCAAAGTCGTTACAAGTATATATAAAATAATAGGGTAAAATGCGGCTAATGTACACAATGTTTGATTCGCTGCGGATTATGTACTCAATGTTTATTTTCGACGGTTAATGTATCCAATGTTTGATTCGCTGCGGATTATGTACCCAATGTTTATTTCCGTTAGATTTTTCATCCATTCCGTCACTTGACCGTTAACCAGTGCCACGTCAACTCCACCTAAGCACCCACGTGGCGCTGATTCCTCTAATCGCGACCTGCCACGTGTCATGTGGCATTGTAAAATTGTAAAAAAATTTGTGCTGTGTGGGAATCGAACCCATGACCTCTACGTTATTGAGCTTACACTCAACCACTTGAACCATTGTCACTTCTTGTCATTTAATTGTACACATAAATATTTATATAAACAACTTGTACATAAGTTGTAACATGTATAAAATATAACATGTTTAAAATATAAAATGTAAACCTATTATTTCTACCATGTACATATACGTAAGGGCTGCTAATCATGTAAAGTTTTATTATTCTGTTCCTCTACTTTTTGAAAGCTTAATCATATAAACATCCAAAACCATATATTTCTACCATATATATTCCTCAAAAAGTAGAGGAATAGAATAATAAAGGTTTATATGATTAGCAGCCCTTACGTATATGTATATAGTAGAAATAATAGGTTTACATTTTAAACATGTTATATTTTATACATGTTACAACTTATGTACAAGTTGTTTATATAAAAATTTATGTGTACAATTAAATGACAAGAAGTGACAATGGTTCAAGTGGTTGAGTGTAAGCTCAACAAGGTAGAGGTCATGAGTTCGATTTCTACCCAGCTGGAGGAATCAGCGCCACGTGGGTGCTTAGGTGGAGCTGACGTGGCACTAGTTAACGGTCAAGTGACGGAATTGATGAAAAATCTAACGGAAATAAACATTGGGTACATAATCCGCAGCGAATCAAACATTGGGTACATTAATCGTCAAAAATAAACATTGGGTACATAATCCGCAGCGAATCAAACATGGGGTACATTAGCCGCAGTTTACCCAAAATAATAATATTTATACTATTTATTCTGATCTATAAAATAAAATAATATTATTACTATATCAATAACATTAAGCACAATATGTCTTCTTTTCTTTTCTTTTTCTTTTTTGGTAAGAAATCGACATTTTATAAAATCTTTAAAGAATTCATCGGTTTTTCATAGATTTTCTCGTAAATTTTAGGCACAAAGTAGTATATATATTCAAAATTCCAACTATTTGTCAAAATTTGAGGATATACTAAAATGAATTTCCTTTCTATTTACATATGTATACAAAATACTTGACTTCTATACAAATTCAGTAACCAAACCCCACTCTAATACTAATAAATACTATTACTATAATTTCACAACATATATTTACTATGAATTTACATCATCTCACTCTCCTATATATATATATATTATCTTTTGTCAATTTTCATTTACCAAGTCCGACTTTCAGATCGAACCGAAAATTATCAACATTCTGCAAAATAGATTTTATTTCTAACCCGTGTTCTCGCCGATCCTGCGAACCTCGAGAACAGAAGCATTGCAAAAGAAGCATCGGTGACAGTTCAAGAGGTGCCTCGTGATGCATCCTGAACAGGACACGTGGTAGCACGGCAGAAACCTGGCGTCGGCTTCGGAAGCATAGCAGATGCAACAAATCCCGTCGCTTGGCTCAAGTTCCTCCTCGAAACCCGGCAATTCGCTGCTCCGGCAAACAAGCCGAGCCGAAAAATTCTTGAGTTGTTCGAGTTTCGCGAGGTACGAATCTCCTCCAAAAGAGCCAGCCTGGAGGAAAAATTATATTGAAATAATCGTAAGATGTCGATATTGATTTCTTCCACGGTAAGAAAATTAGGGAAAAAACAAATTTAATTTATGCGCACAGATGACTTACACGATAGTATTTTTATCAAATAGTTACAGAACGAGATCACAATACTAGATTATGAGATAACAGTAAAACAATCCAGAAGTCTAATTCTCAAAAGAAAATTATGATGCATATGAATAACTCATTATAGATAAGAGCTTATAGCAGCAATGATTGGAAAATGACGACCGAAACAAGACTAATTCAGCGAATAATGAGTGGAAAGGGACAAACCCAATTGTAATCCAGCAAGAACTGAAAGCCACAATTAACTCGGTGAAGGCGATGCATGCCAGCGAAAATGCCAACTACGTCATTTTGTTCAACGGACTCGTTATCTTCACTTGCGTCCATTAAGTTCGAAATTATCCCCACGAGAGGTGCCAGAATCATTCCTCTCTCTAAAGATTGACTTTGTCTTCTAAGAGACCTGCAAAAGTTAAAATCTTTAACGCAAAGGAAGAAGCTTTATATGTGATGCCGCGATGGAAGCTTTAAATATTTGATGGAATATATATATATATATATATATATATTTGATGTAGTAAACTGAAAATGCTGTATTAAATCTAAACTAACAAAACGCGTGATACTATTTTACGTGGGGTGTTCGACATAAATCTCGGAGATATAAGGAAATAAATTAGCGAAACTAAAGAAGGTAAATTCACGTATTTTAAGAACTTACAAGTTGAAAATTTCAGTATCAGCATCAGCAGCAGAACTTATATGGTTCAGAATAAATACGATTAACTCTGTTAATCTCCGGAGATTTGTATCTGTTCCTTTCAGAAACGCTTGGGGTATTTCACGGGTGCAGAATTCCAAAACCCTAGTGAGATTACATGAGAGGTCAAAGACGTAATTGCATTTCTTTTGATGAAACTCCAAAACCTGCAAAGGGTATATGACAAGCGATGAGGAAAACATCTAACAGGAAATTAAAAACGGTACTTAACCATTAAATGGTAAAACGGTAAGTAACTGCTTGGATTATATGCATATAATTTTCACAATACATAAAATCATTCATTCTCCTCTTCTTTGGTTTACATAATTGTGTTAGTCTCCAAAAGTACTCCTAAAAAATTCAACGAACAGAGACGGAGAAAGAAAAACCCAGAACAGACTACCTGGTACTTTTCTTTCATTTCCCGAACAGAGACGGAGAACTCCGTCATTGTCCAACTGAGTGTGTTGAATAAGCGATTGAGAAAAGCCGAGAACAGCTCTTCATTGTTGATGCAAGCTTCCCTCAGCAATCTCTGTAAAGATTGCTCGAAGATAAAAGACGGGAAAATGATGCTTAGAAGCAAATCCCAAGAAAGAGGACACAAAATCTCTAACAGATATATCTAAGTTTATATATACTTGTAATTACAATATCTAATATCACATATACATGTGTTTTCCCCTAAAGTAAACTTCTTATCCATATTATTCAGATCTTAGATTAGGAAAAATATCGTTTCGAGCACATTACTTTCTTCTACACTTAATACTTTTGATATCGTGATATCAACTTTATTTTTACTCGCCCTAGATCGTATATACATATACATATACATATACATATACATATACACACACAAATACATATATATACCTGGAAAACAAAGGATGACAAAGATGATTCCCCGTGCTTTGAAGAGCCGAAGCCAGATCCCTTGCATAATTGCAGAAGAATGTTTGTTATGGGAATCCATGATCTGTTATCGAACGCTGAAAGCAAAGCTTTTGGCATCCTTTGAGTCGCTGCACGATTGCACTCAAAAGCAGCTAAATACTCCTTGTATTGTACCAAAACAGTAATAGATTGAAGAAGAAGATCCCTGAGTTCTGCACTTGATATCCTAGGGTCATTGAAGTGTGTCACCACGAAAGTGACCTAATAAAAAAAAACATAAGAGTTAATATAAGCAAGTATAAGAACAGGAAAAACTGTACTGCAAAAGTGTCACCACAAAAGTGACCTAAACCCCAAAACTGTACAGCAAGATGTGGAATTCGTATTGCTTAATGAAAAAAAAAATATCTGTCAAGACTCATTATCACTTAAGAGGAAAAGGAAGGCAAATCGTAAGATAGCCCATTAGGGGTATTTTGGGTATTTTACACTATGATGAGGACTATTTGTCTTAGTCTTTGTTTGGGGTATTTTGGGTATTTTGCACTAATGATGGGATGAGGGTTTCAACCCGAATACCATATAATGTGGCAACCACATTACTTAGTTTTTCATGTTTTGTTAAGTTGAGAATTTCCTATCAAGACATCTTGTGGTGGGTGTTCCCTTGCTAAGGAAAGGCGTTTTTGTGACGTGTAGCGGTGTAGCAGTGTTTGGGAATTTCCACTGTGATGAATTTCTGTTGGGCTATAATAGACATACTATAAATTTATTCTACATAAGATGAATGTAATAGACTTACAAATGAAGCAAGTCCCTTCTTTATAAAAATTGATGAAGGGACAAATGGAGGATCTCCCTTGCGCAAAACATGAAAGCAGTCAACCTGAGATAAAATTGAAGCCGATGAAATAATACAAAATTATTGACTAAGGAATTATCCACGGTTATACTTTAAATGTTTAAAACTTCAGATCTGTGTATTAGTATATGAACTACAAATTAGGGTTATTGATTCTATGTTCTTACAATATACATTGTCAACTTAATAACAAATATATATGCAAAATTCCAGGAACATCATGTTGACTTAATACGAAAATTGGATTTACCAGAGATTCGATATAAAATTCTGGTGTATATATGAACACTGAATCCATTTTGCTAAGGACCAGAAGAAGTTGGACGGTCCACATGCACGTTGCGTACATTCCTCTTTGTTTCCATCGGGAAAATAACGAGATTCGATACCTGAAAGTTATACGACATAATGATCAAAATATACCTAAGGTATATGACATTTCGCAAACATTTGTTTAAAGAGCAAAAGTTTTATTAGAGACCATGATTACATGAACTAATCCCTCAAAACTCATTGTGTATTGATTCATGACTCCACATAAGGTAATTTATTAATAATTATAATCTAAAAATTGGAAATACGCAATTCAAATTGGGACTTCATAACTTAAGTCTTACCACGCACACTGTCTAACACAGTGAATGACTTCTTCACGGTAGCAGTTACGAGCTTCCTTCAAACGCTTTAATTGCTCATTACACGCTCTTTCTCTAATTTGCTTATCGGCTTCTTCTAATAATGATATTGACTGTAACTGGTGAGACATATAATAGGATACCTGCAACAAGTAGAATTAGCATAGAACTAATCGTGTAAATAGGGCATTAATCAAACTATTATCTCAGCAACTTATGGATAAGAGATTTTTTTATATATTTTTTTATTTTTTATTTTTTGCCAAAATTTTCACCTGCTTAAAGTTTGGCACAAGACCTATGTGATATAGCAATAGCAGTACATCAAGAAGTTCTTCTTCTCTAAGAGTAGCTGATGACAAATTAGTCTCCCTCGGTACAAACCTGATGAAATTAGAATCGAATAACTTTCTCATTAATTCGGAATAACCAAAATGAACAGAATCGATGAAATACTTAATTCAACTATTCATATAAGCAAACAAACCTTGTATGCTGCATTGGGTGATAGCTATACTCAGATTCGAACTGATCGCTTGTGCTCGGTTTATCTGAAATCTCATCATCCAAACTTCCATCACTGCATTCAGCAACATGATGAACAGATCTCTCTGAAATACGGCTACAATGGATTTTGGAACTCTTTCTAGTGAGTCTAACAGGGTCCTTCGAACTTCTGGCGAAATCAAAGTCATAATTTGAACAACAGCTTGGTTTTAGAATGCTTGAATGTGTAACCCTAATTTCTTCGTCATCCATACAACCTTCGTCCCACCGAACCATTTCCTCTTCTCGATCAATCACAGGATGTAATTTTGACAAATGATTGAATGAACCGCCAAGTCTAGCAATTTCAGTTCGATGAGAACCACTTTTCAAGAGCAAACTGATTGGGTAACTCCGTTTCCCGCCCCTGTGAAGAAATCCCACATATGGGTTTTCACGTAATTTCAACCAATCACAAATGTCTTCTGAACCGAATCCTTCTGATAAAAAGTGAAGTAAAACGGTATACAGAGAAACAAGAACGGAGTTGCTAGAAACTCCGAGAAGTGGGATATTTTGATCTGCTCCCCTGTTCTTCAATAACAGGTTTTGTAGGAAGGCCATAAACACTGAGCCCGGTAAATGAGGTGGCGGTATGAACTGTATCACCAGCTTACAAAGATCCCTATGCTTCTCTTCGATCTAAAAGAATAATTATAGTTGTTAATAACGTTCTCCGACCCCCAAAAAAAATATCAATACAAGATCTAGCACCTATTTAAGCCATTTTTGTCGAAATATATGAAGTTGGTTAGGTGTAATTAGCTAGAAAGAGTTCACTATAGTGCAAATATGTAATTAAAAAATTATTAGTATAGCTTAGTTATTTTCCTAATTTTAGAGGGATGAATTTAAATTTTATTCCCAAATAGGTATTTAGCCATATAAACCTCCATAAATAGTTTAAGGGAAAAATAATGAAATTCCCACAATTAAGTAGCACAAGTCATTTAAAATATATGCAGTAATGTGTTAGGCCTGAATTATTATGTCACTAAGTGTAGTTTCTTTCGTTAGGAGTATTTTAGGTATTTTAGTTCTAAGGTTAACATGAGATGTTTGATTGGTGAATTTCTAATTGAACATCATTAGGAGAGTTTTCCCTGTCTGAATCTTGAATTAAAGACCAGAATTTTGTTTATCAATAAGTGTTCTTGTTTCTCTTGGATTTCTATTCCGGGTCCCATCCTAAGTATGTTATGTACCTTACTAACTGCTTCAGACAAAGCTGCAGTTGTCAATAACATGTTGCTTTCGCAAGACACGTCCTCGTGTGAACCGGGCCACCATACAGATGGCATCATAGACTCGAGATCTTGCTTGTTTGGAGCCTTCTGTGAAAGGAAACCTTCAAATAATAATTCAAAATCTGCTGAATTCCACCAAAGCATCATTAGTTTTTCTCGTCTCAGTAAGTAACACGCTAACGCAAGATACGGGTATGACCCCGAACACGGGCACTCTTTCAGGAATAATTCAGCTGTTCTGCAACCATAAGATAGGGCGTTTATTAAATGCTCAAAAACTAGCATTGATCCTTGAAATTCTAAAAGGACATCAAGAATCCTATCCAAATTTGAATAGTTATGCGGTATTTGCACTCTGAGCACTTCCATCATGAATGAGATAAACGAGCCCCAAGCAACGTATTCTACGCTATTGGCGTTAGTTTCGAGCAGAGAGAAAAACTCCTTACAAATCCCACGAGCAACGGGAAGAAAAACGTCTTCAAATGAAACAAACCTCTTCAACTTCCTCAATTTCTCGAAAGAGGAAAGCTCACTCTGCATATCCAACAGCCTTGACAAGCAACGAAGCAGATAAGAAGCAGAGGAATTTACAGAAGGAGGTGCTTTTAACGGGAGATAGCCCGTGACCGGAAACTTAAAAGGGCGGGACCCAATATTCAAGTCACATCTTTCTCCTTGTGAGAGAGAAATTGCAGGGCAGTACCCAAATCCCTGTTCCATTTTCCTAATCCCGCAAAACGCCACACCAAGAGGGAAACCATTTCGGTAAAATGATATTTCATTTTGATCCAAATCAATGCAGCATCCGATAACGTCACCAACTACCCACGATTGCCCGTACAGGTTGGCTTCTTTGTTCCATTTTCTGACTCTCTTACCGTCGTACGCATAAGAATCGTCAACGTCACCGACGCCATTATCGTCCGTGAAAGGGCAAGACATAGTTGCCCATCCTATCTGCTGAACACCGGACGTTTCCAACGTAACTTCATACATCCACTTCCCCTTCCACACGGATGAATTAGTTCTGACACTGCTGAAGATTGCTAAGCTCTCAAGTAGCAACGGAGATCGAATGATTCTAATATCACCGCAGACGCTTAACTCCTCAAGACCGACATCAGAAATCCCGTCTCTATTTTCGAGCCAAGAGAACGGTGTTAAGCAAGCTCTAAAGCACTGATTCTTTATGATTGCACCGATTAAACCGCTGTTGATTTCACCCGATATTGACGCGATTGACTTGTTGGGAAGGCCAAATATGTATTCGAGAGTCCTTTCCAGCGACTGATGACTGAAGTCTTCGCAGTGCGAAACAATGTGGCGTTTCGACGAACCGACCTCTTTACTATCGCTATTCCCGTTCAATATCACTGCCAAACCAGAAGAAAACCCACCTAGTCTCGGGCTACCTTCAGCCATTTCTAGCCACGAAAAACCCGCTATATTCCCAAATGGTCGGTGTTCGTTCCAAAGTTCAATATCTTCCAATAATCGAATAATCCGGCTCCAAAATCCAATCCAGTTTCCTGAAAAACTACCATAATCAAAGCCTGAAGATCAAAGAAGCTGCAACAAAATAAAAAATGAAGATTTTAATTCAAAATTATACCGCCAAAAGGATATTCACCAACAGAACTTTAAATCAAAGGAAAGAAAAAAATCAAGTTGAAAAGAGCATATATATATATATATAATTGTTCCACGCAAACACAAATTCAAGCTTATTTGGCTGAATCAAGCACGGATTAAGCGAAATTCAAGGGAGAATAAAAAATCGAACAAAGCTACCTCAAAGCAACAACCTCCGATTCCACAGACAAACGCCGATCAGAAGGAGACGAGGAAATACTGATCGAGAATCGCCATCGACGAACTCGCGAGGCATGAGCAGCAGAAATGGAGGCTAGGGTTTTGCAGAAGCCATGATTCTTCACAATTCGCAATCAAGTTCCAGAGGGAATGGCGAGGGCAAAAAGGTAATTTCGAAAGCCTTCAGACCAGAAAGAGTGGAGAGAGCATATTACGGATTATTACCACTCTCGGTGCACATGGCCTTTTCTTTTCTTTCTTTTTTTCATTAAATTAAATTAATTTTGGGGTTAATGACGGCAAAAATACCCAAAGTTTGGTCAAAGAATCCCTCGTGTACCCAAAGTTTAAAAGTGGTGGCAAAAATACCCAAAGTCGCATTTGGGGAGTTGACCACTCCATTCTCGTAACGCCGTTAACTTACCCGTTAACTCTGGCGACGTGGACAAATCTGTTTTGTTAAGTGTAATCATTGGGGGTTCAATTAGTTGTATTAAATAGTATTAATTAGGGGTTTAATTCGTTGTTTTGTCGTAAACGAGGCTGATGTGGGCTCGTCCACGTGGCAAAAATTGTTATGTCAGCAACTCACGTTTGTCCGCGTGGCCAAAGTTAACGGGTAAGTTAATGGCGTTACGAGACTGGAGTGGTCAACTCCCCAAATGTGACTTTGGGTATTTTTACCACCACTTTTAAACTTTGGGTACACGAGGGGTTCTTTGACCAAACTTTGGGTATTTTCGCCGTCATTAACCCTTAATTTTGAGATTACTTTTTAGGAATATTGGGGCATAAATACCTAGTTTTATACTAAATAAATTTGTGTGGCCACTGGGGGCATAATTCCTTATTTAAAGTTTAAACCCCTAAAATTAATAATCTATCTATTTTACCTTTTAATTGAAAATAAATTACAATGATGTTATGATGTTATCAGTTATCTATTTTGTTTTGGGTTAAACTAATGATTTTAAATGTTAATTTTATAAAATAAATTTCGGGGTTAAATTAAATCAATTAGAAAATATTACTTTTGAAGAATTCAGTTGACTCGTTGTAACTTTCTAATTATAGAGCAAATTGATTACTCCTTAACACAGGTTTATTAATCTTAACACGAGTTCTAAGATTTTAAAAAAAAAAAAAAGATAAAACTGTATTTTTTTTTTCTTGCATACAAGCTTTTAATTTTATATCCAACCACTAACACATCCACTAATGCGTGTAATTATAGTAATTAAATTTGCTATAATGTTTTTTAGCATGTACGGAGGGGACTTTTGCAATAGTAACATTATAAAGGTTTTCATTTTGTTTCATACCTCTCGCGCGAATAGTGCTTTTGTTTCTTAACACGGGGTATTTGGGGTATGTTTCTAAATGAAATCCCAATAGAAGTCGGTTTGCAATTTAATTCATGTATAGAGCTACTTTCGGCGAGCTAGTTCCGGCAACCTACTTCGGTCGAGCTATATGTTTGAATTTACTTAATAAATTAGATCGGGCTATATCTAATATATGTTGGATAATTATTGGAGATCGAAGACTTCCGGGCTTGAATCACGCATGAAACACGCTTTCCTTGTAGTATTTCGAGCACCTCCGAAAACGTCTAGAGGTCTACAACGCAAGAATACCGCAGGATACGACAAGCCTTAAATCGTACTGCACAAGACGTTTGTGAAGCACGAAATAGGCAAGAACAGTTTCTGGAAATTGTTGAGAGAGATTTTTTGGTATTCTGTATCGTATGTATTGTTCTTATATAACTCGAAATATGGAGAGTGTTTTATAGGCAAATTTAACTGTCATTTCTAAAGGTAGCGACCCTTTTTGAAAGGACAGTAACCGACGAAAACTGCCATGTAGCCGTTACCTCTACCGCTATGCGAAAGTCGTTACCGCTAGCCAAATAATAACTACCGCTAGTAGCTGTTACCTCTACCGCTATGCGGAAGTCGTTACCGCTAGCCAAGTAAACTAGCTACCGCTAGTAGCCATTACCTCTACCGCTATACGGAAGTCATTACCGCTAGCCAAGTAATTGCTACCGCTAGGCGAGAATCGCCGCGAGAGAGCTCGAGGACCCGAGCCTAAGCCGCTCGCCACGATGCGACGTGCTTAAGTGCCTCAAGTGCGCCTACAAGGCGCCACTAGCCCTATCGTAGGAGACATGAACGGTAGCACAAGTGTCGTACCACCATCCTTTAGCCTTGCTCTTGACCGCCATAATCTCGCTCACCGTAGCGATGATTTTGTCTTCAGTCGTGGTTGCATTTGCCTCGTTGTTGGGAACCTTCTTGCTCCTACAATCTCGAGCATAATGCCCGGGCTTGCTGCACACAAAGCAGCCCGATTTCGGTCCTTTGCAAACACCGAAACTCTTGAACTTCTCATTGGTCTTTTTCGGACCAAGAGAGCTCTTTTTTGCTTCGAACTTCTTTTTGCCTTTCGCGCTCACCGCGTTGGCTTTCGAAGTCCCAGCATCGGAACATTCTCTATCTTTCGATTCCTCCTTGATTCGAAGATGTTTTTGGATTTGCTCCAAAAAGAAGTCCTCGGAATTGTGAAGATGTTTCTTCCGGTAACTTTTCCATGATGACGGCAATTTCGCAACAATTGCACCAACTTGAAAAGCTTCTGGAATATCAACCTTCACAGCCTGTAATTTGTTGACAGTGACTTGCAATTCGTGTACTTGTGAAAGTATCGACTTATCGTCATTCATTTTGAAATCCAAATACGTCGAGATTAAGAACTTTTTGGTACCTTCTTCCTCGGCTTTGAATTTGTACTCGAGAGCCTTCCATATCTTCGACGCGGATTGAACTTCGGTGTAGAGATCGTAGAGGCGATCGGAGAGCGTATTGAGTATGTGTCCATGGCACAAGAGTTCGTCCTCCTTGCGCTTCGCACGATCCTTCTTCACTTCGTCCGAGTCGTCGTCCGCCGGTTCGGGAATGGCCGGCAACTCCGGGTCCAAGACGTAGTAGATCTTCAACGCCGTGAGAAGGAAGATCATCTTGTCTTGCCATCGGGTAAAGTTTGTACCGTCAAAACGGTCCAACTTCACGAGATCCTGATTCATGACTTTGATGCTTGAAACGGATGCTTCGGTCGCCATAATACAAATACTATAAGATTGTTGGATAATTATTGGAGATCGAAGACTTCCGGGCTTGAATCACGCATGAAACACGCTTTCCTTATAGTATTTCGAGCACCTCCGAGAACGTCTAGAGGTCTACAACGCAAGAATACCGCAGGATACGACAAGCCTTAAATCGTACTGCACAAGACGTTTGTGAAGCACGAAATAGGCAAGAACAATTTCTGGAAATTGTTTAGAGAGATTTTTTGGTATTCTGTATCGTATGTATTGTTCTTATATAACTCGAAATATGGAGAGTGTTTTATAGGCAAAAGTAACTGTCATTTCTAAAGGTAGAAACCCTTTTTGAAAGGACAGTAACCGATGAAAACTACCCTATAGCCGTTACCTCTACCGCTATGCGGAAGTCGTTACAGCTAGCCAAGTAATTGCTACTGCTAGGTGAGAATCGCCGCGAGAGAGCCCGAGGACCCGAGCCTAAGCCAAGTAAGTGCCTCAAGTGCGCCTACAAGGCGCCACTAGCGCCTCTACGCCCACGCCTCCGATCCCGAGCCGGTGTCGCCGGTGGCAACACCGGCGGGGTTGGCGTTGCGAGAGAACAAAGTGGCATGATGTCGCCACCTCGCCTCCGCATCACACTCCACATGATACATCACTAGCTCAAATGACATTAATTATTAAACTAAAGACGTTACTTGAACAAACATTTACTCGACACGAACACACACTTAGACCTCAACACTTTTTTATGGCATTTGATAATTGATATTAGTTCTGATAACCAAATAAAATAAAATAAAATAAAATAAAAATTTGCGTTCGCCGTTATAAAATTAAGTACTTATGTCGCAAACATGTGTAATATATAATATATGAAATGAGAGTATGAAACGTGTGAGAGAAAGAAATATAAATTATTTTGTTGAGAAAGAGGACAAATTAGTTAGGAATTAAGCATGCATAATTTTGTTTTCCGGGGTCAAATTAGGACAAACCATAATTTAATTAAGGCCCAAATATTTTATGATTAGGCACAATTCCCCAAATTGTTTTTTCGTGTGGAAAAAATAAATAAAAAGAAATAAAGAAGCAGCAGTTTTGGTCCTGTCGGCTTCAGACAAACACGACCTTATCGTCCTCGTCCGATCCCCAAAACCCCCAAAATCGCCATCGCCAGATCTCCCTCAAGCTTCCCTGCGCTGCTCGGAGCTCGCTCGCTCTTCGATTCCCGGTAATCTCAGCGTTCTGCGATGCTTTTTCGCTCGCGAAACCTCCTCCTCTTTCGGATTTTGTGTTTTCGTTTCGTGTTCTTCGGAATTGTGCTTCGTTTCGTGCGATTCATCGAGTATGGAGAGAATTTAGCTGTTTTTTTCTATCTTGTTTAGGATTTTAGAAGATTGTAGTGAAGAACATGCGAGTGTTTTGCTTGCGTGATTTTGTTTATCTTGCGCTTGTTGAGTCGTGTGTTGCAGATCGTAGGAAGAACGGAAGCTCCGAGAAATGTTTTGTTCTTGGTTTTGATTTTGTGTCAGAAAGGCGAAAAGTATTGAGTGTTTGCTTGTTCGACTTTGTTACTCTTGTGCTTGCTGATTCCCGTGTTTCGGATTGTGCGGGGACCGTAACCTACGAAAAATGTGTTTGTTTCGTGTCCTCGTTTGGTTATCGTTTATCGCGAATAGGAAAGATCAATCTAAAGAAAAATGAAAACACGAAAATTGAGTGTGTTTTTGCTTGCAGATCTATGATAGAACTCGGAAGCCTGCTCATATTTTCTTTGTAATAACAATTTACTGAATCACGTTGCTATTTCTCTCTGCAGAAACCGGTTGAAGCTCTGCCGAATATTTTGTGTGGTATTTATCCGATGGAATTCATGACGACGAATCATCACCCGATCGGAACCCCTCAAGGTTTTAAATTGTGACCTATTCCTTATCTTGTTTTATAATTGCTATGCCACCTAATGTGAGTATAACTATGTTAGATTTGTACTCGCCATGTAAGGTTCGCATAATATTATGTTTCTGTGAGGTTTTTGATGTTAAACTTTTAGCTCCTAAATGCTGCATAATTATGTACTAGCAATTCTTCTTATTAAATTGGTATTATGTAATAGTCCCAGTTGATTTTGTTTTTGAGGAATCGAGAAAATGTCATCTCAACCAGAGGTGCACCACAAGAATGCCTTTTAAACATTGGAAAGTGCGCCTGGAAAACATCTTTGAATAATGTTATGCTTTTTCATTTGACAAGTCAATTTCATTTGATAAATGATCAATGATCAAGTATTCTGTCCTTTGTTATGCAATAACACTGTTCATTTTTTTGGTAAGTCGTATTCCTTGTAAATTGTTTGTGATCTTACATCTGGTCACGAAGATTGATATTGCTGCAATTAATTTCTTAAAAATTGCTAAGTTAGCATAACATCGTAATTTTTTACTCACAGGGAGTTCGAGTGATGCTTTATACAAGGAATTATGGCATGCATGCGCCGGACCACTTGTTACTCTTCCCCGTGAAGGGGAGAGGGTGTATTACTTTCCACAGGGTCACATGGAACAGGTATGATAATCTTTTTCCTGTAATTTTAATATTTTTTCAATAAAAATATAAATATACCATGTAATTCTGTATTGTAACTGTGCCATCTAAAGGGCAAAGTCAAGCAATTATGTATAATATCTTAAGTAGTGAAGTATACTATATGAAGACATGAAGTTAAGTTTTTTAAAATATCTTCAAAATGAAAATAGCCTTCTGAAACATTTGGAAAATTTTATTTTCTTTATCTTATATGTTAATAGTCTTGTGATTAACGGGACCTGCCATCTTGTTCAATATCCTCTTCAACGGGTATTCCGATGAGTTCGCATGCTTTCATGTCACATCTAATGTATACACTTAAGGAAAGAAACATAAAAATTAATCTTTCAAACTCCCTAGATATATTCTATATTGATATCTTTCTTGTTTATAGTCAGTAAATATTTTTTATTTTCTGTTTATTTAATTCTCTTTTGTTCAGCTGGAAGCGTCAATGCATCAGGGGATGGAGCAGCAAATGCCCTCATTTAATCTACCGTCAAAAATCCTTTGTCGAGTTGTTAATATTCAGCTTCGGGTACTTTTTATGTTACTTTGCCTTTCAAAAGTGATGTTTGTTCGGTTTGTTGCGTGCTTCTTAAATATTGAAACTTTTACTTTTGGATTCAAATTCAGGCAGAAAAAGAAACAGATGAAGTTTATGCTCAAATCGCTCTTTTACCGGAACAAGATGTGAGCTTCCTTCTTTAAATTGCATAACTAAGAGTTATGGAATAAGGTTTTATCTGTGTTTAATTTTTTCTATGTTCGTTAATCAGCAAAGTGAGGTCACGAGTCCCGATCCTCCGGTTCCTGAACCTACAAGGTGCACTGTACATTCGTTTTGCAAGACCCTTACTGCTTCTGATACGAGCACGCATGGCGGATTTTCCGTTCTTCGGAGGCATGCAGATGATTGTCTCCCGCCACTGGTAGTTTTAAATTATAGTCATTGTGTTCATCTATTTAGGGAAACTTCATAAAATAACCCTCAATACTCACAAATTTTATTACTAATCCTCAAGTTTTCATAATTCTCAAAATAACCTTTTCAATTTCATGTACCAAAATACCCCTGCAAAATAGACATAAAGCGTCCTGAAAAATGGACATTTTGCGTCCGGAAAAATGGACATATCGCGTCCCGAAAAATGAACAAGTTAGGGTTATTTTGGTACATGAAATTTGTAAAGGTTATTTGAGAATTATGAAAACTTAGGGATTAGTAATAGAATTTGTGGTGTATTGGGGGTTATTTTATGAAGTTTCCCTCTATTTATAGCTTTTAATTTTGGGTTTACACAAGTAGTTGAATTGAACAAAATTTTCTGCAGTGTATTACACTGTCTTCTTTCCCATTCCCTTTTTCTACAACGATCTATTAATAATGGGATGTGTACAGTGATATTTAATTTTAATATGTTTGCTATATTTCAGGATATGTCGCAGCAGCCACCATGGCAGGAATTGGTTGCCACTGATTTGCATAGAACCGAGTGGCACTTTCGTCATATATTTCGGGGTTGAGTCTCGTTTCCTGACTTGCATTTTGCGATTCCTCTGAAGGGCTCATTGCCATTTTTTCTTGAACTTTTATCAAGCAGCATTTCTTTCTATTACACTGATGTCTCTTATAGCTTTTGGTGTAAAATCACCTTTTATATTTTCGTTGAAATCTTCTTCTTTTATAAAAAATAAAATCTTTGTTTCTTTTAATAATTCTTTTTCGTTGTAATTTAATATTTGAAGCTTGAATTGTCAAATTGCACTATTTCCCAAAAAAATATATTGTAGATACCAATTACTCTGAAATTGTTTTTGTTACGCTTCAATTAGTTTGTCGTTTTAATGCCGTTTGGTTTATCTATTTCTTTTTATCAATAAATTTCCTGTATAACTTAATGATCTTGAAAACCCTTTCCGCAGGCCAACCTAGACGTCACCTACTTACAACCGGTTGGAGTGTATTCGTTAGCTCCAAAAAACTAGTAGCGGGCGATGCATTTATATTTCTGAGGCAAGAAGATTATTTCTAAAGACATATAATTTTAAATTAATACTGTAGATAATTGACAGATATCTAGGATATGGAGACTAATTACTGCTATATGACTGCGCTATAGTACATACAAATGTAATTAGGGACTAAATAACCGAATTGACGTAATATTCTGAAGCAATTACAGAATTATTTTGGCCGATCAATCGAGAAATTCAACATAGACAAGGAATCAATACAGTTAGCTTTATATTTTCTTATTATATTATTGATTTATTTTGCAGAGGTGAAAACGGAGAGCTGCGTGTGGGAGTTAGGAGACTGATGAGGCAACCGAGTAATATGCCGTCTTCTGTTATTTCTAGTCACAGCATGCATCTTGGAGTTCTAGCTACAGCTTCTCATGCCATTTCAACCGGAACACTCTTCTCTGTATTCTACAAGCCAAGGTCTGATTTTATTCATTATTAAGTCTCATTTTTATTTATTTTTGCTTGGTTTATATTGTTTGCTCTATATTATTTCTTTTGTTGGTATGTAGACATATTGAAAGTTTGGTAATATTGTGTAAATATTAATTATGTTTAGGTAGTTCGTTAAACTATACCCAATAGCTAGTTTAACTATATCCTACTTTCCAGTTCATTTCTTTGGATATCTATTCTCTGAATTTTCGGTGTTCAGATTTTCTTGTACCAATGAAGACTGAGATTATATGGTTTTCATCTTTAACAGGACAAGTCGTTCCGAGTTTCTTGTAAGTGTTAACAAATACCTTGAAGCCCGAAGTCACAAACTTTCTGTCGGGATGAGATTTAAGATGAGATTTGAGGGCGAGGAGGTTCCCGAGAGAAGGTAAATTCTTTGACATTCAAAAGAAATCACAAAATAACTGTTACCGTATGCAAGTGTTTTTTGTCTGTTACATAGTGATTTATAGTTTTATACTGCTGTTGCAGTATAATATTTTGAAGGATAGAGGCATTTTCTCATGAACTAACGTAAAAAAATCATTTTCATTCACAGTTTTCTATAATCTCTTAAAATTCCCGATTATGCACATGCTCACGAATTTAATTTACGGTGCTACAGGTTCAGTGGTACAATTGTTGGCATGGGAGATCACACATCATCCGGATGGGCTAACTCCGATTGGCGGTCACTTAAGGTGTACTTCTATGTCACGTTTTTCTTATTAGTGCTTTTAAGCGTGATTGAGGATAAAAACATTGCCAGTTGTGTAAGATAATAGTTTACGGTTGATGATAATGCTTATAACTGTAACTATAGTACGATGATGTCATTTGCCGACTCTATAATCTCGGGGTATTATTCTCTCTTATTCATTTAGATTTATGTACTTCCGTTGTTTATTAAGATTATTAATAACTAATGAATGATTAATTATTATTCTTTTAGATCATTAATGAGAACCATTAATTATTCTCTCTATTTTCTGAATTTTTGTCTTATTAGGTTCAATGGGATGAACCATCGGTTATACCAAGACCCGAGCAAGTCTCACCGTGGGAATTGGAGCCTCTTGTGGCAAATCCTGCCCCAAATTCTCAAATGACACAAAGGAACAAGCGACCCCGGCCAGCTGTTTTACCGTCACCATCTTCAGACCTCTCAATGCACGGTAACTGTAGTGATTATCAAGTCAAGTTATTTTGTTTCTTCTATACTCCTGTTTTTATATTAATTATTAAGATTATTAGCTACGAGGCCTACTATCTCGTTCGGATTAGATATTCAATTTCGGCTTGATATCGGCTTTGACTTATACTATTAATTACATGTATTATTATTTTAAAATCATCTAAGAATATTCTACATATGGTTCATTTTGATTCAAATTTTGTTAGGCACATGGAAAACTCCGCTGGATTCTCCGTCATCTTTCTCATATTACGACAGACAAGAAGTCTATTCATCACCCAAGTTTAGCTCGGCTTCAAAGCCAAGCCCTTTCAGTTTCGGTGGAAACAGCAATCTTTCTACAAACTTCTGGTCAAATCAAGTGGAAACCCCTATCGAGTCTCCCTCACCTGCCATAGCCAAAGATTGTGGAAACCCGAATAAGAGCTGTGGAAATGGCCCGAGGCTGTTTGGTATTCAGTTAGTTGACAATCCCAGTTTGGAAGACACTTCACATGTGGTTGGAAATATTGCTGAAAGTCAACCGATCCCATCTTTGGAGGCTGAATCCGATCAGCAGTCTGAACCGTCAAACATCAATCGAGCCGATTACCCTTCCGTGAGCTGCGATGCGGAGAAATCCTGCCTCCGATCGCCTCATGAGTCGCAGAGTAGGCAAATTAGAAGTTGCACAAAGGTAGCTCTCGATTTTCTCTCGCAAAATAACTCCAGTTTAATAATCACGGTTTTTGCCATTTCATGTGGCTTAGAAGTTGACGAAAATTGTCAATTTATAATGATTCTGGGTTAATGCCATACCTTGATAATTACAAGATATTCGAAGGTTATCTTATCATCTAATATAATTGTATATTTAATTAATTAAGGGGTAGATTAGTATTTTTGTACTATTCCCATTAATTTGAGCAATTATCTTTCGTAAGGTACACATGCAAGGGATTGCCGTTGGAAGAGCGGTGGATCTGACAAGATTCGATCGATACGAAGATCTTCTGAGGAAATTGGAGGAGATGTTCGACATCGAAGGCGAGCTATGTGGATCGATGAAGAAATGGCAGGTTGTCTACACCGACGACGAGGATGACATGATGATGGTCGGGGATGACCCGTGGCAGTAAGTTCCTTTTGACTTTGACTTCTCACTTGCCGTTTTTAGTTCCGATGCCATACCATCTTATGAGAATATTCTAGAATGCCTAAATATTGGCGCCAAATCTCGGTTTAGCTGTCACGTTTGATGAGTTCTATTTTTCCATTGGGAGAATTCCCGGTCTAGCTCTCGAATTATAGACCGGTGTTCTGGTTATTCGTTGACATTTATCAATATTATTTCCGGAAGTTCGTCTCCTTGGTGAATTCCCGGTTTCATTTTTATTCTGGCCCTATCGGTTTCTAATCCATAGCTTTTTTTTGCAGTGAGTTTTGCAGTATGGTGAGAAAGATTTGTATATACACATCAGAGGAAGTAAAGATGTTATCGTCCAAGCTAAAGCTTCCCATCAACCAAAATGCCAAACCGGGAAAGCTTGATTGCGAGGTGGTGATCAATCCCGAGGATCAATCATCGATTGTGGGGCCCGGATGCTGAGTTGTCATACATATCTCGGAGCGAGCAATTTAGTGAGTACTAGAGTAAAAAAAGAAAAGAATTAAGAAAAAAAAGATGTAATATATGAACTGGGGTGACGGATAATCCGTCGCATTTATGTTTTTGTACACGTCTGACATTATCGACCCGAGATCGGTTTCCGAATATTTCGAGATGGAGAGCAGATCCCCGAATGGACAATGCCATTTGGAGGTAGAGTTTTTTTTTTCTTCATCTTACTAATGCTTTTGGGTGTTTTGTCTTTTGTCTTAGATTTGAATTTTCGAAAGAGAATTTCCGGAGTTCCGACTATGGTACGGGAAAGCTTGGTACTACATAAACTTTTGTCCCATCTCGTTCCGTTTGTACATAAACTTTTGCTGTTCCTCGTAAAACTCAGCCACTGTTGGCAAGACATTTTCTTTTGCTGAAGTATATTGTAAATAAATTGCTCGTATTTGCTCACCTACCAGTCCTTGTACTTTATTTTATGTTCATCACTGTCCCGATACTTCTCATTTCTGGAATATTGCAACTTTTTTATTTTATTTAATGCTAAATCCGAAATATTGAAAGTCTCTTTAATTTATAAATATAATTGTGGTTTGCTCACATATTAATAAAGGTACTTTGTTTTTAAGGTTCAATATGCTCGTCGTTTTGCCTGGAAGCAAAGAATGAGTGGTGACATAAATATGAATTTGAAATGGTAAAGTTATATTAATATTGCTCCGTAATTAATTGATGTGAGAATAAGTTAATATTTTTTGCTATTTTTTAGTATACGAGGAGCAAGGTTTTTAAGTGCAATGGATATTCGTCAAAAATTAAAGAGGGAAAAAAGTACGCTAACTTGCAAAGTAAGGCTGTGTTGTTGGTATGCCAAAAGTGAAAAGTCGAAGGAGCGGGGGTATATTTATTGAGGTGACACTAATGGTCAAGATAATATTGTAGTTGCATTATAAGATATATCCGCACGTAAGAATAACTAATACTATTAATTAATTGGTTAAGATTACATAAGTACCACTAGGTCGAACAAGTTAAGAGTAATAAAATTTTACTTGACAGCATTGTAACATAATATGTAAAATGAAAATGATATTTTCTAGAGTATGTCAATCTCTTATATCACAAAACAATATTGGGGTGTTTCACCGGCTTTTGGATGCTAGTATTACCACTAAAATAGATAGACAAAAGATTGAAAACTTTATGTCCCAAAAATCTGATGACTCAAAAGACAAAAGCTTTGTTCTGTAGTGGATGCTCAACGGCTACAAAGACCAGAAATTTCAAAAAGCAAACAATTATTGCACCTCCGATCCCATAAAAAAAGAGAGGAAAAAAAAAACTCAAAATCATTCACAACCCATCAAGAATCAATTCTGATAGATGCCATTGAGCAATTCCCAGCATTTTCTGAGCAACCAAACACCCCTGAAAATGCTGAAGTCAATGAAGAAGCTCAAGTTCTGGTCCAGAAAGAGGAAGAGGAAGCCCAAGAAGACAGACCACCACTCTCCACCACCACCTCTTTGGCAGATTGACCAGCCTTGGTGCTCTTACAGCCGGGCCGAGCCCTCCGCGCCGCCTCTGCCCTCGTCGTGGCTCGTCTCATTCGATGAAGAGTATCCGGCGTTTTCACCCTTGGATACGGCGATCGATGAAGATATAAGCCGGTGCCCGCCATTTTCTGCCCCGGGTGCGGGGATTGATGAGGATTCGGGCGAGTGCCCGCTGATTTCGGCCTCTGATACAGCGGCCGAGGAGGAGTCCAGCGAGAGTCGGGTGTTGCTCGCCGGAAACGAGAAACCGGCCGGCTTCCTCGGCTTTGGCATCTCTCTCATTAGCTGCTTCTTGCCTTGTTACCGTATCAGATAGCTCTGATTAATTTTTTGAATTTTTTTTTTAGTATTTGTTTGTTATTTATAAAATTAAATAGTGTGGAGTGTACAATAATACATAATTATCTTTGTAGATTTTTTATTTATTAAACCAAAGCAATAATTTAATAGTGATTGATGATACTTAGACAATGTCTACAGTACATTATATTGTATAAATCTATATCTACTTCAGAAAAGAGCGAATTTACTCTTTCGAGGAATTGGTAGGTAGTAATGTCTTTAAATTTTGCATATTTATTAGGGGTGCAACCGGGTAGGGTACCCGGTTTTTTCGAGGTACCCGGTACCCGGTACCGGAATCCGGGTATCCGAAAATTGATACCCGGAACCGGTATCCGAAATCCGGGTACCCGGAAATCCGGGTACCCGAATTCCGGGTATCTATATTTTGGTACCCGGTACCGGTACCCGGTACCCGGTTTTGGGAACCGGGTACCGGGTACCCGGTACCCGTTTTTGCATAAAAATCTGGATAAAAACTGCATAAAAAAACTAGATAAAAACATACATTCAACTTTAAAAAAAAAACGGCATTACCTTCTCCGCGCATCAAGCATAAAAGAAAAAACAATCCGAAATGCATAAAAAATAGTCCCGCGCATAAAGCATACATAGTACCACGCAAAAAAGAAATGGAAAAAACTTATGTAGCCATTGTCTCCCCTCTGTGGTCCTCGACTTGAGAAAAACTTATAATTCTTTTATGTAAATTCCAAGCCGCATCGAGCCAGTGTACGGTAACGCACATGTATCCGATATTTTGGATCGAAGTCCAACAATCGGTCGTTACACTTACCTAAGGGTAAAATAAAAACAAAATAATCGATTAGTAAGCAACACACATTAGATTAAGCAGTAAGATATATATTTGATATATATTATATAAGTAGTAAGATATATATTATATAAGCAACAATATATATGTTAAAAAATGAGCGAAAAACCGTACCCTTTGGTTCTGTAAGAATAGCTTCAACTTAATCCGGTTCTCGTCAAACAATTTCCAAACCTCTTTGGCCGCTGTTGTCCTTGAAATTGTGAAAAAATTTGGATTCATATACTGTGAGTATGTCCGGAATCCTTCTCCTTCAACATGACGAAACGGGAGTTCATCAAGCACAAGGTAAGTTGCAACCGCCTTTTTGAAACCCTCTTTCGTCCATTGGGTAAGTTTTAGCTCACTCGTTCCATCGGGTTTCATGTATTGCCCTATCTTTTTTTGCTTTTGCTCTCGCATCTCTTGTACTTAAGGACCTTTTTTTGCATGTTTCAAGATGTTTCTTGAGATTTGTCGTACCATTAGAATAAGGGCTTGACAACACAGCTTGACAATGATGGCACAACGCAGTATCCGTACTATAATCCTTGGTGAAATGATTCCAGACGGCCGAAGCATTAGCTCTTTTGCGCTTAGTTTCTTTTTGGGATTGAGATTGAGTGACACTTTTGTTCACCGAGTCGTCTTCTTCATTGCTTTGAATCGATAAATTCTCCATTTCGGCTTGATCCTTATTTACCTAAAAAATAAAATAACAACATTACATTAAAGTCTAGCCAGATCCTTATTTACCTTAAAAATAAAATAGCAACAGTACACGGTACAAAGCACTTTGAAATGGATCATTATAGAGACAAGAACACAAGTACCAAATTCATATCTGTTTAAGCAACAAAGGACAAATTCAAGAACCTTTTTTCAATAGGAAGCACTTTGAAATGGATCGTTATAATAAAACTTAAATCAAGAAGCACTTTCAATAAGATTTTTGCATAATCTTTTGGATAAAAAGACAAATCAGTCCCCACATTCATAAATTCAGGTCCATAATTGCTTCTTAAAACCTAAAAGCTTATTTGATATAGTATATTCAAAACATAGAAACAATTATAAGGCAAAATTTGATAAAGTATACTCAAATTTATATCATTTAAGTCTAAACAGTAAACCCAGAAGCTTTCAGTTTCAAGCAAAAATAATAAAACAAGGAGCAACAAACCAGGGGCTTAATTTATTCTATTCCTGTTTAACCCACAAATCGCCGATTTCCCCAATTTCTTCCAGATTTGCGAGGTTGAGAACCCGATCGCCATGAAAACGGAGCTCGGATTGGAGCTAGTCTGTCGGAGGAAGAGCCTTGCTGTCTCGGAGCTGGAGAGGAGGCGGAGGATGAGCTCGCCGGAGCTCGCGGCTGAGCCGATTTCAGTCAAAACATGAAGTACTGAAAGATAAGAACTTGATAAGATGGAGAATCGAGAAAATACGCACCGTTGTGTCGAGAACTGAGAAAAGGTAGTCCTTGTTGCAGACCGGTCCGGCGAAGGAGACAACGACGCCCTCTTCAGCCTCTCGCGCTCCGCCTGAAAGCAACCCCGAAATTTATGATTCATGTATTGGAGAAGTACGAGAAAAGAGGGTTAAGGGAGAGAAGGTCAAGGCAGAGCGAGAACCTGAAGTCGGGGAAGGCAGCGTCGGCGACGGCGAGATGCGAGGGAGGCGGGAGGCGAGATACGAGGGAGGCGAGCGGCGAGAGGCGAGATGCGAGGGAGGAGAATGAGATGTCGAGCCCTAAACCTAAAGAGTAAAGACTGACTTTAAAAAGTAAATTAATTTAAAAAAAAAAAAAAACAGGGTGATAAACCGGTACCGGGTACCTGGTTATTTTAATTTTACTACCCGGTACCCGGAACCGGTTTTGAATCCGGATACGGGTACCCGGAACCGGAATTCGGTTCCGGTTTCGGTTCCGGTTTTTAAATCCGGATACGGATTCGATTCCGGGTAATTACCCGGTTTCCGGGTATTATTTGCACCCCTAATATTTATACACTTTGTCTACTAAATTTTGTATATTTTGCACCGATTTTTTTTTCCCCTACACTTTGTATATTGGTACTTTTTGCGTTTATATATTTTATCAATTTTATCCAAACTCGTAGGACTTTCATTTTTATCCGTTCTTGAATAATTTAAGTCAATTATTATTAAGAATATAGAGACTAATATTCTGCTATAATTATTAAGAATATAGAGACTAATATTCTGCTGAATAGAAGATTCGAGTTCTTCCTCAAGATCGCTGGTTCATCCAGACTTCATCGAGCGACTCTTCATCAATATTGCAGTATTAATGTCGTTTGTATTATATACTGCATTATTTACAGTGTCGTTTATTGACTAGCATTGACTAGCTTGCTTTGTCGTTTGTAAACTCTGCTATATATATAGCAGGAAGCTCCCATCGTAATAAGATTTTCATTGAATCAAAAAGAGGTTTATTCAGAGAATGCTAAGTTCCTTCTTCTTCGCTTCATTCTTCTTCTTCGTTTTTTATTCAAGAACTCAATATGGTATCAGAGCAATGTTTCCGCCATTGTCGTCTCTGAGCTTGAAGCTTCGATCTTCGATCTCTGGTTCTCTTCCTCTTAGTCTTCTGTTTCGATCATCCCTGATCCGGCCAATCTTGGATGGTTTGGAGAACGGGAGAGAAGAGGCATGTCAAGCGACCGGGAAAGAAAACTTCAGCCTTTGGAGCGCTGGGATGAGCTTCATCATCTCTGTTTTCCGCCATTAGAGTTCTCCTTCAGCCTTCTTCATCTCCTTCCTGTCTGGACGAATTTGCTGGTCTTTCCTTCGAATTCAAAGAAGGAATCTCAACAGCTCATGCCCAGGATATCAGGGAAGCGCTATATAGGGTTTGCTTTCAAAACCTGATTCTTTCTTCTTCTTGACTTCTGCAACTTTTTCCGATTTCGATGATGAATATGGAATCGCAAGTTGTGAGCAAGAACGCAGCTAATCGTGCGATTATTCAAAGATCGCCGGTCGACTCTCACTCCGATCATCAAGGAGTTGTTTATTGGTTTTCTGGTTTTTCACCGTAGACAACCATTCTCTTCTGGTTTTCCACCGGAGACTCTCTTTTTCTTCCGCTTCATCTTCTGGGTTCATCATCCGGTTCATTCCGACTTGGATGAGCAGAAGAAACTGGTCATAATCCGCCATTAAAGCTCCTGTCAGAACTTGCCTTAAACAGTCATTGATCATAATCCGAGCGAAAGTTTTTCCAGCTCTTAGCTCAGATCAGCGTCATCTTTTTCGCCCATTAATTATTCTCCTTGTTCGAAGATTCATGAAGACCCCAAACACTCAAGAACAAGACTGCATCAATAAGTTGTTCGGTCAGGGGGTGCGAATCTCTTCATCAACATTGATCTCGTTCATGGTACTTTCTTGAGAAAGTCCAGGAGGATCTCAAGTTCGCATTTCTCCGAAGACGACGTCAAGTTCTCGGCTTTTCCTCGTGTAATCTACCGAGCACCGAGGATCTTCTCACGGATGTTTATACTCGAATCTTCTGTTCGAATCCTCGCCAATCTCGAAAACCCTTCTCAACACCGATGCAAGCAGGAGTCTTGTCGGTCATATTGTTTCATCGAGAAGACTTATCTACAAGCAGGTTCTTCGACATCGATAAAGATTCTTCGTCGAACCTGTTAGTCGACCTTCTATCTCGTCGATCATGTCGACGAACTTCATCGACAATCCAACATCTTGTGGCTTTACTTCGTCATGAGTATCTCATCAAGTTGTTCACACCAAGCTACCTCGTCGTCACTTCGAAGAGCTTCTGCATTCTTTGATTTTCATCGCTTCTTCAAGCGTGCGAAGACCAGAATCTCCGACAAAGTGTGGGTCTCGAGGAAACGGCTCAGTGAACACCCAGTCCTCTATCTCCGACAAAATTCATTCTCTTTTATCTTCATCCTTACATTCTCTATGGCTGAACTTTATTTCTTCGCCTTTTGATGACTCCGCAACGAATTTTCCAAGTATTGACCTTTATTAAGGATCTTGCTGTTCGTTGACACTCACGAGATCATCAAAAGTAACATGACCGCTGTTCCCGTGGTTCGATGAGAGAAGTACATACAGCCATGGTCAAGTTGTTCCTTGTTATGTACAAGAGGAACTATCGAGGAGAAGAGAGTTGTGACAAAATAGCCACTGGAATGGAGAATGATCGTACATTCATCGACATTTTTCTCTTCTTCAACTTTGCATCAAAAGTTCGAACAAGTTTCTGTCCACATTTAGCTTGCCTTTTTATGTCCAAGATGTACCTCTTCAAACGTCTTTGACCGGTCCATCTTGAGGGGGTGTATTAAGAATATAGAGACTAATATTCTGCTGAATAGAAGATTCGAGTTCTTCCTCAAGATCGCTGGTTCATCTAGACTTCATCGAGCGACTCTTCATCAATATTGCAGTATTCTATTCAAGTTCTTCCTCAAGATCGCTGGTTCATCCAGACTTCATCGAGCGACTCTTCATCAATATTGCAGTATTAATGTCGTTTGTATTATATACTGCATTATTTACAGTGTCGTTTATTGACTAGCATTGACTAGCTTGCTTTGTCGTTTGTAAACTCTGCTATATATATAGTAGGAAGCTCCCATTGTAATAAGATTTTCATTGAATCAAAAAGAGGTTTATTCAGAGAATGCTAAGTTCCTTCTTCTTCGCTTCATTCTTCTTCTTCGTTTTTTATTCAAGAACTTAATAATTATTATTTCACAAGAACCATATAATGTAACACATTAATCTCATTTTGTGATCGATTAACAAAAATACCTTTGAGTAAGTCGTGTATCCTTTTAACGTGTACGAGACAATGTGATAACTCTTTAAAACTATAACGAGGCAATGTGATGCAGCCCGATTATTAGGATTAGTGTTGTTTAGACAGTTAAGGTCGTTTAGGGGTTAATTGGTTGTAATGTCGTTCAGGAATGTAATTGTCGTTTTTGGGATTAGTGGAGTCGGTCCGGTCAGGTCCATTAAACTGTAATCTCGTTCTCTATATAAGAGAGCTTAAGTCAATAAGAAAAGGAGCCAAGAACCAACCACAAGACGTAGTCTCTCAAGAGGAGAGATTAGGTTTTGTGAATGTTGGCATTTGCGTTCAATCGTGTTCATTGTGTTCGTGTGTGTGTTCTTGATTCCGGGATTGTCGATCTTGGCTCATAACACAATGCTGCCAAAAATTATAGTTCAGGAGACAAACCAACATGTAAAGTTGTGGGGCATTATATCCCATTATTCTTGAAGAATCTCAAAATTTAAAATTTAATGTGCACATAAATAGCAATACCCAATTCATATATTCATTAGTACAACAATCAAAACGTCAATGAAATAATCATGGAAGTTTATTAAATCTTTGAACCAAACCTCTAATAAACAAGGACCGGGAACCGGGCTTTCAGCCTTTTCTCGGCCCAGACGGACCTCCGAATACCGAGCCCGGTCCTCTAAATCTGTAGCTACATGCATTTATTACAACAAAAAGTTGTAACACCGTCTTCTATAATAGTCTTTATATTATTGAAATAGGGAAGTAAATATCTTTTAGTACCACTATACAGAGCAATATAGCCGTAAAAACACGTTAGAACTCGGTATAAAACAGCTCTATAAAACAGTGAGAACAAAGATTGTCTGTTTGTATATGTTATTCCGGGATCGGTGGCGTTTTTAAATTAGATATAGATATTTCAGATGACGGACTTTGATTTACGAAATTAAGTAAAAATGCTTTAGGATAATAAATAAAGTTTACTCTATTTGCGAGAGTGAGGATTAAATTGCGGATATAATCCCAGAATATGTTCCGGCATGAAATCATGGCGTGTCAGAATCCCGACGATCGGAGGTCTCTGCAATTTTAAATTCATAATAAGTAACGGTCCGATTAGAATAGGAGGAAAAAATATCACATGGTTGCATTCATGATGAGCGAGAGAAATCGAGAGTTCTTACCCCCGGGGTTTTTGGGACAACGAGCAAGTGCCTGAGGCCAAGCTCCCGGAAGAGAAGAGCAGCTTTTGCTAGAGACATTGTTTCCACGACGGTGTATGGCGAAGTGTTTGTGACCGGGTGGAGATCGACAAACATCTCCATTTCTTCCTCCGTGATATCCAAATCCTCTAGCTTGATTCCCTTTCCTGATCCCGCTTTTGCGAAATCGTGAGCTTGGAATCTCTTGAAGATTTGAGATCCGGTCCTAACCCTTTGTTTGGAGAACTTCTTCCCGTTGAGGAGAACGAACAAATGGGACCTCAAAACGAGGCCGCAAAGCTCAGGAGTGTCCGAGAAAGGTGGCTCGTCGACGACGGGAAATCCGTTGTGTCTTGTGATCTTAAGAGCATACATTATCGTCCCAACTTTCTCGACACCCGAAAAGGAGATCAAGGGACCCGAAACGACGCTACTGGCAACGAGACTCCTCATGTACGGCTCGGCATGGGCTTCCATGTACGGGAGCCCCTTCATGACCAGGATTTGGTCGTACACACCCTTGTTGAAGCAATCCGCCACCGTTTTCGAGACGAGAAGAACGAGCATCATCAAGGGTAGCATCAGTAAATTGTTCGTCAGCTCAAGGAGAATGATACAGAGAGACACTGTCATTCTCATGGTTCCACCGAGGAAGGAAGCAGCTCCGAGGAGTGCAAAGAGACCCGCATCGAGCTCGGAAAGATTGCCAAGGACAGTGGCTACCAGGCGTCCGTAAGAAGCTCCGGCAAGAATGACGGGGATAAAAAGCCCGGAAGGAACAGCGATGCCATAAGTCACGATGCCCAAAAAGAATATGGCCACGAAGAAGGTCAAGAGAGTGGTGAGGTGAAACTCCCGTTCTGACCCCGAGCTAAACAAGTTTCTAATGGCATCGTCGTTCGTGTTGAAGAAGAGGGAGGCGAGATCGTTGTAATGGTTGGGCGGGCATTGGAAGTTTTTGTAGTTTCCCGAGCGGCCCATGGTGGGGCACTGGTCCTTCAGGTAGTCCGGACAAGGAGTGCATGGTGAAAGCCACGGAAGGCCGTAAGAGCAACACGACGTTATGAAGGAGATCACCAACACCAGAAGTATTTTGAATCTTGGGCCTCTCCTGAAAAAACATAATATACAATCATCATTTATATTTGTACAATGTGCTTACTTAAATAATCAAGAACTGCAAGTATTAAAGAAAAGTTACGGTATTACTCGTTAATGATGCTATAGGTCCGGAGAACTTTGTTGACAAAGAAGTTGTAAAGGCTGCCCAAAACGCCGCCAATTACTCCAAGAAATATGACCGCCAGAAGATCCGAGGTGTTGTAAAGCGTCTTCGATGTACTGACGTCGAACATAATCAAACCTCCTTCCCCGAAAAGTCCACATTTACCACCTTTGCAAATCTCTATGAGGCTTCTCAACACCACGGCTACCACGGCCGTTGTGAAAAATGTCCTCCAAAGAAGAGCACTTCTCCACCTGAAGAAATCCACGCCATTCTTAGTTATTTATACGATACTTTTATATAAACATCCCAAGATTAAATCTCGAAATGGGAGCGTTGGCACTCTTTGGTTTTGTAATAGTTAAGACTCGGAAAAATTTTATTTTATTTTATACAGACGGATTGAACAGATATCCATTGTACAACTTTCACCCTACTGAAGACAGACAGGGAGTAGATAGATATACTTATGTACAATATATATATATATAGAGAGAGTACCATGAAGCTGCCTCTTCGAGTGCAAATAGGACCCCACCAACCGGGGCTCGGAACGCCGCTGCAACACCAGCAGCAGCACCGGCAGTGATCAGATCCCTCCTGTCTCGATCGTTTTTGAAAAATCTAAGCCATTTCCAAGTCAACCGATACTTCCGGGACCCACCCTGACCGAGCAATGAAGCTATGCAAGCGCCGGTATGCACCATCGGTCCTTCCTTACCCACAACAAACCCAGCAGCTACTCCAAAAATTGAACCAAAAATCTGCAATAAATTAGTGTATTTATTAACTTTGCAATTTTATTTTTATTTTTAATAAGCCGGGGTTTAGAATAGATCTTTGTATGTCCTTTTTAACGGTAACAGAGTACCGATAGATCGAAATCAACTCATTTCTGTACTTGATTACCATGTAGCTAAATACGTGTATAACAAATCTCACCTTTACAAAGAGGGTACTTGGAGCCAATATAGAGTGAGCATCTATACCGTTGAGGTATGCCTTCACCTCCGGTATGCCCGAGCCAGCCGCTGCAGGGGCCACGTAAGCACACAGAGTTGCAGCCGCAGCAGCGAACAACATGTTCACGCAAACATAAACCGAAAAGGCCGAAAAATACCTGCAAGTAAATTTTTCTTGGTAAATTTCTACCGGTTTCGTTAAATTTAAAGATATTTCACGCAAACACAAACTTACTTTTCTTTGAGCATGAGATTGTTGGTAAGAAGAAGTTTGAAGCCAGCCAAATTCTCGACAGCGAGGTTATTACAGAAACCGACAACTCCAGTGAATATTCCGATCAGAAGCGCTAAAGTCCACTTAAGAACAACGTACTGAAATATCTCAACCTTCTTCCTGGATCTCCAGTCCTGCTTAAAGAGATCATTCTCAACAATCCTACAAACAGAAAAACTTATTTGATGAGACATACATTATTGTTATAATATACATTCTTTTGCAAGATCAACGAATTTTAGACCCGCGCTTTTTATGTCGTAAATTATGTTCTCTTTTATTAGGGGTATTTGGGGTAGTTTAGGCATAGGATTGGCGTCTAAGCCTGTATAAGGCGCTCTACTCTACGTTAAGGTGGAAATTCTTATTGAACATCATTGGGTCACCATAGACTCGTTTTATTAATTACTTTATTATTATTTAAATTACGGCATCTGTTTATTTTAAGTCATTAAGGGCATTTTAGGAAATTTGTATTAAATAGGGATTAGGATTTCCAAATCTCTACATTGGGAGCCTACCTCGCTCTCGAAGGATTGGTCCACGATTATTGTTTTTTTTTTTTTTTTTTTCTGAATTATATTTAAGAGAGAAAGGGGATTCACCGTCTTGGTGAATTCCCGTAGGCCGATTTCGTGCGTGATCTATTTCGTCTGAATTTGTTACCCGTATAAATGAAAGGAGTGGAACAAAGTGTCGCTTCGATTTACAGTAAGCTGTTCGTGTTTCTCTCGGATCTATTCCCGGTCCTATCAAAGACCATCTTTTATATCTACAATCTAACTCCAACATTCTTACAGCCACCAAGTAAACCCTGCATCTTGCTAACCGAAACCGAGGAAATCGATACAAGCACCGCTCTTCATCAAACGGATCTCAAACAACGCTATTTAATCTATGTTTTTTCTGCTGTTTGTATACATTCCCAATAATGTCAGACAAGAATTGAGAAGCAGTTGATGTTGATATAAACCAAAACATGTATACACACATATTTATATAAACGCATGAATCTATGACTCTGTATACAAATAGAAAAATGAACAAAAATAGAGTAAGACAAGCACAGCAGCCTATGAAAAAGACAAGAACATTATATGTGTATATATAAAGTGAAGTGTATACTATATATATATATATATATATAAAGTGATAAAGTAGACGTTTTGGATTGAAAAAGACGCCTACGAATCCGAGTTCCGTAATCGTCTTCTCCACGTCGCTTCGCTCCAATTGATCAAACGAAAATTCAAAATTACAGCGAAGCGGATCATTTTCGAGCCAAACTCAGCTGATTATATGTCATTTTGATGGCGAAATTCGATCACTTTTCCCTCCGCTTTCGCGCGAGCCAAACAGAATCCGCCATGAGCAGAACGAGAAGCGATTCCAAACCAGAGAGAGAGAGAGGGAGAGAGTTTGGACGTACTCGTAGTCGAGGCTCTCGATGGGGCAGATGTTGGCGCCAACAATGGCGATCTGCGAAGTGGTGTTGAGTCTGCTCCTGAGAAGCGGCTCTCTGAAGGACGACGATTTCTGATCATCCAGCAGCATCTCCGAGCTTCGCCTCTCCAGGCCTTCAATCTCGATATCGTTCTCCGCCATGGCCAGAGCTTCTCTCTCTCTCTCTCTCCAAGAAACTCGCTCCCTTTCTCTGCTTTTCTGTTGTGCATATATATATATTATATAATATTTTGTGATCTTCGATTTTGTCTCATATTTCGTAATAATTCTTTGATATAATAGCGGCAAAAGTATTAATATTGTAGTTGAGTGTGCTAAAAATACTCCGTTTTTTTAGGCAAAATGGCGACATAAGTACCTAAAGTTTTTGAAAAATTGACGTTAAGTTCTCATTCTTTTTTTGGATGGCGAAAGTTGTCAAACTCTTATTTTGTGTCTTTCGTTATGTTTTCGCCCCGAACCGCAACACGTGTCACGTTTTTTAACCTATTAAATATACCATTTTTAATCAAAAAGTTAAACTGGTTTAGCAATGATAAACAATGATATATTTAATGGGTTTAAAAACGTTACACGTGATGCAGTTCGGGACGAAAACATGACGGAAGACACAAAATAAGAATTTACAACTTTCGCCACACACAAAAACAAGAAAAGAATGGAAACTTAATGTCAACTTTTCAAAGATTCTGAGTACTTATGCCGCTATTTTCTCGTTTTTTATATATATATATGGGGGGAGAACTCAAGGTTCAAAATGCCATTTTTGCTGCTAAATCGGTTGCCGTTTTCTTAGATTATCAATGGATTTTCGAAGATTATCGATGGAAAACTAATAAAACTGTAGCTTATCGTTATCGATACTTATCGAGGATTATCGATGGAAAACCACTAAAATAGTTTTAAGAATATATTTACTAAGTTTATAATATAATATAGTCTCACTCTCATATATGTAAATGCATTTTTTTTTACATTGAAGGTACTTTTGCCGAAAATTGTTAAAAAGTGCAAAAAATTTCAAAAACAACCCAATTTTTTATTATTATTTTACACTTTTTTTACGAATAATCGATTGGCATGAAATACTTGCCGATGACTACTAGCAAGACAGATAATCGACGGTTATTGAGGATAATCGTGAAAAATTCGAATCTGGGAGAAGTATTCAATTTAGTAAAACAATAGCTCATTCCAATTTATGTTATGAAAACATTAATGGGCCATAGTACAATTTCTCTTAAAACGTAAATAGAGAGACATGTATCACCTCGGTTCAATTTTACTTTGATTTTATTCGGATTGTATATTGTTTATTTTAATTAACCGAGTCCCTCTTTTATCTATTTTTTGATTAAAAACATTAATGGAAAAACATGTATCAATGCCACTCAATAATATTTTATTTTAGCGCATTTATATTGTTTAACTTAGTTAATTGAGTCCTGTTTATATTGACTTTTGTTAAGAAAAATATACGGAATTGACAGAACTACTGCTCTATTGTGAATAATTTTATCGCTATTATTTTATCTTCTGTCAAATATGAATATATATAATATATATACCTCTCATTTCCTAATATCTTTTATAAAATTTTCAATTTATAAATGACGCACACTTCTATTTTTGTATATTTTTTTGTACTATATAAGCAATGATATATTTTGATAAAATACCATGAAGACCCAGATAGGATAAAAATACACAATCATAAGCTACATATTGATAATAAAAAATATTAAATAAGAAGCTAAAAATAAAATCAGAGGCTAAAAAAATAAAAATACGGTAAAAAATAATCAAATCAAAACATTTTAATTTTGAATATTTATTTTTATTTATCCGCTTGTATATAAAAGACCAAGCAAAAAATGAATTTTAAAATTGTTAATTAATTGATAAAAAAGGATTATATATTTGGACGATATATTCAAAATAGTAAGTGTGAGTGATAACTTTGTAAAAATATAGGAGTCTGGATTTCATTATTGGGATCCAACAGGAAGTCATCTAAAAATATGAAATGGGCGGTGTCTATAGAAAATTTATACAATATATATATATATATGGGTAAACTGCTAATGTACTCAATGTTTATTTTTCTGCGGATTATGTACCCAATGTTTATTTTCGACGGCTAATGTACTCAAACTTTATTCCGTTAGATATTTTCGTGTTTTCCGTCACTTGACCGTCAGCGAGTGATATGTACACTTTTTGTATTTTTGACATAACTCACTCAATTTTTGTCCAAATTTTATGCACTACCTACGGTTGGAAAGATAAGAGATAGATCTACAACTTTGGTGTTTTAAGTTTTGACAAATTTTTTTTATTATTCTAATATTTCAATTACAACGTAAAACTGAACATTAGTTTAATACAAAATTTTTGTTTCGAGCAAATTTTAATATACTTAATGACTTTTTATGATAAAATGTTAAACAAAAAAGTTGTAGATAAATTTTTTATCTTTCCAACGGTAGTTTATTTATAAATTTTGGACAAAAAAAAGAGTGAGTTATGCCAAAAATATGAAAGATGTAATGTGAAAAAAACTTTCGTATTTTTGGTATAACTTACTCATTTTTTATCCAAAATTTATAAATAAACTACCGTTGGAAAGATAAAAGATTTATCTACAACATTTTAGTTTTACGTTTTATCAGAAAAAATCATTATGTATATTAAAATGTGCTCGAATATTTTGTATTAAACTAATGTTCAGTTTTACGTTGTAATTGAAATTTCGTATTTTTTTAAAACTTTTTTTACAAGACTTAAAACACAAAAGTTGTAGATCTATCTCTTATCTTTTCAACCGTAGGTTGTGCATAAAATTGGACAAAAAATGAGTGAGTTATGTCAAAAATACAAAAAGTGTACATATCACTCGTTGACGGTCAACTGACGGAAAACACGAAAAAATCTAACGGAATAAAGTTTGGGTACATTAGCCTTCGAAAATAAACATTGGGTACATAATCTGCAGAAAAACAAACATTAGATCCATTGGCCGCAGTTTAATTAGGTGTTGGAGCAACATAAATGATAAAGAAAAGGATCCAAAAAAACCTAGGTGTAATAGTATTAGTTGTCTTCCTATTTTAATCACGTTCGTGGGTCGGTGTTCACACGTTGCCTCTCTTATCCAGCTCCAATTATAATTTTTATTTTTATTAATAAATTTAAATTCTTTTTATTATTGTTTATTGCTTCTCTAATTATTAATTTTATCTAGAGTAATAAGCATTACTAAATTGTAAGACTTACTCGATTATATTATCAACTATATGGTAAACGATAAACTATTAAGACTATTGGAAATTAAAAAAAAAAATACTGAATTAGCGAATATTTTTGAACAAGTCTCGTCTTGCTTAACGTATAAATATTTATTAATATAATATGTAGAAAATAATATGCTATTTTATAACAATATAGAAAACTTTGTGTTAAACAACAAATTAAAAAAGTTAGGAGGCCACCGACGATTATAATTAAATTGAGAGGCATTTAATAATAAACCATATAATATATGTATATATATTTATATATTAACATGAGATATTTGAGACATATATACTAAAAAATTTAGCCAACATATTTTTATACTTTATTTATTTTGCCAAAAAACAGTATTCAAATGCCTTAAAATAATGTCAAGATTTTATTCCATTGAATTAATATCGTTAAACTTAAAACACAAGTACATCTAGAGTTCAATAAAATTATTAAAGATTAATATTTTAAAATTTAATCATAAACGTACACATATTTTTTGTATAATAGATCTTAACGTAACATGAATAAAATGAGATCTCGTGGATATAACGAAACAGACCTTATGTTATTTTATATACTACCGCCGTTAAAAAAAGATTGAAAATATACTAATACATTTAGTATAAGATTAGAAACTTATGAAACAAATATAACTTTAAAAAAATCAACTTCTATGATTTAAATACTACTATAAACATGGTATTCTTCATTTTACTGACAAGTCATAATTTAAGTTATTTAATGCAAAAAACTAACCTTATTTAGTATTTTACTCTCTGTTTCAGGTTTATATCTATCTATATGAGCGTATAATATGTATATACACACGTGCACAATTACGTGGTGTACTATATTATGCAAATCAGAGCTGGCAGAAGGAAATAATTGCAAGGAATTTTTCAGTATAAATACTCAATTTGAACTAAAAGTGTCAATATAATCTCAATCTTTTTAGCAGCAACAATACCGAGAATAAAAAACCACAAAACTATGTCGATATCTTATTCCAACAATGTCGAGTTAACGTCTGTTACGCGAGGGACACGTGTACATGTGCGATTAAAATTCCAAAAACATTACTTATTCATCACTTTTATTAAATTTGAGATATAAGTGTCTCTAATTTAACAAATATTAACTCAACTTGAACAAAATTAGACCTCATTTATGACATTTTAGTACTATTGCTGTTAAAAAGAGATCATAGAAAAATTCTAACTTGATATAAGATTTAATACTTATGCCACAAATATCCTTATAAGGAAGGACATTGCCTGTGCACCACATTTATTGGAGAAAATCAAGGGAAAATCTATTTAAAAAAACAATTATTTCCAATTCATGTATTATTATTCTTCTCAATAATTCAATAATTTATACATAAAAATGTGTTAACATGCACTGATTCCATATGTGTAATAATAACTAAATGAATTTATGATTAAATCACCTTCTATACAGTTTATGTGACATTTAGTTCAACTCTGCTCGGAATTCAAATCCCGCCGCTGAGAATCGCATGCATTGGCTTTCCGACGAGCAGTCGTAGACTCTTCCAGAAAATTCCAACTCTCGTCGTGTTAACCTCTTTTTTGTGGCGTTTGTAGGGACTCGCCGGAGTCAAAGTCAAACACGAAATCTTCGAGACTCACAAGAGATTTCAGCTGCTGGCCGAGAGACGCGATTGTTTTCTGACATTCCGCGAAATTCTCAGCAGCCAAAGCTAGCTCTTTTTCCTAAAATGACCACAGAAATAATTAAACAATAAATAATATTACCAAGTGTAATTGTTTTATATTTTAGTAAATAGTATATTATATACAAGAAATAAGTCAAATACTTAAACTAAGATGTTATGATCAAGGTTCGAACGACCGATAACTGACCAATGTGTAATTTCACGGGTTAGCCAACGGGTAAATTGTAGGTCTTTAAAAATAGATATATGTTTGTACCAATCAAATTTTAGAGGTAAGCCGATAACCGATGCGTATTAAGTAAAATAATAGTATATATAAATATTAAATCATTTATAAATGTACTGACCTGTGTGAGCTTGAAATCAAGATTAGTTCTCTCCCTGTGGGTTTCAGCTTCGAGTTTCATGCTCGAAAGCTCGTCCTGCAATTTCCGGCATCGGACAAGATTGTCAGAAGAGACAGCTCGCTCCCTCTGAACCTCTTCTTCCAGAAAGTTGACTTTCAGAGTCAAAGCATTGACCTCACTATTAACATCTCTAAGTTTTGATTCCAGCATTTCACTCGTGTTTTGAGCCGTCTTTGCTCGTTCTTCCGCTTTGATTTTCGATTCAATAGTGACGAGTAGCTCGTCTCGAAGCTCTTTCAGTTCTGTTTCAGCTTTTGATAGTTGACTTTTGGATTTCTCGAGCTCCACTTGGCAACTTCGCAGCGCCATCTCGAGTTTGACTTTTTCGCACTCAATCGTCTCTAGTTTCTCTTCCAGAATCACAGTCCTCTGAATCATGGACTCGGATCGATCAGGTATAAGTCGTTCGCTGGAAACGGTTTCTCTTTCTATCACCGGTAAACCAGCGATTCTTTCCATTTCGAGAAAATCATCCATGAGATCAATTTCTATCGAAGAGTTCATCATCTTGTTTTCAAATTCCTTTGAGCTCCGGAATTGAAATTCTCTAAGTGAGGGAGATTCCGATGAACGTGAATTGTGTGGCTCGTGTTCATTTTCCTCCAAGTTGCTTGTTTTTTGCGTACCTGTCAATTTCGAGAGAAGTTGAATAATTATCATGTTGTCAACTATCTGATCTGATCGGTTGTCGGTTAATATAATAATAAAATCTTAATATAATAGAATAATAATCTTAGGATTTGTCTACAGTACCTGACTCGAACGTTAGCCTCTCTGCACAATCGGAATGGCTATCAATCGAAGATAAAACATTAACCGAGGATGTAGAGATTGATTTCTGGTCATAACTTGGTGACGCTTTGCTAGTTAAGGCCTTGAATTTCCGGATCTCTGATTCAAGCTTAGCTACCTTTTTCATACTCTCCAAATATTGCTTACTCGTTGACTCGGCACTTTTAAGGCTCAAATTTCTCTCAAGAATCCCGATTTCAAGCGCCTTGGATTGAGAAAGAAGCTCGAGTTTAAGGCTTAAATTCTCTTTCTCCAAATTCTCGAGCTTTGCCCGTTCATCGGAATCATTTCTTGAAACCGTTTCTGCTTTGACGGTTTGAAGCTGCGTCTGAAGCCCCACGATTTGACTTTCGAGCATTGACTTTAAACGATCCCACTCTTGACTTTTCTTCCTTAAAATTTCATGGATCTTGTGTTCTTGATCTTCTCTTGCTTGTCGAAGTTGCCTTACACATTCCTTCAATGCACCGTCAAGATGAACAAGACGATCTTCGAGAGCGGAATTCTTGTGATTGCTAGTCTCGAGTTTCTTTTTTAACACCGACGCTTCATTTTCAGCCTTCTCCCAGCCTAGTAGTTAATATTGGAAGGGAAAGAAAAAAAAAAAAGAGCATTATTCTCAAATAGTATATGCTTATTAAAAAAAATTATCATCAAAAAGTCAAAATTTTCTCAACGTGTGATTATACTGATAGACCCGAGAATTCCTCATCAGCAAAGGAAGGGAGGACAGGCATATCGTCGTGCAAGTTTAGTCCTTCTATTTATGTTTTTAGAGGGGTTTCGGTCAATTATCTTGTTAGCGGTATTTTGGTCTTTTATCCGCTTTTTGGTCTTTTCGGTCTACCCTATAGGCACCCATCACGTCGGAGTTTAATTTATGCTTTGTTTTCTTGGCATATTTTGGAGAGTGTTCGACCTTACTAAGTAAAGCGTACCCAATTTTGTTTTCAAATAAAAAAATAAACGAGATAAGTTTTTTTTTTTTTTATACCTGAGACCGCTTCTTCAGCGACTTTAGCATGCTGCTTTACTAATTCCTCCTTAGTGCTAATCTCAAGAAGAGCTGAAGATAGTCTCTCTGTTAAATTCTTCACACTTCCCGTACTATCTTCGTAATTCGATCCGGATTTCGACGTCACTTCTGGTGATTGGGTGCTATTTATAGCATATACCTTTGACATTTTTAACAAAAGTCAAACATTGACTACCACGTCATAACAAGGATGGTGGAATAAAGCTGAAGCCGAGTTCTTTTCACGCATAATATGCAAACTGTAAATGAATCATTAATGCGTTATTGTAATTAAGCTACTCAGTGTTAACTTACTACCATGTATTTACATTTTTGACAAAATAAGGAATATACGCCGGGACAAAAAAAGAAGAAGTGGTATATTCCACCGCTTGCACCCATCTTTCGGGTATTTTTTCCGTGACTATCCCGCCATTTTAAATATCAATACACACCATTCCAAAAGAATGAATGGCTAAAGGAAAATCTAATTTAATTTCTAGATAAACTTTCTGTATTTATTTTCAAAATGATCACTTGAACAGTCTTTTACCAAGCAAAATTAACAATTTCGATACTCGATTATCCAAAAATTAGATAACTAAATTTAACATCTTCATTTGTCGCTCCGTGCTAGAGCGTCAATTTAACATTATTCACTTGTACTAGTAACTTGGTTCGTAAGCTTCATACATACTTCCAAATTTTAGATCAAATATCTTCAAAATCATTCTTAGAATCATTGAAATTTTAAAACTACCGAACCGAATGAAAAGCAATAATTCACCAACCTGATCTTCGGAGAATCTCTCCGAATGTGAAGACAGAGATCCCGTGCTCTCGGTCTCGCCGGGGCTCTTCTCCGACGACTTCCTCCGCCAAAGCCAACTTCGCCGATCCATCTCCAGCTAACAAACCCAGCAATAATATCACAAACCCAGCAACTAGCTCATAGCAACTCAGAACCCAATCTCCCAAAAGGGAATTTTCAAAATTGGATACAAAATACGAATCAGAAATTGAAGCTGCGCTTTCTGCTTATTGCTCCAATGAAACTTTGCTTCGAATTCTCTTTTCTTATGTCCAATCTCCCTAACGGGTTTCGAGATAAATCGGATAACACAAAATTCGAATCGGAAATACGAGCTGAGCTTTCTGATATTGACTCTAACATAAACTTCTCCTAGACAATGGTTTTTGAAGAAAGTGGATAATCCAAAAATCGAAGCCGAGCTTTCAACTGATTGCTCCAACACAAGCTTTGCTCATAAGCCACTATTCTTATGATTTATCTCCCAAATGGGTTTCGAGAAAAATCTGATAAGACAAATTCGAATTGAAAATCGGAGCTCTTCACTTCGAATCCACTAATCGTATGATCTCCCAAATGGGTTTTGAGAAAAGTGGATAATCCCAAAATTGGAAGCTAATTGCTCTAATACAAGCTTTGCTTCGAATTTCACAATCTCCAAAAATGGAGATAGTCCAAACTTTGAATGGGAAGTTGAAGCAGAGCTTTCAAGCTCATAAACTTTGCTTAGAATTCACTTCTCTCACGATCCAACGAACTCCACAAAGAGAATAAAGGGGACAAAAACACTCAACCTAAACCACCCAAAAATGAAGAGATATCAAAAAGACCGAATCGAATCGGTAGTGTGTGAAAAGAAAGGTTTCGATGGGCTCCGAAAACTACATGCAACCACCAAATTCCCCAAGTCTCACGCCATAATCGTCAACAAGCAAAGAGAGAGACAGGACCACATCGAAGATTGAATTCCCATTCATTCATTCATTCAATCAATCAAAGCACAGAAGAGGAGCGAAAAAAAAGCGGAAGGTTTGAAATTTCTTACTTTGATTGGTGATGTGATGATCCATTTGCGATAATTGCGATTGGGGAGGAAAGCGACGCTTCGTTGTTGGGAATTATTTGGGATTGTCGCCTTCCAATGCTGATTGCGATATTCTCGCCTCCCATTATTGTGTTCTTCACTCTTTTACGATATTTGCGGCATAAGTATCTAATTTTATATTGAGTGTGTTGGTAAATTCTAAATTTCTTTTTTTAGAGTAATAGTACCTGACCTGAAGGCTACTAAATAGTGTTGAAGACGAAGTTATATTTTGTCAATTTCAGGTAAACGTCTGTTCAGTAGAGGTGAAACCGGAGCGGTTATCCCTTTTTTTTTTGGACTATCTGGTATCTGATCCGGAGTTCGGATATCCAAAAATCCGAATCCAGATCCGAATATCCGAAATTCGAAAACTTATTGTTTAAAATACGGATTTATTATCCGAATCCAGTTTTGGACACCGGATCCGATTAAAAAAATTCAAATACATACATTTTCTCAAGTCTCAACCGTCATAAAACCGTACAAATCTAATACTAATCTCAAAAGTTTTGCATCCAAAAGGATAATGTACATCCAATTGTCTCAATATTAAAATGCATAAAATTAACATTGTCACGCCATCATAAATTAAAAAATTGAAGAGAAAAATAAAAAGTAAAATAAACCGGGTTTAAAAACCATATACCGAAGATCTGGATTTACTCGTTTATTTGCTTTACAAAAAAATTAGAAAATTTAATTTTAATTTAGTAATTAATTATATATTTTGCTTCTCTTAAAGACTAAAGAACTATATCTGAAACTTATTATATTTCATTTTTTTTTTAACCAAGAAATTAAATAGATTTGCATACAATAAGTCCTATGTTGTTTCTCAAATGCTGTCGTTTTTAACTCATAATGGTTTTTTTATTTCTTTCCAGAGAACGTTGTTTTCCTGAATATTGTCATTTCAACTCTCATGTTGTTTTCCACTATAATGTCGTTTCCTAAAACATTGTCATCTTCAAACGATAATGTCGTTTTATACATTGGTATCGTTTTTTAATATTATATCTTAGGCCCCGTTCACTTGGGCGTAATGGAGCGTAATCGGTCGTAATCGTAATAAGCACACTTACTTATTACCATGTTCAGTTATAATCATAAAAATATGCAACTTAATGGTCTTTACAATGTAAACAAAAGTCCCTATTTTAAAAGAATAGGCATTACAAAATTCACGTATTGTAATTGTGATTACAATTCCATCTCTTTTTTCTTTTTCCTAAATTACCCTAAAGTAACTACTCTTTCCTCCATTTTCTCCACTACTCACGTGTCATCCGCACCCCTCTTCTTCTCTCCTCTCTCTGCACTTTCCCCACGACTTTCCTCTCTCAATGACTCACCTCATTTATTTTTTTTCATCTGTATTTTTTTACAGATCACTCCCCTCATTTATTTTCTTTCATTTTGTTATTGATTCTCAACTCTGATTCCTCTTTCGGAAGCTTGGTGAAGGTAATGTTCGACCTTTTTGCTTTCGTTTTTAGTTAGATATTTATTCTCGTTAGTATATTTTGATTCAATTTCGTTAGGTAGTCAATAGTTGTGATTATCCAGCTTATTCTATAATTTTTTTTAAGGATATATTTTGGATTAAATTCTGGTTTGTTTTCTCTCTCTTCATTTTCTCTCTGATTGTACCTAATGATGTTTGGGTTTGTTTATTTCCCAGATGAACGATTCAACTGACTTCGTAAATCAACTCAACAAAAAATCCAGGTTCGTTTCTTATAAACTATGTGTATATTTTATATATGATTTTCAAGAATCGTATTTGTGTAGATGCCTTCTAGGTGCTTGTTTTTTTTTTTTTTTTTTGAATGGGCTTTAGGTGCTTGTTGTACCTTTGTGCACTGTGTTTGCCTATCTTTCTCATTGACTAAATATAAGCGATGCCGATCATGAATGGTGTAATTAAGTGATCATTCGTTGTTGTTTGTACCTCATTAGATGCCTTCTAGTTGCTTGTTGTTTTTTATCATAACAAGAAATGATTATTTTATATAAAAATATTTATGTAGGTGGAGGAAGACGGTTTTAGGCTCACTGTATTTCCAATGGATGAATATTTTGCAGTTAGTTGAGAGATTTATGAAAACTCATAAATCTAAAATAGAGAAGAGATCTTTAAGAGAACACGATATCATCGGAGTCAAAGAATAGAAGGAAGCCTACCTCAAAATCCCTATGAATACTATAATTTTAAACATGCAGCGGCTAGGAATGTAGTTGAGAGATGCTTTGGGGTCTTAAAAAGTCGATGGGCAATCCTTAGGAGTCCAGCATTCTATCCCGTGAAGACTCAAAATTATATTATCTATGCATGTTGCTTGCTACATAATTTCATCAAGTCACATATGTCAGATGAAATTCCAGAGACACCTTCGAATATAGAGTCCAGTCAGCCATCTTGAGATGAATTTATAACATCTGTCGAAATTTCCTCTGAATGGACTACATGGAGAAAGAACTTAGCACACGAGATGTATAACGACTGGATCGTTCGAAGATCTATGTAGTTTAATATATTAAGACTAGTTTTTTGTTTGTTGTTTAGTTTACTTACTCAGATCTTTTTCTATGAATGTGATTGTTTATGTGATATTTTTTAATTTGAAATTTTAGTAATTGTAAATTTGAAAATTACATAATGAGTTGTGCATTATTGTTTAATATTTAAATTATAGGACGGAGATTTCAATGAGTCAAAAGGGCCCAGGACAAAATAAGAGGTTTTGGAATGAAGATGAAAATAGAATTTTCATTGAATCTCTATTGGAAATAAACGACGAAGGAACATTCAAGGCGGATGGAAGTAGTTTCAAGCCTGGGCATATTCGAGCTCTCGAGAAGAAACTGTTGGAAATCGGGGTTTGATTCCCGACTCCATTACCACAAAATATGCTTCCGAGCCGTCCCGGTAACATTTAAAAAAATTATTTTAAAGCGGAAAACTTGTTATCGTAACGGCACGGATATCGGGTAATAACCATTTTAACAAGATCCGATAAATATTACATATTTAATATTCACAACACATTATTAATATCATAGTCGAAATAAGAAATAAATAGAAAGCGGTAAATGTTTGCATTTATTAACCCAATGCATAAGGCCGTACCTCAGTTGGCGTTTCTGACTGCGGACTCTGAAGTTCGGCAGGGCTCCGCCGGTGCTGAGGGAAACACCCGTGATCTTCCGGGATATTCTCCTGGACTCCTCGTACCGAAGCGTGGGCTTCGCCGGCAGGACTCCGTCGCAAAAATTTAACTGAGGTTCTTTTGAAGCTTCCGGAGAAAAAGTCTCCTAGCCGAACCAGAAAAGAGATCAGAGGCAGAAAACTCGCAGACCCTAGAGAGAGAGGGAGAGCTCAAGTTTTTGCTCTGGGGAAGGTGTGAAAAATGTTGTAAATGAGCTTCCTATTTATAGACTTGGCCCGTAACCGAATTATAGAAATTCTCTCATCAATTTTCGATTTTATTATAATTAAATACAATAATTATCTCAATCCAATGGCTAAGATTCAATCTCATCTAAATCCAATGGTTATAATTATTTAAGTATTTAATTAAATAAGAAAGAATTGGTAAATATAAAAACCAATAAAAATCGAAAATATATATATATAATCAATTTCGAAATTTATAATTAAATATAATTAATTATCTTAATCCAATGGATAAGATTCAATCTTATCTAAATCCAATGAATATAATTAATTAGGGATTTAATTTTAAATAAGAAAGACTTGGTAAAAAGAAAACCAATCTTATCTACTTATTTATCTTTATTCGAAAATATATATATATATATAATAATAATTTTAAAATATTATTAATTATCTAGATCCAACGGCGTACATTAATCTTAGACCGATCTAATGGATCGAATTAGTTTAGGATAAAATCAAATATCTTAAGACTTAGTAAAAGCCCTAATTCGATTTAATCCTCAACTATATTTCAAAAATTATATATTACATATATGATTAATTAATTTCCAATCCGACGGTAAAGATTAAATCTTAAACCGATCTAACGGATACAATTAACTAGGTCAAATTCGAAAACCCTAAGCTTGGTCACCAAGCAACTATTTTCGAATTAGGGTTAGGTCAAAAATCACTCATCTTAATCCTACGGTTGATCTTAAATCATTTCCGATCTAAAGGATAAGATTGATTTTAGGGTTTTTGCCAAAGTACCAAACTTTAGGTACTTATGCCGCAAATATTAAACCCTAGCTAGGTCAAACTCGTGTTGGCTAGATTATGCAGACCCACATCGATTTACAATATATATATATATATGTATAATTAAATATATATATTATTATTAATATAAATCCATTAATTATTAATTAATTATTAATAAGATATTAATAATTAAATCCAAATAATTAAATTATATTAATAATTCCTGATCTCAATATCACACATAAAAATGTCATGGTGCCACACCATCATTTAAATTCGTGACATGTGATTTAATTTCATAGTTTATCGAACCGAGCATAAACTTAGAAAATCCATAAATCACAAACCGTAAGTCGAAATGACTTGGTTCAAAAAGAAAAGTTGCTTAGAATTTAATTTCCAACAACATGGTGCTGATATAAAATCTAAATTCTAACTTTCTTTTATCAGTTAATTTCGTGCACCAAGATATGGTACTTTTGCCACGCTGACGATAAAACTATCTGACGTCTGCCACAGACCTTTCAGTTTTATAAGTCTAGCCAAATGATTAAACATTATCCAGAACGTATTTTAATCACGTACGTATCATCCGTTACGGAGCTATCCTGGGGACCATGGACCCGTATCACTTAAGCTCCAACGAACTGTTAGTTGTTCGTCAAACCTCGAAGTGATTCCACTATAGACCCGAGGCTGCACTCTTTAGTGATACGGTATATATTATTCCCTTTATAACAGTAGGGTGTCCATTGATACAATCAAATTCGGGTTATTGATCTTTCACTTGATGATCCACACACGAGCAGGCGGTTTCTACCGTTATGCCCCTCATTGCATTTTCATCCTTGACTCAGTCAGTAATATTATGAGTGACCCACTTATGGTTTCGATTCATAAGTTGCGCACGGGTACCTCTCACTTCTCACCACTGACAATCAAGGGAATCATCATCACTCTGAAGAGAGTTGTGTGATGCCCATGTCTATGACCAAGCTATCCTAACTGCTGACTATCATGTTCCCAAAATAATAGTGTTGGGAACAGCGGTAATTTATTGTGTTCTTTAACGGTTAAATCAAAGAACAATCAAGCCAGCAGCTCGGACTCAAGATCACTCAGGACTTAGATCGAATATCCATTTGATCATCTACTAGTGACTCAGCTCCAAGTTATCAATGATAGTCTTATATGATAACTTCCGGAGTTTAAGTCAGGTCCAGTCCAGTATGTAGACACTTCATACTTAATGCACTTCTAGTGAGTGTGACACACACAAAATCCAGAATAGGATTGTCACTTAGTCACATTAATGACCTTATACGATTAATGGGCTCTCACCCAGTTAATCAGGTCACGAACATTTTAAGTTCATTTATTATGATTATTAATTCTTCCTCACATTGACTCTGCTGTGATAATAATAACATAATTGCATCCTTTATGAACTAAGGAAACAAACATTTTATTTTACTCTACCAGAAACTATAATAAGATTAACATAATAAGTATCGTCTTTATTCAATGACATATCATAATCTTTTACAAATGGATAAAATATCTTGTTTAAGGATTACATTGATAAGGCCAGAAGCCTGTTGTTGCGATCCCTAAAAATACGGATCCCAAGAACATAACTGGCTTCTCCCATGTCCTTCATTTGGAACTGCGTAGATAGCCACGCTTTCACGTCCGATAATTTCTTCACATTGTTTCCAATGAGAAGAATATCGTCGACGTATAGAACAAGAAAAATTTCCATGGTATCATCATTGAGCTTATAAATGCAGGCATCAGTGACGTTCTGTATGAATCCATAGGTTTTTATGGTCTCATCAAACCTTAGATTCCAGGATCTGGAAGCTTGCTTCAATCCATATATGGATTTGAGTAATCTGCAAACCTTCCCTTCTTGACCCTGCTGCACGAACCCTTCTGGTTGGTCCATATAGATGTTCTCGTCAATGTACCCGTTCAGGAAAGCGGTTTTGACGTCCATCTGCCAAATCTCGTAATTGAGACTATAGGCTATGGCCATGAGAATCCGGATGGACTTGTACTTAGCGACTGGGGCGAAGGTCTCATCGAAACCAATACCTTCCCTCTGGGTAAAACCCTTTGCCACTAGTCTAGCCTTGAAGGTTTCAACCTTCCCGTCCACTCCTCTCTTTCGCTTGTATACCCACTTATAGCCAATGGTTTTGAAGCCATCCGGTAAGTCTACAAGTTTCCAGTCTTCATTAGAATCCATTGATTCTATTTCTTGGTTTATGGCTTCCTGCCATTCTCCCTTATCAGGATCAACCATAGCTTGCTTGAAGCCTATGGGATCTTCAACGCTAGTGTCTGTAACAGCTAGGTGAAATTCCAACTGGGTGTGTTCGTAGCGTTCAACTGGTCTTTTGAGCACCCCTTGGTTCTGATTTGGGACCGTGGTTTCTGCTTTATCTTCGACAACAGGCATTGTTGGAGATATTGTGACCTTGTCACCTGACAGCTCCTCGAGTATAACTTTACTTCGAGGTTTGAAATTTGCCATATAATCTTGCTCTAGAAAAGTAGCATTTGTTGAGACAAATACTTTCTTACTTTCTGGACTATAAAACAAACCTCCCTTAGTCTCATTGGAATATCCCACAAACAGACAAACTTCCGTTGTGATTCCAATTTATTTTTGTTTCCTGTCCGTACATATGCAGGACATCCCCAAATTCTGTAATGTCGCAGATTTGGTATTCTGCCATTCCATAATTCGACGGGCGTTTTAGAAACAGATTTTGACGGTACAACATTTAGAATGTTCGTAGCCGTCAACAAAGCATATCCCCAGAATGAATTGGGTAGTGATGAATAACTTAACATTGACCTTACCATTTCCAGTAAGGTCCTATTTCTCCTTTCTGCAACACCATTTTGTTCCGGTGTGCCAGGAGCAGTTAGTTGAGATGTTATACCTTTCTCGATCAGGAGGTCGCAGAACTCGTGATCTAGGTATTCTCCTCCTCGATCGGATCGAAGAGACTTCAATGATAGTCCAAGTTGATTCTCAGCCTCTGCTAGAAATTCTCTGAACTTACCCAAAGTTTCAGATTTCTTAGCCATGAGATAAACATAACCATATCTTGAATAATCGTCAATAAAAGTGACGAAGTATTCAATTCCTCCCCTTCCTTGTATGTTCATGGGACCACATACATCTGAATGGACGAGTTCTAATGGTTTAGTGGCTCTTTGACCTTTTGCCGAAAAAGGTCTCTTAGTCATTTTAACCTCTATACAGGATTCGCAAACAGGCAAAGAACCGATTGTTAGTTCTTTAAGGGGTCCATCCTTTACCAGCCTGTTTATCCTGTCTAGATTAATATGACCCAATCTTAAATGCCACAGGTACGTTTGAACATCATTATCAATCTTGGGTTTCTTGATTGATTTTGGCATTGCCAATTTAAACATTTCAGCATTCATACAGCTACCGTAATCTGGTCTTAGGATATATCATCCATTTTCTGTTTTAGCAGTGCAAATATATACCCAATCCTTTGTGATGACCCAATGGGATGCACGAAAGTTTAGAGTATATCCTTGTTTGTACAACAGAAAAGCAGAAAGTATATTTCTGCAGACATTTGGATAATAGTACACATTATCAACAAATAAAAATTTATTTCCAAATGTCAGTCGCAAATTTCCTACTGCTTTTGCTTGTAGGAATTCCCCGTTTCCTACTTTTAAAGTTGGTCCTTCATTTATCTCTTTTAATTTGTCAAGAGACTGACGAGAATTGCACGCATGATCGTTTGCTCCTGAATCCAAGATCCAGTTGAAGGATGAGTTGTCACGAAACTTGATTCTGATGTTGAAATATCAACATTACTTATACTCCCATTCTGGAAGGATTCTTCCTGGTTTCCATCAATTCTCTTCCTCTTGTTTAGAGAGCTTATAGCATTTTGATATGCCATTCCAAGTTTCTCCGAAGATCCACTCATGGCCAGCTTGCTTAGGGATTTTGTGACTTTTACCATATTGCTTTGATTTTGAGACTTCAGCGTCAGAGCAGACTTTTCCATTTCTTGTTTGTCGAAGGACATTTTAACTGGCATTGAAAAAGAAACATATTAAACTTTATTATAGGTAGAATGTTTTAAAAAAAAATATTTTTTGTTTGAAATAGTTACATGATGCAAACATGTTCTGGGAAAATGTTAAATAAACCCTTTAACTATTTCGTGATAATTTAACCGACTGTACATGTCGTCGCCGTCCTTAGTGGCATGGTCACTCCAGGGTGACTCGCGGTATCAACCGTGTAGTTTGATTAAACTAAGTTTTAGTCATAAACTTAATTAATATTCATAACAAGAACCACCAAAGTTCTCTATGATTATTAACTATCACCATATACGGTCGGGAAGCACCAACTTCCGTGCAAGCTCAACCCATTATTTTCGGTTCTCGGGATCCTCTTGGAAACGTCGTCCTTAGGGAATGGTCACTCCAGGGTGACTCGCGGTCCATTTCCAAGATTCCTCCGTCCCCATATTCTTTTGGAACTATCACGGTGTCAAACCTTCCACAAGCACACCTTCCTTAGGGAATGGACACTCTAGGGTGACTCGAGGCGGTGTGGTCAGCAGACCTTGTGACAGTAATAATGGAGACCTTTTTTGATTTATTCTATACTTGCCATGGTTTTATAAAATAACGTTTTTTAAATACTAAGTTATTTAAAACTTATTATAAACTTTCTATTAATGACACATTAAAAGTTTATATTTCGGCTTAACAAGGCTCTTTATTTATAGTGTTTATTATTTCGTCGGTAGTGATAGGTCAATACATACTTTCTCGAGGTAGATGAGAGGGGTCCTAACCGGTCACCCAGAAGTGGATGGTGAACCGGCCTCACTTTTGATTCCCTCTTCCTTAGACAAGATCATATGATTGAGATTTTTCCGACTAGTAATAATCACTTTCACATTTACTCCTTATTATTTATGTCTATCTTAAGTTTCGACATATTAATAATTATCAAAACATAGACACTATGTTTACGGGTTATGAAAATAGGTTATAACAAATTATATCTATGATGAATATTTATAATAAGATATTAATGATACTTATTCTGAAAGAATTATCATTAAATCGATTTTAGGCCATATTAAGAATTATTTATGAAATATAAAAATATGTCAATGATATCATTCCAAAGAATTATCATTCATATTTTAATATTAAATAAGACAATATTATTTAAGTATTAAATAATATCCATATTTAATTTTATGAATTTTATAAAATAAGACAATGTTATTTATCCAGAAATAGCATCCATATTTTATTTCTAATTAATTAAAGATAATTAATTTAATTCATAATTTATTAATTTAAAAAATAATAATTAATATTTTATTTATTTAATCCACGGGTACCGGGTCGAATTAAAAAATCCAGCCCTAATTAATAAAAAAAATTGCACGTGGGCCTTCCGGGCTTAAGCCCGTGCCCACGTGCCGTGGATTTGCCCTGGCCAGGGCTCGGGAAGGGCAGGGCAGAACGCTGCCAGGCAGCGTGCTACCCGAGCCCAAGTCCGAGGCCCTTGGCGCTGCCAGGCAGCGCCCTTGCCCTGGGCTTGGGCCTGGCCAGGCGCATGGCCCACGGGTTGCAGCGAGCAGCCCTTACTCGCTCCCTGTGGACTTGGCCCGAGGCCCTCGGGCTGGACATCAGCCCGGCCTCCCACTGGGTTCGCTGTGAGCGAACCCTAGCCTACGGGTTGGGCTACTTCGGTAGCCCGGCCCATTACCCGGTCCAGGTATTCGGGTCGGGTAATATTTCTAATTTTAAATTAATATTTAAAATATCTAGAAATTCAAAAATTTCAATTTTAAAATATTAATTTATTCATAAAATAATTTGTTCTTTAAACCGTTAAATTAAATTACGTAATTATTTATCCTTGAACCATGGCTCTGATACCAATTGTTGGAAATCGGGGTTTGATTCCCGACTCCATTACCACAAAATATGCTTCCGAGCCGTCCTGGTAACATTTAAAAAAATTATTTTAAAGCGGAAAACTTGTTATCGTAACGGCACGGATATCGGATAATAACCATTTTAACAAGATCCGATAAATATTACATATTTAATATTCACAACACATTATTAATATCATAGTCGAAATAAGAAATAAATAGAAAGCGGTAAATGTTTGCATTTATTAACCCAATGCATAAGGCCGTACCTCAGTTGACGTTTCTAACTGCGGACTCTGAAGTTCGGCAGGGCTCCGCCGGTGCTGAGGGAAACACCCGTGATCTTCCGGGATATTCTCCTGGACTCCTCGTACCGAAGCGTGGGCTTCGCCGGCAGGACTCCGTCGCAAAAATTTAACTGAGGTTCTTTTGAAGCTTCCGGAGAAAAAGTCTCCTAAGCCGAACCAGAAAAGAGATCAGAGGCAGAAAACACGCAGACCCTAGAGAGAGAGGGAGAGCTCGAGTTTTTGCTCTGGGGAAGGTGTTAAAAATGTTGTAAATGAGCTTCCTATTTATAGACTTGGCCCGTAACCGAATTATAGAAATTCTCTCATCAATTTCGATTTTATTATAATTAAATACAATAATTATCTCAATCCAATGGCTAAGATTCAATCTCATCTAAATCCAATGGTTATAATTATTTAAGTATTTAATTAAATAAGAAAGAATTGGTAAATATAAAAACCAATAAAAATCGAAAATATATATATATAATCAATTTCGAAATTTATAATTAAATATAATTAATTATCTTAATCCAATGGATAAGATTCAATCTTATCTAAATCCAATGAATATAATTAATTAGGGATTTAATTTTAAATAAGAAAGACTTGGTAAAAAGAAAACCAATCTTATCTACTTATTTATCTTTATTCGAAAAAATATATATATATATAATAATAATTTCGAAATATTATTAATTATCTAGATCCAACTGCTTAGATTAATCTTTTAGACCGATCTAATGGATCGAATTAATTTAGGATAAAATCAAATATCTTAAGACTTAGTAAAAGCCCTAATTCGATTTAATCCTTAACCATATTTCGAAAATAATATATTACATATATGATTAATTAATTTCCAATCCGACGGTAAAGATTAAATCTTAAACCGATCTAACGGATACAATTAATAAGGTCAAATTCTTAAACCCTAAGCTTGGTCACCAAGCTACTATTTTCGAATTAGGGTTAGGTCAAAAATCAATCATCTTAATCCTACGATTGATCTTAAATCATTTCCGATCTAAAGGATAAGATTGATTTTAGAGTTTTTGCCAAAGTACCAAACTTTAGGTACTTATGCCGCAAATATTAAACCCTAGCTAGGTCAAACTCGTGTGGGCTAGATTATGCAGGCCCACATCGATTTACAATATATATATATTATTATTAATATAAATCCATTAATTATTAATTAATTATTAATAAGATATTAATAATTAAATCCAAATAATTAAATTATATTAATAATTCCTGATCTCAATATCACACATAAAAATGTCATGGTGCCACACCATCATTTAAATTCGTGACATGTGATTTAATTTCATAGTTTATCGAACCGAGCATAAACTTAGAAAATCCATAAATCACAAACCGTAAGTCGAAATGACTTGGTTCAAAAAGAAAAGTTGCTTAGAATTTAATTTCCAACAACATGGTGCTGATATAAAATCTAAATTCTAACTTTCTTTTATCAGTTAGTTTCGTGCACTAAGATATGGTACTTTTGCCACGCTGACGATAAAACTATCTGACGTCTGCCACAGACCTTTCAGTTTTATAAGTCTAGCCAAATGATTAAACATTATCTAGAATGTATTTTAATCACGTACGTATCATCCGTTACGGAGCTATCCTGGGGACCATGGACCCGTATCACTTAAGCTCCAACGAACTGTTAGTTGTTCGTCAAACCTCGAAGTGATTCCACTATAGACCCGAGGCTACACTCTTTAGTGATACGGTATATATTATTCCCTTTATAACAGCAGGGTGTCCATTGATACAATCAAATTCGGGTTATTGATCTTTCACTTGATGATCCACACACGAGCAGGCGGTTTCTACCGTTATGCCCCTCATTGCATTTTCATCCTTGACTCAGTCAGTAATATTATGAGTGACCCACTTATGGTTTCGATTCATAAGTTGCGCACGGGTACCTCTCACTTCTCACCACTGACAATCAAGGGAATCATCATCACTCTGAAGAGAGCTGTGTGATGCCCATGTCTATGACCAAGCTATCCTAACTGCTGACTATCATGTTCCCAAAATAATAGTGTTGGGAACAGCGGTAATTTATTGTGTTCTTTAACGGTTAAATCAAAGAACAATCAAGCCAGCAGCTCGGACTCAAGATCACTCAGGACTTAGATCGAACATCCATTTGATCATCTACTAGTGACTCAACTCCAAGTTATCAGTGACGGTCTTATATGATAACTTCCGGAGTTTAAGTCAGGTCCAGTCCAGTATGTAGACACTTCATACTTAATGCACTTCTAGTGAGTGTGATACACACAAAATCCAGAATAGGATTGTCACTTACTCACATTAATGACCTTATACAATTAATGGGCTCCCACCCAGTTAATCAGGTCACAGACATTTTAAGTTCATTTATTATGATTATTAATTCTTCCTCACATTGACTATGTTGTGATAATAATAACATAATTGCATCCTTTATGAACTAAGGAAACAAACATTCTATTTTACTCTACCAGAAACTATAATAAGATTAACATAATAAGTATCATCTTTATTCAATGACATATCATAATCTTTTACAAATGGATAAAATATCTTGTTTAAGGACACATATGTCCAACAAAAACTACATGAAAAACTGCCCAACTGTGACAAATTAGCTAAACCACACATCGAGTCAAGGTTGAGAACTTTCAAAAACAACTTTCAAGTTGTGCATGAAATGTTAACAGGGCCTAACTGCAGTGGATTTGGCTGGGATCCAGATAGAAAAACCGTAACTGCCGAGAAATCAGTTTGGGATGAATATTTAAAGGTATGGTCATTCAACTTTTAGGTTAAGTACTAACTTATTTTAACATTATTTTGCTGATAAATTAAATTGTTAATACAGAGCCATAAGGATGCAGCACCTTTCAAGACTAAAGCTTTTCCTTATTATGAAGAACTCTCCATGGTTTATGGTACAGATCGTGCAACAGGACAACTTGCTGAAGATATAGCAGATATTGTTGACGACATTGAAAGAGAAAGAGAAAGAGAACAAGATCAACGAAGAGGGGGAGCAGATTGTATTGGAGCTGAAGATGGTACTTTTAATGATAGTAATACGACAAGTAGTGACAATATGAACCAACAAAAAAGATCGGGTAAGAGAAAGAGAGATTATGGAAATTTTGATGCCAAGGAAGATACTTTGATTCTTGCTAATGCTATCGAGAAGGCATCTACTCGCCTAAGTGATGCAATTGGTGATAATCAAGATCCAAATGTTAAATATCTTATGCGTCTAGGAGGTGAATTGGAGAAAACAACAACATTGACCATGTCGGAGTGCGATAGAGTCGCTGAGATACTTATGGAAAACAAGGACAAGCTATTTTATTTCTTCGGCCTTTCCACTTCTCGCAGAGATGCTTGGCTGCAAAAGCTTCTCTATGACTGTTAGAGAATTTAGTACTACTACTATCTATATTATTATGTTTGAATGGTTCATGTTGTTAATTTTCTTTATAAGGAAGAATTATGTTATTTATATTCCAGGATAGTTTATGTTATTGTTTTATGTTGTTTACTTGATGACAATCAGTATTTATGTTGGTTGAATTTATATATTTATCAGTACTTAATTGTCGCTCCATTTTTTAATGTCAAATGTCATGCTTGGAAAAGTTTATTAAAAATACTGATTCCGTAAACTTGTTTCAGAGTATGCAAACACCATTTAGGAGCTACCTTCAAGAGAATAGAGATGCTAATATATTTTTATATTTTCCGCATGTTTGTGTAATTTCTGTTGTGAACTTTGTTGATGCCTTTACTTTAGTACTTGAGATTCTTTTATTTTTCTCTACGCATGTTTCGTATTGGCCATCCAACTAATAATTCTGGGTTTCAAGAAACGAAACTGGATTTCCTAGCATCTCCTAGCTGTGATAGCATTGCACATTGAATTTTGGTGTCGTTTTTTTGTAATCACACCATCGTAATTTGCATTAAAAAAAACACTAATTGACGAGTTGTAGAAACTGAAAGTCGTGTCCTCATTTATTAATATTGCAAATAAATAGCAAGCAAAATCCAGCAATCGGCAAATAAAGAGTATATAATTAAGGGTATTTTGGTAAATTACTTATTGATTACGTTGTATATTGTATCCTAGTAAACACCGTAATGAGCATTCCTTTATTCATTACAGCGGTTCAAGTAAACACCGTAATCATTTACGATTACAATTACGATTTCAATCTATTACGATTACGATTACGATTGCGCTCAATCAATTACCGCGAAGTGAACGCCACCTTACTAATGGTGTTAACATGGATGTCGCTTTCTTACATTATCGTCTTCAACTTTAGTGTCGTATTCCTCGAAGTTGTCGTTTACAAACTCTTTCTTACCTTTGTCGTTTTCAAAATTTACCACTCGACTGAAACCTGTCGTTTCCTGGAAATAATGTCGTGTTGATTTTGATTCCATTTTCTTATTTATTCATCAATACAAGTTTAAGCAGCTAATCACCCGTCTATTATTAAGATTCCTTTTTAGCAAGCAGACAAGTATTATTAGATACAATATATATATATATATATATAATATTGAGTTATCATATTCATATACAATCCCAGGGTATAAAGAGTAAAAATTCTGCTGTATAAAACGTCAAGAAACCAAATCAAAATTGACCCATTTTCTAAAGAAAACGGTAAAATCGGACACTTCCCCGGCAAATATAACATCAAGACGGGTCTTCAAAACATTATTTTCTCAGAATATATCATCGAATTCTGTGTATTTTCGAGGCTATGGTGACAGAAGATCAATAAATAAAAGTTGTGGCTTGGTCATATGCTAGCTTTTTTTTTGTATATTAGGGATTAGTTTTGTAAGAAAACAAAACCTTACAGATTTGTGCGCTTCATATAAATTACCACGCTAATTCCGGCCACTACAACAGCTCCGGCCACGACGCTGGTGTGAAAAGTCGTCCAGGTGGCACCCTGAACGGTGGTTGCGGCGGACTTCTGAGTAATGTGTTGGCGGGAATCGGAGAAGTCCAAGTGCAATCTCAAGACCTGAAGAAGATGAAAATATATAACGATGCAAGTAGATATGTAAGACCAAACGATTATGCTTCTAAAAAAAGTCAGTAGTGATTTTTCTCATTATATGATCGACGGCTTTCTCCGTTGCGCGCGGTTTTGGATGTGCTATTTATTGATTAGGTGGTCGAATGCTACATTTGACGAACTTCAAAGGGCATAAGTGCAAAGATCATCAATTATCATGTACGACAATTTTGCCCTAAATAATAATATTACTCAAAATTTGACGGAAACTGTCGATTGTGTATGAAGTAAATTTGACAAAATAGAAAAAATTCCAGTCACTGTTGTGATTAAGAGATCCCTATCCGAAATTGGTTGATGTCATATCATATGTACATATATATATATTTATTTATTTATTTATTTATTTATTTATGTAGATATAGCCAGTATGAAAAAATTCACCTTTAAATTAATTGATCGTGCGTGGGTGACAGCGCTTGTAAGATCACTATCAGTTGCAAGCAGAACCTTATCGCCTTCATCATCTTCGTACTGTAAAATACTTCCAATTATTAATACCGATACAAAACGACAGCTAAAAACTTGAAGAATTCAACGAGAAATGGAATTTCTTCTTTTATTGAATAAAAACACCCAAATAGAAATTCTAATGATAATCAGAATTCAACGAGAAAGGGAATTTCTTCTTTCTTGAATAAAAACACCCAAATAGAATCTAATTCTAATCATAGTCGGAATTAACATTCAAATCAGATCTAAATACTAAAATAAAAGGCAGACTTAATAGAAGAAATAAAATGCATAAACAACCAATACAATTCGGCACGAACCAAAATTTGAGGATGATCAGAACCACTTTCAACCCCTATCCTTCGCATAACGGACGATACTAACTCGTCCAAGTTTTCGGTACCTGTTATAACAATGAAGTACAGTCAGAATAATAGATTCGAAGATTTGATTATTTTCATAAATGTAGGATTTCAATAATTTCTTAATATTATTCCATAATACACGTGTATTTGAAAGCAAATCATTCCATGGTACAATTATATAATTATACATTTATACTCACTGCAATTTAATCGATGAACACGGCCTTTCATATCCTCAAATTTGAAAGCAAATGAATTTCCGAGACCAAGTGAAGGGTAGTACTTTCCCATATCGGTTCCTTCTGAAGTCATGAATGCAGACATTTCACTGCCACACAAAAAAAAAAAAAAAGAACCCACCAATATAAGTTTTAGCTTCTCCTGGAACTATGAAATTTCCAAGAATCTATCTGGTAATTTGGATAATAATTTTCGTTGATTGGAAAAATCGAATCACAACCTAAACTAATATATAGAGTAAAGTCAATTAAACAATAACAATCTAATTCTAGAATCATAAATGTTCCCCAATAAATATTGGATCTCCTAACTGAAGGAATAAATGAGATATATATATTTAAAAGAAATTTTTAAACTGAAATCAATAAAAAAATACTTGTCAAATGTACCTATGAGTATCGCAATCATCAGGTGGATCTAAAGCAAGCGTTGAATCCCAAAACTTGTGCATCATAGTGTTGGCCATATCACTAACAGCTCCTGAGCTGCTTTCGACCTGAGAAAAAAGGCATACGAAGATTGCATTAAAAACGTCAACGCCCTTTATATATCATCAACATAATCTCTATAAAATCTCACATGTAAGCACAAAATTACCTGTTGAAAACTGACTGGTTCTTTGAATTTTATGTAGTTATTATTCCTTAAATAATTAATAAATTATTATTATTATTATTATTATTATTATTATGCTTATAAGTCAAATGATCTCACCATAGATATTGCGGCATGGGTGATCTGCAGAACATCCACACAAGCAGAAACAGATCCATCTGCAGCAGTATAGTAACAGAATTAGGAGTACAGAATATAATGGTAATATAATTTTCAGGATTATATTCTTACAGTATTGTTCATTATTAATTATCCATCTCTATTATTCTAGTGATTAATAGAAGTGTTTTTCCTCGATTGGAGATATTTTTAGCATAGAAATGTATTAATCAAAAGGGGATTGTGCCATAGAATTGATCATTCAGAAATTCTCATACATGAAGCCTCACCTCTGTCCAAAACGGGAAGATGAAGAAATTTCCCATCATGCATTATATGCAGTGCCTCGAGTATTGAAGTGTCTAGAGTGGCGCATTCCGGGTTTGGTGTCATTACCTTCATGAATAAAGGCAGCGACGAAAGTCAGAAGCTAGGGTTAAAAAAAACACTATTTAATTCTGAGCCGTATGAATCGCTTACAGTGAATATCCCACAGAAAGGAAAATATTGTAGTTGAGAAAATTAATTTGAGATTTTTGTATTTATCAGAAAGAAAGAGATTTTTGAACAAAATGCTTTATGCTACCTTTTCCACCAGGGTCAACTCCGGTGAGAGATTCTGAGCCACAATTCGCATAAGGATATCTTTTGAACTGCATTAGACGTTACATATCAGAAGGTATTTGAAAAATTCAAACAGATCTCACTTCATAAGAAAATTTAGCTTATAAACTAATAGAGGAAAATTACGTAAGTATCCCCTGAATTTTGTTTCCGTTCACCATAACAACCGAATTGACCCGAAGATCTCGCATCTTTTTGGCTGCAACATAAACTGGATCTGATGGTGATACAATTGCAACCCTGAAATCAATTTGGCGGCCATAAATTTTCCGAACAAAGAGAAGAATCTAAACAGTAAACCCAAAACGGTTTTACCAGATTAGTGCAAGTAAAACTGCAAATTATACTTTGAACTTTCGGTAATTATGGTTGACAGAGCTGGCTTGAACATCCGCTCCCTTAGGGTCTCTAGAAAAGCATAGGGAGCTGCCACAATGACCCAAAGCAGGAATTAAACTTCATAATAAACTGCTGGCAAAATTAAAAGAACCCAACTTCCACATTTATATTAAGGAGAGTAACAAGAAATGAAGTGATGATATCTTACTAACAGTCTATACTGCAATGAAATGCATCATAAATATAGCATATATATTAAATTGAGTCAGCCAATTTATATGATCATAAGTTACGCATATTTATTAATTGAATCAACTAACCAGAAAAGTTGTTCCCCCATTGGCGCTCAACCCCTTCGACCGCAGCAGCAATTGCGCTTCCTTGTTCGGCTGCCTTCTCCATTCTCGATATGGCATCATATAGGCATTTCGTAATATCTAATATTGCAATAACTTCACCATTCTCGACAACCGGAAGATGCCTAAATTTACCTGTTCATGACAAAATCTGTTCATTTAGCTCTAAGGGATTATCATTGAACAAGCGATTAAATATGCAAAACCATTATGGATCTTGAAAATACGAATTCTTCGCATAATAACCATACATCTATATCAAATGACACACCAAAACATAAGATTAACAGAGAAGGGTTCGCGTTGAATAAATGCATAATGACACTCCAAAAACACTAGTATATAACCTTGAACCATCTTCTGAAGAGCTTCGATGGCCAACGAGTCAGCGGTCACGAAAATCGGATTCCTTGTCATGATCTTCGACACTACTGTCTGCTCCGGTCTCAAACCCTCTGCTATAACCCTTGTGGCAATGTCCTGACAGCTTTACGAACAACTTCATCAGTGTTCAGCTTCAAACAAACCCGAAAACGACCAAGAAATCAAACCATAAGGCTTTTTTCTCACCTTGTCGGTGACAATCCCCGAAAGCAGAGCATTAGCATCGGTCAAGAGAACCGCGTCAACCCGGCGAGCCGCCATACGGCGACAGGCGTCGGAAACCGTCGTCCCTTCAGGAATCGTCAGCGCTTTCGTGAGCCTCAGCTTCTTCACGGTCCTCTCGCTTCCGCTACCACCGCCCATAACCGACCTTCCAACGAAAAATTCCAGCATCGTAAAAACACAGAAAATCAGCAACTCAAACATACAAACCAAACGAAATTCAAACCCCGAACCGGGGAGTGCAAACTCACGACGGATTCGGCGGAGACGAGGGCTTGGAAGCGACGCCGTTGCCATTCTCCGCCGCGGAAGCCAATTTCTTCATCGAAGCCGAGGAGCCGCGCTTGGTGTTGATGCTCGTCCGCTTCGAACCCAATTGGCTGCTCATCTTGCTCCGACTGAATCAAGAGTTCGCCAAATATGGCTTTTCGAGCTCGTTTAATCGCGAACAATGACTGCCCAAGCTCGCTATACCTCGAAAATGGCCGCGCAAGCTCGCTGTACCTCGAAAATGGCCGTGCAAGCTCGATGAATCGCGAAAATGGCGGTCCGAGTTGCAAAGAACCAGGAAATTCGAATTTCAATAAATTGTGCGCGAAAATGGCGGTAGGAATGGAGGAATTTGAATTCGCATATGAAGCTTGGATTGCAGAGAAAGGAGGGAAAATGGCGAGACGAGAGAGAGGGAGAGAGAGAGAGAGACAAAACCCTAGCGAGCTTCTTCTCCTTCGTCGTCTTCTTCTTCTTCTTCTCTCTGTCTGTGTTTCTTCGTCGCGTAGCAGATGATTTATATGTGTCAGATTTTTGTCTTGTGTTTTACTAATTTGCACACCTACCCCTGAATTTCAAAATATATGCACGTTTACTTATAATATATATATATAAAAAGGTTAATGACGGCAAAAATACCCAAAGTTTGGTCAAAGAACTCATCGTGTACCCAAAGTTTAAAAGTGGTGGCAAAAATACCCAAAGTCACATTTGGGGAGTTGACCACTCTATTCTCGTAACACCGTTAACTTACCTATTAATTCTGGCCACGTGGACAAATCTGTTTTATTAAGTGTAATCATTAGGGGTTTAATTAGTTGTGTTAAATAGTATTAATTACGGGTTTAATTTCTTGTTCTGTCGTAAATGAGGCTAATGTGGGCTCGTTCACGTGGCAAAAATTATTATGTCAGCAACCCACGTTTGTCCACGTGGCCAGAGTTAACGGGTAAGTTAACGGCGTTACGAGAATGGAGTGGTCAACTCCCCAAATGCGACTTTGGATATTTTTGCCACCACTTTTAAACTTTGGGTACACGAGAGATTCTTTAACCAAACTTTAGGTATTTTTGCCGCCATTAACTCTATAAAAAAATTAAGATATTTGCATCATAAGCTCTCAATTACTTTCTTAAGCGTCACTAATATCCAAATGCCACAAAATTACATCGAGGTCTAATTTCATCACTTTCGAGTTAACGTTGAGGCCCGTGTATGTCTCTAATTTAATTAAAGTATTAAATAGATTATGTTTTTGTAGTTTAATCTTAGACGTACACGTACATGTGCATCTTGTGTAATAAAGCTTAACGAAATACGGATGAATTTCAACCGCGATAATGTTTTATGGCCTTTAAAATATGTTGCTGCTATAAAATATGGAAAATATGTCAGAAGCAATGAACAGAAATTAGATACTTAAGTTACAAATATGCCAAAAAGTTCTTATTACTCAATGATCCTAAATTGCTCACTAAACCCTCCATGTTTTCATGTCAACTAGAAAATGTCTTGCAAAATCTGTCTTTTAGTAATTAGCTTACTTACCCCCTGAATTTCATGATTAATGCAATATTTTTTTTAACTTAAGGAAGTCTCATTATGTTCTCATGATAAATCACTAAATAAACATATGACCCAAAAATAATAAAATAAAAAAGAATATATAAAAACTTTATCACTAGATTTTACATTAAATTATTTTATAACCAAACAATTTCATCCCTGATCAATTTATTTTTCTGTGTCTCACTCTCATATCCTTTTATATCATCACACATTTCGCCAACAAATAGAAAATAATTATACATGTAATATAATTTATAAACAAGCATATGCCCCCAAAAAGTAACAATTTACAGAAAAACCCCACTTCTATAACAACCCTTTTCATTTTCCACCCCGGAGCCGGCAATAATCCACCAAGTCCAACTCTTTCCGCTTCCCGATCGCGAAATCTAGGATAACCCGGAACCCCAAAGTAAGAAATATTTTGAAAATGTAACAAATTTTCAGTGGATCATTGAGTTCGGACCAAGTCAATCAAGTCCAAAACTTTCTCCTTTCCGATCGGGAAGTCCGGGATCCGAATCCTTGAACCAGCTCTACTGAAAGATACCGACTTTTCCTTGCTTATTCTCCGCTGGGGAAAACTGCTACTCCGAGCGAGCGAGCTGCGCTTTCTCAATACGGCATCCCTAGTGCCGAAATCCTGGCTTTTACTGATACACAGAGTCCGCCGTTTCTTCGTCATGGCGCTCAGAGCTTCGCGATCTTCGGGATCCAAAACTGTGACTTTGACTTCGGCCCGTTGGTTTGACTTCGGGGGAGCCGTTGACTTGAAAGGAGCCTCAACACCGGCGCTGGGTTTGCCACGTGTGGCCAAGTAATGGAGCCACATCAGCATCTCGAGCACGCAGGCCTCGGTTTTGGCCTTGTCAGCGTGGTGTAAAGTTTCGATGCGCATTATGTCGCTCTGATGAGCCGCTTTTCGGGCCCCGTCGGAACTGTACAGAACATAGAATTTCAGGGTCTAGGGTGGCCTGAAAAAACATACAGCGATGACATGTTTTGACTTTTGCTTACCCGGTGTTCGCCCACTCACCGACCCAGCCGAATCCATGGTGGGCTCTGGTTTATAAGCAAAGAAAGAAGCAGACAATGAGATACCATAAAGTCAACGTGGATTACAAGGTCAGCTAAGTAATTGTGATTGAGATTAACTAAGTTCATGTTATCTGGTTGAACTGGTTCTTCACAAGAGGGAGAGATCGAGCAACATTAAAATATGATTTCCATAATTACCCTTCAAAACATTCCAAGCAATATTGGAAAAAATATCATCTAGACCAAAGTATAATTTATATAAATACATGATGAATTTGCATGAAGTACTTACAGTAGGTGTAAAGAGGTGTGGATTAAGACCTTTAATTATAACTAATTAATTAAAAACTTTATTTACATCTAAGGTTATTAGCGGAATTTTGGTGTAAGTAAAGTAATTAGAGGACTTTTGGTAGTTTGTAGTGCGTAGGGTAAAACGGGAATTCATCTCATCGGTGAATTTCTACTAGTTCGTGTTTGATTTCTACCTCAAATCCGATCAGCTATCATGCCAAAGCCTTATATTTAGTGTTCTATACCAAATATCAAATTTATATAAAGTAGTCTGGTCAAAAACCGAGCATCAATATCGATGCACGGAAACTTACTTGGCTGTGTTGGTAGAAATCGGAACGAGCCAGCCCAGAGTTTTTTCCATCTCGTCCTTGATTTCTTTAACCGTCATCTGCAGAAGAAAAAAAAAATAAACAATCCGATAATAAGTTCTTCAAACAAAATGGAAAACAACTAGTACAATAGATACACTATTTCTCCAAATTTTTAAACAAATACCTCCTTTTGGACTCTGAAAGATTTAAGCTTTGGGCGCAAAGAAGATTTTAGAGAAGGCGGCAAACTCTGGTACAACGCGTCCCGTGTATTTTGAGGCATATTGCCCGATCGAGCTACCTGTTTATTCAAGAACAGATTGAATATAGTTCAAACGCAAATTATTAAAGGAAAAAAAATGCGTATAAAATCAAAATCTAGAACAACGAGTGTTTTATTTTAACTTTCAAGCACATAAATTTTACCGAATTTACGACTGAAAATTGGGTCCGAATTAGGGTTTTCCCGAACATAAGAGATTATAATCATAACAAATATACGTACGAGAGTATCGATTTGAATTATCATATTTGCGTAATGCAAATCCAAGCCGGCCGGTCCCAATCTCTTGTGTTCATCCGAAGACACCTCCACCGGTTCACTAGTATCTGCATAAATCCAAAACAAACAAATAAATAAATAACTCGGAGAAAATAAAAAATAAAAACTCATTACAACAATGATGTTTACGTGAAATTGCATAAACATAATAAGTTCACCATAATCGGGACATACCAGAACCGGGAAATTCACTTTGTAGCTCGAGATGTAAGAAAAGAACAATCTCTACAAGTTTCTCCGTCACCTGCAATAAAAAAATTATTTCAATTTAAGAACTAGAAAAGGAAATATGTGAAAAAAGAAATTAAAAAATTATGTCTGAATTCCTTTAATGCCGCGGCTATTACATATCTGAGAAGGGTACCACGGTTATTTAGCTTAAGAGCTTCAGTCCTTTTATGTTTTTACATATTTACTTTTGTCATTTAAGCTATTTATGGTAATTATGTTATTAGAATTATTTTTTTCTTTTTTGTCATCTTGACTAAAGAACTCGTAGGAGAGGTTCGGCCGTGTTCTCGAAGGAAAATGTCAATTATCGTTAACGCAATAAAGTATCTGGGGACTCATCACGTTGGTGAATTCCCGTTGGCTTACGCGTTTGGATCGACTATTCTCATTTTCTGTTGTGTTTTCAATACCGGATCCTATCAAAATCTTTTTACAAAAGTAACCGAATTTCATAAAATAAATCAAGGAAAAACAGGTCAAATTTACAAATGGTCTTTAAACAAATGGAAGGAAGAAAGTTACCTCTTCAAGACTTTTGGACCAAAGAGACTTCTTCTTCAAGCTTTTAACTAGTTTCCTCTGGCTTTTTATTTCAGACCTCATGATCGACAAGTTATCGCCTGAGGATTAAACATAAGACATTTTGATACAAATGATGAAGCATCAATAGTTATATAAACAATGAAATAAATGGGTTTTATTTATGTTTCAAGATATTAGGCGCGTTTTTGGTAGTTTGTGAATAAATGGGGATCAGGGTTTTCTATCCCCTAAATATGGCGCCAATCCCAGAGGATATGGCACGTTGGATTTGAATTTTGCATTCTCATGTCTCATGAGAGTTTGCGGTCATGTTAACTAGGGATTACCTTTATGAGCTTGCGTCGACATCTCAGCTTCTAGACGTTTCCGATGAAGCTCCTGTTCGTATCGGTCCAGGGCATGCATTTCGTGGTATAATTCCTACATCCACAATATTAAAAAAAAAATCAAAATCAAAATTCCAAAAAATCGCCATCGAGGAAATGTTTGATCGCAGCACGATACTATTCCGTGTTTTTTTTTGGGGTAATATATTTCTGAATAATAGTAATCAATAATGGAGTCAAAGTTTAGACTTTATAGTAATAAATCAACTGCTAATAAACTAATTAAATAATTAAACTACCTAATTAGCTATAATTACAATCATTAACAATACTCACTGCAGTGTGCTCAACCAAAGTCATCAAATGGTCGATCACAAAATCAGCTTCCTCCTTTGATTTTCTTTGACCAACGCCTCTGCTAATTCTGGAAAACAGTCAAATAGATTTCATCATATAATTAAAATACAACTAAAAAAATCTGAATCACAACAAGAATCGAACGGCCAAAATGTGAAATGTAAAGAAGAAGAAAATCGTTACTTCTCAAAGTAGCGGTCCAAGTTGTGCCACTGAGGATCTTTACTGCGATTTCCGAAACGAATCACCTCCCCCGAAAAAATCTTCAAATCCTCCCTACAAAACAAGGATAAAATCGTAAGACTTCGTAAATTTCAAGTCCGACAAATTATTTTCTGCGTTTAGTACTTTGAAAAAAAAAACGGATTTGTACATTAAACAAGCATTTACATTATTACGTATTAGAGAAGGAAGGGCTAGGCGCAGGATTAGTATTTATATGTGTTGTTTATTAATTATTTAGTTTTATGTCTGTATGTTGTGTTTTATGACATTATTAAATGTTTTCATTTAAGTAAGGGGTGTTTCGTAATTAGCCATAAGTGTGGATTACGAAAATCTAATCCTCCATATGGGTGCATGGGGTTAGGGGATTGACTCGAGATATCGGACGAGTTTGGCCGTGTTCTATAAGGAACGGTTTGTTGGTATTTTCAATGTTGCTATAGAGTTTCTGGTAATTATTGCCTTTGGCTTATGTGTTTGTGACTTGCCTTATACGTTTCGTTTTGATACCGGATCCTATCACATATTTCGATACTCACCTTTTATCGGCTGCGAAAATTCGGAGCAGTTCCTCATGGTCTTTCGATACCAAGTGTTGGACGCCTTGAGAAGGAATAACCTCTTCTTTCAGTTGCCGGATATTCCTCTTAGAAAGGGATTGCACGAGATTGGAGCCCTTCACGATCGTGTTGGCTATCTCGAAGGCTAGAATCGATATTTCGTTCCCTTTCGTCGGAGCCGAAGAAGCGAATCCACTCCCGGCGTTGAGATTGGTCATGCTGCTTCCGAGCGTGTCCAACACTTCCACCGCCTTTCCCAACCCAGCCGTTCCGGCCCGGCCTAATCGTGAACTCACCTCAGACACCTGCCAACAACAAAAACACAACCCCGATAAAAAAATGTATTTATCACTTGAGAAACATGAGAAAAAATCTCTACATTAAAATGCTTATTTGTAAGCCAGCAATTTATCACATATCAAACGCGGAAGGGAAAAATCATCGTTTATATCCTCATTAGTCTATAATTGCTTAATTAGGCTTTATTTCAGTAATTAAATTTAATTCTGTGACTAAGAGGTAGAGTTAACAAAGGTGAGGAATGTCTTTGCTTTGTCGCTATTTGTCGTTTAGACACATTCGTAACTCGTTTATTGCAATCAAGTATCCGGGAATTGATCGCCTTGGTGACTTCCATTGACTTATTATGGTGCATTTGTAGCGGAGCTCTTCTCAGGACCGAACGCGCTCTGCCAAACAAGATGGACACGGTGGGGGAGTGTTTGGAATCGACGGATTCCGACATTTCGATAGAAGGTAGCAGACTTGAAGTTCAACTAACTGTATATCGAAACCACTATCTAGCTTATAATCTTAAACTATGATTAAAAGCTAAATACAGGCCATATAAATGTCCTAATTAAGTAATTTGAATCAAGGCATTTCTATCAAAACTCTATAAAATGCAAATCGTGATCATTTCATTGATCAGATATTGGAATTAGTTAATCTCATATTATGTAATTAGCTGTAAATTATGTACCAAATATCTAGTAAATTGCTAAATTTAGAAGCTAATTTAATGCATAAATACACAAACTTATTATAAAATCATCTGATGAAGAATGTAAGAGCAAACAAAACCTTTGCCACGGCAGCTTGAGTCGACCGGACTGATCGCGATTTCTGATACCGCGGGATTCCATCGTAGAAGTCCTCGGCCGCGAGGTTCGCCGCCTTCTCCGGCTCTCGCTTCCCTCCGTTGACTCCCGCGAGAACCACCGGGGGCGGGGGCGTAATTACCGTCTCGGCCCCGCCCTTGCGGCTTCCCCTGACGGACTTCTGGCGGTCGAATTTCCCGTTCGACTCGCGGAAAGGGTTGTCGTCGGCTTCGGAATGCTTCGAGCAGAATCCTCCCATTGTGATTCACACTTTGATCCTGTTCTTCACCGAAACACAGAGTTTGACTTTTTTGAGCAAAACCCAATACCAATCTTTGATTCAAGAGCTCAAATTCCCAGGCTTTGATCCTTCTCTTCACCGAAACAAAGTTTGACTTTTTTGAGCAAAACCCAATACTAATCTTCGATCCAAAAGCTCAAATTCACAGACTTTGATCCCGAAAAACAAAAGTTGGCACACGCTTCTCTCTCTGACTTTGCACAAACCCAACACGAAGCCGATTCGCGAGAGGGGTCAACGGAGAAGGAAAGTCAACGATGGAATGGCGGAGAAGAGGATGTAATGCAATGATGTCTGGTTTCCTGTCGTCGTCTTCTTCTTCTTCTGATTTGGTGTGGCGAGTTGGTCAAACCTCCTCTCTTGACTGCTTCCTCCATTTTTCTCACTCGTCCTTTAGTGCGCTGTGACTTGCTTCTTCGATTCGTCAAAGTTTGAGCCTTGTAATAATTCTAAGAATAATAACGGCAAAAGTTTTTAAGTTATAATAAACCCTATTTTCCTTTTAATATTTTCTTTCAAATTAAATAATTACTTCTAATTAATCATATTTTTTTAAATGAAATCAATTTTCATCCAACGAAAAATGTTTAACTATTAAGATAATTGAATAACTATAATTTTATTATAATTACCTCGCAATGTTTAAAATGATTCTTCCTATATAATACTATTAACATTTAATTTTTATATATTTATTTTTTGGTTAAATATATATAAAAAAAAAAAAAACTATACTGAAAAAATAATTTTGGCCACTATAATCTCTGCAACTCAGCCTACCAGAACAATATTGCAAAGTTAGTTAGTCCGTAAATAAATATTAAACTTGTAATAATTATTTTATTAAAAGGCCCCTAATTTTTTATTTTATTTTTTGCATAAAGCCCCTACATTCTCTTGGTCTGCTCTTGGAGATAGGCGGCTATTACCCCCTAGTAATTTCTTCCCTTTGCTTGCGACTTTTATTTGGAACATACAAATGTCGTTTTTACTTGTTTAATGATTTTACGAAGTTAGTTAAAGAAATGTGTAAATAAATAAAAAAAACTGTGAAATTGAAATGTTCAGACGTGCGATTTGCAAGTGATTAAACAACTCGGCGTGTTCAGTGTTTATTTTTTAACATGTCGGTGATTGCATTGTGTCGTTTTGTGAAGTTGGTATCGTTTTATGTGGAAACAAGTAACAATAATGTTATCGTTTTGGCTTAGAGGTTTGACCTTATAATCAGCACTAATACGACGAGAATAAAACTCATTAATAATAAGTTCTTAGTTTAAAATTAACCTTTATTTTCTTGAGAAATACATGAAGCCAAAAATAACACCAAACATGGTAAAAAGTAAAAAAGCCTTGTTGTAGAAAGAAGAAAAAACAAGTTAATGGTGCTAAATGTACTCAAAATTTATTCAGCGAGTAGACTAAGGGCGAGTATATGATGGATTGAGTGAGTCACCTCGATGTCTATCAGATAAAAGATCGGGTTGGATTAGTTTGGACTGTTATGCCCAAATAATTAAAACTCAATTTAAAATAAAATAAAATTGATAACATAGCATAGCTCAAAATATATTACGCATCCATAATATTCGTGGCTGACCCAAACGGGTTGGAACGGGCTTTTGGGTTAGGCCAAATGTCGCCCACTTTTTGTACAGTTTTTGGTACTTATGCCACTAATTTCTCATATATATATATATATATATATATATATATATATATATATATATATATATATAAACCCTATTTGGCTTCACCCGGATCGGCCTCGATTCAGAAAACCCAGGTACTTTTTCCGATCGATGCTGGGATTATCTATCTCATATTGCAATACTTTCTGGGCAGATTTTAATTTGAATTAATTAGTTTAGGAGTTTGGATTTGTGTTGAATTTTGGTGTTTGGATTTGTGTTGAATTCATTAGTTTAGGTGTTTATTATATTATTGTTGGCTAAAGAAACACTAAACTATGAAGTCCATTGAAATTGTGGGCTACTAAAAATTCACATCTTCAGAATGACGACGGAATGGAGCTTCTCGGTGTGTGTCGGTAATGATTTCCGAAGATGACGACGGTCCGACCAACCCTTATAGTGTGACCCTGGACATCTCATGCATTCTTCTTTATTTCCCGTTGACGTTTAGAGTGACCCCGCAATTCCGCTTACTATTCAACAAGAAATGTAGCAAGCCGCTGTGGTATTTTCTAGTAAACCCAGAGGGCGCTATGAGGAGCATCCTCGGCATTCCCAGCTCAGCGGATCTCAAGAACTTGGACACGAGAGGCCTCGTCCAGCGCGTGCTCAACCTCGCCTCAGCGGGGGCGACCCTCCTCCGAGTGCACCTCAAGGCGACGACAAAGATGGAGGCGGATGAGACCGAGCGCATGCGTGTCGCTCAGTGTAGCAGTAAAGCATATCTCAAGGACGTGCAAAGGTTGTAGATATGATGTGCAAACTCTGGGTCTTGATAAATAGTATTTATGGGTTTGCAGATTAAACTTTGTTCGCATAACATATTTAGAGTTACATAGAAAGATTGAATCTCGTTAACAACTAATCAAGCACGTGATTCTTTCGATATAATACTTGTGGTAAAATGGTAATTCAAACCAAGGGTCGAGTTATTATTTTCATCGATAAACCGGTTATCGTTATCGATAAATTTATCGTTATCGAGTATCGACGGATTAATCGATTATCAATGGAGTATGTATAAAATATTTTTAAGAAGCGCTTCAGACGACGCCCTATAAACGTCATTCTAATCTTTTTGTCGTTGTTGCATGATCGTGTTGGCGCCCCTTACGACCTTCATGTATTATTGTTTAAATTCGTCTTTTGAAACCACTTTAGTATAATTGAGATATCTGGAAAAAAAAAATACCCAAACTCGTGGTATTATTATTATTATTATTATTATTATAAAAAGTCAACAAAAAAAATGTACGGTGTAACTCCAATAAATTGTATTTTTGCCGCAAGAGATTGAAAACTTTAAGATATTGAGTAGTGTGAAAATAAATTTACCAGAACTCACAAATTTATAAGTTTATTCATATTTTAAATTCAAATCAACAAGAAAATTTGACAGTTTATCTTAAAATCCCAAATATCTAGATATTGGATTTATGCCACACGAACAATTTATATAATAAAAATTTAATAGATATGAAATAAATAAAAACATCTTAATCAAAATTCCAATTTATATTTAACAAGATATTCATCAAAAAAAAAATTAACATAGTTATTTCATAATTATATATGTAATATTATGATTTTTATATTAAATTATTAATTTATATATCAATCGGAGCCTATATACTTCTAGAAAATGTACTATCTTATAAATTTAGCAAATTATTAATTTATCTAGTCAGGCCCGAGTCAGGAACAATAAAATTATTAGGTTTTTACTTTAGGAAATTCACGCAGTAGACTCCAAAACATTAATTCTCGTAATAGACTCCAAGTTTTCATAATTGTAAACATAGGCTTTTTAAAATCCTAGGTCACTTTAGAACATTAATTTCCATATTTTGGGAACAATTCTCCAAATTTCATGACATTAACTGTCCAAACGAGATGATAAATTTTCCAAATTAAGTGACTGAATTTTAGAGGTAAATTTGACCTAATTTTTTTTAAAAAATATTTTAAGAATTAAGAAACCTTGGAGTCTTTTTGAGGGAATTAATGGTGTTTTTGAGTCTATTAAGTGAAGTTTCCTATATTTTATCGAGTATTAATTTATCGAGGTTCTACTGTAGTATAAAAGATTTCATTTGAAAGTTTGACTGCAGTATGCACTATTGATCTTCGTGTAATAATACGACATAAACGGAATCGATACGACTTTGTAGTCTTGGCACATATTAAAAAGTTATTACAAACAGAAGTATTTAAGTTACTTGGAAATAGGGCAATATAAAGTTAATTTTAAAAACTTACAGTAAAAGTATTCAAGTTTATTTATTTTGTGAATCGGTAGATCTTTTCTATAAACTGTAAGTTTTTTTTTCTTACTATCTCTCTCGGTAATGGCGTTGACGCAAATCAAATAAAGATAACTCGAACGGTAAAACCCACGAATATCAAATAAAACTACGTAAACACAAGTTCTTTGAATATCAACAATGTAAATTCTTATTTTCCTTCTAATAGTCTCTCTTGAATTACCAGTTCATATTATCAATAGCATTGCGATTTACGTTGTTTACGTCATCATTGATGTAAATAGTAAAAAAAGAAACTAACGAAAAAAACAGAACAAGGTCTACAAATTTACCGAAAAGGTAAACTTGAGTATTTTTACAACAGTTTTTTTAAAACTTGACTCTAAATAACTTAAGTACTTTGACCGGTAGTAAACATTAAAAGAGAAAAAACGACATTGTCATTCGAAAACACTCTAATTCTCCCGCCTCTCCTTGTCTATTTGGTTTTCCTGCTTTTCTTCACTCTTCTCTGATCAACGATCTCTGTTACTCGATCCATGGGCGTGCCCGAGCTCTACGGTTGGATCGTCGATCGCTTTTCGATCTCGATCGAGGATGAGTCGTCAATCGACGCTTCGCAACCTAGAGTGGAGTTCGATAACCTCTACATTGATATGAACGCCGTCATCGATCGATGTTTTAAAAAATTCAACTTCGAATGGCCTACTAGCCAAGTATCAAGATAGATAGGTTGAGGTTCTTTGATTTATAAATGGAGATTTCTATTTATATACTAGGATTGTTATTGTTTTATTTGTATTTGTTCCATGTTGGACTTTTTAAATTCAAACAAATGTGTATTTTTCATTCGTTTCTATTTGCTTTATGTGGGACTTCTTCAAAAGATAAATAGTTAATTATGTGTATTATCAAATTATGTAATATCTTTTAATCTTGTTTTTATTTTCTTATGTTTGAGCATGACATGATTTTATTTACATTTGATTGAGTATGATATTTTTTAATTTGAGTATTTACATATGTGAGAGTGAGACTATTTAATTTACATATGTAAACTTAGTAAATATATTCCTAAAACTATTTTAGTGGTTTTCATCGATAATCCTCGATAATTATCGATAATCCATCGATAAGTGTCGATAACGATAAGCTACAGTTTTAGTAGTTTTTCATCGATATATCCTCGAAACGGCAACGGATTTATCAGCTCGATTCTCGGTCGAACTAAGCACAAAATTTTTCTGTGTCAGGGTTCCATTAGCATGTTGATGTGTGCTAATAAAAGGGAGTTTACTGCTATCACAGGTTATCTTACCGAAGGTAGTGAGGTAATATTTTTTTTATCTTACGAATTAAATATCTTGACTGCTACAGGAGGGCTTATGATAGACCCGCACCATTACTGACATTGTTATAAAATCTTTTATAAGTGTTGTTGGACAAATTGGAGATCTTCTTAGAATCTGCTCTCATTGAAAAATACATCTTCCCTCTGGTGGGAAGTATTTTGGAGAAGATGGAACTTTGGTGGGAGAGAATAAAGTTGTATTGCATTGATCACTTCTTTGCTTGGTTACAAAATGGAGGGGTGAAACTCTTTATTTATAGAGTTGCATGGATGCTTCTAGATACTACATTAATTGTAGATATCTTTAGGACTTAGTAGAGTTTTCTAGAACTTCTAGAAATACAAGACTACTAATCTAGAATTTCTAAGACATACAACATAATTCTAGAAGTCTAGCAATTACAACTCTTCTAGAAACTTAAACATTACAAGAACTCTAGAAACTACCCAATACTAGGACACTCTAAATATTACTAGAAAATTCTAGAGACTTATTAAATCAAGTTTATATTTTTAACACCCTCCCTTAAACTTAATTGGTTACTCCGAGAATGCTCCGCAGCTTGACAAAACGGTCTTGCTTGAGTGGTTTTGTAAAAATATCGGCTATCTGGTCTTCTGACTTCATGTACCTCAGCTCCACTTCTTTATTTGCCACATTCCCGTATGTAGTGAAAGCGGGTGTCGATGTGCTTGCTCCTATCATGGAAGACTGGATTCTTCGCTAATGATATAACTGATTTGTTATCAACACGAATCTCGGTGGGCTCTTCTTGCGGCAGTCGTAACTCCTTCAGCAAATTTCTTAGCCAAATCGCATGACAAACGCATGCAGTTGCAGCGACATATTCGGCTTCGCAAGTGGACAGTGTGACGATCGGCTGCTTCTTCGTACATCCATGTGAAAGCAGTAGCTTCCATTAAGGATACGAATCCACTTGTACTTTTTCGATCGTCTATGTCTCCTCCCCAGTCGCTGTCACTATATCCAACCATCTCTGAACTGCAAGAAGTTGAATAAAGTAGGCCATAGTTGGTCGTACCTTTGATGTACCGAAGTATTCTCTTCGCGTATTTGAAGTGGGTAGTTGTTGGAGCTTCCATGTACCGGCTGATAACTCCAACAGCATAGAGAATGTCCGGTCTTGTACAAGTTAAGTATCACAAACTTCCAACAAGACTTTTGAAGAGAGTTGGATCCACCTTTTCTCCGTTGTCATGCTTCGACAACTTAGCTCCGCATTCCATTGAGGTGCTTTCCGGATTTGAATCGTCCATCTCAAACTTCTTCAGTACTTCTTTAGCATAGCCTTCTTGCTTGATGAAGATTCCGGTGTCTTGTTGCTTCACTTCAATCCCCAAGTAGTAGGACATGAGTCCGATGTCTGTCATCTCGAACTTTTTTGTCATTTCTGCCTTGAACTCCTTAAACATAGTTGGATTGCCACCCGTGAAGATCAGATAAACTACGTACAAGCACACGACCAACATATCTCCATCTTGAACTTTGATGTAGAGAGCATGCTCATATGGACACTTCTTGAAATTCCTCTCTTGGAAGTACTTGTCGATTCGAGCATTCCAAGCTCTCGGTGCTTGCTTTAGACCATATACAGCCTTCTTCAATTTCAAGACTTTATCTTCTTGACCCTTCACTTCATATCCCGTTGGTTGCTCGATATAAACCTCTTCTTCAAGGTTCCCATTTAAGAAAGCAGACTTCACATCCATTTGATAAATCTTCCACTTGCTTTGAGCTGCCAAGGATATTTATCAATCTAATGGTTTCAAGTCGAGCAACAGGAGGGAATACCTCGTCATAGTCGATGCCTTGCCTTTGGCTACAGCCTTTTGCTACCAATCTCTCTTTGTATCTCTCCACGTCTCCTCTGGCATTCTTCTTCGCCTTGTAAACCCATTTGAATCCAATCGTGTTATAGCCTCTGGAAATGTAGTGAGCTCCCATGTATCGTTCTTTGTGATGGATTTGATTTCTTCATCCATGGCATCTCTCCATTTCTTGCTTTCAACCGCTTCTTGGTAGCTCAAAGGTTCATAGTCGTTAAATAAGCACAAGAGATTGACATCATCTTGGACTTCGGTTAGCAAGTAAAGGTCTTGTAAACTTCTTGTTCGTGGCGTCTTTGATCTTTCGCTAGATGAATCTCCATGCTCTTCGGTTGATGAACCTCGTGGAGTGACTGGCTCTTCAAGATTTTCTCTTATCTCTTGGATTATTTGCTGCACCATTTCCTTCTTCTTCCTCAAAGTAAGGAAGAAAATCGTACTCATCTTCTTGAATATCCCAATTCCATGAATATTCTTCATCGAACTCCACGTCGCGACTAATGATAGTCTTTCCATTGATGCGATTGTAGAGCTTGTAGCCTTTGGAGTTTGAGTCGTACCCGATGAATATTAGCTTCTCAGTCTTGTCATCGAGTTTTGATCTATTTTCATCGGACACATGAGCACAAGCTATGATTCCGAATACTTTGAGATGAGAGACTCCTGGTTTTCTTCCGCTCCATGATTCTTGTGGTGTCCTTCCGCGAACACTCCTAGTCGATGAACGATTTGCGAGATAGATCACGCAAGCCACTGCTTCGACCCAAATTTCCCTGGGCATTCATTTGCTTTTTAACATACTCCGAGCCATGTTGAGTATGGTTCGATTCTTTCTCTCTAACACTCCATTCTGTTGGGGAGTTCTTGGTACCGTCATCGGTAGCCGAATTCCATTGTCTTCACAATATTTCTGAAACTCGTTTGATGTGAACTCGCCAGCTCGATCACATCTCATGGCCTTTATGTCGAAACCAGTTTCTTTTTCCACCATAGCTTTGAACTTTCTAAAGTTTTCGAATACTTCTGACTTCTCTTTTAAGAAATACACCCATGTTTTTCTCAAAAAATCGTCAATGGGGAGAAAGTATCTACTCTAACCAAGTGAGTGTGGTTTGATTGTGTTGGGAATAATCCCCGTAAATTATCACGATTTGTGCCGTCGGACCGTCTGGGTAATATTTAAAAATTATTTTAAGCGAAAAAACATATTATCCGACCAACGGTCCGAGCATCGGATAATAACCATATTGCAAGACCTGATAAATATTATGCAATTTCATATTCATAAATCATTATTAATAATCTAGTCTTTACAGAAAATAAATAGAAAGCAGTAAATGGTCGCATTTATTAGCCCAATGCATAAGGTCGTACCTCTATTGTCGACTTCCGGCTGCGCGTTCTGAATCGGGCAGGGGTCCGCCGGTGCTGAGGGAAACTCCCGTGATCTTCCGGGATATTCTCCTGGATTCCTCGTACCGAAGCGTGGGCTTCGCCGGCAGGACTCCGTCACAAAATTTAAACTGATGGTTCTTTTTAAGCTTCCGGAGAACTAAGTCTCTTAAGCCGAACAAGAAAGATAGATCAGAGGAAAAATTCGCAGACCCTGACGGAGAGGGAGAGTTCGAATTTTTTTCTGGGGAAGGTGTGAAAAATGTGTAGAATGAGGTCCCTATTTATAGGCTCAGACTGTAACCGAATTAGAGAAATTCTCTCCCCTAATTTCGAATTCTACTAGTTAAATATAATTAATTATTTCAATCCAATGGTCTAGATTTAATCTTATCTAATCCAAGGGATTTAATTAAATAAGAAAGACTTGGATAAAATCAAAAATCCAATCTTATCTTCTTATCCATGAAATTCGAATATATATATATATATTAAAATTCGAATTCTAATTATCTAGATCCAACGGTTGAGATAAATCTTTAAACCGATGTAATGGATCAAATTAGTTTAGGATAAAATCAAATATTAAAAGATTTAATAAAATCCAAATTCGATTTTATCCAAATACATAATTCGAAAATAATATATTATATATATAATTAATTAATTTCCAATCAGACGGTAAAGATTAAATCTTAGACCGATCTAACAGATATAATTAATTAGCTAAATTCGAAAACAAAAACTTGGTCACCAAGTTATTAATTTCGAATATATCAATTACCTTAATCCAACGGTTGATATTAAATCATAACCGATCCAATGGATTAAATTAATTTTAGCGTTTTTCTCAAATATCAATACATTTGGTACTTCTGTCGCAATTATGAAAAGACCAAAGCCTATCCATTCGAATGTATATGGTTCCACATTCTAAGGCATAATTCGATTTTTACACATATAATATATATAAATATATATTATTTACATATTAATATAAATCTATTAATTATTGATTAATTATTAATAATATATTAATAATTAAATTCGAATAATTAAATCATATTAATATCCTCTGATCTCAATATCACACATTCAAATGTCATGGTGTCACACCATCATTTAAATTAGTGACATGTGATTTAATTTCATAGTTTATCGAAACGATCACAAACTTAGAAATTCACTAAATCACAAACCGTACGTCGAAACGACTCGGTTCCAAAAGCAAAGCTTATTAGAATTTAATTTTCAACAACTTTCATGTTGACAGAAAATCCAAATTCTACTTTCTTTTGTCAGTTAATTTCGGTTACCAAGATATGGTACTTTTGCCACGCCACTAATAAAACTATCTGATGTATGTCACAGACTTCAGTTCTATAAGTCTTGCCAAATGATCAAAAACATCTCAAAATGTTTTTATCACGTACGTATCATCCGTTACGGAGCTATCCTGGGGACCATGGACCCGTATCACTTAAGCTCCAACGAACTGCTAGGGTGTTCGTCAAACCTCGGTGTTATTCCACTATAAACCCGAGGCTGCACTCTTTAGTGATACAATATATATTATTCCCTTAATTACAGCAGGGTGTCCATTGATACAATCAAATTCAGGTTATTGATCTTTCACTTGATGATCCACACATGAGCAGGCGGTTTCTACCGTTATGCCCCTCATTGTATTTTCATCATTGACTCAGTCAGTAGTATCATGAGTAACCCACTTATGATTTCGATTCATAAGTTGCGCACAAATACCTCTCACTTCTCACCACCGACAATCAAGGGAATCATCATGACTCTGAAGAAAGCTGTGTGATGCCCATGTCTATGACCAAGCTACCCTTACTGCTGACTATCATGTTCCCAAAATAATAGTGTTGGGAACAACGGTAATATATTGTGTTCTTTAACGGTTAAATCAAAGAACAATCAAGCCAGCAGCTCGGACTCAAGATCACTCAGGACTTAGATCGAATATCCATTTGATCATCTATTAGTGACTCAACTCCAAGTTATCAGTGACGGTATTATATGATAAATTCCGGAGTTTAAGTAAGGTCCAGTCCAGTATAAAGACACTTCACACTTAATGCACTTCTAGTGAGTGTGACACACACAAAATCCAGAAAAGGATTATCACTTAGTCACATTAATGACCTTATACGATTAATGGGCTCCCACCTAGTTAATCAGGTCACGGATATTTTAAGTTCATTTATTATGATTATTAATTCTTCTTCACATTGACTCTGTTGTGATAATAATAACATAATTGCATCCTTTATGAACTAAAGATCAAACATTCTATTTTACTCTACCAGAAACTATAATAAGATTATCATAATAAGCACCATCTTTATTCAACGACTTGTCATAATTAATCTTTTACAAATGGATAAAATATCTTGTTTAAGGACACACATATCCAACAGATTGGACCACTAACATCGGTATGGATGAGCTCAAATTGCTTTGTAGCTCTTGACGTAGACTCATTCGGTAAACTCTTCTGGCATTGCTTTCTGAGTAAGTAACATTTACAAAGTTGGTCTGGTTGATTGATGCATGACAGGCCTCTAACCATCTCATTTCTTGACAATATCTCAAGACTGCCAAAGTTGAGGTGTCCAAACCGCAAGTGCCATAGCCACGACGAGTTGCTATAGCAAGCTTTTAGACACTTTGTCACGTCGTATTGGATGCTTAATTTGAACATCCTATTCTTTGTCATAGGCACCCTTGCAATCAAGTTGTTTTTGTCATCTATTGAGAAAAGACTCCTTTCTTTCAAACGGATATCGTAGTCCTTCTCGAGCAGTTGACCCAAGCTCAAGATATTATTCTTCAGATTCGGAACATACTAGACGTCTGAGATGAATTGATGACCTCCACTCTTCAAGCGTATGAGAATTTTACCTTTGCCTTTAACTGATACCTTCAATTCATCTCTAAAAGAGATGTTTCCGGTCACCGCTTTGTTGAGCTCCATGAACATGTTCCTTTATCCACACATGTGATTGCTTGCTCTGGTATCAAGATACCATGTGCTCTCCTCTCTGACGTTTTCTGCGCGTGCCATTAGTAAGGTGCCTTCTACTCCGCTTTTGTCTTCGACAAAGTTGGCCTTTTCTTCAACTCCGCTTTTGTCTTCGACAAAGTTGGCCTTTTATAGAGTTGCATGAATGCTTCTAGATACTACATCAATTGTACATATCTTTAGGACTTAGTAGAGTTTTCTAGAGCTTCTAGAAATACAAGACTACTAATCTAGAATTTATAAGACATACAAGATAATTCTAGAAGTCTAGCAATTACAAGACTCTTCTAGAAACTTAAACATTACAAGAACTCTAGAAACTACACAATACTAGAACACTCTAAATATTACTAGAAAATTCTAGAGACTTATTTAATCAAGTTTATATTTTCAACACCCTCAACTTCAAGAATGTGTAAACATATTACGAATCTCTCGATACTTGGTTTTTGGCTTTTACATTAACACTTGTTATCTTTCTACAGGTTGAGTTAGGGGAACTTTTCAAAGCAGGCTTAATACAATTACAATATAACCTCGTTAAATTAATACTCAATAGATTAATAACCTCGATAAAATAATACTTTTGTATGGTCGATGGTCCCGACTCTAATTAACATGATTAAATTTCACTTCGATAAATTAATATCCTCGATAATATAATAAAATATTCTTGTCCTAACAATATTAATTTAAAACCTGTTTGTTTCAAAAAATTTGGTTTATCTTTTGAATTTTATCAACTTGTATTGTTTGTTGTATGTTGAAGGTCTTAAAGTATGTTCAAGGACTCTGTTAGGCGCTGAGATACTATTAATTTGGAATTTGCTCTTTTGAAGTGGTGAGTACAGAATTTGGATATCGTTACCTATAAAATCTTCATATATATAAAAAGATTTTTTTTTAATTAAAAATTGAATGATTTTAATTATTACTCCTTTTCTCAGTTTTACATTTATACGTATCATGGTTGCTTTTAAAAAATATTTTTATATCATTTTTAAAATAAAACCCATTTTACTAAAAGAGCATTAGAAAAATATTTTAAAAAAGCTAATTAAAAATATGAAATACTAATTTATTCTATATACAATTAAATTTTGAAAAATTAATAACCTCGATTAAATAATATTTTTGTCCGGTCCCGACTCGAGGCCAACTACTTAGATTAATAATTCTCTAAACTTAATTGATAATATATTTTTTAAAAGTATAAAGGTCAAAAGTGATATAATAATAATAATAATAATAATAATAATAATAATTACTTACGAAATTAATATAAATTAAATATAACATTACATATTAATTGTGAAATCACTGTAAATGAAAAGATAAGATATATAACTAATCATGTTGATTTTCTCTTAAGAAAAAAGAAAAGAAAGAATTTTCTTGTATTTTTTTTTACTCTTTAGTTGCTCCTTTATTGTTTCTTCTCTAACAAGCGTAAGATAACATATATAGGTACTAACTGTATCCGTGTGCGCCATTTTCTAATGATATAAAAAGTTTAGTGATCTAGAGATCACCTTTTTTATGGAGGAACCTTCGGGGGGAATACCTTTTATTGTACTTTTGCCGCTTTTATAACAACTCGATAGTGTATGCTCAATTTTATAGAAAGTTCAATTCCGGAATATTCAGGTGTCAAACAGCTTGATGCACGAATTGATTTACGTCCATAAATCACATGATTTGGCAACGCTCATCTACGAATACTACGTAACCACTAGTCATTTGCTCCCATATACAAGAATTGCTTCCCTGATTAAAGCAGATGCAAGGTTCGTTGACATATACATATAATATCTAAAACATTATGATTTACGTATACTAACCTTTGGTGGTGATTTTGACAGTCATGGATTGAACGGTGTTCTTTGGGTTTGCGGGAGGAGTATGAGACTTATCGAAGCTTCTCTTGTTAGTGGATTGGCAGAGATGCACCAAAACCTTGTACTGTAAGTCAAGGCTGGCCTAACCTGAGGGCAAGTTGAGCGGTCGCCCAAGGCTCCGGATTATAATAATGCCCATTTTAGAATAGTTTATTGGTATGTATATATAATTAAAGTTTTGATTTTAAAACGTTACTAAGTGTAGTAGCTCCTGCAATATCATTATAGATTTGAAGCCTGGGTCAATTCTTTTAGTTTCCATTGCATAATTCATGCAATAACGTACTAGAACAAATGAGCCATATATGTTCATAATAACTTTTGCAATACCGAACAATTACTGCCATACATATTAGGTACTCGTCATTGCATCGCTCTTGCAGTATCGTGTAGCTCCTGCAATACCGTATTACAGACCCCAAAAAGCCTTATACTAATAATTCGCCCAAGGCCCCAAAAAAGTGTTGGGCCGGCCCTTCTGTAAGTTATATTTTTGAAATACTTCGAATTAATTTTATAGCTCAATTATGAATTACATCTTATTAAATCATTTGCTTTGTTTGAAGAGCCATTGGATTTCTGAACCTGGCTCCTCATATGCACATCCCGACACCTCCCGCGGGTGCGGTGATGTCGCCTAGACGGCTGTAGCTGGAAATGAAAGAAACCGATCTTGACCGATGAACCGAGCAAGGAGCCGAGAATCTAGCGATTTCCTGATCCACCCTCTCATTGGACCACTCGTGCCCCTCGCACCAAAAGCTACACGCGCGGCGGATTAGGTTTTAAAATTTCTCGGGTAGCTCTCGTGGAATCCGAAACAAGAACTTACGGATTGAAACGTACCCGCTTCTCCTCAAATCGGGAAGAGGGTCGGGCTGCAGGACGATCCGGATACCGAATTTGGCGGTTGCCAGCGATTGGACGGTAAAACTTTTCTGAGATTCGGCGGTTTCTAGGATCATTTTGTCAAGGATATTGTCTTTTAACTCTTTCTTCCTAATTACTATCAATTGGATCTAATCGTTGAACTTAGGACTTCTGTCACACGACAACGTTTTACTGGGCTTTTGACACAAATTATCTAGTTTACACTTTTACTTGCCAAAGAGATTACATACAAATTACAATCATATACACATTATTTACTAGGTAGTCAATATAAGTCTTTACTTTGATATAATCAACTGCCTGAACTTAAGTATTTTTTTTTTTAATGTAAATAAGTAGCTTTGGAATGAGCAATCTAATCGTAGTAAAATTTAGTTCCGATGTATGATCAATGTGATAAATTTATACTCTATGAATTGATAATGTTAATAATATAAACTTCTTCGGAGCTCTTTATTCATTTTTTTAGTTTTTTTTTTTAATTTTTTCAAATCTTATTACATCATTAACAATTAACATTTTTGGGATGAGAATTTTTTTTATCAGTTCACAATAATCTTACAATCTACTATATTCATATGATTCCATTACCTAATTGACACAAAAATTATCATTTTTCGTCAATTTTTTACGCTTAGAGAGCATTGTGTCACGTCATTAAAGTCAACGGGCCCGGTATAATTTATAAGAGTTACTCTCATATTTTATGAGAAACTCAATAATCATATAAGGAATTCTTCCTTGACGTAAATCCATTTTTTTTTTTCAAGAGATGTTGCATAAAACATGAACAATTAATAAATAAAAATAAAACCAGATTGTCTTCCAACAACTAAATCTACTAAAAAGCAAAGATCTCTCAAGATTCTTTCAACACGAGAATCTTCCCACAAAAACTCTCTTCCAATACCTATTTTACAAGCTAACCTGAGGAACAATGCAATACAGACACCAAAGCTACAAGAAATCTATACAAAAACCCGGTAAATGCAAGGAGGGGCGGGCCGAGGGTAAATTAGTCAAAGCTCGATGAGCGGCTCCACGGCCCTCTCAGGTAATCGTCCACAGATATGCTTCCCTCGCTGCCAGTGAACGAGAGAGAATTGTCGCCGATATCTTGCAGCGCAAGGCTGAGATGGGATCGGAGGTTAGCGTGAAGCTTTTCTCCTTCGCCGTCCTCTTCTCGATCTTCAGATGCATTCGCTTGATGCTTCGCTAGTCTCGTCACTTCCTCGTCGCATTGCAGAAGCTTCAAAACCTGAAAATTAGACAAAATACGATGATTCGTTCGAGTTTAAGCGTGAACATCCGCGTTTCAGTACAAATAATTCAAAACGTGGCTTTTTTCAATTACTTGTAGACTATTTTTTTTAATAAGAATACATAATATATGTAACTTTATTTTTATTTTTTTGAAGTTCCCACACCTAAAAAAGAATCTATTATATAAATAAAATCTATATAGATCATCTGGAAGGGAAATGAGTAAAATTGGAAACAAGAACATACAGTTTAGAGAGAAAGCCGAATAAAATAGTGTACTGTATGTACACAGTGTACTAGTCTATGACAATATATAAAAATATATATTGTTTATTCCAAAAAAATTGATTGATTAAAGAATCACGTGTCATGGGCTTTGGCAAAATGCTTTGCACATGGGCCTTGCAATCACCCGACCAAGTTTAATTATTGAATACCAATTTTTTTATTTATTTTTTTGTTGAACTTGATAGATTTATAGCTTGGTTTGGGCCTTGATCACAAGTGGGCTTTGGGCAGCTGCCCAAATCGCCCGATAGATGGGCCGGGCCTTAGTGCCAATAATAGAAGCTGATAAACCCGTTTACAAGCTTTAGCCTCGTCGTATGGTAGTTATAGTAGGCCGCGATGCAGGCAATTGACTGATACAAAAAGTAGCAGCTAAAACCATTCCCTCGATTCGTCAAACCTTAAGCGTTGGAGAATAACTTTATTTGGATTTTTATTAATGATCCTTACCCTTTTCGAATAGTATTTTATTTTTTCATACAGAGTATTATATTATATAAATATTACTTTATATTATATAAATATTAGGCCTACATTTGATTGTTATGAGCTCAGTGGGTTTCATCATGAGTTCGATTCTCCAGAGTGAGAGTAATATTTTTCTTCTTTGTGTCCTTTTCTGGTTTAGCATCTCATACTCTCTCTCTTTTATTTTCTTCGTAATTCTTATGTTCGAAAATATCCTCTAAACTATATGTACACGTTGTGTTGCGTATTGAGTCGATTCTTGCACGGAAATTGAACGCGGATTAATAATGAATCGAGACATGCAAAACCTAAAAGAAAAGATAAAGGAATCAACACAACCAATTTTGGAGAGTGGTTCGGCCGGAGATCGGAATTCCGATCCCGACGTACATCCACTCTTGCTCCGGCGAAAGTACCCGGAACGATGCAGTAGGGTATCGTCTTCTTTACAACCCTCAATCTCTCTCTTGTACTGTTGCGATTACAGATCACTCAAAAGATAAGACTGAGAAGGAAGGAAGAACAATGGAGGAAGAAACACAATCGAAGAACTCTAACCCTAGAGAAACCCAAGAAAAATCCCTCGAGAAAAAACCTCTTGTTTCTCTCTACTTTTTTTTTTTTTTTCTCTCTATCTTAAAAACCTGTCGAATGACAGTACGAGGAAGAAGAAAGACCATGCAGCTTTTAATCCTAGCCCTTGGATTAGGCTTGCATTGTGTGGTCCAGATTGCTTATGTCGTTTTTAGCTTGTAGTTTGGGCCTTGGGCTTGAATGGGCTTCATATTCCAACACGTTGAAATGAAGGGTTAAATTGAATTTTAATAAGGGTTAATGACGGCAAAAATACCCAAAGTTAGGTCAAAGAACCCCTCGTGTACCCAAAGTTTAAAAGTGGTGGCAAAAATACCCAAAGTTGCATTTAGGGAGTTGACCACTCCATTCTCGTAACGCCGTTAACTTACCCGTTAACTATGGCCACGTGGACAAACGTGGGTTGCTGACATAATAATTTTTGCCACGTGAACGAGCCCACATCAGCCTCGTTTACGAAAAAACAAGGAATTAAACCCCTAATTAATACTATTTAACACAACTAATTGAACCCCTAATGATTACACTTAACAAAACAGATTTGTCCACGTGGCCAGAATTAACAGGTAAGTTAACAGTGTTACGAGAATAGAGTGGTCAACTCCCCAAATGTAACTTTGGATATTTTTGCCACCACTTTTAAACTTTGGGTACACGATGGGTTCTTTGACTAAACTTTGGATATTTTTACCGTCATTAACCCTTTTAATAATAATGTGCCAAAATTTGTATTTCTTTCTATCATAATTTTACACTGACTATATTATTGTAATTTTTTTTACATTTTCTAATTTAAAAAAAATCATATTTGTTAATTTGAAAAAAAGTTTCATAAATATATTTTTAAATACTTTAATTAGAAAACCATCATATTTTTTATTTAAATAACTTTTAATTAAAAAAGGCCTCATATTTTTCTTCGCCCAAGGCCTCGGAAAAAGTTGGGCCGGCCCTGAATGGAGGGTATTACTTTTTAATGAAATCTCAATCGATGTCTTTTAGCAAATTCTTTACATTGTAGTAATACTCAAGAATAATAGCGATAAAAGTATTTAAGTTATAAACCAAAAATACATCTAACTTTTTAAAAAAATATTTTCTTTCAAATTAAATAATTACTTCTAATTTTTTTTTTTTTAAGTGAGATCAATTTTTTATCCAACGAAAAATGATTAACTGTTAAAATAGTTGAATAAATATAATTTTTATTATAATTACCTTGCAATGTTTGAAATGATTCTTCCTAATTAATACTATTGGTATTTAATTTTTATATATTTAATTTTCTTTGTTAAATATAAAAAAAAAAAAAAAAAACTGTACAAAAAAATCATTTCGGCCACTATCATCTCACTCATCCTACCACAACAATATTGCAAAGTTAGTTAGTCCGTAAACTTGTAATAATTATTTTATTAAAAGGCCCCTAGTTTTTTTTTTTCATAAAGCCCCTATATTCTCTTGGCAATGGCCGGCCATTACCCCCTTTGCTTGCTACTTTTATTTGAAGGGAAATTTGGGACGAAAATAATCCAATTCACTAAATTCTTGCAAATAAATCACTAACGTCTATTTTTTGCGGCAAAAGTCATTAACGTCATCAATTGTTTGCAGATAAGTCACTAACGTTTATTTTTTGTGGCGAAAATCATCAAAGTCACTAAATTCTTGCAGATAAATCATTAACGTCTATTTTTTGTGCCAAAAGTCATTAACGTCAACAGGGGCGAAGCCAGGAATTGTCGGAAGAGGGGGCAAAAATTATCATACTAAATTTTAAAAATAAGATGATATTAAAATGCGAAACATAAATTACATTATAATTGTATTCTACGAGTTTTCAAACTCTGAAAATAATTCATAATGGGCTCGTCACGATTTCATTGAAAACATCTTTCTCAATGTATGTAAATAAAAGATCATTTAGCCAGTCGTGTCCCATTTTGTTGCGTAGATCAGTCTTCACAAACTTCATAGAAGAAAACGATCTCTCTGTTGGACATGTTTTATAATATGCCCTCTATTCATATGCTAATCCCTGTTGATGTACAAATTCGTCATTATTTAAATGTGACATAAAGTGCTAAGGTTGTGAATTAATTAAATTTACAAACTATGATAAAAGGTTTTTAAGAAATAAATTGGTATTCGTAAAAGCCCATTTGAGAAAGCCCAAAGAGATTCTCAATCAGACCAAGAACCAATGGACACAGGCTACTCGGCCCAATGAGTTCTAAAGCCCAAATCCACTCGGTAGCAGCCCAGAAAGACGAGGATAGAGTCGTCATATTCTCTACCCGGCACCATTTTTCAAACTCAGACGGAAGACCAGGAGCACAGAGTCAAGTCTCCAACGGACATAATTCAAATACGACGACGAGAACGAAGTCATGGGACACGTGTAGCCAGATCGTCCATTCAACCCGGTCAGCACGGAGTGAAGACCCCTCGATTCCTGGAAGTTCAACGGGAAGAATTGAAGTCTATAAATGCCAAGCTCAAGCTCAGATCAACGGACACGCACACTTACAACCTCGAGAGAATACATTGAAGAGTTTCTACCCGGCATTCTTGTCATTTTGAGATCTTATTGTGTTCTTTCTTTCTTTCTCCATTTCTTCCTACTCTCAGACGTGATCTAGCTGCCTGTAGCTATCTGCCTATGTTCATTGTCGCAATAAACTAACAGAGGAAGTAGTCAACTACCGCTTTGGGACGAACCTCTATAAAAAATCCCTCGTCTCATTTATATCGCTTATATACTTATACATATATCGTGAGTGAATCGTGAGCTTGCAACGTGAGAGATCGAATTCCATCAAATTGCTTCATCCAAAAATATCATACACACACAAGTCACACTTGACTGATTGAGGTGGGAAACCACGTCAACAGTTTGGCGCCGTCTGTGGGAAATTGATCTCGCTAACTCCTAAAAGCTCAAAGCACTCCACGAACATGAGCAACAACGAAGTCGTAACCGTGAACGGGTCTGAGGTGAACAACCCGGATCCAAACACGGAATCAAACAACCTACAATCTCAGCTAGAGGCTAGCGCTGCGGAGAATCGAGAGCTGCGCCAGCGACTCGACTCTCTGGAAGCCAACCAAGCCCGAAATGAGCGTCGTCAGAACGCTAGCCGGAGTGATCCGGGGCAAAACTCTGGGTATCAAGGCCGGACCGGGCTTGATGCTGTCCACTTCGACTTCGCCGACGTGGACAACCCGCAAGCGCCAAGGCGAAACCAGCCCCGACTACCCAGCGGCCCTAGGCCCACAACACCTCCCCCGCCTCCTGAAACAGGAACACCCCTTTTTACCCCCTTGACGGGTCTCTACCCGTCTAACGCGGGGAACGTTGCTTCGAGCAGTCACCAACGCCCGGGACCCCAAAACCGACAATCGGGGTACGAGCAAAGCCGTAACATCAGCCAGGCCCTCAACGGCCACCCTGTCACGTATCCGAGGTATCCCAGCCCGGTGTACGGACAGGAACCCCTCCAAGCTGAGCGTCCCGAACAAGCTCCCCAACGCACAGAGCTGGAGGAGCTCAAACGCTCAATGGCCGAAATGAATGAGAAGCTCATTCACGTGCGCTCTCGCGTGCACAGCGCCACTACCGCTGCCCCCGAGATAGAACGTCTAGTGGAGGAGGCAGAAAGGACACCCTTTAAGTCCGTCATAACTAACGTCATACTCAGGGAAGGCGGACGAGTATATGTGCCTAAGTACGACGGGACAACCGATCCCAAAGTGCACTTGAGGTCCTTCAGGATTGCGATGGGGCGGGCCCATCTGGAAGCGCACGAATTGGATGCCGGGCGCTGCCAATACTTCTCTGAGAATTTGGTCGGCCCGGCGATGGAATGGTTCTCGAAACTTGAACCGCGTTCCATAGACAACTTCGGACAGCTAACGACCCTTTTTCTCAAACATTTTTCCATGTTTATGGAAACTGAGATCACGGCGGCGAACCTCTATGCTTTGCAGCAAGAGAGAGGAGAGCCCCTCAGAGCTTTCATGACCAGGTTCAAAAAGACCATGGTCAAAATAAACGGGATCAGTGACGAAACCGCCATAGCCGCTCTCACGGCCGGATTATGGTACGACTCGAAGTTCAAAACAGACATCGTCGTGAATCGTTACGACTCCATCGAAGATGTAATCCACAGATCATCCAACTGGATCAGGCATGACGAAGAACTCGAAGCCATGCGAAGGAGACATGGGTCTCTACCCGTTCACCAGCGGAATACCGGGCCACCCGGGCAGCAGCCGCCGCCTAGGGCCGGGAATCACAGCATCCCGTTCAGGGGACAAAGGAATCCCCCTCCAGCCCAGAAGCACCCATTCCAAACCCAGAATCCGAGGGCCAACAACGGACCCAACCCGCGAAACCCGTACGTTTTCAACGTAAATTCGGAAACTGCGGAGTTCGAAGAACAGATCGAGGCAGAAGAAACTCCTGGAGAAGTCCTGGTCAGCTCGAGAGACTTCCCACCATACAGCCACGAAGGTTTCCCAAAGCACGACCCAAAAGCGTGGTGTAACTTCCACAAGGTATTCGGACATCATACGAAGAATTGTATGGTACTCCGTGCTCGCCTAGCGGAAAAGTACATCAATGGAGAATTGGGGGAAATAAACTTCGGCAATGAGCTGAAAGGTGGGCAACCGATCGAGCAAAGCCCTCCCCAAAATCAACACCAAACCGGCCAGAAAAGAGAAGAGCAACATAGAACGCCGCGCGAAAGCATACAGCCTAGCAAAAGAGGACGAGTACACATGCTCGAGGAATCAGACGAGCAAACATACGAAGAAACGGAGAATTCCGGAGAGCAGCTCAGCGACATCCCCGAGCCCATCGGTAGAATCTACACTATCGTGGGAGGTTCCCAACTACATGGTAACTCGGTAAATTCCATCAAGGCCCATCAGAGGAGGCTCAAGGCCGGACCGGTAATCGTACCGAGGCAAGAGCCAGACTTCGAGATCTCATTCAAAGATAGTGAAGCGGCCACACTGATTGGTCCGCACGACGATGCGTTGGTCGTCACACTCCTAGTTTCCTCGTATACGATGGACAGGATCCTAATCAATAACGGGAGCTCAGTCGATGTGATCTTCCTGGAGCCATTGCTAAAACTGGGAGTAGAAGAAACAGAGATCAACAGAGAAGCCATCCCGCTAACCGGCTTCGATGGAGGAACCATCAATGCCATTGGCACGGTGCGACTGTCCATCGCAGCAGCGGGGGTCGGGAAGACCAAAAATTTCCTAGTGTTGGACTGCCCGTCAGTTTACAACATGATATTAGGAAGACCTTGGCTGCACATGATGAAGGCCGTACCGTCAACCTACCATCAACTAATACGCTTCCCGAATAGGGCGGGAAAAATCGTTGAAATCAAGGGAAATCAAAAGCAATCCAGAATTTGCTACATGAGCGCGTTCCGGAACATCCAAGCCGCCAAAGCCGGAAAGGAGCGATCTACCGCGTAGCAATTAATGGCGTTAGACGAAAAAGAGGACGACGGAAAGGAAAGGACCACCGATACGGACGGACCTAACCTGGAAATGACAGTCCAGGTCCAGATCGACCCCGACAACCCGGACCACCGGGTAGGAATCGGGAAAGGACTAGACAATAACGTCAGAAAAGATCTCCTCAAATTCCTGACCAAAAATCGGGATTGTTTTGCTTGGTCTCACAAGGACATGCCCGGCATAGACCCAAACATCACAACCCATCGCCTAAATGTAGATCCGAGCTACAAGCCGGTGAAACAAAAAAGGCGAAAGCTAGGCCCGGACAGGGCCCAAGCCGTAAACGAAGAAGTCACAAAACTGCTGCAAACCGGATCCATCAGGGAAGTCAAATACCCGGACTGGTTAGCAAATACAGTGGTCGTGAAGAAGAAAAACGGGAAGGCTAGAGTTTGCATCGACTTTACCGACCTGAACAAAGCTTGTCCAAAAGACAGTTTCCCAATGCCCCATATCGACCGTCTAGTTGAAGCAACATGTGGGCACAAACTACTGTCATTCATGGACGCATTCTCGGGATACAATCAGATCCTAATGCACCCCGAGGACCAAGAAAAAACGGCATTCATAACCGATAGAGGAATATACTGTTACAAAGTTATGCCCTTCGGATTGAAAAACGCCGGAGCCACATATCAAAGATTAGTCAACCAAATGTTCGCCGAACAACTCGGTAAAACTATGGAAGTCTACATCGATGATATGCTGGTAAAGTCCTCCCAAGCAACGGATCACGTGACCCACCTAGAAGACTGCTTCAACATACTACGAAAGTATCAAATGAAGCTCAACCCGACGAAATGCACCTTCGGGGTAACTTCAGGAAAATTCCTAGGTTATCTGGTCACACAGCGAGGTATAGAAGCCAATCCCGACCAGATAAATGCCCTCCAGAACATGCCCTCCCCAAGGACTGTTCGAGAGACGCAAAGGCTGACTGGGAGAATCGCCGCTCTTAACCGGTTCATATCAAGAGCCACGGACAAATGTTTGCCCTTCTACAAACTTTTGAAAGGTAATAAAAAGTTCGAATGGACCGAAGAGTGCGAAGAGGCCTTCCAAAAGCTGAAAAGGTACCTCTCCACCCCACCAATACTCACCAGACCAATCTTGGGAGAGCCATTGTTTTTATATCTGGCTGTCTCACCATCGGCGGTGAGTGGAGTAATCGTGAGAGAGGACCGCGGAGAGCAAAAGCCGATCTTCTACATCAGCAAATCTTTGGAAGACGCTGAAACCAGATACCCGGCAATAGAAAAACTCGCGCTAGCAATGATAACCGCAGCGAGGAAGCTTCGGCCTTACTTTCAGTCTCATACCATCATGGTAATGACGACCCAACCTTTGAGAATCATCCTCCACAGCCCGAATCAATCGGGAAGGCTCACGAAATGGGCCGTCGAATTGAGCGAATTCGAGATAGAATACAAGATCCGAACCTGTGCGAAATCACAAGTATTGGCTGACTTTCTCATCGAATTACCAGCCGACGGTTCAAAAGAGGGCCACGAGGACGGAGAATGGAAACTCGAAGTCGACGGCGCGTCAAACCAAGGCGGATCCGGGATCGGAATTCGTTTGATATCCCCCACGGGAGAAGTGTTGGAACAATCATTTCGACTGAAATTCCACGCGACAAACAACGAGACCGAATACGAGGCCCTCATCGCCGGCCTCAAACTAGCAAAAGCCGTGGGAGCCCGGAAAGTAAGGGCCCACTCCGACTCAAAACTAGTTACCAGTCAGATCAGTGGCGAGTATGCTACCCGAGATGACAGGATGGAAAAATACCTCTCGGTAGTAAAAGGCTTAATTCAACAATTCGAACACGTCGAAATAGTCCAAATACCGATGAGTGAAAACGCGTCAGCAGACGCACTGGCCGGATTAGCTTCGACTTCAGACCCCGAGGTCAAAAGGATAATCCCGGTCGAAACGATAGACGAACCCAGCTTAACCCGCGAAGTTTGCAATATCCGAATAGAAGGGGATGATTGGAGGACCCCAATCATTAACTACATCCTAACCGGAGCCAAACCTCGAGACAAGCAAAAAGCTAGGAAACTAAGGATCCAGAGCGCTAGATTTTGCATGATCGGGGAAAAACTGTACAAACGTAGCTACACCGGACCCTACCTAAGGTGCCTAGGGAAGACCGAGGCTCAAATAGTACTTCACGAAATCCATTCGGGAGAATGCGGCAACCATTCGGGAGGAAGATCTTTAGCAAACAAAGCAAAAAGGCAAGGCTTTTTTTGGGCCACTATGTTGGCGGACAGTGAAAACTACGCCAAAAGGTGCGACAAATGCCAAAGACACTCCCCGTCCATACATAGACCAGCAGAAGAACTCTCGTCAGTCTCAGTCCCATACCCGTTCATGAAATGGTCCATGGACATAGTAGGACCGTTCCCCCTGGCCCCGGCCGGGAAGAGGTTCCTACTCGTCGTGACTGACTACTTCTCAAAATGGGTGGAGGCAGAATCATACGCAAACATTAAGGATGTCGATGTAGAAAATTTCCTATGGAAAAACATCATCAGTAGATTCGGCCTCCCAAAAGAGATAATAGCTGACAATGGACCACAATTCATTTCAACGAGATTCCAGAACTTCTGCATAAACTGGAAAATATCCTTGAACACGTCCACTCCGAGATATCCTCAAGGCAATGGTCAAGCCGAAGTAGCTAACCGGGTAATAGTGGACGGAATCAAGAGACGCCTAGACACCAAAAAAGGACGATGGGCAGACGAGCTCATAGGAGTCCTCTGGTCCTACAGAACTACCCCGCGTAGGGCCACCGGGGAAACCCCTTTCTCAATGGTACACGGCACTGAGGCCGTAATACCAGCAGAGATAGAGACACCCAGCCTTCGAAGGGAATTCGCCCCTTTGGACACAAAACTCAACGACGAAATGAGGGAAGACCAGCTCGACTACATCGACGAAAGACGAGAACAAGCTTTGATAAGAATTGCTAACTATCAAAACTCGATAGCTAGGTACTATAATTCAAAGGTCAAACGTCGAAAATTCATGGTGGGAGAGTTGGTCCTCAGAAAAGTTTTCCAGAACACCGCTGAGCTGAATGCGGGCAAGCTCGGGGCTAACTGGGAAGGACCTTACATCGTCACCGAAGTAGTAAAACCTGGAGTATACCGGCTAGCCACCCCGATTGGAACAAGAGTCCTCCGCAGCTGGAATGCCATGCACTTAAGGAAATACTACGCCTAACCCGACCTACCCGGTCTCCCCTGAACTACGTAATGACTTGATCCCCAAATTTGGGGTACGTAGGCAGCCCATCCTAAACGATGGGCGCAGTCTCAATCCAAACCCAAAACCAAATAGGCCCGAGAACCATGAATCGCAAGGCTCAATAGAACCGGCCTAAAAGGAAAAATGTCCCAAAACCCCCGTCAAGGCGACAGGCCTACCCGGGTAACAGACCCATCACCTAAGGTAACAAACCTACCCGGGTAACAGACCTATCACAGAAGGTAACAAACCCCCACATAAGGTAACAAGCCTATCCGGGTAACAAACCCATTGCATAAGGCAACAAGCCTACCCGGGTAACTAACCCGTCATATAGGGCAACAAGCCTATCCGGGTAACAAACCTAAACGGGCATCCAACCCGTCCCTTAAGGCAACAAGCCTAACCCTCTTGAAAAAATATGTAACAACATACGTCTGGCTTTTACAAATGTGTTTTTCAGAAAGCACGACCTGCGGAATATTGTGATGGACGGACAGAACAGACTAGACGAGAAGTGTCAAAGGATCGCAACGACAAAAGGTACCCGTGCATTTTTTATACTTAGCAGATTCCAAACCTTCAATCTTTTGTTATTTATCTTGGCATACGATAGGACATTCGAAACCTCAGATAGAAAAGCATATATAGAAAAGTACGATTAGAAAATTAACTTAAAAACACAGACGAGTAGAGTATGGCAAAAAATTACGAGCATAGCATAAAATAGAAATAAGCAAAGGCCCTAACCGCGGGCATATCCAAAACCTTACAAAAAAGGGTTCAAGTCGCCGTAGACTTGCCCATAGAAATTGTTTTGGCCTGAGGCCTTATTAATTGAAAAACAAAAAAATGGGGGACACTCTATGTGTCGACCCCGGGTACCCCCACGACCTCTCGGTCCTCCTCCCCCTCCTTCTCTTCTCCTTCTCCTTCGCCGGCTTGGGCTCCATGCTCGGCAGTCTCCTCGGCGACGGCGGGCCCGTCCAGGATCGGCTCTTCAAGGGCGACGGTCTCCTCGGCAGCAACGGGCTCGTTCAGGGTCGGCTCCTCGAGGATCACCTCCTCGGTGTCAGCAATGGCGGGCAAGGTGGGCTCATCGACGACGGTCACTCCGGCCACGGGATCTTCAACGACGGGCTCGATGGCGGGATCTTCGGAGGCAGACTCCTTGGCGGACGATTGCTCGGACCGAAGGCTCAAATCTACAAGAGGAACACCGGTCAGCTCGGCATCTGGAGACAGAGCCGGAGACCCTATCAGCGGTGCCGGAACCGCGTCCAAGAGAGCTTGGTAGCGAGCAGCGTTGCCTTCTAGGACCTCCTTCTCAGCCTCGAAATCTTGGACGTTGCCGTCAATGATGTCTTGGATCAGCTCGAGGCAACCTTCGGCTTGATCCAAGCAACTGTTGTCGGCAGCCGTACCTTTGTACCACGCGATTAGCGCGTCCCTTTCCTCCACCTTTCGGCGATATCGGGCACGGACAGCTTTCTTCTCAGCCTCGCGATCGGCAGATCGTTGCCGGGCTTCAGCCAGCTCGGCAGCAAGGCGCTGCACGTCCTCCTTCAAGGCCAAGGCCTCCTCCTCCTTCCTCTTGGCCAACTCCTCTGCCCGTCCTTTGGCCGCGTCAGAGGCCAGCATCTGCCTGGCGGCCGCTTCGCTCACGCCTTGAGCCTCCTCAATCGTCCGGGTAGCGTTTGACAGCTTCTCCCGGAGATCGACGACCGTATTCCCGAGCCCCTTGATCCGAGCATCGCAAGCGGCAACCTTCTTGCCCATGACGACGATCTGCTCCGCCTTCACCCGGATGCCCTCCACGGCATCAGCCAACTCCCTCTCCTTCAGCGCAAGCTGCTCGGAGGCTTGCGCGCCCTCTTTAGCCTCATATAATTGGTCCTCATAATCGAGGACCATGTCATTAATGGAGGCGACGAGCTGCACGTCCAAAAACTAAAGTTAGAAAAAATTAGGAAATAAAGCAAACACCCAAACCTAAAGCCGGCAATGCTTACCAGGGTTGTAGCCGCGGCCATATCCTTGTACGGCCTCTTCTCCGCAATACTCCTGGGGACCCTGCCGACCCCACCATTCGTAATCTGCCGGAGAAGACCGGCCGCCACCTTAGGTGCCTTATGGAGACCCTTGTCCCCCATCCAAGTGCACCCCGCCTTCCTGGAGACCATCTTCTCCCTAGCCTGCCCTTCAACCACCGGGGGAGCCAACCCCGTCTCCCTCGCCTCACCTCGGGAGGCCTCCTTCGGGCGCTCACTCTCCTGAGCAACCCCCTTACCCTTCTCCAAGGCCCTCGCGCCTCCTTTTGGGACTGAGTCCCTCCTCACCACCTCCTTCGGGGCCGGATCCCCCTTCGCCTTCTTCCGGACCCCAGAGTCCCTTCCTTCGTGCGGCCTCTTCGCGGCCGCCTCTGAGCCCGTCCTCGGAGCAGCTCCATCCTGAAAAGGACGGATCACGCCCTTGGAAGGACGAGCAGGAGCAGAAGGAGGGACAACCTCCCTCTCCGAAGTCTTCGCCAAAGGCGTGACCTCCGGGGTGCTCTCCCCGTCGTCGGAAAGTTCGACGACATCCTTCTTCTTGGTCGCCCCAGATGCGACCTCAGCAAGAGACTCCCGAGCAGGAGTCTCATCATTCCTCCTACTCGTCTCCTGACGAGCAGCCTTGGCCGGCGCAGACGCGCCAGGCCCCCTCTCCTCAACCCGTCTGCTCGTCTCCTGACGAGCAGCTCCAGCAGAGGCCGAACCTCCGGTCTGACCCTCCTGTCTCCGCCTCTGACGAAGACTCTGACCCTTCGGGCGAAGAGCGTCCATATCCTCTACACGTCAAAAATCCACACTTAGAAAAAATAAAGTAGACAAATACAAAACAAAGCCAAAGAGACAGATTTAGGATTTATACCCGGAAATTCTTCCTCGTCAGGCTCAACCCAAAGCCCGGCAGCTTCGAACCTCTCCTTCGTGAAGTTCGACCACAGCTCCGGACCGTTAGGAAACAACTTCCTCTTCAAAGCCTTCCACTCCTCTGTAATCGGACGAGACTTAGGCTTTTCAGGGTCCTCGACTGCATAAGATGAAGACAAAAAATTAGCAAACATACAAAAACAACCGAATAGGAAAAATTAGAAAACCCAACCCAGAACCTTACCTATCTCGTGGACCCATTCATTCCTATAGCCCAGCCAAGAACCGAGCGTTTCCTAACCGGCCATGAAGAAGAAATACTTGTGGGTCCAAGCACTCTCCTTCTTTGGAAGACCGGTTATGATCTCCCCTTCCTTGACGGATAGGAAAAACCTACCCTTGGCCTGACCGTTGACCTTGATGACCAAGCCCGTCAACAAGTCCCAGATTGTAAGTGAATACAAACATTCGTGGGATCGGGCAAGCAAGGCCATCAAGATCCGGATAGAATTCGGGCTAAGTTGCCCGATAGAAACCCCTAGGTAACTAAGGTACCTTAGGATGAGCTCGGGAATAGGAAATCTAAGCCCCCCGGACTCAAAAAACCTCTGGTATACACAGATCCAACCGTCCGAGTTCTGCTCGTCGGCATGTTCATCCGGACCCGGCAATCTAAGCTCTATCGATTGGAGAATCTTATACTCTACCCGGATCCTAACCAGATCCTTAGGTTTCAGAACTGACTTAGGAGAATCTGTAGTCAGAAACTCCGTTTGCCATTTCGAGACCGTCTTCTTAGGACCCATCTTATAAAGATAGTTTAGGAAAAACCGAAAGAAATCTAGACGAACACAAAAACCCAGAAACTGGAAAGCACGAAGATTTAAGAAAATAGAAAGAACGATATCTAGAAACCTAGAACAATCCCCAAACAGACTCACAGAGAAGAACGGAGAAGAAACTAGAACCTGATTCCCCACGAGAATGATGAAGAAGACGACGAAGGTAAAGACCTCAGAGCACCTCCAATGGCGATTCGCAGAGTTTATCTCACTAGAACTTGAAGTATTTCTCTCTCTAAAAATTCGAAAATAGTATTCGAATACCACACAGAGTATAAATAGAGGAAAGAGAAAGAGGTTACCTTCGAAAGACGTGCGACGGGCTGAAGCTGAAGAGACGTGCCCATTTAATGCGAATCACTCGAGTGTTTATACTCAAAAATTGTCGCTGATCCTACGGTTAGGGTTTCCTCGAAAAACGCAACAAACCTCATCCTACGGTTGAGATCAGCGAGCTATCCGGCGACACGTCAGCACGACAGCTGTGTCAGGAGAATGTGAAGAGTTTATTCCCTTCGAACTCCGCAAAATGGGACACGTGTTGTAACTGTTCCCGCCCAAAATTCGAAGCGACGGTTACAACTTCAAGACCCTATCCGTCCATCTGATCTCGAAATTATCCAAAATCCTGCCCGGATTATGTAGATTTGCGGCAAAAGTCACAAATTTAATTAATCCTATCCGGCAGGAATTTTACATGATTTCATCGAGTAAATACTATAAAATTTACTTCGTATTTTTTATAGTAGGGGGCTAACTGTTGATGTACAAATTCGTCATTATTTAAATGTGACATAAAGTGCTAAGGTTGTGAATTAATTAAATTTACAAACTATGATAAAAGGTTTTTAAGAAATAAATTGGTATTCGTAAAAGCCCATTTGAGAAAGCCCAAAGAGATTCTCAATCAGACCAAGAACCAATGGACACAGGCTACTCGGCCCAATGAGTTCTAAAGCCCAAATCCACTCGGTAGCAGCCCAGAAAGACGAGGATAGAGTCGTCATATTCTCTACCCGGCACCATTTTTCAAACTCAGACGGAAGACCAGGAGCACAGAGTCAAGTATCCAACGGACATAATTCAAATACGACGACGAGAACGAAGTCATGGGACACGTGTAGCCAGATCGTCCATTCAACCCGGTCAGCACGGAGTGAAGACCCCTCGATTCCTGGAAGTTCAACGGGAAGAATTGAAGTCTATAAATGCCAAGCTCAAGCTCAGATCAACGGTGTTTTGAGGTGGGAAACCACGTCAACAACGGTGTTTTGAGTTCACTAATGGTGTTAACCAATTTGAAGCTCCCACTTTCTATTCTAACCACGAATATCACTCTAAGTTCTTAATTTATGCAGGTCAAACCTCCTCAGACATAGACTCTGGGTGATGACGTAGCATAATTGTAAAGCATATAGAACTTTGGGACGAAACATTCAATTTTATATTTTCCTTAAGATATAACTATATAAGATTATCATTAATAAGTTGTATTATCTTTACAAGGAAAGAAGCCATAATCTTAGTGAAGGGGATTGTTGACGTGGTTTCCCACCTCAATCAGTCAAGTGTGACTTGTGTGTGTATGATATTTTTGGATGAAGCAATTTGATGGAATTCGATCTCTCACGTTGCAAGCTCACGATTCACTCACGATATATGTATAAGTATATAAGCGATATAAATGAGACGAGGGATTTTTTATAGAGGTTCGTCCCAAAGCGGTAGTTGACTACTTCCTCTGTTAGTTTATTGCGACAATGAACATAGGCGGATAGCTACAGGCAGCTAGATCACGTCTGAGAGTAGGAAGAAATGGAGAAAGAAAGAAAGAACACAATAAGATCTCAAAATGACAAGAATGCCGGGTAGAAACTCTTCAATGTATTCTCTCGAGGTTGTA